>JBAIAA010000061.1:0-600000 GCA_037893245.1 Crossaster papposus
GGCAACCAATAGGACCGCGCGATCATGCATATTATAACCCTATCAACCCCAAGAGTGCCATATGGACTCATTGAAGCATACACTCTCGTTACCATTGTGACTTTAAGTCACACAAATACAATCGGATTTCATTCCCATTGGGCCCTTATGGCACATTGCCATTTCGCATTGAACTGAAATGTAAATAGCGCCCTCACTTTGGAGATCGGCCTCTGATTGGCGGAGACCCCGAGCGCGCGTCCTCTTGCGCGCGTGGGTATGAAATATTATAGGATTAGGATTCACCAAATAGAGACGCTCGTCACAGAAAACCAGTCATAATGGCGGATCCATCCGACATTCTTGACGAAATATTCGCGGATAGCGGTTCTGATAATGATATATCTGATGAGACTTCCTTATCATCCACCACAGAAGAAAGTGACGATTCGGAAGAGTTTGTCGCTACCTGCTCAAAGTCAAAGTCATCCGACAAGCCGAATTTCAGGTAAAGAGGTTACTAATAATTATAAGTAGTAAAATGCTATGATGAGACTGAGTACGACTCGAGAACGTGAATTTAGTTACACAGGAATAAAGCGAATAAACAGTACATTGTGTGAGCCTACACTTGTTGGGAATTTATATTAATGTAACAATATACCCTGGCTCTAGATGTATTTCGCCAAAAAAAAAGGGAAAATGCCTCCCTTTCACTAGTTACAATAAATCAGAAATGTGCATCAAGTAGAACAGGCTGTGTGCACAAAAAAATCCTATTCAGAAAATGAGTCTTCAAACAAACAGCGCCCTCACACATTTATCAATGTGCTTACCCAAGCACATTGAATAATGTGTGAGGGCAGTGTTTCTTTGAAGACCCATTTTCTGATTAGAAAAATAATATTAAAATGTTGATTTTCGTGCACACTAATCCTTTAATTTGTTATTCAAATTAAACTATTTTTGAACTCATGATTGTTGTATGCGCTATGCCTTTGCTGTCTAGTACCATTAGGAAGAAGTTTCTCCAATCAATATAGCGCCCTCTGACATTTCTTAATATGTTAATATTCTCACTTCAGGTCTGGATGGCATAAAACAAGCTCCTATAAGCGGCCACCTGCGAATTTCAGTGGACAAGCTGGACCTACGCAAGATTTCAGTGGACTATCACCGATGGAGACCTTTGAACTCTTTTTTTGCCATGCAGTCTGGCAGTTGATGGTGACCGAGACGAACCGATATGCCGATCAAAGCGTGCCTGGAAATACATCCTGGACTCCAACAAATGTTCCAGAAATGAGGCGTTTTTTGGCATTGCTTCTGTGTATGGGGATCAACAAAAGGCCTCGCTATGCTATGCACTGGTCGAGGTCAGAAGTTCTGCGAAGCCCTGTGTATCCGTCAACCATGTCCCGCAACCGATTTGACGCAATCCTGCGATTTTTCCACCTTGCCAACAATCGAGCTGATGAAACTATCACTGATGATGACAAACTGTCTAAAGTTCGCCCCCTGCTAGACATCGTATTGCCCTCGTTTCGTCAAATTTATAAACCCGGACGGAACCTCTCACCAGACGAGACTATGATAAAATTTAAAGGGCGACTGGGTTTCAAACAATACATGCCACGCAAGGCTGCCAAATGGGGGTTAAAATGCTTCTCATTATGTGAATCCGAAACTGGGTATTGTTGTAATTGGCAGGTTTTTACCGGGTCCAAGGCCAAGTCAGACCAATTCAGTCCGCCTTTGATCGCGTATGCTACCACGAACCATCCACGTAACCTTTCAGCATCAGGCCAAGTAGTCATCGACCTTTTGAAAGGGCTAGAACATAAAGGACATATTGTTTTTATGGATAATTGGTATACTAGTCCTGCACTCGTACACAAATTATCGCAGTTAGGATTTAGTTCCCGTGGAACAGTACGCTACACATCACAAGGGATTCCAGAGATTGCAAATCCCAAGAAGTTTCCCATACGGAAAGGCGATGACCCCCAGTTTTACACGAAAGCCGGGCAACTCTGCATTGTTTGGCAGGATAGAAAGCGTGTAACACTTCTGACGAATTATGGCGACTGCAGTATGGACACAAAAGAAATTCGCTGCAAAAACAGTTCCACCGGACTTCGTGAGATTCACAAACCTTCTGTCGTTCAGGATTATAACAGGTTTATGGGTGGTTCAGATTTAGCCGCCCAATTATGGCAGTACTATGCACACCACCATAGATCCCTAAAATGGTGGAAACGCGTTTTCCTAAATATCCTTGATATCAGTTTGCTTAACGCTACTATCCTTTTTAACTACCTGCCGAGCAACAAAAAACTAACTAGCTTGGAGTTCCGGGTGAAGGTCATCGAGGGACTTCTTCGTTCAAGCCCAGCACACCTTGGCAATGAAGCGTCACGTCTTTCGAGTCAACATTATCCTGGGAGAAGTGTGGCCGGCAAAAAGCAGAACTGTGTCGTTTGTAGTACAAAAGCCAAGCGGAAGCAAACTCGTACTATGTGTAAAAAGTGTAAAAAGCCAATGTGTGTACTGCCATGCTTTGAGAAGTATCACAGTTTGTGATCAACATTTAGGAGATTTTTAGATTGTGGTCCAGCTGCCCCCCCCCCCCCCCCCCCCCAAACAATGTTGAAAAGATTGTGTGCCCACCGGCGACCCAACCTTTGAAGAACAATCTTTTCAACATTGTTTGGGGGGGGGGGGGGGGGTGGTGTGGTAGTAGTCAAGTTTAAGTAATTACCCAAACATTCCTAAATAGCAAACAAAACCAGTACTTGTAGTTAGTTCGAATTTATGAAGTGCCGCTGACCAAAACAATCTACATGTATATTCTACTGTAATTGTCAGAATAACTTTGCTACCCTACACTTTAACTTATGAAATTGTATTGTTATTAACACCTATATATTATATAAACGGGATTATTGGGTTTTTTTTGTCTAGTACAAAATGGGCGAAACAATAACCACATGGTTTTAGATCTATTTTGTAAATTTGTGGGATGTGGTGTGAAAATCAGTATGTTTTCCATCTCACGTTCATCATTTCCGTCTCACGCTCATCGATATGGGTACCAGTTATGTACACTAAGGGTTGCTTGGCAGTACAAAATATTTCCGTGTTTTTGTCAATTTTGATGTCGTGTGTCTAGGGTGCCGGTAAATGAACTGGTTGACCTTCGAGCAACAATAATAAATCATTCCAAGGAATGACTTTGGGGTTCCAAGGGAAATCATTCAAAAAAATAACTTCATCTAATTCTGCCCCTACCCAAGCAAAAGTCCCAGTTGCAGGATTAGTGAATGTTTTATATATACTTGACAGGGCCTGAAACATAAATGTTTTCCCACAATTGGCGGGGCCAGTAATCATAAGGTTTCGATATTTTCCCCTTCCATTTAACAACAATAAATAGACACTAGTTGCAAAATGTTGTATGTCAATTCCATTAGTAACTTGGGTTTTAGGAACCACCGCTGAACAAAACAATCTACATCTAATTACCAGAACAATTATCATTTTGAGTCTCATTCATGAGATTGTCTAATGAGGGCGCTATACACTGAAAGTTTTCTAAAATGTGCCTGGTAAATAACTGAACATGCTATGCCTACAACTGTGGGAACCAAAGCATGTGTGATGAAATGTGTCTTGGGATTGATAGGGTTAACAAGACCGCTTTTTTTTGGCTACGATTTTCAATGTAAATGGGATTTCCTTACTTATGTGGTTGCTGACATGGGATTTCCTTACTTATGTGGTTGCTGACTAGGTATTTGCCATACTTGGAGGTTTTTCAAATGAGCTCAAACCAAGAAAAAGGACATATTTATTAGTTTGTTTTTGGGTTGGGTTGGGGGGGGGGGGGGGTGCTCGAGCTATTACATACATGTAATTGTTTTAACCGCAGTATGTAAGCAAATAAAATAAAGGAACTGTCTGTTGTCATTCATGTGTACATTTAACATTTTAATATGTTTTTTTTTATTAGATTCTTACATTTAATTCCATATTAATAATGCTAGGATCAATTGCAAGTTTACATGTGTTACAGTTTGGAGAGAAGCAATTTACTTAGTAACTTGATTTTTAATGGGCCATTATAAACAATATTGGATGTACCATAATTAAACACAGAGAAATACTCTAAAAATGACCTGTTCAGTTTTGTATATCGGCCTCACTAAATTGGTTGGAAGGAACTCTTGTATATTCAAATGTCCTATTAATATGTGTGGATATTGACATTCACAAAAAATTACTCTTCATTGCATTAAAACATCAAACTTTGTGAACTAGGCAGAGCGTACCAGGGTTTTCCCAAAAAGAAAACATTGCGGCAACCGATGTTGCGATAAAGTTAAAATTGACAAACTTGGTTACATGTACAGTTCAAAGGTGCATGGCAATACATGTACAGTACTACAATGCAAAATTGCAATTCTCTATAGGACCGTTACAATTGTGCTTGAAATTCGAGAATAGCAAAAGGTGATTTTACACACTCATTTAGTGGCCAGGTGCTGTGTCACATGTATGTATTAAGCTTTGTATGACAAATAGACATTTGCATAAAATGGACAAAGTTTATTATTTATGGTAGTGACCTGTATAACGATGTACAGACCAGACAATACATATTTTATTATAAATAATACAAATATCCTCAAATTAAAAGGCCAACCCCACAACAAATTGTGTTTACAGTAACCCGACAGACCTGGATGATGATTTTCGGACTCTTTATGGACCTTTGACTAGTTCATACTGTTAACCAGTTCGCGCCGGGATTATTTTAACATCGCCGAGCCGACGGGCGGGATTATTTTTAACGAAACTCGATCCGAAGCGTGTTCAGGCCGATAGTGCTGGGTAGCACACCCACGCATTTCCGGCCTTGCGCGCTGCTGACATACATTTCCGAACTTGAACTTGGCGTGTTTATTCGTCATCCGTTTTGAATTTGGGGAAATTTTTGCGTTTATATACGTCATCCGGCGCGAACTGGTTAAAATGAACACTCATTTCAAATATCTTCTCGGAACATAATCATTTTTCACACTTGCAACTGGACTGAAATGGAAAACACCAGACAAACTCAATATTTCACTGCCTACCTACGGAGTGTTTTTTTTTAAGCCGTTACCATTTATTTTGTTTGTCCTAAACTAATATGTTGTTTTTTTGGTTTTTTTTTTTTTTTTTGGGGGGGGGGCACCTTGGAAAGACAGCCAGGTTAATTGTACCGCATTTCTGGTAAATAAACTTTGGGATGGAAAAAATTACTTAAATTTACTGCGACATTCATCAAATTAATTAGGCTGTAGGTTCGCCATGACAATGGTAAATAAGCCATTCCTGGTAAATAAACTGTGGAATGGAAACAATTACTTAAATTTACTGTGACATTCATCAAAATAATTAGGCTGTAGGTTCACTATCACCGTGTCCAAGCCATCACTCTTATAGTGTTTATTGTTTGTGACCGTCCACCACGAATGGGCTTTAAAGTGGCAGATGTTATTAGGCAGAAGGGACCAAACCTTGACAAATAAGTCGGTTGTCAATTTCTTATTTTTTTTTAATTCTAAAGTGGTCGTTTATTCTTTTAGTTTTGAGAATTTCATATTGAGCATCCTTTTAAAAAATTTCCGAATACATGCTTTTTCACGACAATCCGTTTAGAAATCCGTACAAATCTGACACAACTTAGAACACCATAGCGTGCAAAGCTGATTAAAGGGTACCTGAAATTCAAAACTCTAATATGATGAAATGTACGCTCTAATAACGCTAAATACTTAACAACTACAAAAACGTCAGATATTTGTTTATGTTTGCTCATTATTCGTGACTGTAACATGAAAAGCAATATGCACCGTGTCCTTGCCCACAAAAGATGACGTCACGGTAAGAACATAGCATGGCTATATACACAAACACACTCGCACGCATGTCGCAATCGATCGTCAAACAGCTAGGCTGCGCATGGTATAGCCACGCTATGTTCTTGCCGCAACGTCATCTTTTGTGGGCGGGGGCACGGTGCCTATTGCTTTTCATTTTAGGGTCACGTCAACCCTCCGAGACACCGACCCAAATAATTCACGCGGTTGCACTTGGGTGCTCATGAGAGAGGCATGTGTGTAATATGTATAGAACTGAGTTCACAGGAGTGAACGAACTCTGTGTCAAACATAAATTTACAGGTGGGAAACAAGGGTAGTTAGGAAACAAATTCAGCAGAATTGGCCCAAAGATGTCGTATGTTTGACACGAACTCTGTGTCAAACATGCTTTTACAGCCTGTATAGGTGGGGTATGAGTTAGAAAAGAAAGGAAAAAAAAACAGAATTGGCTCAACAATGTTTTAGTGAAATACACAAAAGTATGAAAACTTGCCTCACAGATAAGCCCCTCGGCTTGACAGAGGGTTAATGAGCAAACAACAAATATGCAGTTTTGGCAGTTAAGTATTCAGCGCTATTGAAGCGTATCACTAGCCATATTAACGTTTTGAATTTCAGGTACCCTTTCAGTATACCGTTTCCAAAATTACATTCACCTGAATAATGCAAAATACAAACTTTACAGCCCGTTCGTGGTACATGTTCACATTTTGGGTCTAGATATGTTGAAGACTACATTGGTTTAAATTAACACGCATAATGAAGTTGAGTAAAAAGTTCAATTTAACATGTATACATATGTATACATGTTAAAATATGATGGATTACACCAGCAACACCGGGATAATCCCTTCTCTTTGACCGAAAAGTGTGCCTGCAGTGTTCTTTAACGTGCACCGCCATTTCCGATACACGGGGCCACTTATTCAGTCCAGGAGATTACCTCTAATTATGGGCAGAGTGACCAATTTGTCCAAACGCCTTTGCACAAAGAAAAATGGACAATCATCATCTACACATTTCAATCTCTAATCTCACCGGTGCATTTCACATGTTGTCGTTGCAAAGTCACTATGCCCATCCGATGGAGGTAATCTTCTGGACTTATTTTACGTCCCATCCGAAGGACAAGTAATTAGGGTTAAGTAATTGAAGTGTCATTTTTGATGACGTCATTAAGACGTCACCTATTGTTCTGGATCTGGATAATTTTGGTTTTGTTTGAAAGAGGTTGCCCTTTAATTGTAGTACTATAAAACTTGACTATACCCCTATTACATTGGAATTTATGACCATGTGCATCAACCAATTTCTTCTTTTTAAAAAAAACCAAAAACAAACAAGCAGGATTTGCTTTGGGTGTACATGTACTGTACATCTAGTTCAAATTTCTTTTATAAGGATTTATTTTGGGTGAAAAAGCCAAAGGTTAAACTTAGTTGTAAGCGTGTACATGTACTCCCAAAGCAAATCCTTATAAATGTGCCTATCAAATGTTTCACCCACCCCTCCCCCGTGCTGCCCCAGGTCTGATGTGGAGGTTTGGTCACATGTTTCAAGCCCCAGGGTGGGGATTGTGGTCACTAAAAAGTCATTGTTACCATTGGTTTACTACATGTACATGCAAAGGCAAACACTAGTGCACCCCACCCTTGGGGGTCGAAGATTGTCAACTTTTTGCCCGAGTGTGGAGGAATTTGTCACTGCAAAAGTGACAATCCCCACATCTTGGGTGGGCAGACCGGGGGTGGGGGGGGGGGGGGGGGGGGGGAGACAACAGATAGGCACATTAGGTCTCGCTAAGGGCAGGGTCGACCACATCCTGAAGCCAAAATGTGACCCACTCTGCAAAGAAGAGTCTGATGTGTTAACAATAACTGTTTTAAGTTTTACAGTTGGTCAGAAAGAGCATGAAATAAGCTTTCATTCGACATTATGGCACAATTCTGTAGTGTACTGCATTGGTCTTTTACAATTGTTTGAAAGTTTCTTTTTCGCAGTTATATTAAAAATGTCTTTGAACAGATATTAAGAGTTACAATTTTAGTGCTTCGTTAGATGCTATGGTTAGAGGATGACAAAAACCTTGATTATATCTACTTTAGGGATCAAAACAACCTTTTCAAACGATCAGTTCAGAAAAAAATTAGGTGTCAGAGAAACCAAAATTCCTTAAAACCAGAAAATGATTTGTTGAAAGAAAAATCACCTCTGAGAAAATAAGCAGTCCTTTACGTGAAAATGTATTATGAGAAATCAGACTCATTTTTGCAGAGCGGGTCACAAATAACTTTGCTACCCTAGACCTTAACTTATGAAATTGTCTTGTTATTAACACCTATATATTATATAAACGGGATTATTGTTTTTCGTCTAGTACAAGATGGGCGAAACAATAACCACATGGTTTCACTTCTATTTGGTCACTTTGTGGGATCTGGTATGAAAATGAGTATGTTTTCCATCTCACGTTCATCATTTCCGTCTCGCGCTCATCGATATGGGTACCAGTTATGTACACTAAGGGTTGCTTGGCAGTACAAAATATTGGTGTGCTTTTGTCAAATGTGATGTCATGTGCATAGTGTGTCTTAGGTGCCGGTAAATGAACAGGTTGACCTTCGAGCAACAATAACAAATCATTCCAAGGAATGACTTTGGAGTTCCAACGGAAATCATTCAAAAAAATTACTTCATCTAATTCTGCCCCTACCCAAGCAAAAGTCCCAGTTGCAGGATTAGTGAATGTTTTATATATACTTGACAGGGCCTGAAACATAAATGTTTTTCCACAATTGGCTGGGCCGGTAATCATAAGGTTTCGATATTTTCCCCTTCCATTCAACAACAATAAATAGACACTAGTTGCAAAATGTTGTATGTCAATTCCATTATTTACCAAAATTTCGAGTGCACATTGTAGCCACTGACCGTTGCATACACATTTTTCTGGGTGTTGGGCAACATCGAGTAGTACTTCCGTTCTGGTCATTGTAGATCTTTGAAGCGTTTCTTGAGAGTGCGCTATTTCCCAGCCGACCTGAAGGCAACAAAAAAGGAATAAGTTTGATTAAGCAAATGAAATAAATGCATTGCTCTGAAACTGCTTTAATTACTGTGTTCCCAAATGATGCATTTTTTAACAGTAAACTAATAAGGCCGTGGCTATTTTTACGTGACCGTAATCCTACGTACTCTGGCTATTTGTACGCGAGTTCCGGTAGCGCATGCGCATCCATGTTACAACCATGCATGTTTCAATGGGGATATAACAGGGGAAACTCAATACGCGCGGAACGTATGAAGACCAACGACGGAATTGACAGCCATAATTTACCACAATCCATGGATACAGTCCCTAGTTGGTTTTTTTATACACTCCCTAGTTTTTCGTATGTACACTACTAGTGTTATACCTTTTTCTATAATAAAACTAGTAAAGACCCTATAGATGAAATTATTTAGGTGCATAATTAACCAATAATTTTAGTTAATTTAGGAACTCGCGTAAAAATAGGCGAAGTACGTAGGGTTACGGTCACGTAAAAATAGCCACTTTGAACTAATACTAGTAATTGTACTAATATAATAATAAAGCACGTTAACCCACACAACAATACTGCCAGTGCGAGTATCATGGCATGGCATGCATTGCATATGCAACGACCATGCCGTTGGCACGTACATGTAGACAAACCATGGAATCGGGTGAATATTACTAATACTAACGTTACTGCCGTTTCATTTGTGACAACGCTTTACCAAATCACTGCCATATTAATATAAAAAAGTGTGCCCAATTACATTAAACAACTGTGTTTGTTGGCAAAACCACTACTACATCATGTGTACGTACGTGTATGCAACAGCCGGCCGGCATACTTTAAACCAATGAGGGCGCAGCTCACAGATAATGACTTCAGTGCGTGGCGCCCTCTCGTGGCAAATTAATTCGTCAAAGAATGGGTAGCCGATATATATTGCTCAGTTTTCTATGCGAAAAGACTTTTTAAAACTATAAATACATCAAACAAATATTCTATACTAACCTGAATAGCTTCCTCGGTCACACGTTTTCCACGATTGACGATAAAACGAAGAAGATCCAGTTTCCCTTCCGCTTTTTGGCGATCTGCGTAAGCCACCAACTCCAGTCGCGTTTTCAAGTTTTTCTGGACCACCAGTTGAGAGACATCGAATG
The DNA here is from genome assembly GCA_037893245.1 of Crossaster papposus. Taxonomy (NCBI): domain Eukaryota; kingdom Metazoa; phylum Echinodermata; class Asteroidea; order Velatida; family Solasteridae; genus Crossaster; species Crossaster papposus. The sequence continues at coordinate 10,111 of JBAIAA010000061.1, forward strand.
AAGTCAGTTTGGGGGGGCGCTTACCTCTGCCTCTGCCTTCTGATGACGTCGATTCGCCTACGTTGCCGACAGGATCGGCAATAAATGGTTCTTGTGAGATCTGAACAACGGCTTGCGATGCGGCGTCAGTAGTCGGTGCAATTGAACTGTCCAAATCTGGGTGCCCCGGTGACTGTAAATAATTTAAATCGGTTTTTGTCACGTACTTCCATGCGCTATAATAGTTGTGGTGGAGGGCCGAAAAATTGACCGCGAGTCCATCGTGTTGAGCTAAATAGTTACGTATTCGCAACCATCGCTGCGTTTTGTCCAATTTGACGGAAAGGTGAAAATGCTGGCCACCATTGGCGTGAAATTCCTGCGAACAAGCCCACTGAACCACTCTTGCAGTGCTGGCTATTTCAAACGCCCGAACAACTGTATCGACAAAACCTTGACGAGAAACGTCTGGAGACGCTTGACTTAATGTGATGAGGTATACTTTACGCACTTGGCGCGAATTTAAATTATTAGCCATCCTCAAAAGGTGTGTGAATGGGCAATGTGATGGCTGATATAGACACGGTGATAATGAACACCGATTTTGAGTTCGCTAGATAAATATAGGTTTTCGCGGATAAGCTTCATTGCACTACACCTGTTACAGGAATTTCAATTATCCATCGCACAAGCCTGTATACGAGTCTGGTGCTCCTATATTTTCGGTTCACATTGACGTATCCGCGCAGATTCTCTCTGTTACATAAGAAAATTGTGCTGACGGTTTACCACTTGGTAAACCGAATGGTAAAAGAGTTTTTTTTAATTTAGACTCTTTCTTCACTGAAAACGGTGAACCGTTGTTTATTTGGTTGCCACGGGTGGCAACCAATAGGACCGCGCGATCATGCATATTATAACCCTATCAACCCCAAGAGTGCCATATGGACTCATTGAAGCATACACTCTCGTTACCATTGTGACTTTAAGTCACACAAATACAATCGGATTTCATTCCCATTGGGCCCTTATGGCACATTGCCATTTCGCATTGAACTGAAATGTAAATAGCGCCCTCACTTTGGAGATCGGCCTCTGATTGGCGGAGACCCCGAGCGCGCGTCCTCTTGCGCGCGTGGGTATGAAATATTATAGGATTAGGATTCACCAAATAGAGACGCTCGTCACAGAAAACCAGTCATAATGGCGGATCCATCCGACATTCTTGACGAAATATTCGCGGATAGCGGTTCTGATAATGATATATCTGATGAGACTTCCTTATCATCCACCACAGAAGAAAGTGACGATTCGGAAGAGTTTGTCGCTACCTGCTCAAAGTCAAAGTCATCCGACAAGCCGAATTTCAGGTAAAGAGGTTACTAATAATTATAAGTAGTAAAATGCTATGATGAGACTGAGTACGACTCGAGAACGTGAATTTAGTTACACAGGAATAAAGCGAATAAACAGTACATTGTGTGAGCCTACACTTGTTGGGAATTTATATTAATGTAACAATATACCCTGGCTCTAGATGTATTTCGCCAAAAAAAAAGGGAAAATGCCTCCCTTTCACTAGTTACAATAAATCAGAAATGTGCATCAAGTAGAACAGGCTGTGTGCACAAAAAAATCCTATTCAGAAAATGAGTCTTCAAACAAACAGCGCCCTCACACATTTATCAATGTGCTTACCCAAGCACATTGAATAATGTGTGAGGGCAGTGTTTCTTTGAAGACCCATTTTCTGATTAGAAAAATAATATTAAAATGTTGATTTTCGTGCACACTAATCCTTTAATTTGTTATTCAAATTAAACTATTTTTGAACTCATGATTGTTGTATGCGCTATGCCTTTGCTGTCTAGTACCATTAGGAAGAAGTTTCTCCAATCAATATAGCGCCCTCTGACATTTCTTAATATGTTAATATTCTCACTTCAGGTCTGGATGGCATAAAACAAGCTCCTATAAGCGGCCACCTGCGAATTTCAGTGGACAAGCTGGACCTACGCAAGATTTCAGTGGACTATCACCGATGGAGACCTTTGAACTCTTTTTTTGCCATGCAGTCTGGCAGTTGATGGTGACCGAGACGAACCGATATGCCGATCAAAGCGTGCCTGGAAATACATCCTGGACTCCAACAAATGTTCCAGAAATGAGGCGTTTTTTGGCATTGCTTCTGTGTATGGGGATCAACAAAAGGCCTCGCTATGCTATGCACTGGTCGAGGTCAGAAGTTCTGCGAAGCCCTGTGTATCCGTCAACCATGTCCCGCAACCGATTTGACGCAATCCTGCGATTTTTCCACCTTGCCAACAATCGAGCTGATGAAACTATCACTGATGATGACAAACTGTCTAAAGTTCGCCCCCTGCTAGACATCGTATTGCCCTCGTTTCGTCAAATTTATAAACCCGGACGGAACCTCTCACCAGACGAGACTATGATAAAATTTAAAGGGCGACTGGGTTTCAAACAATACATGCCACGCAAGGCTGCCAAATGGGGGTTAAAATGCTTCTCATTATGTGAATCCGAAACTGGGTATTGTTGTAATTGGCAGGTTTTTACCGGGTCCAAGGCCAAGTCAGACCAATTCAGTCCGCCTTTGATCGCGTATGCTACCACGAACCATCCACGTAACCTTTCAGCATCAGGCCAAGTAGTCATCGACCTTTTGAAAGGGCTAGAACATAAAGGACATATTGTTTTTATGGATAATTGGTATACTAGTCCTGCACTCGTACACAAATTATCGCAGTTAGGATTTAGTTCCCGTGGAACAGTACGCTACACATCACAAGGGATTCCAGAGATTGCAAATCCCAAGAAGTTTCCCATACGGAAAGGCGATGACCCCCAGTTTTACACGAAAGCCGGGCAACTCTGCATTGTTTGGCAGGATAGAAAGCGTGTAACACTTCTGACGAATTATGGCGACTGCAGTATGGACACAAAAGAAATTCGCTGCAAAAACAGTTCCACCGGACTTCGTGAGATTCACAAACCTTCTGTCGTTCAGGATTATAACAGGTTTATGGGTGGTTCAGATTTAGCCGCCCAATTATGGCAGTACTATGCACACCACCATAGATCCCTAAAATGGTGGAAACGCGTTTTCCTAAATATCCTTGATATCAGTTTGCTTAACGCTACTATCCTTTTTAACTACCTGCCGAGCAACAAAAAACTAACTAGCTTGGAGTTCCGGGTGAAGGTCATCGAGGGACTTCTTCGTTCAAGCCCAGCACACCTTGGCAATGAAGCGTCACGTCTTTCGAGTCAACATTATCCTGGGAGAAGTGTGGCCGGCAAAAAGCAGAACTGTGTCGTTTGTAGTACAAAAGCCAAGCGGAAGCAAACTCGTACTATGTGTAAAAAGTGTAAAAAGCCAATGTGTGTACTGCCATGCTTTGAGAAGTATCACAGTTTGTGATCAACATTTAGGAGATTTTTAGATTGTGGTCCAGCTGCCCCCCCCCCCCCCCCCCAAACAATGTTGAAAAGATTGTGTGCCCACCGGCGACCCAACCTTTGAAGAACAATCTTTTCAACATTGTTTGGGGGGGGGGGGGGGTGGTGTGGTAGTAGTCAAGTTTAAGTAATTACCCAAACATTCCTAAATAGCAAACAAAACCAGTACTTGTAGTTAGTTCGAATTTATGAAGTGCCGCTGACCAAAACAATCTACATGTATATTCTACTGTAATTGTCAGAATAACTTTGCTACCCTACACTTTAACTTATGAAATTGTATTGTTATTAACACCTATATATTATATAAACGGGATTATTGTGTTTTTTTTGTCTAGTACAAAATGGGCGAAACAATAACCACATGGTTTTAGATCTATTTTGTAAATTTGTGGGATGTGGTGTGAAAATCAGTATGTTTTCCATCTCACGTTCATCATTTCCGTCTCACGCTCATCGATATGGGTACCAGTTATGTACACTAAGGGTTGCTTGGCAGTACAAAATATTTCCGTGTTTTTGTCAATTTTGATGTCGTGTGTCTAGGGTGCCGGTAAATGAACTGGTTGACCTTCGAGCAACAATAATAAATCATTCCAAGGAATGACTTTGGGGTTCCAAGGGAAATCATTCAAAAAAATAACTTCATCTAATTCTGCCCCTACCCAAGCAAAAGTCCCAGTTGCAGGATTAGTGAATGTTTTATATATACTTGACAGGGCCTGAAACATAAATGTTTTCCCACAATTGGCGGGGCCAGTAATCATAAGGTTTCGATATTTTCCCCTTCCATTTAACAACAATAAATAGACACTAGTTGCAAAATGTTGTATGTCAATTCCATTAGTAACTTGGGTTTTAGGAACCACCGCTGAACAAAACAATCTACATCTAATTACCAGAACAATTATCATTTTGAGTCTCATTCATGAGATTGTCTAATGAGGGCGCTATACACTGAAAGTTTTCTAAAATGTGCCTGGTAAATAACTGAACATGCTATGCCTACAACTGTGGGAACCAAAGCATGTGTGATGAAATGTGTCTTGGGATTGATAGGGTTAATTGAGTAAAAAGTGATCTTTTTAATATAAGCATACATGCCCGTACAGCAATGGCTGTCGGCGAAATAATGTAATAAGGAAACACGCGTCTACAGACTTGTGGTTCTCGGAGGATATTTTTAAGAAGGAATTACGCGTCCACAAACCTGTGGCTCTTGGAATAGATTTCTAAGAGGGAATTACGCGTCCACAAACCTGTGGCTCTTGAAGAATATTTATAAAAAGGAATTACGCGTCCACTAACCAGTGGCTCTTAATTAAGGGATATTTTTAAGAAGGAATTTCGCGTCCACAAACATGTGGCTTTTGAAGGATATTTTTAAGAAGGAATTACGCGTCCCCAAACCTGTGGCTTTTGAAGGATATTTTTAAGAAGGAATTACGCGTCCCCAAACCTGTGGCTTTTGAAGGATATTTTTAAGAAGGAATTACGCGTCCACAAACCTGTGGCTCTTGGAAGATTTTTTTAAGAAGGAATTACGTGTCCCCTAACCAGTGGCTCTTGGAATATATTTTTAAGAGGGAATTACGTGTCCACAAACTTGTGGCTCTTGAAGAATATTTTTAAGAAGGAATTACGCGTCCACTAACCAGTGGCTCTTTGAATATATTATTAAGAAGGAATTTCGCGTCTACAAACCTGTGGCTCTTCAAGAATATTTTTAAGAAGGAATTACGCGTCCACTAACCAGTGGCTTTTGGAATATATTTTAAGAGGGAATTTCGCGTCTACAAACCTGTGGCTATTCAAGAATATTTTTAAGAAGGAACTACGCGTCCACAAACCTGTGGTTCTTGAAGGATATTTTAAAGAAGGAATTTCGTGTCAACTAACCAGTGGCTCTTGGAGAATATTTCTAAGAAGGAATTTCGCATCCACAAAACCTGTGGCTCTTGAAGGATATTTTTAAGAAGGAATTACGCGTCCACAAACCTGTGGCTCTTGGAGAATATTTTTAAGAAGGAATTACGCGTCCACAAACCTGTGGCTCTTGAAGGATATTTTAAAGAAGGAATTTCGCGTCCACTAACCAGTGGCTCTTGGAGAATATTTATAAGAAGGAATTTCGCGTCCACAAAACCTGTGGCTCTTGAAAGATATTTTTAAGAAGGAATTACGCGTCCACTAACCTGTGGCTCCTGAAAGATATTTTTAAGAAGGAATTTCGCGTCTACAAACCTGTTGCTCTTGAAGAATATTTTTAAGAGGGAATTACGCGTCCACAAACCTGTGGCTCTTTGAATATATTTTTAAGAAGGAATTTCGCGTCTACAAACCAGTTGCTCTTTAAGAATATTTTTAAGAAGGAATTACGCGTCCACAAACCTGTGGTTCTTGAAAGATATTTTTCAGAAGGAATTACGCGTCCACTAACCAGTGGCTTTTTGAATATATTTTTAAGAGGGAATTTCGCGTCTACAAACCTGTAGCTCTTCAAGAATATTTTTAAGAAGGAACTACGCGTCCACAAACCTGTGGCTCTTGAAGGATATTTTAAAGAAGGAATTTCGCGTCCACTAACCAGTGGCTCTTGGAGAATATTTCTAAGAAGGAATTTCGCGTCCACAAAACCTGTGGCTCTTGAAAGATATTATTAAGAAGGAATTACGCGTCCACACACCTGTGGCTCTTGGAGAATATTTTTAAGAAGGAATTACGCGTTTACAAACCTGTGGCTCTTGAAGAATATGTTCAAGAAGGAATTACGCGTCTATAAACCTGTGGCTCTTGAAGAATATTTTTAAGAAGGAATTACGCGTCCACAAACCAGTGGCTGTTTGAATATATTTTTAAGAAGGAATATCGCGTCTACAAACCAGTTGCTCTTTAAGAATATTTTTAAGAAGGAATTACGCGTCCACAAACCTGTGGTTCTTGAAGGATATTTTTAAGAAGGAATTACTCGTCCACTAACCAGTGGCTTTTTGAATATATTTTTAAGAGGGAATTTCGCGTCTACAAACCAGTGTCTCTTCAAGAATATTTTTAAGAAGGAACTACGCGTCCACAAACCTGTGGTTCTTGAAGGATATTTTAAAGAAGGGATTTCGCTTCCACTAACCAGTGGCTCTTGGAGAATATTTCTAAGAAGGAATTTCGCGTCCACAAACCTGTGGCTCTTAATTGAAGGATATTTTTAAGAAGGAATTACGCGTCCACAAACCTGTGGCTCTTGGAGAATATTTTTAAGAAGGAATTACGCGTCCACAAACCTGTGGCTCTTGAAGAATAATTTTAAGAAGGAATTACGCGTCCACAAACCTGTGGCTCTTGAAAGATATTTCTAAAAAGGAATTACGCGTCCACAAACCAGTGGCTTTTTGAATATATGTTTAAGAGGGAATTTCGCGTCCACAAACCTGTGGCTCTTCAAGAATATTTTTAAGAAGGAATTACGCGTCCACTAACCAGTGGCTTTTGGAATATATTTTTAAGAGGGAATTTCGCGTCTACAAACCTGTGGCTATTCAAGAATATTTTTAAGAAGGAACTACGCGTCCACAAACCTGTGGTTCTTGAAGGATATTTTAAAGAAGGAATTTCGTGTCAACTAACCAGTGGCTCTTGGAGAATATTTCTAAGAAGGAATTTCGCGTCCACAAAACCTGTGGCTCTTGGAGAATATTTCTAAGAAGGAATTTCGCGTCCACAAACCTGTGGCTCTTGAAGGATATTTTTAAGAAGGAATTACGCGTCCACAAACCTGTGGCTCTTGAAGAATAATTTTAAGAAGGAATTACGCGTCCACAAACCTGTGGCTCTTGAAAGATATTTCTAAGAAGGAATTTCGCGTCCACAAACCTGTGGCTCTTCAAGAATATTTTTAAGAAGGAATTACGCGTCCACTAACCAGTGGCTCTTTGAATATATTATTAAGAAGGAATTTCGCGTCTACAAACCTGTGGCTCTTCAAGAATATTTTTAAGAAGGAATTACGCGTCCACTAACCAGTGGCTTTTGGAATATATTTTTAAGAGGGAATTTCGCGTCTACAAACCTGTGGCTATTCAAGAATATTTTTAAGAAGGAACTACGCGTCCACAAACCTGTGGCTCTTGAAGGATATTTTAAAGAAGGAATTTCGTGTCAACTAACCAGTGGCTCTTGGAGAATATTTCTAAGAAGGAATTTCGCGTCCACAAAACCTGTGGCTCTTGAAGGATATTTTTAAGAAGGAATTACGCGTCCACAAACCTGTGGCTCTTGGATAATATTTTTAGGAAGGAATTACGCGTCCACAAACCTGTGGCTCTTGAAGAATATTTTAAAGAAGGAATTACGCGTCCACAAACCTGTGGCTCTTGAAAGATATTTCTAAGAAGGAACTACGCGTCCACAAACCAGTGGCTTTTTGAATATATTTTTAAGAGGGAATTTCGCGTCCACAAACCTGTGGCTCTTGAAGAATATTTGTAAGAAGGAATTACGCGTCCACTAACCAGTGGCTCTTGAAAGATATTTTAAAGAGGGAATTACGCGTCCACAAACCTGTGGCTCTTCAAGAATATTTTTAAGAAGGAACTACGCGTCCACAAACTTGTGGCTCTTGAAGAATATTTTAAAGAAGGAATTTCGCGTCCACTAAACAGTGGCTCTTGGGATATTTTTAAGAGGGAATTACGCGTCCACAAACCTGTGGCTCTTCAAGAATATTTTTAAGAAGGAATTACGCGTCCACTAACCTGTGGTTCTTGAAGGATATTTCTAAGAAGGAATTACGCGTTCACAAACCTGTGGCTGTCTGAGGATATTTTAAAGAGGGAACCACGCGTCCACCAACCTGTGGTTCTTGGAGGATATTTCTAAGAAGGAATTACGCGTCCACAAACCTGTGGCTGTCTGAGGGTATTTTTAAGAAGGAATTCCGTATCTACCAACCAGTGGCTTTCGTAGTAAATTATAAAGAAGGAATTACGTGTCCATAAACCTGTGACTCTTGGTGGATATTTTAAGAAGGAATTACGCGTCTACAAACCAGTGGCTCTTGGATGATATTATTAAGAAGAAATTACGCGTCCAATACCAGTGGCTCTCGGGGGATATTTTTGAGAAGGAATTACGCGTCACAAACTTCTGATAGTCGGAGGATTTGTTTTGTTTTATTATATTCTTGTTTTTATATTAAAATTATACTTTGAAGTTAGCAATCTTCCTGTGCAGTGTGCGGCTGGTACAAAACAACTGTTTTAGCTTAGGGTTGTTTGTGATAGAGATGTTAACGCCGTAGTTGGGGCCTAGTAGACCAGTGTATTTATTAAGGATTCGTTTAGCTTGTCTGACGTTGTAGCTGGCTTTGTTGAACGGAATTTTGCAAAGAATTGCGCGTTTCGGGGTTTTAAAAGTGTGTAATCTGGTGCAGGCTTCGTCTCTGTAATCTAGGGAATTTTCTCGAATTAATCTATTAGGGTAGCCGCACCTTTTGAGTCGGAGTTTGAAAAGTTGGAGTATGTGATTATATTCATTCTCGTCTGCACTATGAGTCTTGTAGCGATGGCATTCTCCTTTGATGATGCCTCTGAAGATACAGGGGTTATGATTAGATTTGTAATTGACATAGGTGAACTTATGAAAGGCTTTTTGGAAGACACGGTATTGGATTGTATTATTCGTTAGAGTGAAATAGTTAATAGACAAGGATCCATAAAATTCATAGTTTTGTTGTTCACAGAGAAGTTGACAGGAATGGATTTCGGATAGAGGCCCGCTAGCGTTTTGATTATGTCTTGATATGAGGAAGTGGGGTCGTTGCGGAAAATAATTAAGCCGTCGTCGATGTATCTAACGAAGAGCAGTACATTGGGGGATCTATGTGCAGTCCAGAACAGGAATTCTCTATAAGCTAATACAAGGTTAGCGAGTTGTGCGGAATGATAGCTCCCCATTTGAACTCTTTTAGTTTGTTTGAAGAGGTGTTTACCGATTGAAAAATGGCTGAAATCACTGGTGAAGTTATGTAGTTTAGAAAAATAGGAATAGTATTCGTGAGGGTATTCACAGGCAGCGCTTATCTTGAAAAGTGTTTCTTGGATATCGTGAGGTGTGATATTTGTGTATAGGCTCTCAAAATCAAAAGAAATAAATGAGATATCATCATCGTAAGATACTTCCAGAGAATCAAGTGAATTTATTAATTGAAGGGAGTTGGTGATGATTGGCCAAGGAATGTCCTTTTCAAAAAAATTATCTTCAAATCTGGACAGTAAGATGTTTAGGTAGAAGCCTAATGTTTTGGATACAGGGGAGGTGATCCAGCTATGTGCAGTTATAATGGGCCTGCCTTTAAGTAATTTCTCATTGTGGGGAGAAGGTAATTCCGGTGATTCCTTCAACTTGTGCACTTTAGGCAGCAGGTCCATTGATGGTATTTTGGATTGACCGGAAGAGACGATTTTGTTTATTTTTCGAAGATCTGCTTTTGCACATGGAGGTACTGGATTCTTGAAGATTGAATTTAACCTGTTTTTACCGGTTTGGATGAGGGCTGAAACTGTAGCTTGATTAATCTTGCCTACATATTTATACGTGTCTGTATTAATCTGGCGTTTATACTCTTGAATGTACCAGTGTACACTATTAAAACAAAGGCCCATATTTTTATCAGACATCCTGATGATAATATTGTTATCATTAGCTAATTTCTTGATTTCATTTATTTCATTGGTCGTCGTGTTGTGGAGTGAATCAGCGTTGTCTTTTCTCAGGATATTCTCTGGAGTGGCATGGATTTCTTCGAGTACGGAAAGGGAGTAATCAAATGTGTTTTTATATACATCGGGATTGCTGATTACTTGGTTGAATTTGGGGGGATTAAATTTCCGTTTAAGCTTAAACGTGTCGTTGTGCGAAGAAGGCACGTGATAGTTTCGATTTTTCTCCTGTAGTATAAGTTTCTTTACAGAAAGCATTACTGATTTGTACAACTTTCCCTTAAGGTCAGTCTCGTCTTCATTTGGATCAGTGGGTATAAAAGAGGGGCCATAGTTGATTACATTTTGAAGATTGCTATTGACTTTTCTCTTGGTGAAATTATGAAAGCGGGTTGTATCATCTGCGGCTTCTGAGTGGGCTAGTTTATCCATGGTTCTCTGTCGCTGGGTCTTGAGTTTTGTTATCACAAATTCTGTGTGCAATGAAAGTCGTTTATCAATCAGAGCTTTGGCAATGTTATAATCTTGAGAAAGGGATTTCTTTTTATGTTTGTAATTAGGGGGCTTGGAGTTACGTAATATATTAATTTCACGGAAAAAACGTGCGTTTACGTCTTCTGAGATGGAGTTGATCTCGGACTGAGTGGCATTGACAAGTGACTTGAGATTTCCTATTTCAACACACGTTTTCCGTTCAAGATCGTCCTTAACTATCAAGTTATCAACTACACTAATTTCATGCTTGAAGGAAGACTCCAGTGTGTGCAATTTAGGTACATATTTATCCAGGAGGAGGCATTGTTTATTAACCAAGTTAATGTGCAAAGTTTATCTATAGACCAGAACGCCAAGCAGTTCTACTCCGGGCAAAATCTACTCTGGCCAAGCTCGGCATCTACATTGTCCAAGACCTCCCAGCTGCTGATGTTAAAACAAAGAATAGTCTAAAGGAGGTTATGCACAAGGCATACAAAGCTGGTCGGAAACCAGTATTCCGGAACGGTCATCTCTTCATTAATGGCCAGAAATACTGCGCTCCGCTGCCCATTTCCAGCCCCACTTCCAGGCGTGAGTGACTGCTGGACATCTTCCGCCATCTGATGAAATGTCTTGCAATGTGCTAACTTGCTGTGTAAATTTCTCATGTGTATTTTTTAATGTATTTGGTGTATCTTGTATTTTTTGTTTGATCCATTGGAACATCATACAGGTGTAGTCTACTCCACAATTATATGCATTGTTGTGTACTTGTTACTCATTTAGTTGTTAACATCTACACACCTTGTGAGTGTACTTTACCTGCCCCCTTGTCTCTGTTCTGTCCTCTGTTTGTCTGTTTTGTCTGTTACTTTATTTTATTTAATTCTTTAATTCATATTGCTTTGTTGCGTCGTACTTATGCCTGTTAAAATGCCATGTAGTAGTTGCTGTAACCCCGTGAAAACGAACCAAAATGGTATATTTTGTGATTATTGTCAATTTTGGACTCATCTTAAATGTACTGGTCTTAATCTTATTGATTATTATAACTTGGCTAATAATGATAGTACTTGGTTATGTCCGCAATGTAATAGTTCCGCCTTTCCGTTTCATGGGCTTGACCCTATTGAATTTGATACGGTGTTCTCGGATTCAAATCTTAGTCTTAACCATTCCTCCATTTTTAATATTTTAACTGATCTTAACTTAGACTCTCTTGAATTGCCAACCTTTATCGATCCAGACAATCCTCAACATGTCACTCGAAACTCGTCCTACTACTCTTTGGATAATTTTACTGATTTTTTCAAACATGATCCCATAGATAATGTTTCATTACTACACGTTAATATTAGAAGCTTACCTAAACATTTTGATGACCTAAAATATTTCCTTTGTTCTTTATGTCATGGTTTTTCTGTTATTGGATTAACTGAAACTTGGCTATCTTTAAATTCTTGTATAAATCAATATAATATACCGGGCTACACATTAACGACGAAAAGTAGAGACGCCAGAGCTGGTGGTGGGGTTGCTCTCTACATATCGGATGACGTACAATATATTCCTAGACCAGATTTAAATGACATTGGTAATGATTCTTTTGAGTGTAAATTTGCCGAGATTATTACCTCGAATAACACAAAAAACATTATTGTCGGAGTTGTATATAAACCCCCGGACGCCAACTTTGAGAATTTTTCGATATGTTCTCAAGCATTGTTTCATCATGTGTCTAACGAGAACAAATTTGTCCTTGTAACTGGTGATTTTAATTTGAATTTGCTTACTTCTGATTGTAATGGCCAACCACAAGAATTTTTAGATACAGTCTATTCCTCTTCATGTTTACCATTAATCCTTAGACCAACAAGGGTTACAAATACTTCAGCCACCCTTATTGACAACATTTTTTCAAATGTATTACCAATTCCGCCTTCGGGCATTATTGTTACTGATCTGTCTGATCATTTTCCAATATTTACCTCTTTTCCACTTAATTTAAATCAACATAACCCCCAACATATTTTTACTCGGGATTACACATGTGATAACCTTGATAATTTTAAACATGAACTTCTTACCCACAATTGGGAATCGGTTTTAAATGCTAGTGATGTTAAATCTGCTTTTGTTAATTTTAACGATATTTTCGACGCTTGTCAAAATAACCATATTCCAGTTAAGCAAAATAAATCTAAATCACGCAAATTAACTCCTAAATGTCCATGGGTTACAGTTAGTTTATGCAAATCAATATGTCACAAAAATAAGCTTTATCATAGGTATATTGCCAGGCCTACAGATACTAATCGCTCTGAGTACGTGCGTTTTAAAAATATACTTACTAAAGTCCTTCGTAATTCAAAGCAGGCTTATTACACTAAGCAGTTTGAGAAAGAAAAAGGTAATATCAAAAATACTTGGAAAATAATTAATAGTGTGCTCCAAAATAGACTACAATCAAAAATTAGTTCAATTGATATTGATGGTATAAATGTTAGTAATCCTCACTTTATTGCAGATCATTTTAATAGTTATTTTATTAACGTCGGAAAAAACCTTTCCAGTACAATAACTTATAGCAGTAAAGACCCTAGTTTCGATGATTACTTAGTCGACTCAAATCCTAATTCTATTTTTCTTTCTCCAGTTTCTGAGGAAGAAGTTACTGATATTGTACGCAATTTACCTAATAAAACTAGTGCAGGCTTCGATCAGATTAGTTGTTCATTTCTCAAACTAGTGATCCAGGCAATATCCAAACCTCTTGCATATATTATTAATCTTTCCATTTTATCAGGTGAAGTACCTGACAAAAAGAAGATCGCCAGGATCACTCCAGTTTTTAAAAATGGAAATCCCAAATCTGTTAACAATTATCGACCTATTTCTGTTCTGACATCTTTTTCCAAAATTATGAAAAGAGTTATTTATAAACAAACCTTACAATTTTTAAACAAACACAACATTATATCTAATAATCAGTATGGATTTCGGGAAAACCATTCAACTATACATGCTATAATTAAATTAATTGACAAAATAACAACAGATCTAGATGCATCTACTTCTACGATTGGAATTTTCCTGGACCTCTCCAAGGCCTTCGATATAGTCCGGTGGCTTAGTGAAAAAATCGTGACCCGCCGGATTAAAGCACCAAACTTGGCACACTTGTTCTATATGACCCACTGAACAATTCTAGAGGGGGGTGCCCGGCTTAGGTGACCTAGGTCAAGGTCAGCATGAGGTCAAAGGTCACGTGGCATGTAATTATGTTTGAATGCGGATATTGATGGCAAATCAAGGTTGAGAAGCAATTTTTTAGACACTAACTTGTGTAAAGTTGTTCTATAGGACCAACAGAACCATTGTAGAAGGGATGCCCGGCTTAGGTGACCTAGGTAATGGTCAGCCTGAGGTCAAAGGTCACGTGGCATATAATAATGCTGTTTAAATGCACATTATGATTGCAAATCAAGATTGACAAGCAATATTTTAGACACTTAATTGTGTAGAGTTGCTCTATAGGGCCAATAGAACCATTGTAGAAGGGATGTCCGGTTGGGATGACCTTTATCAAGGTCAGGCTGAGGTCAAAGTTAACAAGGCATATAATACTGCATAAATGCAGATCTATGATTGCAAATCAAGGTTGACAATTAAGATAGGCTTTAAATCTTATACTTGTTTTCAAGGACCTAAAGGACTATTCTTGATGGGGTCCCGGTTTGGGTGACCTAGGTCAAGGTCAGGCCGAGGTCAAAGGTCACATGGCATATAAAACTGTATAAATGCAGATATGATTGGTTAAGTGAAAAAAATCAAAGGTTCCACAAACATGGAGATTCTTACAAATTAAGCTACTTAACAATTTAAATCAAAATTTCAAATGTTTATTTGAATAAATCCAAGATGGCGGCCATATATGTTGTAGAGTTTTTTAGATTGAAATGTTCAAACAGAAAAAGTGATGTTGTTTAAGTGATGGCTTAAAGGCACTGGACAACTTTGATAATTGTCAAAGACCAGAATTCTCACGTTGTTTTTGTGTTTATTGGGAAGCAGCGTAATCATACATGTCAGTCACGTTTTTTTTAATTTTTAGAGCGATTCTCGGTCACCTGGGAAGGACATTAACGTGAAGGACGTGTAATACTGGGTTTTGTGGAATTTTCTTTCTTTTTCTGTGAGGCTATTATAATTCTAATGGAGTGCTTTTGCAAGAAGGTATATCACAGAGAAACCGGTTTATGCAGGCATACTTCAATGAATGATCAGTTAATTTGTTTGTCTTTTTTTTAATCAATTCTAGAGTTAGCTGCAGTGAATCAGAACTCATTCTATGTGGGAAGGGGAGGGTGTTTATGGGAGTTGTCACAAGTCAGAACTTTTTCTCATCGTTTTCGTAATTTGTTTTGGAGATGCTGAAGCAGTTCTGCTGCGTGAAGTATCATTGGATTTTAGGTGGTGGCTTGGTCTGCAGAGATAAATGTGTATAATTTATGATGTGCTGGTATGCCAGCAGTGTGGTTGCGTAACTATCCCGCCCAGAGCGTAATTCTTAATTTAAGTTTTTTTCTAGTGATATACGCTTCATGGGAGGTCAGTTCAGGCCACATTTTTTTCGGCGAGATTGCAGTCTGTAGGAATGGAGGGGGGGGGGGGGGGGGGGGGGGGGGGGGGGGGTGGGGGGAGGGGGTGTTTCGTGTACAAGTTTCAAAAGAACCCCTCCGTGCTTTTCGTTATTTTTTTGAGACGCGGAAAAGGTTCTGCTGACAAGTATCATATGAATTGTATTTGTGACTGATCTGCCGAGATAAATCTGTAATTGTACGTTAACTAATGGGTATTCTAGAAGGTGGCTGTTTGACTGGTCTCTCCAGAGCGTAATTCTTAACTCTTTTTTACTTTTTTGTGTAAGACACGCATCTGGGGGTCAGTTTTAGCCACATTATCTCTGCTAGATGACAGTCCGTGGTTAGAGTTCGTGGACGGGCAAATACATCGAACGTCTGCAGGCCAATTGGGTTAGACATTCCCTAAAAGCGGGAGTTTCAAACCCTGTCTCTGATTTTGGCGACGCAATGACTGGTTTGTGTATTGCCACAGTGGTCCCTTTGTTTTTAGTTCACACAGTGATTGATTATTACCGGTGATAATATGCCGTCCCCTCTTTTTTTCCCTTTTTTGGAAGGGGAGCAGGGCATATTTTCTGTGCTATATCATGCACTTTATCAGCCACCCTCTTATATAATTCATTTTGCTTTCCTTGTTTTTATTTGTGTGTCGGTTTATATGACGCATGGCAAGTACAAGGGGGGGGGGTTGACTTATTTATTTTGTTTTAGTCTTGAGACCCATTTCTTTGATAATTGTTTTGTTCTTTCAATAGTTCCAATAGAATTTGCAGATTCTCCTCATCAAGATTTTTTTCCTCTTGGTTGGATTGTGGAGATGCTTTAGTCCTAGATCGAACAAGTTCATCTTTTATGTTTTTGTGCCGTTTGTATGCCAGGATGGGTTGGGTATCAAATAGCCTATTCAGATATTCGTTTTCGCTAATCAAGGGCCAGTGTTTGAGGATAGCCCGTTTCAGGGCTGGGTGCGCGACATGTGGGTAGTATGGTAGGACGAACACCAGTGGGATATTGTTTTTGTTTTTTTCACGCTTAGGGTCCGCGGGAGTCTTTCCCCTTTGAGAAAGGAGAGCTAGGTCTTCGTTTGTGTATCCGCGCTTTTGAAGTTTGTCTTTGAAGAATTCAATCCTCTCCTCAAAGTCTTTTGAATGGGTACATATACGTTTGTATCTGGTCACTTCGCCCTTGATTAATCCGCCAAATACCGACTTAGGGTGTGCTGAATCTCGAGCTAGGTACTGAAATGTATCAGTTCTTTTGGTAGCGACTCGAGTATCCAATATCCCTTCATGTATACATCGTTCACCTTTGTAGATAATAAGGTCGAGAAAGGTCACTTGGCGGTGCGAGATCTCAGACGTGAACTTCAGCGTAGGGTGAATTTTATTAAGTGATCGCACTAGGTCAACAGCCTGCTTTTCATTTCCGTTAAAGATTATGAGAACATCGTCTCTATATCTCATGTAGCTCACAATTAAGGGATTGTGAGGGAGGATTTTGTCTTGTTCGTATTTGAATAGAGTTATGTCACAAATCTCCGGACTGCATTCGCTGCCCATGGCCACGCCAATTGTTTGTCTGAAAAACTTGCCATTAAATTCAAACGTGTTTAGACGCATAATGAGTTCAAGGAGACGTCGCGCGTGGTCTGTTGTGGGCTTGGGTATTGCGTATAGTCTGTCATCGGCCATTGCAAGTGCGTCACAAACTGATTCAATTGCCTCATCTTGTGGGCAGTTAGTGTACATGGATACTATATCCAGTGTCATCAATAAGTTATCTTGCTCCAATGTCAGGTTTTTTAGTTTTTCAAGCACATGCCCAGAATCGCGTGTGTATGTGCTTTGCTGTTTGACAATTGGGAGCAAAAAATAGTCTATGTATTTGGATATGGATTGAGTCGGTCCTCCGCAACCACTAATGATTGGCCTCCCCACGAACCGTGTTCTGGTACTTTTTTGTGAACTTTCGGTAGGAGGTAAAGGCAAGGTGTTTTAATGTCGTGGTTGCGGGGGTTAAGAAACTCCGATATGTCTTTCGATATGAGTCCGTCCACGTAGAGTTGGCGTATGGCTTGAGAGACTAATTCCGCGGTTTCATCGGTCAAATCCCTGTTAATTTCTTCATAGTGGGGGCCTGTTAATTGTCGTGTCCCTTCACGTATGTAGTCTTGTTGTTAAGGACGCACACACCGCGGCCTTTATCAAATTGTTTGATGATAATATCCTGTCTTTTCTTAAGGCCAGATAGCGCAACACGTTCTGCTTTTGTTATATTTAGTTTGACATTTTGAATTTTCAGTCTGGATAGTTCCTCCAGAGTGCCTTCAATATATGACTCTAGGTTTAGATTGAAGGTAGGTTGGGGAGTCCAAGTTGAAGGTAGTTTGAACGGGTGTGAGCTTATAGGTCTGACTCTCCCTGCCATTCTTAACCGTAATCTCATCTTTCTGAAGAAGGATCGGGGATGGCGAAGAATTGGTTAGAGGTGGTATGCACAAAAACTTTGATTTGCAATCATATCTGCATTTCTACAGTAATTTCTTCAGTAATATATGTCATATGAACTTTGACCTGACCTTGACCTAGGTCACCAAAACTGTACACCCCCTCTAGGGTGATTATGTTGGTCTTATGGAACACGTGCAAACAATTTAGTGCCTTCAAATCTAGCTTGGCAGCCTTTATTTGCAATCTTATCTGAATTTATAAAATATTATTTAACATGTGACCTTTGACCTCGGCCTGACCTTGACCTAGGTCACCAAAACTGTACACCCCCTCTAGGGTGATTATGTTGGTCTTATAGAACACGTGCAAACAATTTAGTGCCTTCAAATCTAGCTTGGCAGCCTTTATTTGCAATCTTATCTGAATTTATAAAATATTATTTAACATGTGACCTTTGACCTCGGCCTGACCTTGACCTAGGTCACCTAAGCCGGGCACCCCCCTCTAGAATTGTTCAGTGGGTCCTATAGAACAAGTGTGCCAAGTTTGGTGCTTTAATCCGGCGGGTCACGATTTTGCCAAAAATTGGCGCTTAGCCACTGGACTAATACAGTTGATGATGAAATACTACTATTTAAGCTTAAACACTATGGAATAAGAGGAGTTGCCTTGGATTGGTTCAGGAGTTACCTTTCTAATCGTCAGCAATTTGTATCGATTTCTGGTATTCAATCTACTTTTTGTAATATTTCTTGTGGTGTCCCCCAGGGCTCTATTTTGGGCCCCCTTTTATTTTCAATCTACATTAATGATTTTGACCAATCCTCTGATGTACTTTCTTTTATCTTATTTGCTGATGACAGTAATTTATTTTATAGCCATAGTGATATGAATGTACTTTTTGACATAATTAATTGTGAAATGGAAAAAATATCGTCTTGGATAAGAGCAAACAAGTTATCCCTTAATGTTAAAAAAACTAATTATATGTTATTTACCAAAAAGCAATATCAATTTCCGGAAATTATCATTGACAATACTATAATTATAAAAACCAATTGCATTAAATTTTTGGGCATAATGATCGACGACAGTCTCACATGGAAACGGCATGTCAATTACATATGTACAGTTATTTCAAGAAATGTAGGTATTCTTTGTAAATTAAAACAATTTGTTCCCCGTGATATTTTAATGGTTCTTTATAATACCCTTGTCTTGCCTTACATTTCATATGGCATTATAGCATGGGGAAATAGTGGTATAGGTCAAATTAATAGAATACTTAAATTACAGAAGAAGGCTTTACGTATAATTAACAATGTTAATTTCAATGACCATAGTAATCTCCTTTTTTATAATTGTAATAAATTGAAAGTCTTTGATATTTACGGTCTCCAGCTTGGCTCCTTCATGCACCAACTTAGCAACACTAAATTACCAAAATCCATTTGCTCGCTATTCACAAAAAACCAACAAGTTCATTCTTACTCCACAAGACAATGCAAGGAATTTCATCGTTCTTATGCTCGTACTAAGCTTGCTAAAGCTACAGTGAAACATGAAGGCCCCAAGCTGTGGGGTTCTATTGACCCCTCTCTCAAAGCTATATCCAGCCTGCGTACTTTTAAACGCAAGTACAAAATTAAATTATTAAATAAATATTCAAACTGATGATAAAAATATGTCTCTATTTCACGGGGTTACAGGCAACGGGTTATAAGTACAGGTTATAAGTATTTTTTGTTTCTCTCTAATATGCTACTACAATAATTGTATATCGTGTTTTTGTTTGTTATTTGTCCTACATGTATATGTAATTAGCTCTTATTTGTTAGTGGGGGCCCCACTCGACAAGCTTGCTTTTTGGGGGCCCCCATCCACACTTATTCTGCAGTGGTTTAAATATTTCATAATATAATATAATATTGTTGTGTGGAAATAAAGTAACATGATGACGATGTGCTTCTTGAACAGTAGTGACGGTTTATGACTGAACCGCTGCCATGTGGAAAACTTCTTGCAGGATTTGATTAGTAGGACAGTCTTCGCGGTATTGAAGTGTGGCATCTGTAAGGGTTAAAGTTTTATATAGGGGATACAAGGGATTTAGTATTCATGGTATTGTGTACAAAAACGCTGCGCTTGGGATGAACTTAAACCCTTAAGAATTGTTAAATTATTACGTGATGTTAATGGTTTATAAAGAATGTTAGAAGTTATATGGAAGCCGGCGGATAAAAGTTCTTAACGGTCTATTATTTATTGTTTTGGTATATATCAAATGTTTTCAAAAATGGCAATGACTCGTCAGGTGCAGTATGCCGGACCATGGGTAGGTTTCGTCTCAAGAGACTGCACGACCTACCCGATAAAAACTTGTACGTAGTGTTAATGAGAGGAAAGAGATAGCAATTGAGTGTAAGAGGATTATACCTTGACAATTCTCCTCGTACATAATTGAAGGGATTCAGTCGGCTAGTCTCGATTTCAAACTCGGAACAGCCTATAAGACTGCGGTAGAAAGCGATGGTGATGTGCTATCGGAGGAAAGAGTCAATACGCGATTGATCGTTCGTGTGTTTTAGGTCATTTTATAACTATAATAATAAGTCATATTATTATCAGTTTAATAACTATTTCTGGATTTGTTTGTGGTTTGTGGAAGTAAAATAACTTTTTCTTTAAACAGTAGGTCACTCACCCTCGAATGGTGAATCGACGCAAGTTTTAGGATGCTGGCTGCAACTCGGGCGAGTTCGTAAGATGCGGAGTTTTGATCGCGCGAGGTGCTATGAAAATCTGCTTCTCTGTCGGTGGCTGAGAGCGAAGTGTGAGGTGACGCGAGAGATTTTTTTTTCAAAAACTGTCTTTCTATTGTGCGTATCAATACGCGCGCGTATTATCAAGACCCATTGCGCAGAGTAAATCGTGTGCGTATCATATTATACGTCGAGTGCATTATAAATATGCGTCTGCATCAGCTAGTAGTCGGAGACGGAGTGTGACGTACATGACGCCAATTCGCCTTGAAAGTAAATTTTAAGGGGTTCGTTGCGCGTCTTAAGTGATGCGTTGCGTGCATTTGTCTGATCACGAGGTTCAAGACGTGATTATTGAGAAAGTGAATTTGTCGGTACATTTTTTGAATTGTGATTAGTTATTATAGTATTACTAACTCTTCATAGTAATTTATTTAATTGTATTGTTGTATAGTGAACCTAAAGTCCAACTACAGTTCCTTACGTACCTCACGATACGCCAGACGTTCAGACAGTCGCCGTGGAAGAAAGTGGGATTTAAAAACCGTTCAGGAATGTGCCCGTTGGTGGACTTGACGACCGGTTATAAAAGATCCAGTAATGTTAAACCCGGAACGAGGGGATAGGTAGTTCAAAGACACAGAGAGCACACAGAGGGGAAAACAGTAAGAACTCAAAATGCACGCGATATACCGACAGTTCTACGAGTATAGTTATTTACTGAGTTCAGGTTAGTATAGGTATTAAAGATGTCGGCGTGTAAAAGTTCTTACCAGTCTATTTCAGTAAATTTCAACAAGGAAACCAGAACAAATTTTCTAAAAAGCGAGACTCGTCTGGTGCAGTTCGCTCAGACCATGGGTAGGTTTCGTCTCGAGACTGCACGACCTACCCCATAAGAACTTTTACGTGGTGTTGGAGAGAGAGGGGAAACCAAATGTAAACATAAAATTACCTTGCAGTCGGTCAATTTGCTTTATAGCGCTAGTATACGGAGAAATGCGTATAACATCGATGGCAGCTGAGGGCGAAGTGTAAACGTGACGCAGGAATTTGAATCATCATTCTAGCCGAGTGCGCTCCACACGCGCGCGTGTTAACCAGTTCGCGCCGGATGACGTATATTAACGCAAAAATTTCCCCAGATTCAAAACGGATGACGCATAAACACGCCAAGTTCAAGTTCGGAAATGTATGTCAGCAGCGGGCAAGGCCGGAAATCCGTGGGTGTGCTTCCCGGCACTATCAGCCTGAACACGCTTCGGATTGAGTTTCGTTAAAAATAATCCCGCCTGTGGGCTCGGCGATGTTAAAATAATCCCGGCGCGAACTGGTTAAAAACAATTGTTGGCGCGTAGTAATAAAGTAACTAAGAACCGAAGGCTGCTAACATACGGTGCAAATTAATTTCTTGGGTTGAACGGAAAGAAGAATGCAAAAAAGAGAGAGGAAAAGGTAACATGGAGACAAAGTATGTAGTTAAACGGCCCCACAGACTCTCGGAAACCAAAAGAACGCCAGTGTAGGCCGCGAAAACCTATCTCTACATTGTATTGTTGTATAGTGAACCTAAAGTCCAACTACAGTTCCTTACGTACCTCACGATACGCCAGACGTTCAGACAGTCGCCGAGGAAGAAAGTGGGATTCAAAAACCGTTCAGGAATGTGCCCGTTGGTGGACTTGACGACCGGTTATAAAAGATCCAGTAATGTTAAACCCGGCACGAGGGGATAGGTAGTTCAAAGACACAGAGAGCACACAGAGGGGAAAACAGTAAGAACTCAAAATGCACGCGATATACCGACAGTTCTACGAGTATAGTTATTTACTGAGTTCAGGTTAGTATAGGTATTAAAGATGCCGGCGTGTAAAAGTTCTTACCAGTCTATTTCAGTAAATTTCAACAAGGAAACCAGAACAAAATTTCTAAAAAGCGAGACTCGTCAGGTGCAGTTCGCTAAGACCATGGGTAGGTTTCGTCTCGAGACTGCACGACCTACCCCATAAGAACTTTTACGTGGTGTTGGAGAGAGAGGGGAAACCAAATGTAAACATAAAATTACCTTGCAGTCGGTCAATTTGCTTTATAGCGATAGTATACGGAGAAAGGCGTATAACATCGATGGCAGCTGAGGGCGAAGTGTAAACGTGACGCAGGAATTTGAATCATCATTCTAGCCGAGTGCGCTCCACACGCGCGCGTGTTAAAAACAATTGTTGGCGCGTAGTAATAAAGTAACTAAGAACCGAAGGCTGCTAACATACGGTGCAAATTAATTTCTTGGGTTGAACGGAAAGAAGAATGCAAAAAAGAGAGAGGAAAAGGTAACATGGAGACAAAGTATGTAGTTAAACGGCCCCACAGACTCTCGGAAACCAAAAGAACGTCAGTGTAAGGCCGCGAAGACCTATCTCTACATTGTATTGTTGTATAGTGAACCTAAAGTCCAACTACAGTTCCTTACGCACCTCACGATACGCCAGACGTTCAGACAGTCGCCGAGGAAGAAAGTGGGATTCAAAAACCGTTCAGGAATGTGCCCGTTGGTGGACTTGACGACCGGTTATAAAAGATCCAGTAATGTTAAACACGGCACGAGGGGATAGGTAGTTCAAAGACACAGAGAGCACACAGAGGGGAAAACAGTAAGAACTCAAAATGCACGCGATATACCGACAGTTCTACGAGTATAGTTATTTACTGAGTTCAGGTTAGTATAGGTATTAAAGATGCCGGCGTGTAAAAGTTCTTACCAGTCTATTTCAGTAAATTTCAACAAGGAAACCAGAACAAATTTTCTAAAAAGCGAGACTCGTCAGGTGCAGTTCGCTCAGACCATGGGTAGGTTTCGTCTCGAGACTGCACGACCTACCCCATAAGAACTTTTACGTGGTGTTGGAGAGAGAGGGGAAACCAAATGTAAACATAAAATTACCTTGCAGTCGGTCAATTTGCTTTATAGCGCTAGTATACGGAGAACGGCGTATAACATCGATGGCAGCTGAGGGCGAAGTGTAAACGTGACGCAGGAATTTGAATCATCATTCTAGCCGAGTGCGCTCCACACGCGCGCGTGTTAAAAACAATTGTTGGCGCGTAGTAATAAAGTAACTAAGAACCGAAGGCTGCTAACATACGGTGCAAATTAATTTCTTGAGTTGAACGGAAAGAAGAATGCAAAAAAGAGAGAGGAAAAGGTAACATGGAGACAAAGTATGTAGTTAAACGGCCCCACAGACTCCCGGAAACCAAAAGAACGCCAGTGTAGGCCGCGAAGACCTATATCTACATTGTATTATTGTATAGTGAACCTAAAGTCCAACTACAGTCCCTAACGTACCTCACGATACGCCAGACGTTCAGACAGTCGCCGTGGAAGAAAGTGGGATTTAAAAACCGTTCAGGAATGTGCCCGTTGGTGGACTTGACGACCGGTTATAAAAGATCCAGTAATGTTAAACCCGGCACGAGGGGATAGGTAGTTCAAAGACACAGAGAGCACACAGACGGGAAAACAGTAAGAACTCAAATGCACGCGATATACCGACTGTTCTACGAGTATAGTTCTTTACTGAGTTCAGGTTAGCATAGGTATTAAAGATGCCGGCGTGTAAACGTTCTTACCAGTCTATTTCAGTAAATTTCAACAAGGAAACCAGAACAAAATTTGTAAAAAGTGAGCCTCGTCAGGTGCAGTTCGCTCAGACCATGGGTAGGTTTCGTCTCGAGACTGCACGACCTACCCCATAAGAACTTTTACGTGGTGTTGGAGAGAGAGGGGAAACCAAATGTAAACATAAAATTACCTTGCAGTCGGTCAATTTGCTTTATAGCGCTAGTATACGGAGAAAGGCGTATAACATCGATGGCAGCTGAGGGCGAAGTGTAAACGTGACGCAGGAATTTGAATCATCATTCTAGCCGAGTGCGCTCCACACGCGCGCGTGTTAAAAACAATTGTTGGCGCGTAGTAATAAAGTAACTAAGAACCGAAGGCTGCTAACATACGGTGCAAATTAATTTCTTGGGTTGAACGGAAAGAAGAATGCAAAAAAGAGAGAGGAAAAGGTAACATGGAGACAAAGTATGTAGTTAAACGGCCCCACAGACTCCCGGAAACCAAAAGAACGCCAGTGTAGGCCGCGAAGACCTATATCTACATTGTATTATTGTATAGTGAACCTAAAGTCCAACTACAGTCCCTAACGTACCTCACGATACGCCAGACGTTCAGACAGTCGCCGTGGAAGAAAGTGGGATTTAAAAACCGTTCAGGAATGTGCCCGTTGGTGGACTTGACGACCGGTTATAAAAGATCCAGTAATGTTAAACCCGGCACGAGGGGATAGGTAGTTCAAAGACACAGAGAGCACACAGACGGGAAAACAGTAAGAACTCAAATGCACGCGATATACCGACTGTTCTACGAGTATAGTTCTTTACTGAGTTCAGGTTAGCATAGGTATTAAAGATGCCGGCGTGTAAACGTTCTTACCAGTCTATTTCAGTAAATTTCAACAAGGAAACCAGAACAAAATTTGTAAAAAGTGAGACTCGTCAGGTGCAGTTCGCTCAGACCATGGGTAGGTTTCGTCTCGAGACTGCACGACCTACCCCATAAGAACTTTTACGTGGTGTTGGAGAGAGAGGGGAAACCAAATGTAAACATAAAATTACCTTGCAGTCGGTCAATTTGCTTTATAGCGCTAGTATACGGAGAAAGGCGTATAACATCGATGGCAGCTGAGGGCGAAGTGTAAACGTGACGCAGGAATTTGAATCATCATTCTAGCCGAGTGCGCTCCACACGCGCGCGTGTTAAAAACAATTGTTGGCGCGTAGTAATAAAGTAACTAAGAACCGAAGGCTGCTAACATACGGTGCAAATTAATTTCTTGGGTTGAACGGAAAGAAGAATGCAAAAAAGAGAGAGGAAAAGGTAACATGGAGACAAAGTATGTAGTTAAACGGCCCCACAGACTCCCGGAAACCAAAAGAACGCCAGTGTAGGCCGCGAAGACCTATATCTACATTGTATTGTTGTATAGTGAATCTAAAGTCCAACTACAGTCCCTAACGTACCTCACGATACGCCAGACGTTCAGACAGTCGCCGTGGAAGAAAGTGGGATTTAAAAACCGTTCAGGAATGTGCCCGTTGGTGGACTTGACGACCGGTTATAAAAGATCCAGTAATGTCAAACCCGGCACGAGGGGATAGGTAGTTCAAAGACACAGAGAGCACACAGAGGGGAAAACAGTAAGAACTCAAATGCACGTGATATACCGACTGTTCTACGAGTATAGTTCTTTACTGAGTTCAGGTTAGTATAGGTATTAAAGATGCCGGCGTGTAAAAGTTCTTACCAGTCTATTTCAGTAAATTTCAACAAGGAAACCAGAACAAAATTTATAAAAAGTGAGACTCGTCAGGTGCAGTTCGCTCAGACCATGGGTAGGTTTCGTCTCGAGACTGCACGACCTACCCCGTAAGAACTTTTACGTGGTGTTGGAGAGAGAAGGGAAACCAAATGTAAACATACAATTACCTTGCAGTCGGTCAATTTGCTTTATAGCGCTAGTATACGGAGAAAGGCGTATAACATCGATGGCAGCTGAGGGCGAAGTGTAAACGTGACGCAGGAATTTGAATCATCATTCTAGCCGAGTGCGCTCCACACGCGCGCGTGTTAAAAACAATTGTTGGCGCGTAGTAATAAAGTAACTAAGATCCGAAGGCTTCTAATATACCATGCAAATTAATTTCTTGGGTTGAACGGAAAGAAGAATGCAAAAAAGAGAGAGGAAAAGGTAACATGGAGACAAAGTATGTAGTTAAACTGGTAGCTGGTGGCCGACTGCTGGTTGGTGGCTGACTGGTAGTTGGTGGCCGACTGCTGGTTGGTGGCTGACTGGTAGCTGGTGGCCGACTGCTGGTTGGTGGCTGACTGGTAGCTGGTGGCCGACTGCTGGTTGGTGGCTGACTGGTAGCTGGTGGCCGACTGCTGGTTGGTGACTGACTGGTAGTTGGTGGCCGACTGCTGGTTGGTGGCTGACTGGTAGATGGTGGCCGACTGCTGATTGGTGGCTGACTGGTAGTTGGTGGCCGACTGCTGGTTGACTGGTAGTTGGTGGCCGACTGCTGGTTGGTGGCTGACTGGTAGCTGGTGGCCGACTGCTGATTGGTGGCTGACTGGTAGTTGGTGACCGACTGCTGGTTGTTGGCTGACTGGTAGTTGGTGGCCGACTGCTGGTTGGTGGCTGACTGGTAGCTGGTGGCCGACTGCTGGTTGGTGGCTGACTGGTAGCTGGTGGCCGACTGCTGGTTGGTGGCTGACTGGTAGCTGGTGGCCGACTGCTGGTTGGTGACTGACTGGTAGTTGGTGGCCGACTGCTGGTTGGTGGCTGACTGGTAGATGGTGGCCGACTGCTGATTGGTGGCTGACTGGTAGTTGGTGGCCGACTGCTGGTTGACTGGTAGTTGGTGGCCGACTGCTGGTTGGTGGCTGACTGGTAGCTGGTGGCCGACTGCTGATTGGTGGCTGACTGGTAGTTGGTGGCCGACTGCTGGTTGTTGGCTGACTGGTAGTTGGTGGCCGACTGCTGGTTGTTGGCTGACTGGTGGTTGTTGGCTGACTGGTAGTTGGTGGCCGACTGCTGGTCGGTGGCTGAATGGTAGCTGGTGGCCGACTGCTGGTTGGTGACTGACTGGTAGTTGGTGGCCGACTGCTGGTTGTTTGGCTGACTGGTAGTTGGTGGCCGACTGGTAGTTGGTGGCCGACTGCTGGTTGGTGGCTGACTGGTAGTTGGTGGCCGACTGCTGGTTGGTGGCTGACTGGTAGCTGGTGGCCGACTGCTGGTTGGTGGCTGACTGGTAGCTGGTGGCCGACTGCTGGTTGGTGGCTGACTGGTAGCTGGTGGCTGACTGCTGGTTGGTGGCTGACTGGTAGTTGGTGGCTGACTGGTAGTTGGTGGCTGACTGGTAGTTGGTGGCCGACTGCTGGTTGGTGGCTGACTGGTAGCTGGTGGCCGACTGCTGGTTGTTGGCTGACTGGTAGTTGGTGGTCGAGTGCTGGTTGGTGGCTGACTGGTAGCTGGTGGCCGACTGCTGGTTGGTGGCTGACTGGTAGTTGGTGACCGACTGCTGGTTGTTGGCTGACTGGTAGTTGGTGGCCGACTGCTGGTTGGTGGCTGACTGGTAGCTGGTGGCCGACTGCTGGTTGGTGGCTGACTGGTAGCTGGTGGCCGACTGCTGGTTGGTGGCTGACTGGTAGCTGGTGGCCGACTGCTGGTTGGTGACTGACTGGTAGTTGGTGGCCGACTGCTGGTTGGTGGCTGACTGGTAGATGGTGGCCGACTGCTGATTGGTGGCTGACTGGTAGTTGGTGGCCGACTGCTGGTTGACTGGTAGTTGGTGGCCGACTGCTGGTTGGTGGCTGACTGGTAGCTGGTGGCCGACTGCTGATTGGTGGCTGACTGGTAGTTGGTGGCCGACTGCTGGTTGTTGGCTGACTGGTAGTTGGTGGCCGACTGCTGGTTGTTGGCTGACTGGTGGTTGTTGGCTGACTGGTAGTTGGTGGCCGACTGCTGGTCGGTGGCTGAATGGTAGCTGGTGGCCGACTGCTGGTTGGTGACTGACTGGTAGTTGGTGGCCGACTGCTGGTTGTTTGGCTGACTGGTAGTTGGTGGCCGACTGGTAGTTGGTGGCCGACTGCTGGTTGGTGGCTGACTGGTAGTTGGTGGCCGACTGCTGGTTGGTGGCTGACTGGTAGCTGGTGGCCGACTGCTGGTTGGTGGCTGACTGGTAGCTGGTGGCCGACTGCTGGTTGGTGGCTGACTGGTAGCTGGTGGCTGACTGCTGGTTGGTGGCTGACTGGTAGTTGGTGGCTGACTGGTAGTTGGTGGCTGACTGGTAGTTGGTGGCCGACTGCTGGTTGGTGGCTGACTGGTAGCTGGTGGCCGACTGCTGGTTGTTGGCTGACTGGTAGTTGGTGGTCGAGTGCTGGTTGGTGGCTGACTGGTAGCTGGTGGCCGACTGCTGGTTGGTGGCTGACTGGTAGTTGGTGGCCGACTGCTGGTTGGTGGCTGACTGGTAGTTGGTGGCCGACTGCTGGTTGGTGGCTGACTGGTAGATGGTGGCCGACTGCTGATTGGTGGCTGACTGGTAGTTGGTGGCCGACTGCTGGTTGACTGGTAGTTGGTGGCCGACTGCTGGTTGGTGGCTGACTGGTAGCTGGTGGCCGACTGCTGATTGGTGGCTGACTGGTAGTTGGTGACCGACTGCTGGTTGTTGGCTGACTGGTAGTTGGTGGCCGACTGCTGGTTGGTGGCTGACTGGTAGCTGGTGGCCGACTGCTGGTTGGTGGCTGACTGGTAGCTGGTGGCCGACTGCTGGTTGGTGGCTGACTGGTAGCTGGTGGCCGACTGCTGGTTGGTGACTGACTGGTAGTTGGTGGCCGACTGCTGGTTGGTGGCTGACTGGTAGATGGTGGCCGACTGCTGATTGGTGGCTGACTGGTAGTTGGTGGCCGACTGCTGGTTGACTGGTAGTTGGTGGCCGACTGCTGGTTGGTGGCTGACTGGTAGCTGGTGGCCGACTGCTGATTGGTGGCTGACTGGTAGTTGGTGGCCGACTGCTGGTTGTTGGCTGACTGGTAGTTGGTGGCCGACTGCTGGTTGTTGGCTGACTGGTGGTTGTTGGCTGACTGGTAGTTGGTGGCCGACTGCTGGTCGGTGGCTGAATGGTAGCTGGTGGCCGACTGCTGGTTGGTGACTGACTGGTAGTTGGTGGCCGACTGCTGGTTGTTTGGCTGACTGGTAGTTGGTGGCCGACTGGTAGTTGGTGGCCGACTGCTGGTTGGTGGCTGACTGGTAGTTGGTGGCCGACTGCTGGTTGGTGGCTGACTGGTAGCTGGTGGCCGACTGCTGGTTGGTGGCTGACTGGTAGCTGGTGGCCGACTGCTGGTTGGTGGCTGACTGGTAGCTGGTGGCTGACTGCTGGTTGGTGGCTGACTGGTAGTTGGTGGCTGACTGGTAGTTGGTGGCTGACTGGTAGTTGGTGGCCGACTGCTGGTTGGTGGCTGACTGGTAGCTGGTGGCCGACTGCTGGTTGTTGGCTGACTGGTAGTTGGTGGTCGAGTGCTGGTTGGTGGCTGACTGGTAGCTGGTGGCCGACTGCTGGTTGGTGGCTGACTGGTAGTTGGTGACCGACTGCTGGTTGTTGGCTGACTGGTAGTTGGTGGCCGACTGCTGGTTGGTGGCTGACTGGTAGCTGGTGGCCGACTGCTGGTTGGTGGCTGACTGGTAGCTGGTGGCCGACTGCTGGTTGGTGGCTGACTGGTAGCTGGTGGCCGACTGCTGGTTGGTGACTGACTGGTAGTTGGTGGCCGACTGCTGGTTGGTGGCTGACTGGTAGATGGTGGCCGACTGCTGATTGGTGGCTGACTGGTAGTTGGTGGCCGACTGCTGGTTGACTGGTAGTTGGTGGCCGACTGCTGGTTGGTGGCTGACTGGTAGCTGGTGGCCGACTGCTGATTGGTGGCTGACTGGTAGTTGGTGGCCGACTGCTGGTTGTTGGCTGACTGGTAGTTGGTGGCCGACTGCTGGTTGTTGGCTGACTGGTGGTTGTTGGCTGACTGGTAGTTGGTGGCCGACTGCTGGTCGGTGGCTGAATGGTAGCTGGTGGCCGACTGCTGGTTGGTGACTGACTGGTAGTTGGTGGCCGACTGCTGGTTGTTTGGCTGACTGGTAGTTGGTGGCCGACTGGTAGTTGGTGGCCGACTGCTGGTTGGTGGCTGACTGGTAGTTGGTGGCCGACTGCTGGTTGGTGGCTGACTGGTAGCTGGTGGCCGACTGCTGGTTGGTGGCTGACTGGTAGCTGGTGGCCGACTGCTGGTTGGTGGCTGACTGGTAGCTGGTGGCTGACTGCTGGTTGGTGGCTGACTGGTAGTTGGTGGCTGACTGGTAGTTGGTGGCTGACTGGTAGTTGGTGGCCGACTGCTGGTTGGTGGCTGACTGGTAGCTGGTGGCCGACTGCTGGTTGTTGGCTGACTGGTAGTTGGTGGTCGAGTGCTGGTTGGTGGCTGACTGGTAGCTGGTGGCCGACTGCTGGTTGGTGGCTGACTGGTAGTTGGTGGCCGACTGCTGGTTGGTGGCTGACTGGTAGATGGTGGCCGACTGCTGGTTGGTGGCTGACTGGTAGCTGGTGGCCGACTGCTGGTTGGTGGCTGACTGGTAGCTGGTGGCCGACTGCTGGTTGGTGGCTGACTGGTAGTTGGTGGCTGACTGGTAGTTGGTGGCTGACTGCTGGTTGATGGAAGACTGCCTATTACCAAAATTACAGTGTATAAATATAAGTCAAATTAAATGCATTTTGATAAATGCTTTTTAACCCTACAAGTTGTATACAATTGTCCATATGACCAAAGGGTTACTTATGGAATAACAGTGCGAGGTAATGACCGGAGTGTGGGATGACCGCTGGTATACCATTCTGTGCCACTGGGCGTGCACGAGTGTGCATAAGCACATTCCCTGGGAATCGTGCGCACAGACCCAGTAGTGGCAATGCCGAGCGGTAGCTCAGCAATTACTTTGCATGAAATATCTTTTCTTTTTCAATATGGTTAGTCTTTGCGCTAGAGAGGATACCCTTGTGTATACGTACGAGTTGACGCGGGTACAACTTGATTTGGGTGTACATTTTGGGGTACAAGTAGACTCGGGTACAAGTTAACTTGGGAATAGACACACTAACTGGGGCCCTAGAACTCTTTTTTTTTAATTTAACTTGTACTAGGGCCCCACGCCAACTAATAATCTTAAGGCAAAATGTCTTAAATGCAGTTCAAAAAGTTGCCCAAACCACAACAAAACTTAACCAATTGCCTAATAGCCTTCCATATGTCTCCAGTAATCTGGGAAAAACCTAGTAAGTCTGTTGAATGCAAATTTTAGTAAACAAATTAAAGTTAAATCAAGTTAAAGTCTGAAACTCTTTCCATGTATGTCATGTATACTGATCTGGAAAAACCTAGCAAGTTGAATTGCTAGGTTTTTCCAGATCAGTATACATTACTTCAGTATACTTACATGACATACTTGGTTCTTCCAGATGAACAACTGCCAACAGGGAAGAGTTTCACACACTTTATCATTTTTAACTGAAGGTGAAAAATCTAGTAAGTTCAAATTTTGGTCTAACTCAATTTTCACCAAAATTTGACTTACTAGGTTTTTACAGATTACAGGAGATGTATCCAAGATTAACTTCCGGGGCTTCGGGGCTACTCACGATCAATTCTTGACCTTCAAATCTAGGAAATTCGACGACAGTATTCTCTAGCGGGGCGAGTCGTCTATACCAACATGCATTAAACCTCAAATTGTCCTTTTCGCGGTAAATTGCATAAACAATGGGAAGATAAAGAAAGTTCCCGAATGTTCGACCGCAAGAATTCGAGCGTGTAGTAGACTTGATGTTCACCATGATGAAAATTTCACCAAACTGGAATGTTCCACTGCATTAAGGGGCGCCTGTGATGTCACAGGTCACTGTGTATCACAGGTCACTGTGTGTATCACAAGTCGCCGTGTGTATCACAGGTCGCAGTGTATCACAGGTCGCTTAGTAACACAGGTCACTGTGTATCGATCGTGTCGTAAACAAGCGCGCGTGTCGTAAGTAAGCAACGAGTCACTGTACACGATGTCTCAATGTCTCAATGTTATTTTTACCGTGTCTTCAAGACTAAAAAGGTTTGCAAGCCATGCAGAACATCTTCCTTCCCGTCGGAAGTCCAACGACAATGATGTTTTCCAGATTGCTGTCCTAAAATACAAAATGAAACAAGATAAAATGCAAGGTGGAAATCTTATTCTGGCTTAAAAGTATTATACACTATTTGCAAACATCAAAATCAACATCAGTATCAATTTTAAACAATTACCAGCCAGCAATCGTTGTAAAAAACCTGACTATTTTCAATCACTGAAACCAATTTATTGAATTCGTCGGTCTAAAAACCAGACTGCAAGAACAGCTTCTATTGACACAAAACTTTAAACTGGTCAGCGTCACAATATTTACTATAAAATTACAGCAAAACAAATGGTGTATACTACCTTTGAACACAAACAGCCTCCACTGATATATAGACAGACAGAATATAGACAAGCAGACAACACTTACTGCTATCATTGCTCCTTTCACCTCAGTCATGACGTTGCGTACAGTCGTTGCCTTCTGAATTGCTGTCTTCCTTCTCGTCGGAAGTCCAATGACTACGAGGCTGTTTCCGTGATCCCCGTCCTAAAATACAAATTGAGATAAATTTAGAGGTGAAAATCAAATTCATTCGGGCTAAACACAAACGGCCTGGACAGACTGATAAACTATAGACACACAGGGTGCGTTCACACATCGTTTTAAATTCACTTAAAACACTAGTTGAACTCGATTTGGTTAAAAGTTTTAGCTAAACCGATGTCTGAACGGTTTTAGTTTTAACAGGATCGGTTTTATCTCGCCGCTAAAACGGTGATTTAAAACACCTCGGAGTGAGGGTCTAGCTAAAACTCTGACCGTTTTATCTTTTTAACACGGTGTGTGAACGGTTTTAGCTAAAACACTTCCGTTTTAGCCGCCACAATTGACCCGGTGTTGCGTAAGCTGTTCTTGTGGCACGCTCTTGGGTGTAAACAAGTGCGGTAATTATTGTTACGTGCTCCGGTCCAGTACAGTTAAGCGTACATGTGCGTGCTACATACCCACGCCATTATTAGCCGCCATTATTAGCCGCCATTGCAACGTTTTACCTCCATGATGGTTTTACACTAATTTCGGTTTCGTTATATCTACTAGTTTATCCGTGTAATTTCGTCGATCATTAACGTTAGCTGTACTTCCAATTATGTTCATCATCATGGCCAATGCTCAGACGACATCAAATGCGGAGAAAGGCTTAGAGAAAGGATAAAAACAAGTACCGCGTGGTAGGAATTGGTCGAGGGTGGAAGTAAAGGCCCTCACTAGCGGTGTGGGCCGAACTGACATCGTTTTTTTTCAAGACAGCTACTATGCTTAAGGCTATCGACTGCCGGTTAGCTTCTTCATTAGAAACAATCATTTGCTGAATCGCGATACTATTTTATGAAGAATTTCTCGAGACAGCGCCATGTTGAAAATCAAGCATTTAGGGTTTGCTAATGTGCGCGCAACCTAGCGATGAATGCATGCATTACGCACTGTGTTAGGAGGCATGTATGCCTGTGGCTGCACACAAAATGTTTTGATGTGCACACGAATTGTAGCGAACGAAATATGTAAACGAGCGGAAGTTCTATGTGAACCAAGAACAGAGATAAAACACTTAGAAGTTAAAACTCGCTATACTTAAAACAGTGTCTGAACGCTCGGTGTTTTAATTTTACGACCAACCACCCGTGGTGAGCGACCGCTTCAACTAAAAGTGTTTTAGCTAAAACACTGTGTTAACATGGTCACAGACAATACTTACTGCTATCATTATGCCCCTTGCAAGAGTTCCTTCTTTCCCCTCAGTCTGCACTGCCATAGAGTTGTTGCTATTCAGGGACAAATACGCCTAATTAACGACCGCGAAGGGACTCGAACCCTCAATCTTCCGATCCGAAGTCGGACGCCTTATCCATTAGGCCACGCTGTCTTGTAGCGTGGATGACTTTTCTAATAGTAAATACTTTTTGCCGTTATAAGTATAATTCGTATACGAAAAGAAAATACTCAACCTTCCGATCCGAAGTCAGACGCCTTACCCATAGGCCAAAATATTGACAGATACGAGAAATAAGCTCAATTGACGACCGCGAAGGAACTCGAACCCTAAATCTTCCGATCCGAAGTCGGAAGCCTTATCCATTAGGCCAAGCGGTCTCTCAGCGTAATTGACTTGTCTAATAGTAAATACTTGTTGCGGTTACAAGTATAATTCGTATAGGAAAACAACATTTTCTAAGTCAGACGCCTTACCCATTAAGCCAAAATATCGACAGATAGGCTTAATTGACGACCGCGAAGGGACTCGAACCCTCAATCTTCCGATCCGAAGTCGGACGCCTTATCCATTAGGCCACGCGGTCTTGCAACTTGGATGACTTTTCTAATAGTAAATACTTTTTTGCGGTTACAAGTATAATTCGTATACGAAAGGAAAATACTCAACCTTCCGATCCGAAGTAAGACGCCTTACCCATTAAGCCAAAATATCGACAGAAACGCTTAATTGACGACCGCGAAGGGACTCGAACCTTCAATCTTCCGATCCGAAGTCGGACGCCTTATCCATTAGGCTACGCGGTCTTGGAGCGTAATTGACTTGTCTAATAGTAAATACTATTTTGCGGTTACAAGTATAATTCGTATACAAACAAAAGAATACTCAACCTTCTGATCCGAAGTAAGACGCCTTACCCATAGGCCAAAATATTTACAGATACGAGAAATAAGCTCAATTGACGACCGCGAAGGGACTCGAACCCTCAATCTACCGATCCGAAGTCGGACGCCTTATCCATTAGGTCAGGCGGTCTTGCAGCTAGGATGACTTTTCTGTATAGGAGAATACACGAGAAAGTGTGGATTCGTAATTACGAATTCACGAGGCGCGAAGCGCCGAGTGGATTCTTAAATACGAATCCACACTTGCGAGTGTATTCTCCGACTTAAACCATTGCGTCAAAAGAAGTATTGTTATTAACTACTCAATTGAGTGGAGATGAAAAGGCATGCATGTATCGTGGCCATAGACGTAATTTACATAAGGCCAACTAAAAAAAAATATGTTTAGTGTTACCGCCCGCTTCTTTGTTTAGAGGCCGCCTCCTTTTCTTTTTTTTCACAAAAATAATAAATTTTATTATCTTTAAAAAAATAAATAATAATAACTAAAACTACGTCTGTTCGAGAAACAGAACATAGGGCCTTTTCGCATTTTCCCCCCGTAAAAAACCATTCAAAAGGAATTTTAAACACATTAAAAGTAATCAAAACGAATTTAGGTTATTTAAACAAATTAAAGGTAATTTAAAGTGATTAAAACGATAACGTCACACATTTGTAAACTTTTGGTGAACTACCTAACCAACCCAATACACAATTATTTTTATTTTAGCATGATCCGTTGCTGAGATATGGCTTCAAGGTCTTACAACGTAATAAATCACATTATTGAATGATGGCTTCAAGTCTTTTCATTCTAACTTCCGGTCTGGTGACGTCATATTTGTTTTCTCCCGGTCAAATTGTTTATAACATGAATCTATTATATACATCAATTATAAAGTGATTTCAGCAAACTTCGCCACACACATCAACTGAATATTAATTTTGAACCTGCCGCCAGAGGGTGCTATAACATGTTATGACGTCGCCGGTAATTCTTTTGAAAAGTACATCTAGCCAAACACTAACATCGTTTAAAGTAAGTTCATATCATTTTTCACTTTCAAATTATAAGGCACTTTCGGTTTGGACCGAAAGGAAGGGTCACGTGATTTCTCACACACGAGATAAAATGAAGATCCTGGATTATCCTATCAATTGCCACAAACCTAAAGTCCCGGTCTTTTGCGCGTTATTTGTTATTGATTTTCAAAGATTAAATAAATTTAATATGACGTCACGTTACCCCCTGATGACGTCACCATGATGTCTGTCTGCTAGACACGAGCTCACTATAGGGTCTTCACTTGGATAAAGTTTTATTTGGATACGACTTTTTATGAAAAGTGCCTGTACGAAAGAACGTGTACAAAGTCTATTGCATTTTGGTCCCAAAAAGAAAAAGAAAAAAGAAGTAAAACAACAATCAGAACAAAAACAAAGGCTTTTTCGCAAAATTGCGAAATTTCAAATAGAAAGATGGGGCGTGACATGTTCACTACATGACCCATATTAAAATGTGTCGAGCGGCTATTAAAAAAGAAAAAAAAAAGGCCTCCTCCTTCCTTCTAAAAAAAAGACAAACATGCTTTTTTGTATTATTTGGCCTAAAGGGAGGTTCTCGAGGCTCTTACGTAATCGAGTTGGATTAGGGTTGAGGAATTGAATAACCGTGGATTCGTAATTGTTACAAATGTAGGCAAGATAAAAACCGTTCCGAATCCACACTTTACTAAAGATTCGTAGATACGAATCCACTGTTATTGTCCAAAGCGTTGATTCTTAGATACGAATCCACACTTTTAACAATAGCGTGACGTCATAGCAATGGTTTAAAATAGTAAATACTTTTTTGCGGTTACAAGTATAAATCGCATACGAAATGAAAATACTCAACCTTCCGATCCGAAGTAAGACGCCTTACCCATTAAGCCAAAATATCGACAGATACGCTTAATTGACGACCGCCAAGGGACTCGAACCACTGACCTCTATACATGGACAGATCATCCATTGTTTCATTTTGAAGTCGGCATGCAGAGAAGTGCAACATGGCGGACCCACGAAGTCACTCTGTGAGCCAATGAAATGTCCAGGTGTAGAGTTCAGTTGGTTGGTAAATCCACTGACCTCTACAACTGGACATTTCATTGGCTCACAGCAGTGACGCCATGTTGCACTTCCAGTTCGCGCCGACTTCAAGTGTTAGCACAGCAGAATATGGACAATGATCCTTCCAGGTGTTGAGGTCAGTGACTCGAACCCTTAATCTTCCGATCCGAAGTGGGACGCCTTATCCATTAGGCCACGCGGTCTTGCAGCGTAATTGACTTGTTTAATACAAGTAAATACTTGTTGCAGTTACAAGTATAATTCGTATAGGAAAACAACATTTTCTAAGTCGGACGCCTTACCGATTAAGCCAAATTATCGACAGATACGCCTAATTGAGGACCGCGAAGGGACTCGAAACCTCAATCTTCCGATCCGAAGTCGGACGCCTTATCCATTAGGCCACGCGGTCTTGCAGAGTGGATGACTTTTCTAATAATAAATACTTTTTGCGGTTACAAGTATAATTCGTATACGAAAAAAAAATACTCAACCTTCCGATCCGAAGTCAGACGCCTTACCCATAGGCCAAAATATTGACAGATACGAGAAATAAGCTCAATTGACGACCGCGAATGTCCTCGATCCCTCAATCTTCCGATCCGAAGTCGGAAGCCTTATCCATTAGGCCACGCGGTCTTGCAGAGTGGATGACTTTTCTAATAATAAATACTTTTTGCGGTTACAAGTATAATTCGTATACGAAAAAAAAATACTCAACCTTCCGATCCGAAGTCAGACGCCTTACCCATAGGCCAAAATATTGACAGATACGAGAAATAAGCTCAATTGACGACCGCAAATGTCCTCGAACCCTCAATCTTCCGATCCGAAGTCGGAAGCCTTATCCATTAGGCCACGCCGTCTTGTAGCGTAATTGACTTGTCTAATAGTAAATACTTGTTGCGGTTACAAGTATAATTCGTATAGGAAAACCACATTTTCTAAGTCAGACGCCTTACCCATGAAGCCAAAATATCGACAGATACGCTTAATTGACGACCGCGAAGGTACTCGAACCCTCAATCTTCCGATCCGAAGTCGGACGCCTTATCCATTAGGCGACGCGGTCTTGCAGCTTGGATGACTTGTCTAATAGTAAATACTTTTTTTTGCGGTTACAAGTATAATTCGTATACGAAAGGAAAATACTCAACCTTCCGATCCGAAGTAAGACGCCTTACCCATTAAGCCAAAATATCGACAGATACGCTTAATTGACGACCGCGAAGGGACTCGAACCCTCAATCTTCCGTTCCGAAGTCGGACGCCTTATCCATTAGGCCACGCGGTCTTGCAGAGTGGATGACTTTTCTAATAATAAATACTTTTTGCGGTTACAAGTATAATTCGTATACGAAAAAAAAATACCCAACCTTCCGATCCGAAGTCAGACGCCTTACCCATAGGCCAAAATATTGACAGATACGAGAAATAAGCTCAATTGACGACCGCGAAGGTCCTCGAACCCTCAATCTTCCGATCCGAAGTCGGAAGCCGTATCCATTAGGCCACGCCGTCTTGTAGCGTAATTGACTTGTCTAATAGTAAATACTTGTTGCGGTTACAAGTATAATTCGTATAGGAAAACCACATTTTCTAAGTCAGACGCCTTACCCATTAAGCCAAAATATCGACAGATACGCTTAATTGACGACCGCGAAGGTACTCGAACCCTCAATCTTCCGATCCGAAGTCGGACGCCTTATCCATTAGGCGACGCAGTCTTGCAGCTTGGATGACTTGTCTAATAGTAAATACTTTTTTTGCGGTTACAAGTATAATTCGTATACGAAAGGAAAATACTCAACCTTCCGATCCGAAGTAAGACGCCTTACCCATTAAGCCAAAATATCGACAGATACGCTTAATTGACGACCGCGAAGGGACTCGAACCCTCAATCTTCCGATCCGAAGTCGGACGCCTTATCCATTAGGCCACGCGGTCTTGCAGAGTGGATGACTTTTCTAATAATAAATACTTTTTGCGGTTACAAGTATAATTCGTATACGAAAAAAAAATACTCAACCTTCCGATCCGAAGTCAGACGCCTTACCCATAGGCCAAAATATTGACAGATACGAGAAATAAGCTCAATTGACGACCGCGAAGGTCCT
This sequence comes from Crossaster papposus, assembly GCA_037893245.1. Taxonomy (NCBI): domain Eukaryota; kingdom Metazoa; phylum Echinodermata; class Asteroidea; order Velatida; family Solasteridae; genus Crossaster; species Crossaster papposus. The sequence continues at coordinate 49,272 of JBAIAA010000061.1, forward strand.
CGAACCCTCAATCATCCGATCCGAAGTCGAAAGCCTTATCCATTAGGCCAAGCGGTCTTGCAGCGTAATTGACTTGTTTAATAGTAAATACTTGTTGCGGTTACAAGTATAATTCGTATAGGAAAACAACATTTTCTAAGTCGGACGCCTTACCGATTAAGCCAAATTATCGACAGATACGCCTAATTGACGACCGCGAAGGGACTCGAAACCTCAATCTTCCGATCCGAAGTCGGACGCCTTATCCATTAGGCCACGCGGTCTTGCAGAGTGGATGACTTTTCTAATAATACATACTGTTTGCGGTTACAAGTATAATTCGTATACGAAAAAAAAATACTCAACCTTCCGATCCGAAGTCAGACGCCTTACCCATAGGCCAAAATATTGACAGATACGAGAAATAAGCTCAATTGACGACCGCGAAGGTCCTCGAACCCTCAATCTTCCGATCCGAAGTCGGACGCCTTATCCATTAGGCCACGCGGTCTTGCAGCGTAATTGACTTGTCTAATAGTAAATACTATTCTGCGGTTACAAGTATAATTCGTATAAGAAAACAACATTTTCTAAGTCAGACGCCTTACCCATTAAGCCAAAATATCGACAGAAACGCTTAATTGAAGACCGCGAAGGGACTCGAACCCTCCATCTTCCGATCCGAAGTCGGACGCCTTATCCATTAGGCCACGCGGTCTTGCATCTTGGATGACTTTTCTAATAGTAAATACTTTTGGGCGGGTACAAGTATAATGTGTATACGAAAGGAAAATACTCAACCTTCCGATCCGAAGTAAGACGCCTTACCCATTAAGCCAAAATATCGACAGATACGCTTAATTGACGACCACGAAGGTACTCGAACCCTCAATCTTCCGATCCGAAGTTGGAAGCCTTATCCATTAGGCCACGCCGTCTTGCAGCGTAATTGACTTGTCTAATAGTAAATACTTTTTTGCGGTTACAAGTATAATCTGTATACGAAAGGAAAATACTCAACCTTCCGATCCGAAGTAAGACGCCTTACCCATTAAGCCAAAATATCGACAGATACGCTTAATTGACAACCGCGAAGGGACTCGAACCCTCAATCTTCTGATCCGAAGTCGGACGCCTTATCCATTAGGCCACGCGGTCTTGCAGAGTGGATGACTTTTCTAATAATAAATACTTTTTGCGGTTACAAGTATAATTCGTATACGAAAAGAAAATACTCAACCTTCCGATCCGAAGTAAGACGCCTTATACCCATAGGCCAAAATATTGACAGATACGAGAAATAAGCTCAATTGACGACCGCGAAGGTCCTCGAACCCTCAATCTTCCGATCCGAAGTCGGACGCCTTATCCATTAGTCCACGCGGTCTTGCAGCGTAATTGACTTGTCTAATAGTAAATACTTTTTTGCGGTTACAAGTATAATTCGCATAGAAAAACAACATTTTCTAAGTCAGACGCCTTACCCATAAAGCCAAAATATCGACAGATACGCTTAATTGACGACCGCGAAGGGAATCGAACCCTCAATATTCCGATCCGAAGTCGGACGCCTTATCCATTAGGCCACGCGGTCTTGCAGAGTGGATGACTTTTCTAATAATAAATACTTTTTGCGGTTACAAGTATAATTCGTATACGAAAAGAAAATACTCAACCTTCCGATCCGAAGTAAGACGCCTTACCCATTAAGCCAAAATATCGACAGATACGCTTAATTGACGACCGCGAAGGGACTCGAACCCTCAATCTTCCGATCCGAAGTCGGACGCCTTATCCATTAGGCCACGCGGTCTTGCAGAGTGGATGACTTTTCTAATAATAAATACTTTTTGCGGTTACAAGTATAATTCGTATACGAAAAGAAAATACTCAACCTTCCGATCCGAAGTCAGACGCCTTATACCCATAGGCCAAAATATTGACAGATACGAGAAATAAGCTCAATTGACGAACGCGAAGGTCCTCGAACCCTCAATCTTCCGATCCGAAGTTGGAAGCCTTATCCATTAGTCCACGACGTCTTGCAGCGTAATTGACTTGTCTAATAGTAAATAATTGTTGCGGTGACAAGTATAATTCGTATAGGAAAACCACATTTTCTAAGTCAGACGCCTTACCCATTATGCCAAAATATCGACAGATACGCTTAATTGACGACCGCGAAGGTACTCGAACCCTCAATCTTCCGATCCGAAGTCGGACGCCTTATCCATTAGGCCACGCGGTCTTGCAGCTTGGATGACTTTTCTAATAGTAAATACTTTTTTGCGGTTACAAGTATAATTCGTATACGAAAGGAAAATACTCAACCTTCCGATCCGAAGTAAGACGCCTAACCCATTAAGCCAAAATATCGACAGATACGCTTAATTGACGACCGCGAAGGGACTCGAACCCTCAATCTTCCGATCCGAAGCCGGCGCCTTATCCATTAGGCCACGCGGTCTCGCAGCGTAATTGACTTGTAAAATAGTAAATACTATTTTGCGGTTACAAGTATAATTCGTATGGGAAAACAACATTTTCTAAGTCAGACGCCTTACCCATTAAGTCAAAATATCGACATCGACAGAAACGCTTAATTGACGTCCGCGAAGGGACTCGAACCCTCAATCTTCCGATCCGAAGTCGGACGCCTTATCCATTAGGCCACGCGGTCTTGCAGAGTGGATGACTTTTCTAATAATAAATACTTTTTGCGGTTACAAGTATAATTCGTATACGAAAAGAAAATACTCAACCTTCCGATCCGAAGTCAGACGCCTTATACCCATAGGCCAAAATATTGACAGATACGAGAATTAAGCTCAATTGACGACCGCGAAGGTCCTCGAACCCTCAATCTTCCGATCCGAAGTTGGAAGCCTTATCCATTAGGCCACGCGGTCTTGCAGAGTGGATGACTTTTCTAATAATAAATACTTTTTGCGGTTACAAGTATAATTCATATACGAAAAGAAAATACTCAACCTTCCGATCCGAAGTCAGACGCCTTATACCCATAGGCCAAAATATTGACAGATACGAGAAATAAGCTCAATTGACGACCGCGAAGGGACTCGAACCCTCAATCTTCCGATCCGAAGTTGGAAGCCTTACCCATTAAGCCAAAATATCGACAGATACGCTTAATTGACGACCGCGAAGGGACTCGAACCCTCAATCTTCCGATCCGAAGTCGGACGCCTTATCCATTAGGCCACGCGGTCTTGCAGAGTGGATGACTTTTCTAATAATAAATACTTTTTGCGGTTACAAGTATAATTCGTATACGAAAAGAAAATACTCAACCTTCCGATCCGAAGTCAGACGCCTTATACCCATAGGCCAAAATATTGACAGATACGAGAAATAAGCTCAATTGACGACCGCGAAGGGACTCGAACCCTCAATCTTCCGATCCGAAGTTGGAAGCCTTATCCATTAGGCCACGCCGTCTTGCAGCGTAATTGACTTGTCTAATAGTAAATACTTGTTGCGGTTACAAGTATAAATCGTATAGGAAAACCACATTTTCTTAGTCAGACGCCTTACCCATTATGCCAAAATATCGACAGATACGCTTAATTGAAGACCGCGAAGGTACTCGAACCCTCAATCTTCCGATCCGAAGTCGGACGCCTTATCCATTAGGCCACGCGGTCTTGCAGCTTGGATGACTTTTCTAATAGTAAATACTTTTTTGCGGTTACAAGTATAATTCGTATACGAAAGGAAAATACTCAACCTTCCGATCCGAAGTAAGACGCCTTACCCATTAAGCCAAAATATCGACAGATACGCTTAATTGACGACCGCGAAGGGAATCGAACCCTCAATATTCCGATCCTAAGTCGGACGCCTTATCCATTAGGCCACGCGGTCTTGCAGAGTGGATGACTTTTCTAATAATAAATACTTTTTTGCGGTTACAAGTATAATTCGTATACGAAAAGAAAATACTCAACCTTCCGATCCGAAGTCAGACGCCTTACCCATTAAGCCAAAATATCGACAGATACGCTTAATTGACGACCGCGAAGGTACTCGAACCCTCAATCTTCCGATCCGAAGTCGGACGCCTTATCCATTAGGCCACGCGGTATTGCAGCTTGTATGACTTTTCTAATAGTAAATACTTTTTTTGCGGTTACAAGTATAATTCGTATACGAAAGGAAAATACTCAACCTTCCGATCCGAAGTAAGACGCCTTACCCATTAAGCCAAAATATCGACAGATACGCTTAATTGACGACCGCGAAGGGACTCGAACCCTCAATCTTCCGATCCAAAGTCGGACGCCTTATCCATTAGGCCACGCGGTCTCGCAGCGTAATTGACTTGTATAATAGTAAATACTTTTTTTGCGGTTACAAGTATAATTCGTATACGAAAGGAAAATACTCAACCTTCCGATCCGAAGTAAGACGCCTTACCCATTAAGCCAAAATATCGACAGATACGCTTAAGTGACGACCGCGAAGGGACTCGAACCCTCAATTTTCCGATCCGAAGTCGGACGCCTTATCCATTAGGCCACGCGGTCTTGCAGCGTAATTGATTTGTCTAATAGTAAATACTATTTTGCGGTTACAAGTATAATTCGTATAAGAAAACAACATTTTCTAAGTCAGACGCCTTACCCATTAAGCCAAAATATCGACAGAAACGCTTAATTGACGACCGCGAAGGGACTCGAACCCTCAATCTTTCGATCCGAAGTCGGACGCCTTATCCCTTAGGCCACGCGGTCTTGCAGCTTGGATGACTTTTCTAATAGTAAATACTTTTTTGCGGTTACAAGTATAATTCGTATACGAAAGGAAAATACTCAACCTTCCGATCCGAAGTAAGACGCCTTACCCATTAAGCCAAAATATCGACAGATACGCTTAATTGACGACCGCGAAGGGACTCGAACCCTCAATCTTCCGATCCAAAGTCGGACGCCTTATCCATTAGGCCACGCGGTCTCGCAGCGTAATTGACTTGTATAATAGTAAATACTATTTTGCGGTTACAAGAATAATTCGTATAGGAAAACAACATTTTCTAAGTCAGACGCCTTACCCATTAAGCCAAAATATCGACAGATACGCTTAATTGACGACCGCGAAGGGAATCGAACCCTCAATATTCCGATCCTAAGTCGGACGCCTTATCCATTAGGCCACGCGGTCTTGCAGAGTGGATGACTTTTCTAATAATAAATACTTTTTTGCGGTTACAAGTATAATTCGTATACGAAAAGAAAATACTCAACCTTCCGATCCGAAGTCAGACGCCTTACCCATTAAGCCAAAATATCGACAGATACGCTTAATTGACGACCGCGAAGGTACTCGAACCCTCAATCTTCCGATCCGAAGTCGGACGCCTTATCCATTAGGCCACGCGGTCTTGCAGCTTGTATGACTTTTCTAATAGTAAATACTTTTTTTGCGGTTACAAGTATAATTCGTATACGAAAGGAAAATACTCAACCTTCCGATCCGAAGTAAGACGCCTTACCCATTAAGCCAAAATATCGACAGATACGCTTAATTGACGACCGCGAAGGGACTCGAACCCTCAATCTTCCGATCCAAAGTCGGACGCCTTATCCATTAGGCCACGCGGTCTCGCAGCGTAATTGACTTGTATAATAGTAAATACTATTTTGCGGTTACAAGTATAATTCGTATAGGAAAACAACATTTTCTAAGTCAGACGCCTTACCCATTAAGCCAAAATATCGACAGATACGCTTAATTGACGACCGCGAAGGGAATCGAACCCTCAATATTCCGATCCTAAGTCGGACGCCTTATCCATTAGGCCACGCGGTCTTGCAGAGTGGATGACTTTTCTAATAATAAATACTTTTTTGCGGTTACAAGTATAATTCGTATACGAAAAGAAAATACTCAACCTTCCGATCCGAAGTAAGACGCCTTACCCATTAAGCCAAAATATCGACAGATACGCTTAATTGACGACCGCGAAGGGACTCGAACCCTCAATCTTCCGATCCGAAGTCGGACGCCTTATCCATTAGGCCACGCGGTCTTGCAGCGTAATTGACTTGTCTAATAGTAAATACTATTTTGCGGTTACAAGTATAATTCGTATAAGAAAACAACATTTTCTAAGTCAGACGCCTTACCCATTAAGCCAAAATATCGACAGAAACGCTTAATTGACGACCGCGAAGGGACTCGAACCCTCAATCTTCCGATCCAAAGTCGGACGCCTTATCCATTAGGCCACGCGGTCTCGCAGCGTAATTGACTTGTATAATAGTAAATACTTTTTTTGCGGTTACAAGTATAATTCGTATACGAAAGGAAAATACTCAACCTTCCGATCCGAAGTAAGACGCCTTACCCATTAAGCCAAAATATCGACAGATACGCTTAAGTGACGACCGCGAAGGGACTCGAACCCTCAATTTTCCGATCCGAAGTCGGACGCCTTATCCATTAGGCCACGCGGTCTTGCAGCGTAATTGACTTGTCTAATAGTAAATACTATTTTGCGGTTACAAGTATAATTCGTATAAGAAAACAACATTTTCTAAGTCAGACGCCTTACCCATTAAGCCAAAATATCGACAGAAACGCTTAATTGACGACCGCGAAGGGACTCGAACCCTCAATCTTTCGATCCGAAGTCGGACGCCTTATCCCTTAGGCCACGCGGTCTTGCAGCTTGGATGACTTTTCTAATAGTAAATACTTTTTTGCGGTTACAAGTATAATTCGTATACGAAAGGAAAATACTCAACCTTCCGATCCGAAGTAAGACGCCTTACCCATTAAGCCAAAATATCGACAGATACGCTTAATTGACGACCGCGAAGGGACTCGAACCCTCAATCTTCCGATCCAAAGTCGGACGCCTTATCCATTAGGCCACGCGGTCTCGCAGCGTAATTGACTTGTATAATAGTAAATACTATTTTGCGGTTACAAGAATAATTCGTATAGGAAAACAACATTTTCTAAGTCAGACGCCTTACCCATTAAGCCAAAATATCGACAGATACGCTTAATTGACGACCGCGAAGGGAATCGAACCCTCAATATTCCGATCCTAAGTCGGACGCCTTATCCATTAGGCCACGCGGTCTTGCAGAGTGGATGACTTTTCTAATAATAAATACTTTTTTGCGGTTACAAGTATAATTCGTATACGAAAAGAAAATACTCAACCTTCCGATCCGAAGTCAGACGCCTTACCCATTAAGCCAAAATATCGACAGATACGCTTAATTGACGACCGCGAAGGTACTCGAACCCTCAATCTTCCGATCCGAAGTCGGACGCCTTATCCATTAGGCCACGCGGTCTTGCAGCTTGTATGACTTTTCTAATAGTAAATACTTTTTTTGCGGTTACAAGTATAATTCGTATACGAAAGGAAAATACTCAACCTTCCGATCCGAAGTAAGACGCCTTACCCATTAAGCCAAAATATCGACAGATACGCTTAATTGACGACCGCGAAGGGACTCGAACCCTCAATCTTCCGATCCAAAGTCGGACGCCTTATCCATTAGGCCACGCGGTCTCGCAGCGTAATTGACTTGTATAATAGTAAATACTATTTTGCGGTTACAAGTATAATTCGTATAGGAAAACAACATTTTCTAAGTCAGACGCCTTACCCATTAAGCCAAAATATCGACAGATACGCTTAATTGACGACCGCGAAGGGAATCGAACCCTCAATATTCCGATCCTAAGTCGGACGCCTTATCCATTAGGCCACGCGGTCTTGCAGAGTGGATGACTTTTCTAATAATAAATACTTTTTTGCGGTTACAAGTATAATTCGTATACGAAAAGAAAATACTCAACCTTCCGATCCGAAGTAAGACGCCTTACCCATTAAGCCAAAATATCGACAGATACGCTTAATTGACGACCGCGAAGGGACTCGAACCCTCAATCTTCCGATCCGAAGTCGGACGCCTTATCCATTAGGCCACGCGGTCTTGCAGCGTAATTGACTTGTCTAATAGTAAATACTATTTTGCGGTTACAAGTATAATTCGTATAAGAAAACAACATTTTCTAAGTCAGACGCCTTACCCATTAAGCCAAAATATCGACAGAAACGCTTAATTGACGACCGCGAAGGGACTCGAACCCTCAATCTTTCGATCCGAAGTCGGACGCCTTATCCCTTAGGCCACGCGGTCTTGCAGCTTGGATGACTTTTCTAATAGTAAATACTTTTTTGCGGTTACAAGTATAATTTGTATACGAAAGGAAAATACTCAACCTTCCGATCCGAAGTAAGACGCCTTACCCATTAAGCCAAAATATCGACAGATACGCTTAATTGACAACCGCGAAGGGACTCGAACCCTCAATCTTCCGATCCTAAGTCGGACGCCTTATCCATTAGGCCACGCGGTCTTGCAGAGTGAATGACTTTTCTAATAATAAATACTTTTTGCGGTTACAAGTATAATTCGTATACGAAAAAAAAATACTCAACCTTCCGATCCGAAGTCAGACGCCTTAAACCCATAGGCCAAAATATTGACAGATACGAGAAATAAGCTCAATTGACGACCGCGAAGGTCCTCGAACCCTCAATCTTCCGATCCGAAGTCGGAAGCCTCATCCATTAGGCCACGCCGTCTTGCAGCGTAATTGACTTGTCTAATAGTAAATACTTGTTGCGGTTACAAGTATAATTTGTATGGGAAAACCACATTTTCTAAGTCAGACGCCTTACCCATTAAGCCAAAATATCGACAGATACGCTTAATTGACGACCGCGAAGGTACTCGAAACCTCAATCTTCCGATCCGAAGTCGGACGCCTTATCCATTAGGCCACGCGGTCTTGCAGCTTGGATGACTTTTCTAATAGTAAATACTTTTTTTGCGGTTACAAGTATAATTTGTATACGAAAGGAAAATACTCAACCTTCCGATCCGAAGTATGACGCCTTACCCATTAAGCCAAAATATCGACAGATACGCTTAATTGACAACCGCGAAGGGACTCGAACCCTCAATCTTCTGATCCGAAGTCGGACGCCTTATCCATTAGGCCACGCGGTCTTGCAGAGTGGATGACTTTTCTAATAATAAATACTTTTTGCGGTTACAAGTATAATTCGTATACGAAAAGAAAATACTCAACCTTCCGATCCGAAGTCAGACGCCTTATACCCATAGGCCAAAATATTGACAGATACGAGAAATAAGCTCAATTGACGACCGCGAAGATCCTCGAACCCTCAATCTTCCGACCCAAAGTCGGACGCCTTATCCATTAGGCCACGCGGTCTCGCAGCGTAATTGACTTGTATAATAGTAAATACTATTTTGCGGTTACAAGTATAATTCGTATAGGAAAACAACATTTTCTAAGTCAGACGCCTTACCCATTAAGCCAAAATATCGACAGATACGCTTAATTGACGACCGCGAAGGGAATCGAACCCTCAATATTCCGATCCTAAGTCGGACGCTTTATCCATTAGGCCACGCGGTCTTGCAGAGTGGATGACTTTTCTAATAATAAATACTTTTTTGCGGTTACAAGTATAATTCGTATACGAAAAGAAAATACTCAACCTTCCGATCCGAAGTCAGACGCCTTACCCATTAAGCCAAAATATCGACAGATACGCTTAATTGACGACCGCGAAGGTACTCGAACCCTCAATCTTCCGATCCGAAGTCGGACGCCTTATCCATTAGGCCACGCGGTCTTGCAGCTTGTATGACTTGTATAATAGTAAATACTTTTTTTGCGGTTACAAGTATAATTCGTATACGAAAGGAAAATACTCAACCTTCCGATCCGAAGTAAGACGCCTTACCCATTAAGCCAAAATATCGACAGATACGCTTAATTGACGACCGCGAAGGGACTCGAACCCTCAATTTTCCGATCCGAAGTCGGACGCCTTATCCATTAGGCCACGCGGTCTTGCAGCGTAATTGACTTGTCTAATAGTAAATACTATTTTGCGGTTACAAGTATAATTCGTATAAGAAAACAACATTTTCTAAGTCAGACGCCTTACCCATTAAGCCAAAATATCGACAGAAACGCTTAATTGACGACCGCGAAGGGACTCGAACCCTCAATCTTTCGATCCGAAGTCGGACGCCTTATCCCTTAGGCCACGCGGTCTTGCAGCTTGGATGACTTTTCTAATAGTAAATACTTTTTTGCGGTTACAAGTATAATTCGTATACGAAAAGAAAATACTCAACCTTCCGATCCGAAGTCAGACGCCTTACCCATTAAGCCAAAATATCGACAGATACGCTTAATTGACGACCGCGAAGGTACTCGAACCCTCAATCTTCCGATCCGAAGTCGGACGCCTTATCCATTAGGCCACGCGGTCTTGCAGCTTGTATGACTTGTATAATAGTAAATACTTTTTTTGCGGTTACAAGTATAATTCGTATACGAAAGGAAAATACTCAACCTTCCGATCCGAAGTAAGACGCCTTACCCATTAAGCCAAAATATCGACAGATACGCTTAATTGACGACCGCGAAGGGACTCGAACCCTCAATTTTCCGATCCGAAGTCGGACGCCTTATCCATTAGGCCACGCGGTCTTGCAGCGTAATTGACTTGTCTAATAGTAAATACTATTTTGCGGTTACAAGTATAATTCGTATAAGAAAACAACATTTTCTAAGTCAGACGCCTTACCCATTAAGCCAAAATATCGACAGAAACGCTTAATTGACGACCGCGAAGGGACTCGAACCCTCAATCTTTCGATCCGAAGTCGGACGCCTTATCCCTTAGGCCACGCGGTCTTGCAGCTTGGATGACTTTTCTAATAGTAAATACTTTTTTGCGGTTACAAGTATAATTCGTATACGAAAGGAAAATACTCAACCTTCCGATCCGAAGTAAGACGCCTTACCCATTAAGCCAAAATATCGACAGATACGCTTAATTGACGACCGCGAAGGGACTCGAACCCTCAATCTTCCGATCCAAAGTCGGACGCCTTATCCATTAGGCCACGCGGTCTCGCAGCGTAATTGACTTGTATAATAGTAAATACTATTTTGCGGTTACAAGAATAATTCGTATAGGAAAACAACATTTTCTAAGTCAGACGCCTTACCCATTAAGCCAAAATATCGACAGATACGCTTAATTGACGACCGCGAAGGGAATCGAACCCTCAATATTCCGATCCTAAGTCGGACGCCTTATCCATTAGGCCACGCGGTCTTGCAGAGTGGATGACTTTTCTAATAATAAATACTTTTTTGCGGTTACAAGTATAATTCGTATACGAAAAGAAAATACTCAACCTTCCGATCCGAAGTCAGACGCCTTACCCATTAAGCCAAAATATTGACAGATACGCTTAATTGACGACCGCGAAGGTACTCGAACCCTCAATCTTCCGATCCGAAGTCGGACGCCTTATCCATTAGGCCACGCGGTCTTGCAGCTTGTATGACTTTTCTAATAGTAAATACTTTTTTTGCGGTTACAAGTATAATTCGTATACGAAAGGAAAATACTCAACCTTCCGATCCGAAGTAAGACGCCTTACCCATTAAGCCAAAATATCGACAGATACGCTTAATTGACGACCGCGAAGGGACTCGAACCCTCAATTTTCCGATCCGAAGTCGGACGCCTTATCCATTAGGCCACGCGGTCTTGCAGCGTAATTGACTTGTCTAATAGTAAATACTATTTTGCGGTTACAAGTATAATTCGTATAAGAAAACAACATTTTCTAAGTCAGACGCCTTACCCATTAAGCCAAAATATCGACAGAAACGCTTAATTGACGACCGCGAAGGGAATCGAACCCTCAATATTCCGATCCTAAGTCGGACGCCTTATCCATTAGGCCACGCGGTCTTGCAGAATGGATGACTTTTCTAATAATAAATACTTTTTTGCGGTTACAAGTATAATTCGTATACGAAAAGAAAATACTCAACCTTCCGATCCGAAGTAAGACGCCTTACCCATTAAGCCAAAATATCGACAGATACGCTTAATTGACGACCGCGAAGGGACTCGAACCCTCAATCTTCCGATCCGAAGTCGGACGCCTTATCCATTAGGCCACGCGGTCTTGCAGCGTAATTGACTTGTCTAATAGTAAATACTATTTTGCGGTTACAAGTATAATTCGTATAAGAAAACAACATTTTCTAAGTCAGACGCCTTACCCATTAAGCCAAAATATCGACAGAAACGCTTAATTGACGACCGCGAAGGGACTCGAACCCTCAATCTTTCGATCCGAAGTCGGACGCCTTATCCCTTAGGCCACGCGGTCTTGCAGCTTGGATGACTTTTCTAATAGTAAATACTTTTTTGCGGTTACAAGTATAATTTGTATACGAAAGGAAAATACTCAACCTTCCGATCCGAAGTAAGACGCCTTACCCATTAAGCCAAAATATCGACAGATACGCTTAATTGACAACCGCGAAGGGACTCGAACCCTCAATCTTCCGATCCTAAGTCGGACGCCTTATCCATTAGGCCACGCGGTCTTGCAGAGTGAATGACTTTTCTAATAATAAATACTTTTTGCGGTTACAAGTATAATTCGTATACGAAAAAAAAATACTCAACCTTCCGATCCGAAGTCAGACGCCTTAAACCCATAGGCCAAAATATTGATAGATACGAGAAATAAGCTCAATTGACGACCGCGAAGGTCCTCGAACCCTCAATCTTCCGATCCGAAGTCGGAAGCCTCATCCATTAGGCCACGCCGTCTTGCAGCGTAATTGACTTGTCTAATAGTAAATACTTGTTGCGGTTACAAGTATAATTTGTATGGGAAAACCACATTTTCTAAGTCAGACGCCTTACCCATTAAGCCAAAATATCGACAGATACGCTTAATTGACGACCGCGAAGGTACTCGAAACCTCAATCTTCCGATCCGAAGTCGGACGCCTTATCCATTAGGCCACGCGGTCTTGCAGCTTGGATGACTCTTCTAATAGAAAATACTTTTTTTGCGGTTACAAGTATAATTTGTATACGAAAGGAAAATACTCAACCTTCCGATCCGAAGTATGACGCCTTACCCATTAAGCCAAAATATCGACAGATACGCTTAATTGACAACCGCGAAGGGACTCGAACCCTCAATTTTCCGATCCGAAGTCGGACGCCTTATCCATTAGGCCACGCGGTCTTGCAGCGTAATTGACTTGTCTAATAGTAAATACTATTTTGCGGTTACAAGTATAATTCGTATAAGAAAACAACATTTTCTAAGTCAGACGCCTTACCCATTAAGCCAAAATATCGACAGAAACGCTTAATTGACGACCGCGAAGGGACTCGAACCCTCAATCTTTCGATCCGAAGTCGGACGCCTTATCCCTTAGGCCACGCGGTCTTGCAGCTTGGATGACTTTTCTAATAGTAAATACTTTTTTGCGGTTACAAGTATAATTCGTATACGAAAGGAAAATACTCAACCTTCCGATCCGAAGTAAGACGCCTTACCCATTAAGCCAAAATATCGACAGATACGCTTAATTGACGACCGCGAAGGGACTCGAACCCTCAATCTTCCGATCCAAAGTCGGACGCCTTATCCATTAGGCCACGCGGTCTCGCAGCGTAATTGACTTGTATAATAGTAAATACTATTTTGCGGTTACAAGAATAATTCGTATAGGAAAACAACATTTTCTAAGTCAGACGCCTTACCCATTAAGCCAAAATATCGACAGATACGCTTAATTGACGACCGCGAAGGGAATCGAACCCTCAATATTCCGATCCTAAGTCGGACGCCTTATCCATTAGGCCACGCGGTCTTGCAGAGTGGATGACTTTTCTAATAATAAATACTTTTTTGCGGTTACAAGTATAATTCGTATACGAAAAGAAAATACTCAACCTTCCGATCCGAAGTCAGACGCCTTACCCATGGAGCCAAAATATCGACAGATACGCTTAATTGACGACCGCGAAGGTACTCGAACCCTCAATCTTCCGATCCGAAGTCGGACGCCTTATCCATTAGGCCACGCGGTCTTGCAGCTTGTATGACTTTTCTAATAGTAAATACTTTTTTTGCGGTTACAAGTATAATTCGTATACGAAAGGAAAATACTCAACCTTCCGATCCGAAGTAAGACGCCTTACCCATTAAGCCAAAATATCGACAGATACGCTTAATTGACGACCGCGAAGGGACTCGAACCCTCAATTTTCCGATCCGAAGTCGGACGCCTTATCCATTAGGCCACGCGGTCTTGCAGCGTAATTGACTTGTCTAATAGTAAATACTATTTTGCGGTTACAAGTATAATTCGTATAAGAAAACAACATTTTCTAAGTCAGACGCCTTACCCATTAAGCCAAAATATCGACAGAAACGCTTAATTGACGACCGCGAAGGGAATCGAACCCTCAATATTCCGATCCTAAGTCGGACGCCTTATCCATTAGGCCACGCGGTCTTGCAGAATGGATGACTTTTCTAATAATAAATACTTTTTTGCGGTTACAAGTATAATTCGTATACGAAAAGAAAATACTCAACCTTCCGATCCGAAGTAAGACGCCTTACCCATTAAGCCAAAATATCGACAGATACGCTTAATTGACGACCGCGAAGGGACTCGAACCCTCAATCTTCCGATCCGAAGTCGGACGCCTTATCCATTAGGCCACGCGGTCTTGCAGCGTAATTGACTTGTCTAATAGTAAATACTATTTTGCGGTTACAAGTATAATTCGTATAAGAAAACAACATTTTCTAAGTCAGACGCCTTACCCATTAAGCCAAAATATCGACAGAAACGCTTAATTGACGACCGCGAAGGGACTCGAACCCTCAATCTTTCGATCCGAAGTCGGACGCCTTATCCCTTAGGCCACGCGGTCTTGCAGCTTGGATGACTTTTCTAATAGTAAATACTTTTTTGCGGTTACAAGTATAATTTGTATACGAAAGGAAAATACTCAACCTTCCGATCCGAAGTAAGACGCCTTACCCATTAAGCCAAAATATCGACAGATACGCTTAATTGACAACCGCGAAGGGACTCGAACCCTCAATCTTCCGATCCTAAGTCGGACGCCTTATCCATTAGGCCACGCGGTCTTGCAGAGTGAATGACTTTTCTAATAATAAATACTTTTTGCGGTTACAAGTATAATTCGTATACGAAAAAAAAATACTCAACCTTCCGATCCGAAGTCAGACGCCTTAAACCCATAGGCCAAAATATTGATAGATACGAGAAATAAGCTCAATTGACGACCGCGAAGGTCCTCGAACCCTCAATCTTCCGATCCGAAGTCGGAAGCCTCATCCATTAGGCCACGCCGTCTTGCAGCGTAATTGACTTGTCTAATAGTAAATACTTGTTGCGGTTACAAGTATAATTTGTATGGGAAAACCACATTTTCTAAGTCAGACGCCTTACCCATTAAGCCAAAATATCGACAGATACGCTTAATTGACGACCGCGAAGGTACTCGAAACCTCAATCTTCCGATCCGAAGTCGGACGCCTTATCCATTAGGCCACGCGGTCTTGCAGCTTGGATGACTCTTCTAATAGAAAATACTTTTTTTGCGGTTACAAGTATAATTTGTATACGAAAGGAAAATACTCAACCTTCCGATCCGAAGTATGACGCCTTACCCATTAAGCCAAAATATCGACAGATACGCTTAATTGACAACCGCGAAGGGACTCGAACCCTCAATCTTCTGATCCGAAGTCGGACGCCTTATCCATTAGGCCACGCGGTCTTGCAGAGTGGATGACTTTTCTAACAATAAATACTTTTTGCGGTTACAAGTATAATTCGTATAGGAAAAGAAAATACTCAACCTTCCGATCCGAAGTCAGACGCCTTATACCCATAGGCCAAAATATTGACAGATACGAGAAATAAGCTCAATTGACGACCGCGAAGATCCTCGAACCCTCAATCTTCCGATCCAAAGTCGGACGCCTTATCCATTAGGCCACGCGGTCTCGCAGCGTAATTGACTTGTATAATAGTAAATACTATTTTGCGGTTACAAGTATAATTCGTATAGGAAAACAACATTTTCTAAGTCAGACGCCTTACCCATTAAGCCAAAATATCGACAGATACGCTTAATTGACGACCGCGAAGGGAATCGAACCCTCAATATTCCGATCCTAAGTCGGACGCCTTATCCATTAGGCCACGCGGTCTTGCAGAGTGGATGACTTTTCTAATAATAAATACTTTTTTGCGGTTACAAGTATAATTCGTATACGAAAAGAAAATACTCAACCTTCCGATCCGAAGTCAGACGCCTTACCCATTAAGCCAAAATATCGACAGATACGCTTAATTGACGACCGCGAAGGTACTCGACCCCTTAATCTTCCGATCCGAAGTCGGACGCCTTATCCATTAGGCCACGCGGTCTTGCAGCTTGTATGACTTGTATAATAGTAAATACTTTTTTTGCGGTTACAAGTATAATTCGTATACGAAAGGAAAATACTCAACCTTCCGATCCGAAGTAAGACGCCTTACCCATTAAGCCAAAATATCGACAGATACGCTTAATTGACGACCGCGAAGGGACTCGAACCCTCAATTTTCCGATCCGAAGTCGGACGCCTTATCCATTAGGCCACGCGGTCTTGCAGCGTAATTGACTTGTCTAATAGTAAATACTATTTTGCGGTTACAAGTATAATTCGTATAAGAAAACAACATTTTCTAAGTCAGACGCCTTACCCATTAAGCCAAAATATCGACAGAAACGCTTAATTGACGACCGCGAAGGGAATCGAACCCTCAATATTCCGATCCTAAGTCGGACGCCTTATCCATTAGGCCACGCGGTCTTGCAGAATGGATGACTTTTCTAATAATAAATACTTTTTTGCGGTTACAAGTATAATTCGTATACGAAAAGAAAATACTCAACCTTCCGATCCGAAGTAAGACGCCTTACCCATTAAGCCAAAATATCGACAGATACGCTTAATTGACGACCGCGAAGGGACTCGAACCCTCAATCTTCCGATCCGAAGTCGGACGCCTTATCCATTAGGCCACGCGGTCTTGCAGCGTAATTGACTTGTCTAATAGTAAATACTATTTTGCGGTTACAAGTATAATTCGTATAAGAAAACAACATTTTCTAAGTCAGACGCCTTACCCATTAAGCCAAAATATCGACAGAAACGCTTAATTGACGACCGCGAAGGGACTCGAACCCTCAATCTTTCGATCCGAAGTCGGACGCCTTATCCCTTAGGCCACGCGGTCTTGCAGCTTGGATGACTTTTCTAATAGTAAATACTTTTTTGCGGTTACAAGTATAATTTGTATACGAAAGGAAAATACTCAACCTTCCGATCCGAAGTAAGACGCCTTACCCATTAAGCCAAAATATCGACAGATACGCTTAATTGACAACCGCGAAGGGACTCGAACCCTCAATCTTCCGATCCTAAGTCGGACGCCTTATCCATTAGGCCACGCGGTCTTGCAGAGTGAATGACTTTTCTAATAATAAATACTTTTTGCGGTTACAAGTATAATTCGTATACGAAAAAAAAATACTCAACCTTCCGATCCGAAGTCAGACGCCTTAAACCCATAGGCCAAAATATTGACAGATACGAGAAATAAGCTCAATTGACGACCGCGAAGGTCCTCGAACCCTCAATCTTCCGATCCGAAGTCGGAAGCCTCATCCATTAGGCCACGCCGTCTTGCAGCGTAATTGACTTGTCTAATAGTAAATACTTGTTGCGGTTACAAGTATAATTTGTATGGGAAAACCACATTTTCTAAGTCAGACGCCTTACCCATTAAGCCAAAATATCGACAGATACGCTTAATTGACGACCGCGAAGGTACTCGAAACCTCAATCTTCCGATCCGAAGTCGGACGCCTTATCCATTAGGCCACGCGGTCTTGCAGCTTGGATGACTCTTCTAATAGTAAATACTTTTTTTGCGGTTACAAGTATAATTTGTATACGAAAGGAAAATACTCAACCTTCCGATCCGAAGTATGACGCCTTACCCATTAAGCCAAAATATCGACAGATACGCTTAATTGACAACCGCGAAGGGACTCGAACCCTCAATCTTCTGATCCGAAGTCGGACGCCTTATCCATTAGGCCACGCGGTCTTGCAGAGTGGATGACTTTTCTAATAATAAATACTTTTTGCGGTTACAAGTATAATTCGTATACGAAAAGAAAATACTCAACCTTCCGATCCGAAGTCAGACGCCTTATACCCATAGGCCAAAATATTGACAGATACGAGAAATAAGCTCAATTGACGACCGCGAAGATCCTCGAACCCTCAATCTTCCGATCCAAAGTCGGACGCCTTATCCATTAGTCCACGCGGTCTCGCAGCGTAATTGACTTGTATAATAGTAAATACTATTTTGCGGTTACAAGTATAATTCGTATAGGAAAACAACATTTTCTAAGTCAGACGCCTTACCCATTAAGCCAAAATATCGACAGATACGCTTAATTGACGACCGCGAAGGGAATCGAACCCTCAATATTCCGATCCTAAGTCGGACGCCTTATCCATTAGGCCACGCGGTCTTGCAGAGTGGATGACTTTTCTAATAATAAATACTTTTTTGCGGTTACAAGTATAATTCGTATACGAAAAGAAAATACTCAACCTTCCGATCCGAAGTCAGACGCCTTACCCATTAAGCCAAAATATCGACAGATACGCTTAATTGACGACCGCGAAGGTACTCGACCCCTTAATCTTCCGATCCGAAGTCGGACGCCTTATCCATTAGGCCACGCGGTCTTGCAGCTTGTATGACTTGTATAATAGTAAATACTTTTTTTGCGGTTACAAGTATAATTCGTATACGAAAGGAAAATACTCAACCTTCCGATCCGAAGTAAGACGCCTTACCCATTAAGCCAAAATATCGACAGATACGCTTAATTGACGACCGCGAAGGGACTCGAACCCTCAATCTTCCGATCCAAAGTCGGACGCCTTATCCATTAGGCCACGCGGTCTCGCAGCGTAATTGACTTGTATAATAGTAAATACTATTTTGCGGTTACAAGTATAATTCGTATAGGAAAACAACATTTTCTAAGTCAGACGCCTTACCCATTAAGCCAAAATATCGACAGATACGCTTAATTGACGACCGCGAAGGGAATCGAACCCTCAATATTCCGATCCTAAGTCGGACGCCTTATCCATTAGGCCACGCGGTCTTGCAGAGTGGATGACTTTTCTAATAATAAATACTTTTTTGCGGTTACAAGTATAATTCGTATACGAAAAGAAAATACTCAACCTTCCGATCCGAAGTAAGACGCCTTACCCATTAAGCCAAAATATCGACAGATACGCTTAATTGACGACCGCGAAGGGACTCGAACCCTCAATCTTCCGATCCGAAGTCGGACGCCTTATCCATTAGGCCACGCGGTCTTGCAGCGTAATTGACTTGTCTAATAGTAAATACTATTTTGCGGTTACAAGTATAATTCGTATAAGAAAACAACATTTTCTAAGTCAGACGCCTTACCCATTAAGCCAAAATATCGACAGAAACGCTTAATTGACGACCGCGAAGGGACTCGAACCCTCAATCTTTCGATCCGAAGTCGGACGCCTTATCCCTTAGGCCACGCGGTCTTGCAGCTTGGATGACTTTTCTAATAGTAAATACTTTTTTGCGGTTACAAGTATAATTTGTATACGAAAGGAAAATACTCAACCTTCCGATCCGAAGTAAGACGCCTTACCCATTAAGCCAAAATATCGACAGATACGCTTAATTGACAACCGCGAAGGGACTCGAACCCTCAATCTTCCGATCCTAAGTCGGACGCCTTATCCATTAGGCCACGCGGTCTTGCAGAGTGAATGACTTTTCTAATAATAAATACTTTTTGCGGTTACAAGTATAATTCGTATACGAAAAGAAAATACTCAACCTTCCGATCCGAAGTCAGACGCCTTATACCCATAGGCCAAAATATTGACAGATACGAGAAATAAGCTCAATTGACGACCGCGAAGATCCTCGAACCCTCAATCTTCCGATCCAAAGTCGGACGCCTTATCCATTAGGCCACGCGGTCTCGCAGCGTAATTGACTTGTATAATAGTAAATACTATTTTGCGGTTACAAGTATAATTCGTATAGGAAAACAACATTTTCTAAGTCAGACGCCTTACCCATTAAGCCAAAATATCGACAGATACGCTTAATTGACGACCGCGAAGGGAATCGAACCCTCAATATTCCGATCCTAAGTCGGACGCCTTATCCATTAGGCCACGCGGTCTTGCAGAGTGAATGACTTTTCTAATAATAAATACTTTTTTGCGGTTACAAGTATAATTCGTATACGAAAAGAAAATACTCAACCTTCCGATCCGAAGTCAGACGCCTTACCCATTAAGCCAAAATATCGACAGATACGCTTAATTGACGACCGCGAAGGTACTCGAACCCTCAATCTTCCGATCCGAAGTCGGACGCCTTATCCATTAGGCCACGCGGTCTTGCAGCTTGTATGACTTGTATAATAGTAAATACTTTTTTTGCGGTTACAAGTATAATTCGTATACGAAAGGAAAATACTCAACCTTCCGATCCGAAGTAAGACGCCTTACCCATTAAGCCAAAATATCGACAGATACGCTTAATTGACGACCGCGAAGGGACTCGAACCCTCAATTTTCCGATCCGAAGTCGGACGCCTTATCCATTAGGCCACGCTGTCTTGCAGCGTAATTGACTTGTCTAATAGTAAATACTATTTTGCGGTTACAAGTATAATTCGTATAAGAAAACAACATTTTCTAAGTCAGACGCCTTACCCATTAAGCCAAAATATCGACAGAAACGCTTAATTGACGACCGCGAAGGGACTCGAACCCTCAATCTTTCGATCCGAAGTCGGACGCCTTATCCCTTAGGCCACGCGGTCTTGCAGCTTGGATGACTTTTCTAATAGTAAATACTTTTTTGCGGTTACAAGTATAATTCGTATACGAAAGGAAAATACTCAACCTTCCGATCCGAAGTAAGACGCCTTACCCATTAAGCCAAAATATCGACAGATACGCTTAATTGACGACCGCGAAGGGACTCGAACCCTCAATCTTCCGATCCAAAGTCGGACGCCTTATCCATTAGGCCACGCGGTCTCGCAGCGTAATTGACTTGTATAATAGTAAATACTATTTTGCGGTTACAAGAATAATTCGTATAGGAAAACAACATTTTCTAAGTCAGACGCCTTACCCATTAAGCCAAAATATCGACAGATACGCTTAATTGACGACCGCGAAGGGAATCGAACCCTCAATATTCCGATCCTAAGTCGGACGCCTTATCCATTAGGCCACGCGGTCTTGCAGAGTGGATGACTTTTCTAATAATAAATACTTTTTTGCGGTTACAAGTATAATTCGTATACGAAAAGAAAATACTCAACCTTCCGATCCGAAGTCAGACGCCTTACCCATTAAGCCAAAATATCGACAGATACGCTTAATTGACGACCGCGAAGGTACTCGAACCCTCAATCTTCCGATCCGAAGTCGGACGCCTTATCCATTAGGCCACGCGGTCTTGCAGCTTGTATGACTTTTCTAATAGTAAATACTTTTTTTGCGGTTACAAGTATAATTCGTATACGAAAGGAAAATACTCAACCTTCCGATCCGAAGTAAGACGCCTTACCCATTAAGCCAAAATATCGACAGATACGCTTAATTGACGACCGCGAAGGGACTCGAACCCTCAATTTTCCGATCCGAAGTCGGACGCCTTATCCATTAGGCCACGCGGTCTTGCAGCGTAATTGACTTGTCTAATAGTAAATACTATTTTGCGGTTACAAGTATAATTCGTATAAGAAAACAACATTTTCTAAGTCAGACGCCTTACCCATTAAGCCAAAATATCGACAGAAACGCTTAATTGACGACCGCGAAGGGAATCGAACCCTCAATATTCCGATCCTAAGTCGGACGCCTTATCCATTAGGCCACGCGGTCTTGCAGAGTGGATGACTTTTCTAATAATAAATACTTTTTTGCGGTTACAAGTATAATTCGTATACGAAAAGAAAATACTCAACCTTCCGATCCGAAGTAAGACGCCTTACCCATTAAGCCAAAATATCGACAGATACGCTTAATTGACGACCGCGAAGGGACTCGAACCCTCAATCTTCCGATCCGAAGTCGGACGCCTTATCCATTAGGCCACGCGGTCTTGCAGCGTAATTGACTTGTCTAATAGTAAATACTATTTTGCGGTTACAAGTATAATTCGTATAAGAAAACAACATTTTCTAAGTCAGACGCCTTACCCATTAAGCCAAAATATCGACAGAAACGCTTAATTGACGACCGCGAAGGGACTCGAACCCTCAATCTTTCGATCCGAAGTCGGACGCCTTATCCCTTAGGCCACGCGGTCTTGCAGCTTGGATGACTTTTCTAATAGTAAATACTTTTTTGCGGTTACAAGTATAATTCGTATACGAAAGGAAAATACTCAACCTTCCGATCCGAAGTAAGACGCCTTACCCATTAAGCCAAAATATCGACAGATACGCTTAATTGACGACCGCGAAGGGACTCGAACCCTCAATCTTCCGATCCAAAGTCGGACGCCTTATCCATTAGGCCACGCGGTCTCGCAGCGTAATTGACTTGTATAATAGTAAATACTATTTTGCGGTTACAAGAATAATTCGTATAGGAAAACAACATTTTCTAAGTCAGACGCCTTACCCATTAAGCCAAAATATCGACAGATACGCTTAATTGACGACCGCGAAGGGAATCGAACCCTCAATATTCCGATCCTAAGTCGGACGCCTTATCCATTAGGCCACGCGGTCTTGCAGAGTGGATGACTTTTCTAATAATAAATACTTTTTTGCGGTTACAAGTATAATTCGTATACGAAAAGAAAATACTCAACCTTCCGATCCGAAGTCAGACGCCTTACCCATTAAGCCAAAATATCGACAGATACGCTTAATTGACGACCGCGAAGGTACTCGAACCCTCAATCTTCCGATCCGAAGTCGGACGCCTTATCCATTAGGCCACGCGGTCTTGCAGCTTGTATGACTTTTCTAATAGTAAATACTTTTTTTGCGGTTACAAGTATAATTCGTATACGAAAGGAAAATACTCAACCTTCCGATCCGAAGTAAGACGCCTTACCCATTAAGCCAAAATATCGACAGATACGCTTAATTGACGACCGCGAAGGGACTCGAACCCTCAATTTTCCGATCCGAAGTCGGACGCCTTATCCATTAGGCCACGCGGTCTTGCAGCGTAATTGACTTGTCTAATAGTAAATACTATTTTGCGGTTACAAGTATAATTCGTATAAGAAAACAACATTTTCTAAGTCAGACGCCTTACCCATTAAGCCAAAATATCGACAGAAACGCTTAATTGACGACCGCGAAGGGAATCGAACCCTCAATATTCCGATCCTAAGTCGGACGCCTTATCCATTAGGCCACGCGGTCTTGCAGAGTGGATGACTTTTCTAATAATAAATACTTTTTTGCGGTTACAAGTATAATTCGTATACGAAAAGAAAATACTCAACCTTCCGATCCGAAGTAAGACGCCTTACCCATTAAGCCAAAATATCGACAGATACGCTTAATTGACGACCGCGAAGGGACTCGAACCCTCAATCTTCCGATCCGAAGTCGGACGCCTTATCCATTAGGCCACGCGGTCTTGCAGCGTAATTGACTTGTCTAATAGTAAATACTATTTTGCGGTTACAAGTATAATTCGTATAAGAAAACAACATTTTCTAAGTCAGACGCCTTACCCATTAAGCCAAAATATCGACAGAAACGCTTAATTGACGACCGCGAAGGGACTCGAACCCTCAATCTTTCGATCCGAAGTCGGACGCCTTATCCCTTAGGCCACGCGGTCTTGCAGCTTGGATGACTTTTCTAATAGTAAATACTTTTTTGCGGTTACAAGTATAATTTGTATACGAAAGGAAAATACTCAACCTTCCGATCCGAAGTAAGACGCCTTACCCATTAAGCCAAAATATCGACAGATACGCTTAATTGACAACCGCGAAGGGACTCGAACCCTCAATCTTCCGATCCTAAGTCGGACGCCTTATCCATTAGGCCACGCGGTCTTGCAGAGTGAATGACTTTTCTAATAATAAATACTTTTTGCGGTTACAAGTATAATTCGTATACGAAAAAAAAATACTCAACCTTCCGATCCGAAGTCAGACGCCTTAAACCCATAGGCCAAAATATTGACAGATACGAGAAATAAGCTCAATTGACGACCGCGAAGGTCCTCGAACCCTCAATCTTCCGATCCGAAGTCGGAAGCCTCATCCATTAGGCCACGCCGTCTTGCAGCGTAATTGACTTGTCTAATAGTAAATACTTGTTGCGGTTACAAGTATAATTTGTATGGGAAAACCACATTTTCTAAGTCAGACGCCTTACCCATTAAGCCAAAATATCGACAGATACGCTTAATTGACGACCGCGAAGGCGAAACCTCAATCTTCCGATCCCAAGTCGGACGCCTTATCCATTAGGCCACGCGGTCTTGCAGCTTGGATGACTTTTCTAATAGTAAATACTTTTTTTGCGGTTACAAGTATAATTTGTATACGAAAGGAAAATACTCAACCTTCCGATCCGAAGTATGACGCCTTACCCATTAAGCCAAAATATCGACAGATACGCTTAATTGACAACCGCGAAGGGACTCGAACCCTCAATCTTCTGATCCGAAGTCGGACGCCTTATCCATTAGGCCACGCGGTCTTGCAGAGTGGATGACTTTTCTAATAATAAATACTTTTTGCGGTTACAAGTATAATTCGTATACGAAAAGAAAATACTCAACCTTCCGATCCGAAGTCAGACGCCTTATACCCATAGGCCAAAATATTGACAGATACGAGAAATAAGCTCAATTGACGACCGCGAAGATCCTCGAACCCTCAATCTTCCGATCCAAAGTCGGACGCCTTATCCATTAGGCCACGCGGTCTCGCAGCGTAATTGACTTGTATAATAGTAAATACTATTTTGCGGTTACAAGTATAATTCGTATAGGAAAACAACATTTTCTAAGTCAGACGCCTTACCCATTAAGCCAAAATATCGACAGATACGCTTAATTGACGACCGCGAAGGGAATCGAACCCTCAATATTCCGATCCTAAGTCGGACGCCTTATCCATTAGGCCACGCGGTCTTGCAGAGTGGATGACTTTTCTAATAATAAATACTTTTTTGCGGTTACAAGTATAATTCGTATACGAAAAGAAAATACTCAACCTTCCGATCCGAAGTCAGACGCCTTACCCATTAAGCCAAAATATCGACAGATACGCTTAATTGACGACCGCGAAGGTACTCGAACCCTCAATCTTCCGATCCGAAGTCGGACGCCTTATCCATTAGGCCACGCGGTCTTGCAGCTTGTATGACTTGTATAATAGTAAATACTTTTTTTGCGGTTACAAGTATAATTCGTATACGAAAGGAAAATACTCAACCTTCCGATCCGAAGTAAGACGCCTTACCCATTAAGCCAAAATATCGACAGATACGCTTAATTGACGACCGCGAAGGGACTCGAACCCTCAATTTTCCGATCCGAAGTCGGACGCCTTATCTATTAGGCCACGCGGTCTTGCAGCGTAATTGACTTGTCTAATAGTAAATACTATTTTGCGGTTACAAGTATAATTCGTATAAGAAAACAACATTTTCTAAGTCAGACGCCTTACCCATTAAGCCAAAATATCGACAGAAACGCTTAATTGACGACCGCGAAGGGACTCGAACCCTCAATCTTTCGATCCGAAGTCGGACGCCTTATCCCTTAGGCCACGCGGTCTTGCAGCTTGGATGACTTTTCTAATAGTAAATACTTTTTTGCGGTTACAAGTATAATTCGTATACGAAAGGAAAATACTCAACCTTCCGATCCGAAGTAAGACGCCTTACCCATTAAGCCAAAATATCGACAGATACGCTTAATTGACGACCGCGAAGGGACTCGAACCCTCAATCTTCCGATCCAAAGTCGGACGCCTTATCCATTAGGCCACGCGGTCTCGCAGCGTAATTGACTTGTATAATAGTAAATACTATTTTGCGGTTACAAGAATAATTCGTATAGGAAAACAACATTTTCTAAGTCAGACGCCTTACCCATTAAGCCAAAATATCGACAGATACGCTTAATTGACGACCGCGAAGGGAATCGAACCCTCAATATTCCGATCCTAAGTCGGACGCCTTATCCATTAGGCCACGCGGTCTTGCAGAGTGGATGACTTTTCTAATAATAAATACTTTTTTGCGGTTACAAGTATAATTCGTATACGAAAAGAAAATACTCAACCTTCCGATCCGAAGTCAGACGCCTTACCCATTAAGCCAAAATATCGACAGATACGCTTAATTGACGACCGCGAAGGTACTCGAACCCTCAATCTTCC
The DNA here is from genome assembly GCA_037893245.1 of Crossaster papposus. Lineage (NCBI taxonomy): Eukaryota > Metazoa > Echinodermata > Asteroidea > Velatida > Solasteridae > Crossaster > Crossaster papposus. The sequence goes on from JBAIAA010000061.1 coordinate 75,777, forward strand.
GATCCGAAGTCGGACGCCTTATCCATTAGGCCACGCGGTCTTGCAGCTTGTATGACTTTTCTAATAGTAAATACTTTTTTTGCGGTTACAAGTATAATTCGTATACGAAAGGAAAATACTCAACCTTCCGATCCGAAGTAAGACGCCTTACCCATTAAGCCAAAATATCGACAGATACGCTTAATTGACGACCGCGAAGGGACTCGAACCCTCAATCTTCCGATCCAAAGTCGGACGCCTTATCCATTAGGCCACGCGGTCTCGCAGCGTAATTGACTTGTATAATAGTAAATACTATTTTGCGGTTACAAGTATAATTCGTATAGGAAAACAACATTTTCTAAGTCAGACGCCTTACCCATTAAGCCAAAATATCGACAGATACGCTTAATTGACGACCGCGAAGGGAATCGAACCCTCAATATTCCGATCCTAAGTCGGACGCCTTATCCATTAGGCCACGCGGTCTTGCAGAGTGGATGACTTTTCTAATAATAAATACTTTTTTGCGGTTACAAGTATAATTCGTATACGAAAAGAAAATACTCAACCTTCCGATCCGAAGTAAGACGCCTTACCCATTAAGCCAAAATATCGACAGATACGCTTAATTGACGACCGCGAAGGGACTCGAACCCTCAATCTTCCGATCCGAAGTCGGACGCCTTATCCATTAGGCCACGCGGTCTTGCAGCGTAATTGACTTGTCTAATAGTAAATACTATTTTGCGGTTACAAGTATAATTCGTATAAGAAAACAACATTTTCTAAGTCAGACGCCTTACCCATTAAGCCAAAATATCGACAGAAACGCTTAATTGACGACCGCGAAGGGACTCGAACCCTCAATCTTTCGATCCGAAGTCGGACGCCTTATCCCTTAGGCCACGCGGTCTTGCAGCTTGGATGACTTTTCTAATAGTAAATACTTTTTTGCGGTTACAAGTATAATTTGTATACGAAAGGAAAATACTCAACCTTCCGATCCGAAGTAAGACGCCTTACCCATTAAGCCAAAATATTGACAGATACGCTTAATTGACAACCGCGAAGGGACTCGAACCCTCAATCTTCCGATCCTAAGTCGGACGCCTTATCCATTAGGCCACGCGGTCTTGCAGAGTGAATGACTTTTCTAATAATAAATACTTTTTGCGGTTACAAGTATAATTCGTATACGAAAAAAAAATACTCAACCTTCCGATCCGAAGTCAGACGCCTTAAACCCATAGGCCAAAATATTGACAGATACGAGAAATAAGCTCAATTGACGACCGCGAAGGTCCTCGAACCCTCAATCTTCCGATCCGAAGTCGGAAGCCTCATCCATTAGGCCACGCCGTCTTGCAGCGTAATTGACTTGTCTAATAGTAAATACTTGTTGCGGTTACAAGTATAATTTGTATGGGAAAACCACATTTTCTAAGTCAGACGCCTTACCCATTAAGCCAAAATATCGACAGATACGCTTAATTGACGACCGCGAAGGTACTCGAAACCTCAATCTTCCGATCCGAAGTCGGACGCCTTATCCATTAGGCCACGCGGTCTTGCAGCTTGGATGACTTTTCTAATAGTAAATACTTTTTTTGCGGTTACAAGTATAATTCGTATACGAAAAGAAAATACTCAACCTTCCGATCCGAAGTCAGACGCCTTATACCCATAGGCCAAAATATTGACAGATACGAGAAATAAGCTCAATTGACGACCGCGAAGATCCTCGAACCCTCAATCTTCCGATCCAAAGTCGGACGCCTTATCCATTAGGCCACGCGGTCTCGCAGCGTAATTGACTTGTATAATAGTAAATACTATTTTGCGGTTACAAGTATAATTCGTATAGGAAAACAACATTTTCTAAGTCAGACGCCTTACCCATTAAGCCAAAATATCGACAGATACGCTCAATTGACGACCGCGAAGGGAATCGAACCCTCAATATTCCGATCCTAAGTCGGACGCCTTATCCATTAGGCCACGCGGTCTTGCAGAGTGGATGACTTTTCTAATAATAAATACTTTTTTGCGGTTACAAGTATAATTCGTATACGAAAAGAAAATACTCAACCTTCCGATCCGAAGTCAGACGCCTTACCCATTAAGCCAAAATATCGACAGATACGCTTAATTGACGACCGCGAAGGTACTCGAACCCTCAATCTTCCGATCCGAAGTCGGACGCCTTATCCATTAGGCCACGCGGTCTTGCAGCTTGTATGACTTTTCTAATAGTAAATACTTTTTTTGCGGTTACAAGTATAATTCGTATACGAAAGGAAAATACTCAACCTTCCGATCCGAAGTAAGACGCCTTACCCATTAAGCCAAAATATCGACAGATACGCTTAATTGACGACCGCGAAGGGACTCGAACCCTCAATCTTCCGATCCAAAGTCGGACGCCTTATCCATTAGGCCACGCGGTCTCGCAGCGTAATTGACTTGTATAATAGTAAATACTATTTTGCGGTTACAAGTATAATTCGTATAGGAAAACAACATTTTCTAAGTCAGACGCCTTACCCATTAAGCCAAAATATCGACAGATACGCTTAATTGACGACCGCGAAGGGACTCGAACCCTCAATCTTCCGATCCGAAGTCGGACGCCTTATCCATTAGGCCACGCGGTCTTGCAGCGTAATTGACTTGTCTAATAGTAAATACTATTTTGCGGTTACAAGTATAATTCGTATAAGAAAACAACATTTTCTAAGTCAGACGCCTTACCCATTAAGCCAAAATATCGACAGAAACGCTTAATTGACGACCGCGAAGGGACTCGAACCCTCAATCTTTCGATCCGAAGTCGGACGCCTTATCCCTTAGGCCACGCGGTCTTGCAGCTTGGATGACTTTTCTAATAGTAAATACTTTTTTGCGGTTACAAGTATAATTTGTATACGAAAAAAAAATACTCAACCTTCCGATCCGAAGTCAGACGCCTTATACCCATACGCCAAAATATTGACAGATACGAGAAATAAGCTCAATTGACGACCGCGAAGGTCCTCGAACCCTCAATCTTCCGATCCGAAGTCGGAAGCCTCATCCATTAGGCCACGCCGTCTTGCAGCGTAATTGACTTGTCTAATAGTAAATACTTGTTGCGGTTACAAGTATAATTTGTATGGGAAAACCACATTTTCTAAGTCAGACGCCTTACCCATTAAGCCAAAATATCGACAGATACGCTTAATTGACGACCGCGAAGGTACTCGAAACCTCAATCTTCCGATCCGAAGTCGGACGCCTTATCCATTAGGCCACGCGGTCTTGCAGCTTGGATGACTTTTCTAATAGTAAATACTTTTTTTGCGGTTACAAGTATAATTTGTATACGAAAGGAAAATACTCAACCTTCCGATCCGAAGTAAGACGCCTTACCCATTAAGCCAAAATATCGACAGATACGCTTAATTGACAACCGCGAAGGGACTCGAACCCTCAATCTTCTGATCCGAAGTCGGACGCCTTATCCATTAGGCCACGCGGTCTTGCAGAGTGGATGACTTTTCTAATAATAAATACTTTTTGCGGTTACAAGTATAATTCGTATACGAAAAGAAAATACTCAACCTTCCGATCCGAAGTCTGACGCCTTATACCCATAGGCCAAAATATTGACAGATACGAGAAATAAGCTCAATTGACGACCGCGAAGATCCTCGAACCCTCAATCTTCCGATCCGAAGTCGGACGCCTTATCCATTAGGCCACGCGGTCTTGCAGCGTAATTGACTTGTCTAATAGTAAATACTATTTTGCGGTTACAAGTATAATTCGTATAGGAAAACAACATTTTCTAAATCAGACGCCTTACCCATTAAGCCAAAATATCGACAGAAACGCTTAATTGACGACCGCGAAGGGACTCGAACCCCTCAATCTTCCGATCCGAAGTCGGACGCCTTATCCATTAGGCCACGCGGTCTTGCATCTTGGATGACTTTTCTAATAGTAAATACTTTTTGGCGGTTACAAGTATAATGTGTATACGAAAGGAAAATACTCAACCTTCCGATCCGAAGTAAGACGCCTTACCCATTAAGCCAAAATATCGACAGATACGCTTAATTGACGACCGCGAAGGGACTCGAACCCTCAATCTTCCGATCCGAAGTTGGACGCCTTATCCATTAGGCCACGCGGTCTCGCAGCGTAATTGACTTGTATAATAGTAAATACTATTTTGCGGTTACAAGTATAATTCGTATAGGAAAACAACATTTTCTAAGTCAGACGCCTTACCCATTAAGTCAAAATATCGACAGAAACGCTTAATTGACGTCCGCGAAGGGACTCGAACCCTCAATCTTCCGATCCGAAGTCGGACGCCTTATCCATTAGGCCACGCGGTCTTGCAGCTTGGATGACTTTTCTAATAGTAAATACTTTTTTGCGCTTACAAGTATAATTTGTATACGAAAGGAAAATACTCAACCTTCCGATCCGAAGTAAGACGCCTTACCCATTAAGCCAAAATATCGACAGATACGCTTAATTGACGACCGCGAAGGGACTCGAACCCTCAATCTTCCGATCCGAAGTCGGACGCCTTATACCCATAGGCCAAAATATTGACAGATACGAGAAATAAGCTCAATTGACGACCGCGATGGTCCTCGAACCCTCAATCTTCCGATCCGAAGTCGGACGCCTTATCTATTAGGCCACGCGGTCTTGCAGCGTAATTGATTTGTCTAATAGTAAATACTTGTTGCGGTTACAAGTATAATTCGTATAGGAAAACCACATTTTCTAAGTCAGACGCCTTACCCATTATGCCAAAATATCGACAGATACGCTTAATTGACGACCGCGAAGGTACTCGAACCCTCAATCTTCCGATCCGAAGTCGGACGCCTTATCCATTAGGCCACGCGGTCTTGCAGCTTGGATGACTTTTCTAATAATAAATACTTTTTGCGGTTACAAGTATAATTCGTATACGAAAAGAAAATACTCAACCTTCCGATCCGAAGTCAGACGCCTTATACCCATAGGCCAAAATATTGACAGATACGAGAAATAAGCTTAATTGACGACCGCGAAGGTCCTCGAACCCTCAATCTTCCGATCAGAAGTTGGAAGCCTTATCCATTAGGCCACGCCGTCTTGCAACGTAATTGACTTGTCTAATAGTAAATACTTGTTGCGGTTACAAGTATAATTTGTATAGGAAAACCACATTTTCTAAGTAAGACGCCTTACCCATTATGCCAAAATATCGACAGATACACTTAATTGACGACCGCGAATGTACTCGAACCCTCAATCTTCCGATCCGAAGTCGGACGCCTTATCCATTAGGCCACGCGGTCTTGCAGCTTGGATGACTTTTCTAATAGTAAATACTTTTTTGCGGTTACAAGTATAATTCGTATACGAAAGGAAAATACTCAACCTTCCGATCCGAAGTAAGACGCCTTACCCATTAAGCCAAAATATCGACAGATACGCTTAATTGACGACCGCGAAGGGACTGGAACCCTCAATCTTCCGATCCGAAGTCGGACGCCTTATCCATTAGGCCACGCGGTCTCGCAGCGTAATTGACTTGTATAATAGTAAATACTATTTTGCGGTTACAAGTATAATTCGTATGGGAAAACAACATTTTCTAAATCAGACGCCTTACCCATTAAGTCAAAATATCGACAGAAACGCTTAATTGACGTCCGCGAAGGGACTCGAACCCTCAATCTTCCGATCCGAAGTCGGACGCCTTATCCATTAGGCCACGCGGTCTTGCAGAGTGGATGACTTTTCTAATAATAAATACTTTTTGCGGTTACAAGTATAATTCGTATACGAAAAGAAAATACTCAACCTTCCGATCCGAAGTCAGACGCCTTATACCCATAGGCCAAAATATTGACAGATACGAGAAATAAGCTCAATTGACGACCGCGAAGGTCCTCGAACCCTCAATCTTCCGATCCGAAGTTGGAAGCCTTATCCATTAGGCCACGCCGTCTTGCAGCGTAATTGACTTGTCTAATAGTAAATACTTGTTGCGGTTACAAGTATAAATCGTATAGGAAAACCACATTTTCTAAGTCAGACGCCTTACCCATTATGCCAAAATATCGACAGATACGCTTAATTGACGACCGCGAAGGTACTCGAACCCTCAATCTTCCGATCCGAAGTCGGACGCCTTATCCATTAGGCCACGCAGTCTTGCAGCTTGGATGACTTTTCTAATAGTAAATACTTTTTTGCGGTTACAAGTATAATTCGTATACGAAAGGAAAATACTCAACCTTCCGATCCGAAGTAAGACGCCTTACCCATTAAGCCAAAATATCGACAGATACGCTTAATTGACGACCGCGAGTGGACTCGAACCCTCAATCTTCCGATACGAAGTCGGACGCCTTATCCATTAGGCCACGCGGTCTTGCAGAGTGGATGACTTTTCTAATAATAAATACTTTTTGCGGTTACAAGTATAATTCGTATACGAAAAGAAAATACTCAACCTTCCGATCCGAAGTAAGACGCCTTACCCATTAAGCCAAAATATCTACAGATACGCTTAATTGACGACCGCGAAGGGACTCAAACCCTCAACCTTCCGATCCGAAGTCAGACGCCTTATACCCATAGGCCAAAATATTGACAGATACGAGAAATAAGCTCAATTGACGACCGCGAAGGTCCTCGAACCCTCAATCTTCCGATCCGAAGTTGGAAGCCTTATCCATTAGGCCACGCCGTCTTGCAGCGTAATTGACTTGTCTAATAGTAAATACATGTTGCGGTTACAAGTATAAATCGTATAGGAAAACCACATTTTCTAAGTCAGACGCCTTACCCATTATGCCAAAATATCGACAGATACGCTTAATTGACGACCGCGAAGGTACTCGAAACCTCAATCTTCCGATCCGAAGTCGGACGCCTTATCAATTAGGCCACGCGGTCTTGCAGCTTGGATGACTTTTCTAATAGTAAATACTTGTTTGCGGTTACAAGTATAATTTGTATACGAAAAAAAAATACTCAACCTTCCGATCCGAAGTCAGACGCCTTATACCCATACGCCAAAATATTGACAGATACGAGAAATAAGCTCAATTGACGACCGCGAAGGTCCTCGAACCCTCAATCTTCCGATCCGAAGTCGGAAGCCTCATCCATTAGGCCACGCCGTCTTGCAGCGTAATTGACTTGTCTAATAGTAAATACTTGTTGCGGTTACAAGTATAATTTGTATGGGAAAACCACATTTTCTAAGTCAGACGCCTTACCCATTAAGCCAAAATATCGACAGATACGCTTAATTGACGACCGCGAAGGTACTCGAAACCTCAATCTTCCGATCCGAAGTCGGACGCCTTATCCATTAGGCCACGCGGTCTTGCAGCTTGGATGACTTTTCTAATAGTAAATACTTTTTTTGCGGTTACAAGTATAATTTGTATACGAAAGGAAAATACTCAACCTTCCGATCCGAAGTAAGACGCCTTACCCATTAAGCCAAAATATCGACAGATACGCTTAATTGACAACCGCGAAGGGACTCGAACCCTCAATCTTCTGATCCGAAGTCGGACGCCTTATCCATTAGGCCACGCGGTCTTGCAGAGTGGATGACTTTTCTAATAATAAATACTTTTTGCGGTTACAAGTATAATTCGTATACGAAAAGAAAATACTCAACCTTCCGATCCGAAGTCTGACGCCTTATACCCATAGGCCAAAATATTGACAGATACGAGAAATAAGCTCAATTGACGACCGCGAAGATCCTCGAACCCTCAATCTTCCGATCCGAAGTCGGACGCCTTATCCATTAGGCCACGCGGTCTTGCAGCGTAATTGACTTGTCTAATAGTAAATACTATTTTGCGGTTACAAGTATAATTCGTATAGGAAAACAACATTTTCTAAATCAGACGCCTTACCCATTAAGCCAAAATATCGACAGAAACGCTTAATTGACGACCGCGAAGGGACTCGAACCCCTCAATCTTCCGATCCGAAGTCGGACGCCTTATCCATTAGGCCACGCGGTCTTGCATCTTGGATGACTTTTCTAATAGTAAATACTTTTTGGCGGTTACAAGTATAATGTGTATACGAAAGGAAAATACTCAACCTTCCGATCCGAAGTAAGACGCCTTACCCATTAAGCCAAAATATCGACAGATACGCTTAATTGACGACCGCGAAGGGACTCGAACCCTCAATCTTCCGATCCGAAGTTGGACGCCTTATCCATTAGGCCACGCGGTCTCGCAGCGTAATTGACTTGTATAATAGTAAATACTATTTTGCGGTTACAAGTATAATTCGTATAGGAAAACAACATTTTCTAAGTCAGACGCCTTACCCATTAAGTCAAAATATCGACAGAAACGCTTAATTGACGTCCGCGAAGGGACTCGAACCCTCAATCTTCCGATCCGAAGTCGGACGCCTTATCCATTAGGCCACGCGGTCTTGCAGCTTGGATGACTTTTCTAATAGTAAATACTTTTTTGCGGTTACAAGTATAATTTGTATACGAAAGGAAAATACTCAACCTTCCGATCCGAAGTAAGACGCCTTACCCATTAAGCCAAAATATCGACAGATACGCTTAATTGACGACCGCGAAGGGACTCGAACCCTCAATCTTCCGATCCGAAGTCGGACGCCTTATACCCATAGGCCAAAATATTGACAGATACGAGAAATAAGCTCAATTGACGACCGCGATGGTCCTCGAACCCTCAATCTTCCGATCCGAAGTCGGACGCCTTATCTATTAGGCCACGCGGTCTTGCAGCGTAATTGATTTGTCTAATAGTAAATACTTGTTGCGGTTACAAGTATAATTCGTATAGGAAAACCACATTTTCTAAGTCAGACGCCTTACCCATTATGCCAAAATATCGACAGATACGCTTAATTGACGACCGCGAAGGTACTCGAACCCTCAATCTTCCGATCCGAAGTCGGACGCCTTATCCATTAGGCCACGCGGTCTTGCAGCTTGGATGACTTTTCTAATAATAAATACTTTTTGCGGTTACAAGTATAATTCGTATACGAAAAGAAAATACTCAACCTTCCGATCCGAAGTCAGACGCCTTATACCCATAGGCCAAAATATTGACAGATACGAGAAATAAGCTTAATTGACGACCGCGAAGGTCCTCGAACCCTCAATCTTCCGATCAGAAGTTGGAAGCCTTATCCATTAGGCCACGCCGTCTTGCAACGTAATTGACTTGTCTAATAGTAAATACTTGTTGCGGTTACAAGTATAATTTGTATAGGAAAACCACATTTTCTAAGTAAGACGCCTTACCCATTATGCCAAAATATCGACAGATACGCTTAATTGACGACCGCGAATGTACTCGAACCCTCAATCTTCCGATCCGAAGTCGGACGCCTTATCCATTAGGCCACGCGGTCTTGCAGCTTGGATGACTTTTCTAATAGTAAATACTTTTTTGCGGTTACAAGTATAATTCGTATACGAAAGGAAAATACTCAACCTTCCGATCCGAAGTAAGACGCCTTACCCATTAAGCCAAAATATCGACAGATACGCTTAATTGACGACCGCGAAGGGACTGGAACCCTCAATCTTCCGATCCGAAGTCGGACGCCTTATCCATTAGGCCACGCGGTCTCGCAGCGTAATTGACTTGTATAATAGTAAATACTATTTTGCGGTTACAAGTATAATTCGTATGGGAAAACAACATTTTCTAAATCAGACGCCTTACCCATTAAGTCAAAATATCGACAGAAACGCTTAATTGACGTCCGCGAAGGGACTCGAACCCTCAATCTTCCGATCCGAAGTCGGACGCCTTATCCATTAGGCCACGCGGTCTTGCAGAGTGGATGACTTTTCTAATAATAAATACTTTTTGCGGTTACAAGTATAATTCGTATACGAAAAGAAAATACTCAACCTTCCGATCCGAAGTCAGACGCCTTATACCCATAGGCCAAAATATTGACAGATACGAGAAATAAGCTCAATTGACGACCGCGAAGGTCCTCGAACCCTCAATCTTCCGATCCGAAGTTGGAAGCCTTATCCATTAGGCCACGCCGTCTTGCAGCGTAATTGACTTGTCTAATAGTAAATACTTGTTGCGGTTACAAGTATAAATCGTATAGGAAAACCACATTTTCTAAGTCAGACGCCTTACCCATTATGCCAAAATATCGACAGATACGCTTAATTGACGACCGCGAAGGTACTCGAACCCTCAATCTTCCGATCCGAAGTCGGACGCCTTATCCATTAGGCCACGCAGTCTTGCAGCTTGGATGACTTTTCTAATAGTAAATACTTTTTTGCGGTTACAAGTATAATTCGTATACGAAAGGAAAATACTCAACCTTCCGATCCGAAGTAAGACGCCTTACCCATTAAGCCAAAATATCGACAGATACGCTTAATTGACGACCGCGAGTGGACTCGAACCCTCAATCTTCCGATACGAAGTCGGACGCCTTATCCATTAGGCCACGCGGTCTTGCAGAGTGGATGACTTTTCTAATAATAAATACTTTTTGCGGTTACAAGTATAATTCGTATACGAAAAGAAAATACTCAACCTTCCGATCCGAAGTAAGACGCCTTACCCATTAAGCCAAAATATCTACAGATACGCTTAATTGACGACCGCGAAGGGACTCAAACCCTCAACCTTCCGATCCGAAGTCAGACGCCTTATACCCATAGGCCAAAATATTGACAGATACGAGAAATAAGCTCAATTGACGACCGCGAAGGTCCTCGAACCCTCAATCTTCCGATCCGAAGTTGGAAGCCTTATCCATTAGGCCACGCCGTCTTGCAGCGTAATTGACTTGTCTAATAGTAAATACATGTTGCGGTTACAAGTATAAATCGTATAGGAAAACCACATTTTCTAAGTCAGACGCCTTACCCATTATGCCAAAATATCGACAGATACGCTTAATTGACGACCGCGAAGGTACTCGAAACCTCAATCTTCCGATCCGAAGTCGGACGCCTTATCAATTAGGCCACGCGGTCTTGCAGCTTGGATGACTTTTCTAATAGTAAATACTTGTTTGCGGTTACAAGTATAATTTGTATACGAAAGGAAAATACTCAACCTTCCGATCCGAAGTAAGACGCCTTACCCATTAAGCCAAAATATTGACAGATACGCTTAATTGACAACCGCGAAGGGACTCGAACCCTCAATCTTCTGATCCGAAGTCGGACGCCTTATCCATTAGGCCACGCGGTCTTGCAGAGTGGATGACTTTTCTAATAATAAATACTTTTTGCGGTTACAAGTATAATTCGTATACGAAAAGAAAATACTCAACCTTCCGATCCGAAGTCAGACGCCTTATACCCATAGGCCAAAATATTGACAGATACGAGAAATAAGCTCAATTGACGACCGCGAAGATCCTCGAACCCTCAATCTTCCGATCCGAAGTCGGACGCCTTATCCATTAGGCCACGCGGTCTTGCAGCGTAATTGACTTGTCTAATAGTAAATACTATTTTGCGGTTACAAGTATAATTCGTATAGGAAAACAACATTTTCTAAGTCAGACGCCTTACCCATTAAGCCAAAATATCGACAGAAACGCTTAATTGACGACCGCGAAGGGACTCGAACCCCTCAATCTTCCGATCCGAAGTCGGACGCCTTATCCATTAGGCCACGCGGTCTTGCATCTTGGATGACTTTTCTAATAGTAAATACTTTTTGGCGGTTACAAGTATAATGTGTATACGAAAGGAAAATACTCAACCTTCCGATCCGAAGTAAGACGCCTTACCCATTAAGCCAAAATATCGACAGATACGCTTAATTGACGACCGCGAAGGGAATCGAACCCTCAATCTTCCGATCCGAATTCGGACGCCTTATCCATTAGGCCACGCGGTCTCGCAGCGTAATTGACTTGTATAATAGTAAATACTATTTTGCGGTTACAAGTATAATTCGTATAGGAAAACTACATTTTCTAAGTCAGACGCCTTACCCATTATGCCAAAATATTGACAGATACGCTTAATTGACGACCGCGAAGGGACTCGAACCCTCAATATTCCGATCCGAAGTCGGACGCCTTATCCATTAGGCCACGCGGTCTTGCAGAGTGGATGACTTTTCTAATAATAAATACTTTTTGCGGTTACAAGTATAATTCGTATACGAAAAGAAAATACTCAACCTTCCGATCCGAAGTCAGACGCCTTATACCCATAGGCCAAAATATTGACAGATACGAGAAATAAGCTCAATTGACGACCGCGAAGGTCCTCGAACCCTCAATCTTCCGATCCGAAGTTGGAAGCCTTATCCATTAGGCCACGCCGTCTTGCAGCGTAATTGACTTGTCTAATAGTAAATACTTGTTGCGGTTACAAGTATAAATCGTATAGGAAAACCACATTTTCTAAGTCAGACGCCTTACCCATTATGCCAAAATATCGACAGATACGCTTAATTGACGACCGCGAAGGTCCTCGAACCCTCAATCTTCCGATCCGAAGTCGGACGCCTTATCCATGAGGCCACGCGGTCTTGCAGCTTGGGTGACTTTTCTAATAGTAAATACTTTTTTGCGGTTACAAGTAAAATTCGTATACGAAAGGAAAATACTCAACCTTCCGATCCGAATTAAGACGCCTTACCCATTAAGCCAAAATATCGACAGATACGCTTAATTGACGACCGCGAAGGGACTCGAACCCTCAATCTTCCGATCCGAAGTCGGACGCCTTATCCATTAGGCCACGCGGTCTCGCAGCGTAATTGACTTGTATAATAGTAAATACTATTTTGCGGTTACAAGTATAATTCGTATAGGAAAACAACATTTTCTAAGTCAGACGCCTTACCCATTAAGCCAAAATATCGACAAATACGCTTAATGGACGACCGCGAAGGGAATCGAACCCTCAATATTCCGATCCTAAGTCGGACGCCTTATCCATTAGGCCACGCGGTCTTGCAGAGTGGATGACTTTTCTAATAATAAATACTTTTTGCGGTTACAAGTATAATTCGTATACGAAAAGAAAATACTCAACCTTCCGATCCGAAGTCAGACGCCTTATACCCATAGGCCAAAATATTGACAGATACAAGAAATAAGCTCAATTGACGACCGCGAAGGTCCTCGAACCCTCAATCTTCCGATCCGAAGTTGGAAGCCTTATCCATTAGGCCACGCCGTCTTGCAGCGTAATTGACTTGTCTAATAGTAAATACTTGTTGCGGTTACAAGTATAATTCGTATAGGAAAACCACATTTTCTAAGTCAGACGCCTTACCTATTATGCCAAAATATCGACAGATACGCTTAATTGACGACCGCGAAGGTACTCGAACCCTCAATCTTCCAATCCGAAGTCGGACGCCTTATCCATTAGGCCACGCGGTCTTGCAGCTTGGATGACTTTTCTAATAGTAAATACTTTTTTGCGGTTACAAGTATAATTCGTATACGAAAGGAAAATACTCAACCTTCCGATCCGAAGTAAGACGCCTTACCCATTAAGCCAAAATATCGACAGATACGCTTAATTGACGACCGCGAGGGGACTCGAACCCTCAATCTTCCGATCCGAATTCGGACGCCTTATCCATTAGGCCACGCGGTCTCGCAGCGTAATTGACTTGTATAATAGTAAATACTATTTTGCGGTTACAAGTATAATTCGTATAGGAAAACAACATTTTCTAAGTCAGACGCCTTACCCATTAAGCCAAAATATTGACAGATACGCTTAATTGACGACCGCGAAGGGACTCGAACCCTCAATATTCCGATCCGAAGTCGGACGCCTTATCCATTAGGCCACGCGGTCTTGCAGAGTGGATGACTTTTCTAATAATAAATACTTTTTGCGGTTACAAGTATAATTCGTATACGAAAGAAAATACTCAACCTTCCGATCCGAAGTCAGACGCCTTATACCCATAGGCCAAAATATTGACAGATACGAGAAATAAGCTCAATTGACGACCGCGAAGGTTCTCGAACCCTCAATCTTCCGATCCGAAGTTGGAAGCCTTATCCATTAGGCCACGCCGTCTTGCAGCGTAATTGACTTGTCTAATAGTAAATACTTGTTGCGGTTACAAGTATAAATCGTATAGGAAAACCACATTTTCTAAGTCAGACGCCTTACCCATTATGCCAAAATATCGACAGATACGCTTAATTGACGACCGCGAAGGTACTCGAACCCTCAATCTTCCGATCCGAAGTCGGACGCCTTATCCATTAGGCCACGCGGTCTTGCAGCTTGGATGACTTTTCTAATAGTAAATACTTTTTTGCGGTTACAAGTAAAATTCGTATACGAAAGGAAAATACTCAACCTTCCGATCCGAATTAAGACGCCTTACCCATTAAGCCAAAATATCCACAGATACGCTTAATTGACGACCGCGAAGGGACTCGAACCCTCAATCTTCCGATCCGAAGTCGGACGCCTTATCCATTAGGCCACGCGGTCTCGCAGCGTAATTGACTTGTATAATAGTAAATACTATTTTGCGGTTACAAGTATAATTCGTATAGGAAAACAACATTTTCTAAGTCAGACGCCTTACCCATTAAGCCAAAATATCGACAAATACGCTTAATGGACGACCGCGAAGGGAATCGAACCCTCAATATTCCGATCCTAAGTCGGACGCCTTATCCTTTAGGCCACGCGGTCTTGCAGAGTGGATGACTTTTCTAATAATAAATACTTTTTGCGGTTACAAGTATAATTCGTATACGAAAAGAAAATACTCAACCTTCCGATCCGAAGTCAGACGCCTTATACCCATAGGCCAAAATATTGACAGATACGAGAAATAAGCTCAATTGACGACCGCGAAGGTCCTCGAACCCTCAATCTTCCGATCCGAAATCAGACGCCTTATCCATTAGGCCACGCGGTCTTGCAGCTTGGATGACTTTTCTAATAGTAAATACTTTTTTGCGGTTACAAGTATAATTTGTATACGAAAGGAAAATACTCAACCTTCCGATCCGAAGTAAGACGCCTTACACATTAAGCCAAAATATCGACAGATACGCTTAATTGACAACCGCGAAGGGACTCGAACCCTCAATCTTCCGATCCTAAGTCGGACGCCTTATCCATTAGGCCACGCGGTCTCGCAGAGTGGATGACTTTTCTAATAATAAATACTTTTTGCGGTTACAAGTATAATTCGTATACGAAAAGAAAATACTCAACCTTCCGATCCGAAGTCAGACGCCTTATACCCATAGGCCAAAATATTGACAGATACGAGAAATAAGCTCAATTGACGACCGCGAAGGTCCTCGAACCCTCAATCTTCCGATCCGAAGTCGGAAGCCTCATCCATTAGGCCACGCCGTCTTGCAGCGTAATTGACTTGTCTAATAGTAAATACTTGTTGCGGTTACAAGTATAATTCGTATAGGAAAACCACATTTTCTAAGTCAGACGCCTTACCCATTAAGCCAAAATATCGACAGATACGCTTAATTGACGACCGCGAAGGTCCTCGAAACCTCAATCTTCCGATCCGAAGTCGGAAGCCTCATCCATTAGGCCACGCGGTCTTGCAGCGTAATTGACTTGTAGTAAATACTATTTTGCGGTTACAAGTATAATTCGTATAGGAAAACAACATTTTCTAAGTCAGACGCCTTACCCATTAAGCCAAAATATCGACAGAAACGCTTAATTGACGACCGCGAAGGGACTCGAACCCCTCAATCTTCCGATCCGAAGTCGGACGCCTTATCCATTAGGCCACGCGGTCTTGCATCTTGGATGACTTTTCTAATAGAAAATACTTTTTGGCGGTTACAAGTATAATGTGTATACGAAAGGAAAATACTCAACCTTCCGATCCGAAGTAAGACGCCTTACCCATTAAGCCAAAATATCGACAGATACGCTTAATTGACGACCGCGAAGGGACTCGAACCCTCAATCTTCCGATCCGAATTCGGACGCCTTATCCATTAGGCCACGCGGTCTCGCAGCGTAATTGACTTGTATAATAGTAAATACTATTTTGCGGTTACAAGTATAATTCGTATAGGAAAACTACATTTTCTAAGTCAGACGCCTTACCCATTATGCCAAAATATCGACAGATACACTTAATTGACGACCGCGAAGTTACTCGAACCCTCAATCTTCCGATCCGAAGTCGGACGCCTTATCCATTAGGCCACGCGGTCTTGCAGCTTGGATGACTTTTCTAATAGTAAATACTTTTTTGCGGTTACAAGTATAATTCGTATACGAAAGGAAAATACTCAACCATCCGATCCGAAGTAAGACGCCTTACCCATTAAGCCAAAATATCGACAGATACGCTTAATTGACGACCGCGAAGGGACTCGAACCCTCAATCTTCCGATCCGAATTCGGACGCCTTATCCATTAGGCCACGCGGTCTCGCAGCGTAATTGACTTGTATAATAGTAAATACTATTTTGCGGTTACAAGTATAATTCGTATAGGAAAACAACATTTTCTAAGTCAGACGCCTTACCCATTAAGCCAAAATATTGACAGATACGCTTAATTGACGACCGCGAAGGGACTCGAACCCTCAATATTCCGATCCGAAGTCGGACGCCTTATCCATTAGGCCACGCGGTCTTGCAGAGTGGATGACTTTTCTAATAATAAATACTTTTTGCGGTTACAAGTATAATTCGTATACGAAAAGAAAATACTCAACCTTCCGATCCGAAGTCAGACGCCTTATACCCATAGGCCAAAATATTGACAGATACGAGAAATAAGGTCAATTGACGACCGCGAAGGTCCTCGAACCCTCAATCTTCCGATCCGAAATCAGACGCCTTATCCATTAGGCCACGCGGTCTTGCAGCTTGGATGACTTTTCTAATAGTAAATACTTTTTTGCGGTTACAAGTATAATTTGTATACGAAAGGAAAATACTCAACCTTCCGATCCGAAGTAAGACGCCTTACCCATTAAGCCAAAATATCGACAGATACGCTTAATTGACAACCGCGAAGGGACTCGAACCCTCAATCTTCCGATCCTAAGTCGGACGCCTTATCCATTAGGCCACGCGGTCTCGCAGAGTGGATGACTTTTCTAATAATAAATACTTTTTGCGGTTACAAGTATAATTCGTATACGAATAGAAAATACTCAATCTTCCGATCCGAAGTCGGAAGCCTCATCCATTAGGCCACGCCGTCTTGCAGCGTAATTGACTTGTCTAATAGTAAATACTTGTTTCGGTTACAAGTATAATTCGTATAGGAAAACCACATTTTCTAAGTCAGACGCCTTACCCATTAAGCCAAAATATCGACAGATACGCTTAATTGACGACCGCGAAGGTACTCGAAACCTCAATCTTCCGATCCGAAGTCGGACGCCTTATCCATTAGGCCACGCGGTCTTGCAGCTTGGATGACTTTTCTAATAGTAAATACTTGTTTGCGGTTACAAGTATAATTTGTATACGAAAGGAAAATACTCAACCTTCCGATCCGAAGTAAGACGCCTTACCCATTAAGCCAAAATATTGACAGATACGCTTAATTGACATTGACAACCGCGAAGGGACTCGAACCCTCAATCTTCTGATCCGAAGTCGGACGCCTTATCCATTAGGCCACGCGGTCTTGCAGAGTGGATGACTTTTCTAATAATAAATACTTTTTGCGGTTACAAGTATAATTCGTATACGAAAAGAAAATACTCAACCTTCCGATCCGAAGTCAGACGCCTTATACCCATAGGCCAAAATATTGACAGATACGAGAAATAAGCTCAATTGACGACCGCGAAGATCCTCGAACCCTCAATCTTCCGATCCGAAGTCGGACGCCTTATCCATTAGGCCACGCGGTCTTGCAGAGTGGATGACTTTTCTAATAATAAATACTTTTTGCGGTTACAAGTATAATTCGTATACGAAAAGAAAATACTCAACCTTCCGATCCGAAGTCAGACGCCTTATACCCATAGGCCAAAATATTGACAGATACGAGAAATAAGGTCAATTGACGACCGCGAAGGTCCTCGAACCCTCAATCTTCCGATCCGAAATCAGACGCCTTATCCATTAGGCCACGCGGTCTTGCAGCTTGGATGACTTTTCTAATAGTAAATACTTTTTTGCGGTTACAAGTATAATTTGTATACGAAAGGAAAATACTCAACCTTCCGATCCGAAGTAAGACGCCTTACCCATTAAGCCAAAATATCGACAGATACGCTTAATTGACAACCGCGAAGGGACTCGAACCCTCAATCTTCCGATCCTAAGTCGGACGCCTTATCCATTAGGCCACGCGGTCTCGCAGAGTGGATGACTTTTCTAATAATAAATACTTTTTGCGGTTACAAGTATAATTCGTATACGAATAGAAAATACTCAATCTTCCGATCCGAAGTCGGAAGCCTCATCCATTAGGCCACGCCGTCTTGCAGCGTAATTGACTTGTCTAATAGTAAATACTTGTTTCGGTTACAAGTATAATTCGTATAGGAAAACCACATTTTCTAAGTCAGACGCCTTACCCATTAAGCCAAAATATCGACAGATACGCTTAATTGACGACCGCGAAGGTACTCGAAACCTCAATCTTCCGATCCGAAGTCGGACGCCTTATCCATTAGGCCACGCGGTCTTGCAGCTTGGATGACTTTTCTAATAGTAAATACTTGTTTGCGGTTACAAGTATAATTTGTATACGAAAGGAAAATACTCAACCTTCCGATCCGAAGTAAGACGCCTTACCCATTAAGCCAAAATATTGACAGATACGCTTAATTGACATTGACAACCGCGAAGGGACTCGAACCCTCAATCTTCTGATCCGAAGTCGGACGCCTTATCCATTAGGCCACGCGGTCTTGCAGAGTGGATGACTTTTCTAATAATAAATACTTTTTGCGGTTACAAGTATAATTCGTATACGAAAAGAAAATACTCAACCTTCCGATCCGAAGTCAGACGCCTTATACCCATAGGCCAAAATATTGACAGATACGAGAAATAAGCTCAATTGACGACCGCGAAGATCCTCGAACCCTCAATCTTCCGATCCGAAGTCGGACGCCTTATCCATTAGGCCACGCGGTCTTGCAGCGTAATTGACTTGTCTAATAGAAAATACTATTTTGCGGTTACAAGTATAATTCGTATAGGAAAACAACATTTTCTAAGTCAGACGCCTTACCCATTAAGCCAAAATATCGACAGAAACGCTTAATTGACGACCGCGAAGGGACTCGAACCCCTCAATCTTCCGATCCGAAGTCGGACGCCTTATCCATTAGGCCACGCGGTCTTGCATCTTGGATTACTTTTCTAATAGTAAATACTTTTTGGCGGTTACAAGTATAATGTGTATACGAAAGGAAAATACTCAACCTTCCGATCCGAAGTAAGACGCCTTACCCATTAAGCCAAAATATCGACAGATACGCTTAATTGACGACCGCGAAGGGACTCGAACCCTCAATCTTCCGATCCGAATTCGGACGCCTTATCCATTAGGCCACGCGGTCTCGCAGCGTAATTGACTTGTATAATAGTAAATACTCTTTTGCGGTTACAAGTATAATTCGTATAGGAAAACAACATTTTCTAAGTCAGACGCCTTACCCATTAAGCCAAAATATCGACAGATACGCTTAATTGACGACCGCGAAGGGACTCGAACCCTCAATATTCCGATCCGAAGTCGGACGCCTTATCCATTAGGCCACGCGGTCTTGCAGAGTGGATGACTTTTCTAATAATAAATACTTTTTGCGGTTACAAGTATAATTCGTATACGAAAAGAAAATACTCAACCTTCCGATCCGAAGTCAGACGCCTTATACCCATAGGCCAAAATATTGACAGATACGAGAAATAAGCTCAATTGACGAACGCGAAGGGACTCGAACCCTCAATATTCCGATCCGAAGTCGGACGCCTTATCCATTAGTCCACGCGGTCTTGCAGAGTGGATGACTTTTCGAATAATAAATACTTTTTGCGGTTACAAGTATAATTCGTATACGAAAAGAAAATACTCAACCTTCCGATCCGAAGTCAGACGCCTTATACCCATAGGCCAAAATATTGACAGATACAAGAAATGAGCTCAATTGACGACCGCGAAGGTCCTCGAACCCTCAATCTTCCGATCCGAAGTTGGAAGCCTTATCCATTAGGCCACGCCGTCTTGCAGCGTAATTGACTTGTCTAATAGTAAATACTTGTTGCGGTTACAAGTATAATTCGTATAGGAAAACCACATTTTCTAAGTCAGACGCCTTACCCATTATGCCAAAATATCGACAGATACGCTTAATTGACGACCGCGAAGGTACTCGAACCCTCAATCTTCCGATCCGAAGTCGGACGCCTTATCCATTAGGCCACGCGGTCTTGCAGCTTGGATGACTTTTATAATAGTAAATACTTTTTTGCGGTTACAAGTATAATTCGTATACGAAAGGAAAATACTCAACCTTCCGATCCGAAGTAAGACGCCTTACCCATTAAGCCAAAATATCGACATCGACAGATACGCTTAATTGACGACCGCGAAGGGACTCGAACCCTCAATCTTCCGATCCGAATTCGGACGCCTTATCCATTAGGCCACGCGGTCTCGCAGCGTATTTGATTTGTATAATAGTAAATACTATTTTGCGGTTACAAGTGTAATTCGTATAGGAAAACAACATTTTCTAAGTCAGACGCCTTACCCATTAAGCCAAAATA
The DNA here is from genome assembly GCA_037893245.1 of Crossaster papposus. Lineage (NCBI taxonomy): Eukaryota > Metazoa > Echinodermata > Asteroidea > Velatida > Solasteridae > Crossaster > Crossaster papposus. The sequence continues at coordinate 96,528 of JBAIAA010000061.1, forward strand.
TCGACAGATACGCTTAATTGACGACCGCGAAGGGACTCGAACCATCAAAATTCCGATCCGAAGTCGGACGCCTTATCCACTAGGCCACGCGGTCTTGCAGAGTGGATGACTTTTCTAATAATAAATACTTTTTGCGGTTACAAGTATAATTCGTATACGAAAAGAAAATACTCAACCTTCCGATCCGAAGTCAGACGCCTTATACCCATAGGCCAAAATATTGACAGATACGAGAAATAAGCTCAATTGACGACCGCGAAGGTCCTCGAACCCTCAATCTTCCGATCCGAAGCCTTATCCATTAGGCCACGCCGTCTTGCAGCGTAATTGACTTGTCTAATAGTAAATACTTGTTGCGGTTACAAGTATAATTCGTATAGGAAAACCACATTTTCTAAGTCAGACGCCTTACCCATTATGCCAAAATATCGACAGATACGCTTAATTGACGACCGCGAAGGTACTCGAACCCTCAATCTTCCGATCCGAAGTCGGACGCCTTATCCATTAGGCCAAGCGGTCGTGCAGCGTAATTGACTTGTCTAATAGTAAATACTTGTTGCGGTTACAAGTATAATTCGTATAGAAAAACAACATTTTCTAAGTCAGACGCATTACCCATTAAGCCAAAATATCGACAGATACGCTTAATTGACGACCGCGAAGGGACTCGAACCCTCAATCTTCCGATCCGAAGTCGGACGCCTTATCCATTAGGCCACGCGGTTTTGCAGCTTGGATGACTTTTCTAATAGTAAATACTTTTTTTGCGGTTACAAGTATAATTCGTATACGAAAGGAAAATACTCAACCTTCCGATCCGAAGTAAGACGCCTTACCCATTAAGCCAAAATATCGACAGATACGCTTAATTGACGACCGCGAAAGGACTCGAACCTCAATCTTCCGATCCGAAGTCGGACGCCATATCCATTAGGCCAAGCGGTCTTGCAGCGTAATTGACTTGTCTAATAGTAAATACTTGTTGCGCTTACAAGTATAATTCGTATAGGAAAACAACATTTTCTAAGTCAGACGCATTACCCATTAAGCCAAAATATCGACAGATACGCTTAATTGACGACCGCGAAGGGACTCGAACCCTCAATCTTCCGATCCGAATTCGGACGCCTTATCCATTAGGCCACGCGGTCTCGCAGCGTAATTGACTTGTATAATAGTAAATACTATTTTGCGGTTACAAGTATAATTCGTATAGGGAAACCACATTTTCTAAGTCAGACGCCTTACCCATTATGCCAAAATATCGACAGATACGCTTAATTGACGACCGCGAAGGTACTCGAACCCTCAATCTTCCGATCAGAAGTCGTACGCCTTATCCATTAGGCCACGCGGTCTTGCAGCTTGGATGACTTTTCTAATAGTAAATACTTGTTTGCGGTTACAAGTATAATTCGTATACGAAAGGAAAATACTCAACCTTCCGATCCGAAGTAAGACGCCTTACCCATTAAGCCAAAATATCGACAGATACGCTTAATTGACGACCGCGAAGGGACTCGAACCCTCAATCTTCCGATTCGAAGTCGGACGCCTTATCCATTAGGCCACGCGGTCTCGCAGCGTAATTGACTTGTATAATAGTAAATACTATTTTGCGGTTACAAGTATAATTCGTATAGGAAAACAACATTTTCTAAGTCAGACGCCTTACCCATTAAGCCAAAATATCGACAGAAACGCTTAATTGACGTCCGCGAAGGGACTCGAACCCTCAATCTTCCGATCCGAAGTCGGACGCCTTATCCATTAGGCCACGCGGTCTTGCAGCTTGGATGACTTTTCTAATAGTAAATACTTTTTTGCGGTTACAAGTATAATTTGTATACGAAAGGAAAATACTCAACCTTCCGATCCGAAGTAAGACGCCTTACCCATAAGCCAAAATATCGACAGATACGCTCAATTGACGACCGCGAAGAGACTCGAACCCTCAATCTTCCGATCCGAAGTCGGACGCCTTATCCATTAGGCCACGCGGTCTTGCAGAGTGGATGACTTTTCTAATAATAAATACTTTTTGCGGTTACAAGTATAATTCGTATACGAAAAGAAAATACTCAACCTTCCGATCCGAATTCAGACGCCTTACCCATAGGCCAAAATATTGACAGATACGAGAAATAAGCTCAATTGACGACCGCGAAGGTCCTCGAACCCTCAATCTTCCGATCCGAAGTCGGAAGCCTTATCCATTAGGTCACGCCGTCTTGCAGCGTAATAGACTTGTCTAATAGTAAATACTTGTTGCGGTTACAAGTATAATTCGTATAGGAAAACCACATTTTCTAAGTCAGACGCCTTACCCATTAAGCCAAAATATCGACAGATACGATTAATTGACGACCGCGAAGGTACTCGAACCCTCAATCTGCCGATCTGAAGTCGGACGCCTTATCCATTAGGCCACGCGGTCTTGCAGCTTGGATGACTTTTCTAATAGTAAATACTTTTTTGCGGTTACAAGCATAATTCGTATACGAAAGGAAAATACTCAACCTTCCGATCCGAAGTAAGACGCCTTACCCATTAAGCCAAAATATCGACAGATACGCTTAATTGACGACCGCGAAGGGACTCGAACCCTCAATCTTCCGATCCGAAGTCGGACGCCTTATCCATTAGGCCACGCGGTCTTGCAGCGTACATGACTTTTCTAATAGTAAATACTTGTTGCGGTTACAAGTATAATTCGTATAGGAAAACAACATTTTCTAAGTCAGACGCCTTACCCATTAAGCCAAATTATCGACAGATACGCTTAATTGACGACCACGAAGGGACTCGAACCCTCAATCTCCCGATCCGAAGTCGGACGCCTTATCCATTAGGCCACGCGGTCTTGCAGCTTGGATGACTTTTCTAATAGTAAATACTTTTTTGCGGTTACAAGTATAATTCGTATACGAAAAGAAAATACTCAACCTTCCGATCCGAAGTAAGACGCCTTACCCATTAAGCCAAAATATCGACAGATACGCTTAATTGACGACCGCGAAAGGACTCGAACCTCAATCTTCCGATCCGAAGTCGGACGCCATATCCATTAGGCCAAGCCGTCTTGCAGCGTAATTGACTTGTCTAATAGTAAACACTTGTTGCGGTTACAAGTATAATTCGGTTAAGGAGAAATGACGAAAAAGTGGACATTCTTTGATTCGAATGGGCGAGGACGCGCAGCGTCCGAGCCTAATTTGAATCAAAGAATGTCCACCTTTTGAGTCGTTTCTCCGACTTAAACTACGTCCCTTTTACACCCATTGTCAATATTTAAAAGGAACAACAAGTGTCAATTCTTACTAATGCTTTAAAGTATGAGAAGATTTAATTCCATTGTTCAGTGGTGCAAGCTACTAAGGAATGTAAAGGCTTTGTCCTGTCTAGTCTCCGTGTTGCGTAACCAAACAATTGAATAAAGGTTGGGTAAAATGAGGGTGTTTAAAATGCCCAGGACATTCGACATCGAAGTCATTTGATGCCATACATTTGTGCGTCGGGTGTGTCTCTGCTAACTCCGCTAATATGTCTTCCAGTGAGGATCAGTACATATTTTTGAGTAGGAATACGTTGGGAGATATGTTGTGTCACCTCAAGAACTGACTCGCCAATTTATTTTGATGGTGATTTACACCAGTATTTTGGGACATATTCGATGAGGATTTATACTCCAATGAGGATTTATACTAAAGCGGCAGATTCAGAGGTGGGGAAACTTCCTACTACTCGTGGCTGATTTGGACCCCTAACGGATCAGGTAATGATGGAAAATAAGCAAGAAAAGGAAACAAGAACTTGTTATTCCCAACATTTGGCTTAGCTCTCATCAGCAGCTCATTTTGGCTTATTATTTTTACAAATGTTAGCCCTTTTTATGGTGTAACAATAGCGTCAGTAGTCATTATTCCGTGTCGAAGGTATACCAGCCTTTTGTTAAACCCTGAACGGTTTCATTATCACACGTCAAACCAGACTCGGAACAAAACAAATTTATGTTGGGTTTTTCTGCCGTTTTTGCTACACATACGACAGAACAGGACAACATGGGCGAGTTAGCGAATGTAAAGTACATGTACGTGTTATACGTATACCAGCTCTTTTAAAGTTGTGCATTAGTAGTACTTTTTAGGACCTTCGAACGTATGACATAACTATGACCTATCTCCGTCGAAAATTATTCCCATTTACAAGAAATGTACATATTTTAAATTGCAAACCATCGCTTCGACCTTGCTAATAAAAAGGTTTATCCTCCATTTGTTTTCTTAGTCGTAATAAGTTGTTGGGCCATTTTCATTTTCGAATGTTTTAGACAAACCTTGATGCAATTTGTTACATGCGGTTTGGCGCATCCATTTTATTTGATTTTTGTTATTGTTGATATCCCAGGTTGTGGCAAATCGGTGCAACAAGGCTTTTGGACGAACCACTCCATACGACCGAGCATGGCAGCATCTCGCCTCTACAACAAGGGCTTCGGTGGCCAGAACCAGTGAGGACCATAGGAGAGCAGTCAGCCGGGCTGACACCGCAACAGTGCGTCGACACAGCAAAGAGACCTCCAAGACCATTAAAAGCTCTAGAGAAACTGTCAACATAGCTCTTACTAAGTTGTAATAAATATAACAATAGCAATTTCTGTGTCCATTGAGTCGTTCTTTTTCCGTTAATTCTTAAAAGAATGTACAGTTAACTGTACATTCTTTAAAATAATCGACACTTTTCTGAATAGAGTGACGTCACAAGAGTAGTTTAATATAGGAAAACAACATTTTATAAGTCAGACGCCTTACCCATTAAGCCAAATTATCGACAGATACGCTTAATTGACGAACGCGAAGGGACTCGAACCCTCAATCTTTCTATCCGAAGTCGGACGCCTTATTCATTAGGCCACGCGGTCTTGCAGCGTGCATGACTTTTCTAATAGTAAATAATTTTTGCGGTTACAAGTATAACTCGTATACGAAAAGAAAATACTCAACCTTCCGATCCGAAGTCAGACGCCTTACCCTTAGGCCAAAATATTGACAGATACGAGAAATAAGCTCAATTGACGACCGCGAAGGTACTCGAACCCTCAATCTTCCGATCAGAAGTCGGACGCCTTATCCATTAGGCCACGCGGTCTTGCAGCTTGGATGACTTTTCTAATAGCAAATACTTTTTTGCGGTTACAAGTATAATTCTTATACGAAAGGAAAATACTCAACCTTCCGATCCGAAGTAAGACGCCTTACCCATTAAGCCAAAATATCGACAGATACGCTTAATTGACGACCGCGAAGGGACTTGAACCCTCAATCTTCCGATCCGAAGTCGGACGCCTTATCCATTAGGCCACGCGGTCTCGCAGCGTAATTGACTTGTATAATAGTAAATACTATTTTGCGGTTACAAGTATAATTCGTATAGGAAAACAACATTTTCTAAGTCAGACGCCTTACCCATTAAGCCAAAATATCGACAGAAACGCTTAATTGACGTCCGCGAAGGGACTCGAACCCTCAATCTTCCGATCCGAAGTCGGACGCCTTATCCATTAGGCCACGCGGTCTTGCAGCTTGGATGACTTTTCTAATAGTAAATACTTTTTTTGCGGTTACAAGTATAATTTGTATACGAAAGGAAAATACTCAACCTTCCGATCCGAAGTAAGACGCCTTACCCATTAAGCCGAAATATCGACAGATACGCTTAATTGACGACCGCGAAGAGACTCGAACCCTCAATCTTCCGATCCGAAGTCGGACGCCTTATCCATTAGGCCACGCGGTCTTGCAGAGTGGATGACTTTTCTAATAATAAATACTTTTTGCGGTTACAAGTATAATTCGTATACGAAAAGAAAATACTCAACCTTCCGATCCGAATTCAGACGCCTTACCCATAGGCCAAAATATTGACAGATACGAGAAATAAGCTCAATTGACGACCGCGAAGGTCCTCGAACCCTCAATCTTCCGATCCGAAGTCGGAAGCCTTATCCATTAGGTCACGACGTCTTGCAGCGTAATAGACTTGTCTAATAGTAAATACTTGTTGCGGTTACAAGTATAATTCGTATAGGAAAACCACATTTTCTAAGTCAGACGCCTTACCCATTAAGCCAAAATATCGACAGATACGATTAATTGACGACCGCGAAGGTACTCGAACCCTCAATCTGCCGATCCGAAGTCGGACGCCTTATCCATTAGGCCACGCGGTCTTGCAGCTTGGATGACTTTTCTAATAGTAAATACTTGTTTGCGGTTACAAGCATAATTCGTATACGAAAGGAAAATACTCAACCTTCCGATCCGAAGTAAGACGCCTTACCCATTAAGCCAAAATATCGACAGATAAGCTTAATTGACGACCGCGAAGGGACTCGAACCCTCAATCTTCCGATCCGAAGTCGGACGCCTTATCCTTTAGGCCACGCGGTCTTGCAGCTTGGATGACTTTTCTAATAGTAAATACTTTTTTTGCGGTTACAAGTATAATTCGTATACGAAAAGAAAATACTCACCCTTCCGATCCGAAGTAAGACGCCTTACCCATTAAGCCAAAATATCGACAGATACGCTTAATTGACGACCGCGAAAGGACTCGAACCTCAATCTTCCGATCCGAAGTCGGACGCCTTATCCTTTAGGCCACGCGGTCTTGCAGCTTGGATGACTTTTCTAATAGTAAATACTTTTTTTGCGGTTACAAGTATAACTCGTATACGAAAAGAAAATACTCAACCTTCCGATCCGAAGTCAGACGCCTTACCCTTAGGCCAAAATATTGACAGATACGAGCAATAAGCTCAATTGACGACCGCGAAGGTACTCGAACCCTCAATCTTCCGATCAGAAGTCGGACGCCTTATCCATTAGGCCACGCGGTCTTGCAGCTTGGATTACTTTTCTAATAGCAAATACTTTTTTGCGGTTACAAGTATAATTCTTATACGAAAGGAAAATACTCAACCTTCCGATCCGAAGTAAGACGCCTTACCCATTAAGCCAAAATATCGACAGATACGCTTAATTGACGACCGCGAAGGGACTCGAACCCTCAATCTTCCGATCCGAAGTCGGACGCCTTATCCATTAGGCCACGCGGTCTCGCAGCGTAATTGACTTGTATAATAGTAAATACTATTTTGCGGTTACAAGTATAATTCGTATAGGAAAACAACATTTTCTAAGTCAGACGCCTTACCCATTAAGCCAAAATATCGACAGAAACGCTTAATTGACGTCCGCGAAGGGACTCGAACCCTCAATCTTCCGATCCGAAGTCGGACGCCTTATCCATTAGGCCACGCGGTCTTGCAGCTTGGATGACTTTTCTAATAGTAAATACTTTTTTTGCGGTTACAAGTATAATTTGTATACGAAAGGAAAATACTCAACCTTCCGATCCGAAGTAAGACGCCTTACCCATTAAGCCGAAATATCGACAGATACGCTTAATTGACGACCGCGAAGAGACTCGAACCCTCAATCTTCCGATCCGAAGTCGGACGCCTTATCCATTAGGCCACGCGGTCTTGCAGAGTGGATGACTTTTCTAATAATAAATACTTTTTGCGGTTACAAGTATAATTCGTATACGAAAAGAAAATACTCAACCTTCCGATCCGAATTCAGACGCCTTACCCATAGGCCAAAATATTGACAGATACGAGAAATAAGCTCAATTGACGACCGCGAAGGTCCTCGAACCCTCAATCTTCCGATCCGAAGTCGGAAGCCTTATCCATTAGGTCACGACGTCTTGCAGCGTAATAGACTTGTCTAATAGTAAATACTTGTTGCGGTTACAAGTATAATTCGTATAGGAAAACCACATTTTCTAAGTCAGACGCCTTACCCATTAAGCCAAAATATCGACAGATACGATTAATTGACGACCGCGAAGGTACTCGAACCCTCAATCTGCCGATCCGAAGTCGGACGCCTTATCCATTAGGCCACGCGGTCTTGCAGCTTGGATGACTTTTCTAATAGTAAATACTTGTTTGCGGTTACAAGCATAATTCGTATACGAAAGGAAAATACTCAACCTTCCGATCCGAAGTAAGACGCCTTACCCATTAAGCCAAAATATCGACAGATACGCTTAATTGACGACCGCGAAGGGACTCGAACCCTCAATCTTCCGATCCGAAGTCGGACGCCTTATCCTTTAGGCCACGCGGTCTTGCAGCTTGGATGACTTTTCTAATAGTAAATACTTTTTTTGCGGTTACAAGTATAATTCGTATACGAAAAGAAAATACTCACCCTTCCGATCCGAAGTAAGACGCCTTACCCATTAAGCCAAAATATCGACAGATACGCTTAATTGACGACCGCGAAAGGACTCGAACCTCAATCTTCCGATCCGAAGTCGGACGCCATATCCATTAGGCCAAGCCGTCTTGCAGCGTAATTGACTTGTCTAATAGTAAATACTTGTTGCGGTTACAAGTATAATTCGTAGAGGAAAACAACATTGTTTAAGTCAGACGCATTACCCATTAAGCCAAAATATCGACAGATACGCTTAATTGACGACCGCGAAGGGACTCGAACCCTCAATCTCCCGATCCGAAGTCGGACGCCTTATCCATTAGGCCACGCGGTCTTGCAGCTTGGATGACTTTTCTAATAGTAAATACTTTTTTGGCGGTTACAAGTATAATTCGTATACGAAAGGAAAATACTCAACCTTCCGATCCGAAGTAAGACGCCTTACCCATTAAGCCAAAATATCGACAGATACGCTTAATTGACGACCGCGAAAGGACTCGAACCTAAATCTTCCGATCCGAAGTCGGACGCCTTATCCATTAGGCCACGCGGTCTCGCAGCGTAATTGACTTGTATAATAGTAAATACTATTTTGCGGTTACAAGTATAATTCGTATAGGAAAACAACATTTTCTAAGTCAGACGCCTTACCCATTAAGCCAAAATATCGACAGAAACGCTTAATTGACGTCCGCGAAGGGACTCGAACCCTCAATCTTCCGATCCGAAGTCGGACGCCTTATCCATTAGGCCACGCGGTCTTGCAGCTTGGATGACTTTTCTAATAGTAAATACTTTTTTTGCGGTTACAAGTATAATTTGTATACGAAAGGAAAATACTCAACCTTCCGATCCGAAGTAAGACGCCTTACCCATTAAGCCGAAATATCGACAGATACGCTTAATTGACGACCGCGAAGAGACTCGAACCCTCAATCTTCCGATCCGAAGTCGGACGCCTTATCCATTAGGCCACGCGGTCTTGCAGAGTGGATGACTTTTCTAATAATAAATACTTTTTGCGGTTACAAGTATAATTCGTATACGAAAAGAAAATACTCAACCTTCCGATCCGAATTCAGACGCCTTACCCATAGGCCAAAATACTGACAGATACGAGAAATAAGCTCAATTGACGACCGCGAAGGTCCTCGAACCCTCAATCTTCCGATCCGAAGTCGGAAGCCTTATCCATTAGGTCACGACGTCTTGCAGCGTAATAGACTTGTCTAATAGTAAATACTTGTTGCGGTTACAAGTATAATTCGTATAGGAAAACCACATTTTCTAAGTCAGACGCCTTACCCATTAAGCCAAAATATCGACAGATACGATTAATTGACGACCGCGAAGGTACTCGAACCCTCACTCTGCCGATCCGAAGTCGGACGCCTTATCCATTAGGCCACGCGGTCTTGCAGCTTGGATGACTTTTCTAATAGTAAATACTTGTTTGCGGTTACAAGCATAATTCGTATACGAAAGGAAAATACTCAACCTTCCGATCCGAAGTAAGACGCCTTACCCATTAAGCCAAAATATCGACAGATACGCTTAATTGACGACCGCGAAGGGACTCGAACCCTCAATCTTCCGATCCGAAGTCGGACGCCTTATCCTTTAGGCCACGCGGTCTTGCAGCTTGGATGACTTTTCTAATAGTAAATACTTTTTTTGCGGTTACAAGTATAATTCGTATACGAAAAGAAAATACTCACCCTTCCGATCCGAAGTAAGACGCCTTACCCATTAAGCCAAAATATCGACAGATACGCTTAATTGACGACCGCGAAAGGACTCGAACCTCAATCTTCCGATCCGAAGTCGGACGCCATATCCATTAGGCCAAGCCGTCTTGCAGCGTAATTGACTTGTCTAATAGTAAATACTTGTTGCGGTTACAAGTATAATTCGTAGAGGAAAACAACATTGTTTAAGTCAGACGCATTACCCATTAAGCCAAAATATCGACAGATACGCTTAATTGACGACCGCGAAGGGACTCGAACCCTCAATCTCCCGATCCGAAGTCGGACGCCTTATCCATTAGGCCACGCGGTCTTGCAGCTTGGATGACTTTTCTAATAGTAAATACTTTTTTGGCGGTTACAAGTATAATTCGTATACGAAAGGAAAATACTCAACCTTCCGATCCGAAGTAAGACGCCTTACCCATTAAGCCAAAATATCGACAGATACGCTTAATTGACGACCGCGAAAGGACTCGAACCTCAATCTTCCGATCCGAAGTCGGACGCCTTATCCATTAGGCCACGCGGTCTCGCAGCGTAATTGACTTGTATAATAGTAAATACTATTTTGCGGTTACAAGTATAATTCGTATAGGAAAACAACATTTTCTAAGTCAGACGCCTTACCCATTAAGCCAAAATATCGACAGAAACGCTTAATTGACGTCCGCGAAGGGACTCGAACCCTCAATCTTCCGATCCGAAGTCGGACGCCTTATCCATTAGGCCACGCGGTCTTGCAGCTTGGATGACTTTTCTAATAGTAAATACTTTTTTTGCGGTTACAAGTATAATTTGTATACGAAAGGAAAATACTCAACCTTCCGATCCGAAGTAAGACGCCTTACCCATTAAGCCGAAATATCGACAGATACGCTTAATTGACGACCGCGAAGAGACTCGAACCCTCAATCTTCCGATCCGAAGTCGGACGCCTTATCCATTAGGCCACGCGGTCTTGCAGAGTGGATGACTTTTCTAATAATAAATACTTTTTGCGGTTACAAGTATAATTCGTATACGAAAAGAAAATACTCAACCTTCCGATCCGAATTCAGACGCCTTACCCATAGGCCAAAATACTGACAGATACGAGAAATAAGCTCAATTGACGACCGCGAAGGTCCTCGAACCCTCAATCTTCCGATCCGAAGTCGGAAGCCTTATCCATTAGGTCACGACGTCTTGCAGCGTAATAGACTTGTCTAATAGTAAATACTTGTTGCGGTTACAAGTATAATTCGTATAGGAAAACCACATTTTCTAAGTCAGACGCCTTACCCATTAAGCCAAAATATCGACAGATACGATTAATTGACGACCGCGAAGGTACTCGAACCCTCACTCTGCCGATCCGAAGTCGGACGCCTTATCCATTAGGCCACGCGGTCTTGCAGCTTGGATGACTTTTCTAATAGTAAATACTTGTTTGCGGTTACAAGCATAATTCGTATACGAAAGGAAAATACTCAACCTTCCGATCCGAAGTAAGACGCCTTACCCATTAAGCCAAAATATCGACAGATACGCTTAATTGACGACCGCGAAGGGACTCGAACCCTCAATCTTCCGATCCGAAGTCGGACGCCTTATCCTTTAGGCCACGCGGTCTTGCAGCTTGGATGACTTTTCTAATAGTAAATACTTTTTTTGCGGTTACAAGTATAATTCGTATACGAAAAGAAAATACTCACCCTTCCGATCCGAAGTAAGACGCCTTACCCATTAAGCCAAAATATCGACAGATACGCTTAATTGACGACCGCGAAAGGACTCGAACCTCAATCTTCCGATCCGAAGTCGGACGCCATATCCATTAGGCCAAGCCGTCTTGCAGCGTAATTGACTTGTCTAATAGTAAATACTTGTTGCGGTTACAAGTATAATTCGTAGAGGAAAACAACATTGTTTAAGTCAGACGCATTACCCATTAAGCCAAAATATCGACAGATACGCTTAATTGACGACCGCGAAGGGACTCGAACCCTCAATCTCCCGATCCGAAGTCGGACGCCTTATCCATTAGGCCACGCGGTCTTGCAGCTTGGATGACTTTTCTAATAGTAAATACTTTTTTGGCGGTTACAAGTATAATTCGTATACGAAAGGAAAATACTCAACCTTCCGATCCGAAGTAAGACGCCTTACCCATTAAGCCAAAATATCGACAGATACGCTTAATTGACGACCGCGAAAGGACTCGAACCTCAATCTTCCGATTCGAAGTCGGACGCCATATCCATTAGGCCAAGCCGTCTTGCAGCGTAATTGACTTGTATAATAGTAAACACTTGTTGCGGTTACAAGTATAATTCTTATAGGAAAACAACATTTTCTAAGTCAGACGCCTTACCCATTAAGCCAAATTATCGACAGATACGCTTAATTGACGAACGCGAAGGTACTCAAACCCTCAATCTTTCTATCCGAAGTCGGACGCCTTATTCATTAGGCCACGCGGTCTTGCAGCGTGCATGACTTTTCTAATAGTAAATAATTTTTGCGGTTACAAGTATAACTCGTATACGAAAAGAAAATACTCAACCTTCCGATCCGAAGTCAGACGCCTTACCCTTAGGCCAAAATATTGACAGATACGAGAAATAATCTCAATTGACGACCGCGAATGGACCCGAACCCTCAATCTTCCGATCCGAAATCGGAAGCCTTATTCATTAGGCCACGCGGTCTTGCAGCGTAATTGACTTGTCCCATAGTAAATACTATTTTGCGGTTACAAGTATAATTCGTATAGGAAAACAACATTTTCTAAGTCAGACGCCTTACCCATTAAGCCAAAATATCGACAGATATGCTTAATTGACGACCGCGAAGGTACTCAAACCCTCAATCTTCCGATCCGAAGTCGGACGCCTTATCCATTAGGCCACGCGGTCTTGCAGCTTGGATGACTTTTATAATATTAAATACGTTTTTGCGGTTACAAGTACGATTCGTATACGTAAGGAAAATACTCAACCTTCCGATCCGAAGTAAGACGCCTTACCCATTAAGCCAAAATATCGACAGATACGCTTAATTGACGACCGCGAAGGTACTCAAACCCTCAATCTTCCGATCCGAAGTCGGACGCCTTATCCATTAGGCCACGCGGTCTTGCAGCTTGGATGACTTTTCTAATAGTAAATACTTTTTTGCGGTTACAAGCATAATTCGTATACGAAAGGAAAATACTCAACCTTCCGATCCGAAGTAAGACGCCTTACCCATTAAGCCAAAATATCGACAGATACGCTTAATTGACGACCGCGAAGGGACTCGAACCCTCAATCTTCCGATCCGAAGTCGGACGCCTTATCCTTTAGGCCAAGCGGTCTTGCAGCGTAATTGACTTGTCTAATAGTAAATACTTGTTGCGGTTACAAGTATAATTCGTATAGGAAAACAACATTGTTTAAGTCAGACGCATTACCCATTAAGCCAAAATATCGACAGATACGCTTAATTGACGACCGCGAAGGGACTCGAACCCTCAATCTTCCGATCCGAAGTCGGACGCCTTATCCTTTAGGCCAAGCGGTCTTGCAGCGTAATTGACTTGTCTAATAGTAAACACTTGTTGCGGTTACAAGTATAATTCGTATAGGAAAACAACATTTTCTAAGTCAGACGCCTTACCCATTAAGCCAAATTATCGACAGATACGCTTAATTGACGAACGCGAAGGGACTCGAACCCTCAATCTTTCTATCCGAAGTCGGACGCCTTATTCATTAGGCCACGCGGTCTTGCAGCGTGCATGACTTTTCTAATAGTAAATAATTTTTGCGGTTACAAGTATAACTCGTATACGAAAAGAAAATACTCAACCTTCCGATCCGAAGTCAGACGCCTTACCCTTAGGCCAAAATATTGACAGATACGAGAAATAAGCTCAATTGACGACCGCGAATGGACCCGAACCCTCAATCTTCCGATCCGAAATCGGAAGCCTTATTCATTAGGCCACACGGTCTTGCAGCGTAATTGACTTGTCCAATAGTAAATACTATTTTGCGGTTACAAGTATAATTCGTATAAGAAAACAACATTTTCTAAGTCAGACGCCTTACCCATTAAGCCAAAATATCGACAGATACGCTTAATTGACGACCGCGAAGGTACTCAAACCCTCAATCTTCCGATCCGAAGTCGGACGCCTTATCCATTAGGCCACGCGGTCTTGCAGCTTGGATGACTTTTATAATATTAAATACGTTTTTGCGGTTACAAGTATGATTCGTATACGAAAGGAAAATACTCAACCTTCCGATCCGAAGTAAGACGCCTTACCCATTAAGCCAAAATATCGACAGATACGCTTAATTGACGACCGCGAAGGTACTCAAACCCTCAATCTTCCGATCCGTAGTCGGACGCCTTATCCATTAGGCCATGCGGTCTTGCAGAGTGGATGACTTTTCTAATAATAAATACTTTTTGCGGTTACAAGTATAATTCGTATACGAAAAGAAAATACTCAACCTTCCGATCCGAAATCAGACGCCTAAAGGCCCGTTCATACTCGGCGCGAAAGCAAACGCGAACACGAATTTGTGACGTCAGGTGGATTTTTCGCGATGCGAAATCGCAAAAGTTGAACACATTTCAACTTGGGCGAATGTTCGCAGCGAACGCTTTGTGACGTCAAATTCGTATCGCAATCGCTTTTGCGTGAAGTATGAACAGGCCTTTACCCATAGGCCAAAATATCGACAGATAAGCTCAATTGACGACCGCGAAGGGACTCGAACCCTCAATCTTCCGATCCGAAGTCGGAAGCCTTATCCATTAGGCCACGCCGTCTTGCAGCGTAATTGACTTGTCTAATAGTAAATACTTGTTGCGGTTACAAGTATAATCCGTATAGGAAAACAACATTTTCTAAGTCAGACGCCTCACCCATTAAGCCAAAATATCGAAAGATACGCTTAATTGACGGCCGCGAAGGGACTCGAACCCTCAATCTTCCGATCCGAAGTCGGACGCCTTATCCATTAGGCCACGTGGTCTTGCAGCTTAGATGACTTTTCTAATAGTAAATCCTTTTTTTGCGGTTACAAGTATAATTCGTATACGAAAGGAAAATACTCAACCTTCCGATCCGAAGTAAGACGCCTTACCCATTAAGCCAAAATATCGACAGATACGCTTAATTGACAACCGCGAAGGGATTCGAACCCTCAATCTTCCGATCCGAAGTCGGACGCCTTATCCATTAGGCCACGCGGTCTTGCAGCTTGGATGACTTTTCTAATAGTAAATACTTTTTTGCGGTTACAAGTATAATTTGTATACGAAAGGAAAATACTCAACCTTCCGATCCGAAGTAAGACGCCTTACCCATAGGCCAAAATATTGACAGATACGAGAAATAAGCTCAATTGACGACCGCGAAGGTCCTCGAACCCTCAATCTTCCGATCCGAAGTCGGAAGCCTTATCCATTAGGTCACGCCGTCTTGCAGCATAATAGACTTGTCTAATAGTAAATACTTGTTGCGGTTACAAGTATAATTCGTATAGGAAAACCACATTTTCTAAGTCAGACGCCTTACCCATAAAGCCAAAATATCGACAGATACGATTAATTGACGACCGCGAAGGTACTCGAACCCTCAATCTGCCGATCCGAAGTCGGACGCCTTATCCATTAGGCCACGCGGTCTTGCAGCTTGGATGACTTTTCTAATAGTAAATACTTTTTTGCGGTTACAAGCATAATTCGTATACGAAAGGAAAATACTCAACCTTCCGATCCGAAGTAAGACGCCTTACCCATTAAGCCAAAATATCGACAGATACGCTTAATTGACGACCGCGAAGGGACTCGAACCCTCAATCTTCCGATCCGAAGTCGGACGCCTTATCCTTTAGGCCACGCGGTCTTGCAGCTTGGATGACTTTTCTAATAGTAAATACTTTTTTTGCGGTTACAAGTATAATTCGCATACGAAAGGAAAATACTCAACCTTCCGATCCGAAGTAAGACGCCTTACCCATTAAGCCAAAATATCGACAGATACGCTTAATTGACGACCGCGAAAGGACTCGAACCTCAATCTTCCGATCCGACGTCGGACGCCATATCCATTAGGCCAAGCCGTCTTGCAGCGTAATTGACTTGTCTAATAGTAAATACTTGTTGCGGTTACAAGTATAATTCGTATAGGAAAACAACATTGTTTAAGTCAGACGCATTACCCATTAAGCCAAAATATCGACAGATACGCTTAATTGACGACCGCGAAGGGACTCGAACCCTCAATCTCCCGATCCGAAGTCGGACGCCTTATCCATTAGGCCACGCGGTCTTGCAGCTTGGATGACTTTTCTAATAGTAAATACTTTTTTTGCGGTTACAAGTATAATTCGTATACGAAAGGAAAATACTCAACCTTCCGATCCGAAGTAAGACGCCTTACCCATTAAGCCAAAATATCGACAGATACGCTTAATTGACGACCGCGAAAGGACTCGAACCTCAATCTTCCGATCCGAAGTCGGACGCCATATCCATTAGGCCAAGCCGTCTTGCAGCGTAATTGACTTGTCTAATAGTAAACACTTGTTGCGGTTACAAGTATAATTCGTATAGGAAAACAACATTTTCTAAGTCAGACGCCTTACCCATTAAGCCAAAATATCGACAGATACGCTTAATTGACGAACGCGAAGGGACTCGAACCCTCAATCTTTCTATCCGAAGTCGGACGCCTTATTCATTAGGCCACGCGGTCTTGCAGCGTGCAGGACTTTTCTAATAGTAAATAATTTTTGCGGTTACAAGTATAACTCGTATACGAAAAGAAAATACTCAACCTTCCGATCCGAAGTCAGACGCCTTACCCTTAGGCCAAAATATTGACAGATACGAGAAATAAGCTCAATTGACGACCGCGAATGGACACGAACCCTCAATCTTCCGATCCGAAATCGGAAGCCTTATTCATTAGGCCACGCGGTCTTGCAGCGTAATTGACTTGTCCAATAGTAAATACTATTTTGCGGTTACAAGTATAATTCGTATAAGAAAACAACATTTTCTAAGTCAGACGCCTTACCCATTAAGCCAAAATATCGACAGATACGCTTAATTGACGACCGCGAAGGTACTCAAACCCTCAATCTTCCGATCCGAAGTCGGACGCCTTATCCATTAGGCCACGCGGTCTTGCAGCTTGGATGACTTTTATAATATTAAATACGTTTTTGCGGTTACAAGTATGATTCGTATACGAAAGGAAAATACTCAACCTTCCGATCCGAAGTAAGACGCCTTA
Source organism: Crossaster papposus (assembly GCA_037893245.1). NCBI lineage: Eukaryota > Metazoa > Echinodermata > Asteroidea > Velatida > Solasteridae > Crossaster > Crossaster papposus. The sequence goes on from JBAIAA010000061.1 coordinate 113,855, forward strand.
CCCATTAAGCCAAAATATCGACAGATACGCTTAATTGACGACCGCGAAGGTACTCAAACCCTCAATCTTCCGATCCGTAGTCGGACGCCTTATCCATTAGGCCATGCGGTCTTGCAGAGTGGATGACTTTTCTAATAATAAATACTTTTTGCGGTTACAAGTATAATTCGTATACGAAAAGAAAATACTCAACCTTCCGATCCGAAATCAGACGCCTAAAGGCCCGTTCATACTCGGCGCGAAAGCAAACGCGAACACGAATTTGTGACGTCAGGTGGATTTTTCGCGATGCGAAATCGCAAAAGTTGAACACATTTCAACTTGGGCGAATGTTCGCAGCGAACGCTTTGTGACGTCAAATTCGTATCGCAATCGCTTTTGCGTGAAGTATGAACAGGCCTTTACCCATAGGCCAAAATATCGACAGATAAGCTCAATTGACGACCGCGAAGGGACTCGAACCCTCAATCTTCCGATCCGAAGTCGGAAGCCTTATCCATTAGGCCACGCCGTCTTGCAGCGTAATTGACTTGTCTAATAGTAAATACTTGTTGCGGTTACAAGTATAATCCGTATTAGTGGGGCGGCTTAGCTCCAAAAAAAAGGTCGATTGTGCACTTTCCCTTAAAAGCATGAAACTTGGCACATAGTTAGAGTAACACAATACAAGGATTTTTAGTCCAGGGGCCACCGGAAATTGCACCCCGTATGGCGGCCATCTTGGATTTCAAAATGGCCGCCATTGTGGATCTGTTTTGTTGAATATCTCCTTAACTGGTAGAGATATCGAGACAGTTGAAACGCCTATACCCACATTTTAGGGGTCTAGGAATCCATTGGTGACATAAAAGTTTGAAAATTGTGGCCGCCATCTTGAATTCCAAGATGGCCACCATCCACGAGCTATTTTGCTCAATATCTCATGATTTTAGAATTTTAGAAATGAGATGGCACTATCCCATTCAGTGACACTCCCTTTCTCTTGACTTGTTTTGGCTTAAAATGGATTTTAAGCATGACTTAGTCTTTGCCGGTTATGTCCAAATTAAAATGTATATTGGGTGGACATAAGAGATTGAGTGACTTTAGTTGGTTGGATAATCAGATGTGATTAGAGGTGCGAGCAGAGGATTATGTTTACAAATCCTCTTGATAGCAATAGCATGCTTTCGTTCCTTGCTGTAGCACTCGTCAGTTGCAAATGGGTGATTCAAAAAGAATCGAAGCTGACTCGCAGAGAGGTTGTGGTTGGGATTGGGTATATTCCAATCATGTAAGTTTGGATTGAGCCATATGTTTGTTAGTCGGTTTCAGATTGTTCCTCCAGTAAGGAGAGCAATATGTTGAGGGTTTCGTCTGGTTCAGTAGGTTGTTCGAAAAAGCCAGAGTCTGTTGGGAGTGGTTCGAGCTTTTGCTTTTGATTTTATAAATGAGATGGCACCATCAACCCAGCAACACTCCCCCTCTCCCGACCCGTTCCGGCCAAAAATGGACACCAAGCATGACCCAGTCTTCGCCGGCTACGTCCAAACCAAAATGCACATTGGGCGGACACAAGAGACTGAGCGACTCCAGCCGGTTGGACAACCAGATGTGACTAGAGGTGCGAGCAGAGGACCACGTTTACAAACCCCCCCGACAGCAACAGCATGCTTTCGCGCCCCGCTGCAGCACTCGTCAGCTGCAAATGGGTGACCCAAAAAGAATCGAAGTTGACTCGCAGAGAGGTTGCGGCTGGGACCGGGCACACTCCAATCATGCAAGCTTGGACCGAGCCACACGTCCGCCAGCCGGCTTCAGACCGCCCCCCCCCCCCCCCAGCAAGGAGAGCAACATGTTGAGGGCCTCGTCCGGCTCAGCAGGCTGCTCGAAAAAGCCAGAGTCTGCCGGGAGCGGCTCGAGCCCCCGCCCCCGCTGTGGCAGCTCAGCTCCCACCAACCTCTCCCGAATGCTCTGGGCCCCCTCGAAGGCAACAAAAGGAGGCCTCGGAAAAAGCTCCGAGAGCACCCGACTGCCCTCGATCAAGCTCCAGTGCCTGCCCACCGCTCGACACATGTCACCGCGATCCATGGCTGGGCTGCAGGTGGCTGCGAAGACAAGCGGAGCCCGTCCTGCTCCCTCTCCATCCCCTGCGCCGTGCACCAGTCTCGATCGGTCGGCACGTGAGACCCCGGCTGCTGCCGCTCCGACTTCACCAGAAGTGCAGCCTCCCGTGGTTAGCCTCTCCGAGAACACCTCGACTCCGCTGCGGAAACCATCCGCGCTGCCGGCGCCCCCGGCGCAGCGGAGCGCCTCCCCGCACATGAACGCCTTGAAAATACGGGGTGGGCGGGATGATGCCCCACGGAGATACTGGAAGGCCTCCGCCGGCCCCGTGCAGACCCCGGCGTCCAGGACTCTTGCCCCAAGGAAACGGTCTCCTTCAAATATGGTCAAGTCAAGGTAGCCGATTGATGATTCAGAGGCCCCGCATGCAAACCTTAGAGTTGGGCGCATCCCGCCCACCTCCGCGACGAGACCCCGGAACTCGTTCAGAGCTCCGTTGCAGATGACCAACATGTCGCCTCCACAGCGCCACCATGCAAGGATGCCACCCGCCCCCTGGACCACTTTGCCCTCAAAGCCGTGCAGGGCGACGTCACAAATTTCAGGGCCTGATGCGAAGCCCACCGCACAACCAACCCTCCGGAGAAAGAACCCACTCCCGAAACGGAAGCAGCCGCGACCGAGGATAAGTTCCAGAAGCCCCCGGATGGAAATTGAAGGTGGTTCCGCGACTGGGCGGCAAACGGCCTGCGCCCTCGAGGGCACCGCAAACACATTGGACCGCCCCCGCCCGTCGGACACCGGTGCACATAGAAACAACATCCATACTCGCGACCAGGACATCCCGCGAAAAATGTCCCTCCTCCAGCCCGCGCAAAACGTCCGCCGTATCGCGGACACATGTGGGCCGCGCGGCCACCATGGGAAGAAGGAAGCAGTCTATGCACTCTGAAACCCCCGCCGTAGGGCCAGTACAACCACCCACAATTGGACGTCCAACAAAAGGCTCCCCCGGTGGCGGTGCCCCGCGCACATTGGGGAGAAACCACATGGCCGGACACTGACAGCTCCGCAGAAGTGGGCCGAGGCACCTCAGGGCATCGCTGCCGATGCGCCTGCCGCCTCTCACCTCCACGAGTGTGCCGCGAACCATCGCAACAGTTTGCGGGGCAACACACCGGTCCAGCTGGGCACAGCGATGGGACTCAAGGCGGCGGCAACCCACCCGTAGATAATCCGTAGATAATCACAATGCAAATGCCCCCGCCCTCGCCACACGGCTCGACCACGATGTCAGGACCGTTGCCGAGTCCACCCATGGCGGACAAATCCCGCGCGGTCACGTCCGCCCGCCGACTCCCCAGCCCGACACGGGCCAGCTCGAACCCAGCGGCCTCCAAGCACTCTTCCAGCATTGCACCAGGGGACGACTCAGGTCGCCAGCCCGATGGCGGCCCGAAAGGATGGCCCCTTGGAGCGCCCATCACGCACCAAGAATGCAACTCCCAGCCTTCGACTGAAGGCATTCACGCCACCTACAAGCGCCCCGCGGCCCGGCCCAACAGGAGCAGGCACGAAACCTAAACCCCTTCCCAAAGCAACTGCTTCGGTCCGCGACAGTGCCGCCCCGGATAAGCCTGCCACGAAGGACCGGCACCGCTCCGCCAGCGAGCGCAAATGACTGGAGCCGGCTCGCCCGGCTCTCAATCCGCACCCGCCCGAGAAACGGCCAGACCTCGACCGACCAAGCGATCCCTCAGCTTTCCCGTCGAGTTCTCCTCCCGCCACGGCAGCCAAGAGACCAATGGCCCGGATACAACAGACAATGTAGGATGGGCCACATTCCAGTTTATTTATTACAGCCACCATACAATAATAAGGGCAAGATGACGGACCCACCTCCCCCGAGAAGGCGTGGCAGCCCCGAAAAGGACTGCTCGGCCCCGCAGTGGTCAGAGATCGGCTCAGGGCTGTCGCCCCCTCCCGACGCCCCCGTTGGGCCGACAGGGTCCCGTGAAGAAGCTCAGGAGCCTCCGAGCGGCAGAATGGTTCCGACCCTAGAAACCCCCAGCAAGCCCTTCCTGCGCCGAGCGTCCGGCGCCGGCGAGCCGGTCCCCGGCGACTGGCAGCCGGTGCGTGCACCCCTCCAGCGAGATTCCCGCGAACAGCAACGATGCTCCCCTCCGGAGACCGCTCCAACGATCCCGGAACGAACCCTGAAACCTCAGAGATCGGCGCAGATGCGGCGGCCGCACGTCCACCTTGATACAGGGTGGCGGCGTGCCAGCCTCGACCGACCGGGAAAGAAGCCGCACCTGGCGGGCGATGCGCTCCCCGGCAGCCGTCAAAGCGCTGACGCCTTCCGCTAGGAACCTCACCCGTTTGAACCCCTCCTCGGACAGTCCGCGCGAGAACGCGGCCGGCCCGGTTGCCGATGCAGATGGGCCCAAGTCCAGCTCGCAGGAGAGGAGAAGACCCCTAAAACGTGGGTATAGGTGTTAAAAATGTATTGATATCTTTACTACTTCTTGAGATATTGAGCAAAATAGCTCGTGGATGGTGGCCATCTTGGAATTCAAGATGGCGGCCACAATTTTCAAACTTTTATGTCACCAATGGATTCCTAGACCCCTAAAATGTGGGTATAGGCGTTTCAACTGTCTCGATATCTCTACCAGTTAAGGAGATATTCAACAAAACAGATCCACAATGGCGGCCATTTTGAAATCCAAGATGGCCGCCATACGGGGTGCAATTTCTGGTGGCCCCTGGACTAAAAATCTTTGTATTGTGTTACTCCAACCATGTGCCAAGTTTCATGCTTTTAAGGGAAAGTGCACAATTGATCAGCTAAGCCGCCCCACTATATAGGAAAACAACATTTTCTAAGTCAGACGCCTCACCCATTAAGCCAAAATATCGAAAGATACGCTTAATTGACGGCCGCGAAGGGACTCGAACCCTCAATCTTCCGATCCGAAGTCGGACGCCTTATCCATTAGGCCACGTGGTCTTGCAGCTTAGATGACTTTTCTAATAGTAAATCCTTTTTTTGCGGTTACAAGTATAATTCGTATACGAAAGGAAAATACTCAACCTTCCGATCCGAAGTAAGACGCCTTACCCATTAAGCCAAAATATCGACAGATACGCTTAATTGACAACCGCGAAGGGACTCGAACCCTCAATCTTCCGATCCGAAGTCGGACGCCTTATCCATTAGGCCACGCGGTCTTGCAGCTTGGATGACTTTTCTAATAGTAAATACTTTTTTGCGGTTACAAGTATAATTTGTATACGAAAGGAAAATACTCAACCTTCCGATCCGAAGTAAGACGCCTTACCCATAGGCCAAAATATTGACAGATACGAGAAATAAGCTCAATTGACGACCGCGAAGGTCCTCGAACCCTCAATCTTCCGATCCGAAGTCGGAAGCCTTATCCATTAGGTCACGCCGTCTTGCAGCATAATAGACTTGTCTAATAGTAAATACTTGTTGCGGTTACAAGTATAATTCGTATAGGAAAACCACATTTTCTAAGTCAGACGCCTTACCCATAAAGCCAAAATATCGACAGATACGATTAATTGACGACCGCGAAGGTACTCGAACCCTCAATCTGCCGATCCGAAGTCGGACGCCTTATCCATTAGGCCACGCGGTCTTGCAGCTTGGATGACTTTTCTAATAGTAAATACTTTTTTGCGGTTACAAGCATAATTCGTATACGAAAGGAAAATACTCAACCTTCCGATCCGAAGTAAGACGCCTTACCCATTAAGCCAAAATATCGACAGATACGCTTAATTGACGACCGCGAAGGGACTCGAACCCTCAATCTTCCGATCCGAAGTCGGACGCCTTATCCTTTAGGCTACGCGGTCTTGCAGCTTGGATGACTTTTCTAATAGTAAATACTTTTTTTGCGGTTACAAGTATAATTCGCATACGAAAGGAAAATACTCAACCTTCCGATCCGAAGTAAGACGCCTTACCCATTAAGCCAAAATATCGACAGATACGCTTAATTGACGACCGCGAAAGGACTCGAACCTCAATCTTCCGATCCGACGTCGGACGCCATATCCATTAGGCCAAGCCGTCTTGCAGCGTAATTGACTTGTCTAATAGTAAATACTTGTTGCGGTTACAAGTATAATTCGTATAGGAAAACAACATTGTTTAAGTCAGACGCATTACCCATTAAGCCAAAATATCGACAGATACGCTTAATTGACGACCGCGAAGGGACTCGAACCCTCAATCTCCCGATCCGAAGTCGGACGCCTTATCCATTAGGCCACGCGGTCTTGCAGCTTGGATGACTTTTCTAATAGTAAATACTTTTTTTGCGGTTACAAGTATAATTCGTATACGAAAGGAAAATACTCAACCTTCCGATCCGAAGTAAGACGCCTTACCCATTAAGCCAAAATATCGACAGATACGCTTAATTGACGACCGCGAAAGGACTCGAACCTCAATCTTCCGATCCGAAGTCGGACGCCATATCCATTAGGCCAAGCCGTCTTGCAGCGTAATTGACTTGTCTAATAGTAAACACTTGTTGCGGTTACAAGTATAATTCGTATAGGAAAACAACATTTTCTAAGTCAGACGCCTTACCCATTAAGCCAAAATATCGACAGATACGCTTAATTGACGAACGCGAAGGGACTCGAACCCTCAATCTTTCTATCCGAAGTCGGACGCCTTATTCATTAGGCCACGCGGTCTTGCAGCGTGCATGACTTTTCTAATAGTAAATAATTTTTGCGGTTACAAGTATAACTCGTATACGAAAAGAAAATACTCAACCTTCCGATCCGAAGTCAGACGCCTTACCCTTAGGCCAAAATATTGACAGATACGAGAAATAAGCTCAATTGACGACCGCGAATGGACACGAACCCTCAATCTTCCGATCCGAAATCGGAAGCCTTATTCATTAGGCCACGCGGTCTTGCAGCGTAATTGACTTGTCCAATAGTAAATACTATTTTGCGGTTACAAGTATAATTCGTATAGGAAAACAACATTTTCTAAGTCAGACGCCTTACCCATTAAGCCAAAATATCGACAGATACGCTTAATTGACGACCGCGAAGGTACTCAAACCCTCAATCTTCCGATCCGAAGTCGGACGCCTTATCCATTAGGCCACGCGGTCTTGCAGCTTGGATGACTTTTATAATATTAAATACGTTTTTGCGGTTACAAGTACGATTCGTATACGAAAGGAAAATACTCAACCTTCCGATCCGAAGTAAGACGCCTTACCCATTAAGCCAAAATATCGACAGATACGCTTAATTGACGACCGCGAAAGGACTCGAACCTCAATCTTCCGATCCGAAGTCGGACGCCATATCCATTAGGCCAAGCCGTCTTGCAGCGTAATTGACTTGTCTAATAGTAAACACTTTTTGCGGTTACAAGTATAATTCGTATAGGAAAACAACATTTTCTAAGTCAGACGCCTTACCCATTAAGCCAAAATATCGACAGATACGCTTAATTGACGAACGCGAAGGGACTCGAACCCTCAATCTTTCTATCCGAAGTCGGACGCCTTATTCATTAGGCCACGCGGTCTTGCAGCGTGCATGACTTTTCTAATAGTAAATAATTTTTGCGGTTACAAGTATAACTCGTATACGAAAAGAAAATACTCAACCTTCCGATCCGAAGTCAGACGCCTTACCCTTAGGCCAAAATATTGACAGATACGAGAAATAAGCTCAATTGACGACCGCGAATGGACACGAACCCTCAATCTTCCGATCCGAAATCGGAAGCCTTATTCATTAGGCCACGCGGTCTTGCAGCGTAATTGACTTGTCCAATAGTAAATACTATTTTGCGGTTACAAGTATAATTCGTATAGGAAAACAACATTTTCTAAGTCAGACGCCTTACCCATTAAGCCAAAATATCGACAGATACGCTTAATTGACGACCGCGAAGGTACTCAAACCCTCAATCTTCCGATCCGAAGTCGGACGCCTTATCCATTAGGCCACGCGGTCTTGCAGCTTGGATGACTTTTATAATATTAAATACGTTTTGCGGTTACAAGTACGATTCGTATACGAAAGGAAAATACTCAACCTTCCGATCCGAAGTAAGACGCCTTACCCATTAAGCCAAAATATCGACAGATACGCTTAATTGACGACCGCGAAGGTACTCAAACCCTCAATCTTCCGATCCGAAGTCGGACGCCTTATCCATTAGGCCACGCGGTCTTGCAGCTTGGATGACTTTTCTAATAGTAAATACTTTTTTGCGGTTACAAGCATAATTCGTATACGAAAGGAAAATACTCAACCTTCCGATCCGAAGTAAGACGCCTTACCCATTAAGCCAAAATATCGACAGATACGCTTAATTGACGACCGCAAAGGGACTCGAACCCTCAATCTTCCGATCCGAAGTCGGACGCCTTATCCATTAGGCCACGCGGTCTTGCAGCGTACATGACTTTTCTAATAGTAAATACTTGTTGCGGTTACAAGTATAATTCGTATAGGAAAACAACATTTTCTAAGTCAGACGCCTTACCCATTAAGCCAAAATATCGACAGATACGCTTAATTGACGACCGCGAAGGTACTCAAACCCTCAATCTTCCGATCCGAAGTCGGACGCCTTATCCATTAGGCCACGCGGTCTTGCAGCTTGGATGACTTTTATAATATTAAATACGTTTTTGCGGTTACAAGTACGATTCGTATACGAAAGGAAAATACTCAACCTTCCGATCCGAAGTAAGACGCCTTACCCATTAAGCCAAAATATCGACAGATACGCTTAATTGACGACCGCGAAAGGACTCGAACCTCAATCTTCCGATCCGAAGTCGGACGCCATATCCATTAGGCCAAGCCGTCTTGCAGCGTAATTGACTTGTCTAATAGTAAACACTTTTTGCGGTTACAAGTATAATTCGTATAGGAAAACAACATTTTCTAAGTCAGACGCCTTACCCATTAAGCCAAAATATCGACAGATACGCTTAATTGACGAACGCGAAGGGACTCGAACCCTCAATCTTTCTATCCGAAGTCGGACGCCTTATTCATTAGGCCACGCGGTCTTGCAGCGTGCATGACTTTTCTAATAGTAAATAATTTTTGCGGTTACAAGTATAACTCGTATACGAAAAGAAAATACTCAACCTTCCGATCCGAAGTCAGACGCCTTACCCTTAGGCCAAAATATTGACAGATACGAGAAATAAGCTCAATTGACGACCGCGAATGGACACGAACCCTCAATCTTCCGATCCGAAATCGGAAGCCTTATTCATTAGGCCACGCGGTCTTGCAGCGTAATTGACTTGTCCAATAGTAAATACTATTTTGCGGTTACAAGTATAATTCGTATAGGAAAACAACATTTTCTAAGTCAGACGCCTTACCCATTAAGCCAAAATATCGACAGATACGCTTAATTGACGACCGCGAAGGTACTCAAACCCTCAATCTTCCGATCCGAAGTCGGACGCCTTATCCATTAGGCCACGCGGTCTTGCAGCTTGGATGACTTTTATAATATTAAATACGTTTTGCGGTTACAAGTACGATTCGTATACGAAAGGAAAATACTCAACCTTCCGATCCGAAGTAAGACGCCTTACCCATTAAGCCAAAATATCGACAGATACGCTTAATTGACGACCGCGAAGGTACTCAAACCCTCAATCTTCCGATCCGAAGTCGGACGCCTTATCCATTAGGCCACGCGGTCTTGCAGCTTGGATGACTTTTCTAATAGTAAATACTTTTTTGCGGTTACAAGCATAATTCGTATACGAAAGGAAAATACTCAACCTTCCGATCCGAAGTAAGACGCCTTACCCATTAAGCCAAAATATCGACAGATACGCTTAATTGACGACCGCAAAGGGACTCGAACCCTCAATCTTCCGATCCGAAGTCGGACGCCTTATCCATTAGGCCACGCGGTCTTGCAGCGTACATGACTTTTCTAATAGTAAATACTTGTTGCGGTTACAAGTATAATTCGTATAGGAAAACAACATTTTCTAAGTCAGACGCCTTACCCATTAAGCCAAATTATCGACAGATACGCTTAATTGACGACCGCGAAGGGACTCGAACCCTCAATCTTCCGATCCGAAGTCGGACGCCTTATCCTTTAGGCCAAGCGGTCTTGCAGCGTAATTGACTTGTATAATAGTAAATACTTGTTGCGGTTACAAGTATAATTCGTATAGGAAAACAACATTGTTTAAGTCAGACGCATTACCCATTAAGCCAAAATATCGACAGATACGCTTAATTGACGACCGCGAAGGGACTCGAACCCTCAATCTCCCGATCCGAAGTCGGACGCCTTATCCATTAGGCCACGCGGTCTTGCAGCTTGGATGACTTTTCTAATAGTAAATACTTTTTTGGCGGTTACAAGTATAATTCGTATACGAAAGGAAAATAATCAACCTTCCGATCCGAAGTAAGACGCCTTACCCATTAAGCCAAAATATCGACATCGACAGATACGCTTAATTGACGACCGCGAAAGGACTCGAACCTCAATCTTCCGATCCGAAGTCGGACGCCATATCCATTAGGCCAAGCCGTCTTGCAGCGTAATTGACTTGTCTAATAGTAAACACTTGTTGCGGTTACAAGTATAATTCGTATAGGAAAACAACATTTTCTAAGTCAGACGCCTTACCCATTAAGCCAAATTATCGACAGATACGCTTAATTGACGAACGCGAAGGGACTCGAACCCTCAATCTTTCTATCCGAAGTCGGACGCCTTATTCATTAGGCCACGCGGTCTTGCAGCGTGCATGACTTTTCTAATAGTAAATAATTTTTGCGGTTACAAGTATAACTCGTATACGAAAAGAAAATACTCAACCTTCCGATCCGAAGTCAGACGCCTTACCCTTAGGCCAAAATATTGACAGATACGAGAAATAAGCTCAATTGACGACCGCGAATGGACCCGAACCCTCAATCTTCCGATCCGAAATCGGAAGCCTTATTCATTAGGCCACGCGGTATTGCAGCGTAATTGACTTGTCCAATAGTAAATACTATTTTGCGGTTACAAGTATAATTCGTATAGGAAAACAACATTTTCTAAGTCAGACGCCTTACCCATTAAGCCAAAATATCGACAGATACGCTTAATTGACGACCGCGAAGGTACTCAAACCCTCAATCTTCCGATCCGAAGTCGGACGCCTTATCCATTAGGCCACGCGGTCTTGCAGCTTGGATGACTTTTATAATATTAAATACGTTTTTGCGGTTACAAGTATGATTCGTATACGAAAGGAAAATACTCAACCTTCCGATCCGAAGTAAGACGCCTTACCCATTAAGCCAAAATATCGACAGATACGCTTAATTGACGACCGCGAAGGTACTCAAACCCTCAATCTTCCGATCCGAAGTCGGACGCCTTATCCATTAGGCCATGCGGTCTTGCAGAGTGGATGACTTTTCTAATAATAAATACTTTTTGCGGTTACAAGTATAATTCGTATACGAACAGAAAATACTCAACCTTCCGATCCGAAATCAGACGCCTAAAGGCCGGTTCATACTCGGCGCGAAAGCAAACGCGAACACGAATTTGTGACGTCAGGTGGATTTTTCGCGATGCGAAATCGCAAAAGTTGAACACATTTCAACTTGGGCGAATGTTCGCAGCGAACGCTTTGTGACGTCAAATTCGTATCGCGATCGCTTTTGCGTGAAGTATGAACAGGCCTTTACCCATAGGCCAAAATATCGACAGATAAGCTCAATTGACGACCGCGAAGGGACTCCAACCCTCAATCTTCCGATCCGAAGTCGGACGCCTTATCCATTAGGCCACGTGGTCTTGCAGCTTAGATGACTTTTCTAATAGTAAATCCTTTTTTTTCGGTTACAAGTATAATTCGTATACGAAAGGAAAATACTCAACCTTCCGATCCGAAGTAAGACGCCTTACCCATTAACCAAAATATCGACAGATACGCTTAATTGACGACCGCGAAGGGACTCGAACCCTCAATCTTCCGATCCGAAGTCGGACGCCTTATCCATTATGCCAAGCGGTCTTGCAGCGTAATTGACTTGTCTAATAGTAAATACTTGTTGCGGTTACAAGTATAATTCGTATAGGAAAACAACATTTTCTAAGTCAGACGCCTTACCCATTAAGCCAAATTATCGACAGATACGCTTAATTGACGACCGCGAAGAGACTCGAACCCTCAATCTTCCGATCCGAAGTCGGAAGCCTTATTCATTAGGCCACGCCGTCTTGCAGCGTAATTGACTTGTCTAATAGTAAATACTTGTTGCGGTTACAAGTATAATTCGTATAGGAAAACAACATTTTCTAAGTCAGACGCCTTACCCATTAAGCCAAAATATCGAAAGATCGAAAGATACGCTTTATTGACAAGCGCGAAGGGACTCGAAGTCTCAATCTTTCGATCCGAAGTCTGACGCCTTATCCATTAGGCCATGCGGTCTTGCAGAGTGGATGACTTTTCTAATAATAAATACTTTTTGCGGTTACAAGTATAATTCGTATACAAAAAGAAAATACTCAACCTTTCGATCCGAAATCAGACGCCTAAAGGCCGGTTCATACTCGGCGCGAAAGCAAACGCGAACGCGAATTTGTGACGTCAGGTGGATTTTTCGCGAACTCGCAAAAGTTGAACACATTTCAACTTGGGCGAATGTTCGCAGCGAACGCTTTGTGACGTCAAATTCGTATCGCAATCGCTTTTGCGTGAAGTATGAACCGGCCTTTACCCATAGGCCAAAATATTGACAGATACGAGAAATAAGCTCAATTTGACGACCGCGAAGGGACTCGAACCCTCAATCTTCCGATCCGAAGTCGGAAGCCTTATCCATTAGGTCACGCGGTCTTGCAGGATAGATGACTTTCCTAATAGTAAATACTTTTGCTGTTACATGCATAATTTGTACCAAAAAAAATAATCCTCAACCTTCTGATCCGAAGTCAGACGCCTTACCCATAGGCCAAAATAATGACAGATACGAGAAATAAGCTCAATAATTCGTATAGGAAAACAACATTTTCTAAGTCAGACGCCTTACCCATTAAGCCAAAATATCGACAGATACGCTTAATTGACGACCGCGAAGAGACTCGAACCCTCAATCTTCCGATCCGAAGTTGGAGGCCTTATCCATTAGGTCACGCGGTCTTGCAGCATGGATGACTTTCCTAATAGTAAATACTGTTTGCGGTTACAGGCATAATTCGTATAAGAAAACACAATACTCAACCTTCCGATCCGAAGTCAGACGCCTTACTATTAAGCCAAAATGTTGACAGATACGCTTAATTGACGACCGCGAACGGACTCGAACCCTCAATCTTCCGATCCGAAGTCGGACGCCGTATCCATTGGGCCAAAAAGGAGAGATAGTGGACTGTCTCGAGCTGCAGGCACTGGCTGTACTGGTGCAGGTGGTGGTAGCGGTCGAGGCTGCTGAACTGGCCGAGCCGCAGGCCCAGGCTGAACTGGTGCGGGAGCAGGCGGAAGCAGGTCTGCCTCGTCGTCGTCTGATGACAGGTCGATGACTAGTGCTGGTTGCGGCAGGGGGTCGACTCTTCCCCAAGCGTTGGGGTTGATAGGGTCGGTCTTACAACCACGGTGGGTGGTGTACCCTAGTAGTGACTTCAGGTCACCAATTATCTTCTACTCGGCAAGGTGGATGAGCCGTCTTCGTCGTACGTTGTCTATTACTGGGAGAGGATATCGGCTGCATGCTCGATTAGGCGGCCAGTGTGAACGATGTACTGTGCTGTTGTCATCCCACGCTTCGCGACCACACAAGGCTGAAGCAGTCGGTCTATTAAATATCAAGGGGCTGTCTGATCAGGAAAGCGTCCATGGCTGTTGGGAGGGTCAGAGCGACGATGGTAGCTTCAAAATGTATGCCGTGCATTTTTACAATGACATTTTCTACAACCTTGAACGATTTGGATAATACCAATGCTATTCTATGTGGTGACTGGAATTCGATTTTAAACAAATTTCGGGATTGTGTAAATTATATTAATTTGAACAACCCCCTGGCAAAAAACAGAGTGTTTAGTGTATGCAACGACCTTAATTTAGTTGATGTTTGGAGAATACATAATCCAGACTCTCGTAGATGTACCTGTAGACAACATCAAAATCTAAAACAATCGAGGTTGGATTTGTTTAAATTTCTACAAACTTAAACTCTACAATTATTAACTGCGATATTAAGCTAGGGTATAGAACGGATCACTCTCTGATTGATATTACATTTTGTTATCGGATAAAACATACCCTGATTTAGTAAATAAATTGATTTGGTATAAGTCGTACGTACGACATATAAGTCGTACTTACGAGTTACATTTCATATGTCGTACGTACGACATATCAGTCGTACGTACGGCATATAGGCCTAAGTCGTAAGTACGAGTTGGCTGAAGTGAGAAAAAAATAATTATTTTCACCATGTATATTTTCACCCTAGTAGAGCTTCGTATACTAATCTCACCAACAAACGGCGGGCAAACAATGCAAAGATGGCGGACAAACTTGTGCTATCTATCGAATGAACTTAAACCAAATAATTAAATTAATTTAGAACATTATACACTTGTTTATTCACTCTTTAAAAACCAACCCCTGTTTTGCCAGCATTACTGTGCATTTACAGTTTCTTAAAGGTAGTATACACCATTTGCAGATATCGAAAATATTTACTACCGAATTAGTAAAACATATTTTACTCATTTAAAAGTAAATAATGATTCTAGGCATCCCGCAAAATGATTGAGCTAGATATCCGGTAATTATTCTGAAAAATGGAATTTTATAAAGAAAAATTGGCGATCGCGAAAAAAACAAAGATAACATAAGAATAACTGCTCGACGCCGGTTGAAAACAAACGCCGTTTTTCGTGCTTTTCTCAGCATCCATGATTGTAAAACTGCGGACAGGTCAGTAAAACGATATTTGCTATAAAATACAACCCCCCAAATCTACCCATTCATAATAATTCAAGCATTTACCAATGGTGTATCCTACCTTTAAATTGTGATATACATACAATTGGTCTATTGTGATATGTACACAATTTAAGAAGGAGACTAGGTTGGTACAAAAATACATCGCGAACATGGCGTTGTTTTATCTATTCATGTGAAGTTTTTGAGGTGGTTCTCATTTTGCTAATAGCCTAAGTTGACTTTTAAAGTCGTTTTGTTATTGGTCGATCGTTGAGTAGAAAATTAATATTTAGACAGCGGTGAAAGGTCATAACTGCACTCACGGGGGTCAGTATTATAAACGATTACTTTGTACATAGATACGTTTGTTTGTTTTTTTGCTTGTTTGTTTGTTTTATTTCCATTCATACAAAAATAAGAAAATTGACATACAAAGTAGTAAATTACATAAAAAAGAAATTATACTGGTATCATATAAGAAGGAAAGTTAGGTATGAATGGGGGTGACATCCGAGAGAAGAACAAGCCTTCTGTAGAGGACCACCCAAGACTGCTGTCAAAATACAATTAAGTCAATGATAATAATACAAGTCATGTACAATCCATTTCAGTTGCAATAAATCAAGGCAATTATAATTAGAAAATGGTTTGATTAAATCTCAAGATTAACTGAAAATTCAAAGGTGCAGTACAGTACATACAGCGTGCTCGAAATATCGGAGATCGATCGGACTGAAAATTGATTCGTATAATTACAGAGTGGTTTTAACGAAGGCTTTTGAGGAATTGCATTTGTGGGTTGGAACTGTCTTTGGAACTGTCGGGAGTAAATCGGTGGAGGGTCATATCAGTTGTTCTCGTTTTGCTGGGTATTTACTTGAATGTTGACAATGTTATGGTTAAATATACATGGTTAAAACATGAACTAACGTAGATGGGTTTTGTGCCAGCTAGCTCTGAGCAGAATGGGGCCGGCTGCCTGAAATATTATAGATTACCTGTCGGAAAATTCACGAAAACAACGTGATCACGAAGAAAGGCTTGTAAGTTCTTCCGCTGCTCAGGTCAAAAGTATTTGAGGGATAATTTATCTGCTGCAGAATTCAAACTTCCAATAAATCAAGGCAATTATAATTAGAAAATGGTTTGATTAAATCTCAAGATTAACTGAAAATTCAAAGGTGCAGTACAGTACATACAGCGTGCTCGAAATATCGGAGATCGATCGGACTGAAAATTGATTCGTATAATTACAGAGTGGTTTTAACGAAGGCTTTTGAGGAATTGCATTTGTGGGTTGGAACTGTCTTTGGAACTGTCGGGAGTAAATCGGTGGAGGGTCATATCAGTTGTTCTCGTTTTGCTGGGTATTTGCTTGAATGTTGACAATGTTATGGTTAAATATACATGGTTAAAACATGAACTAACGTAAATGGGTTTTGTGCCAGCTAGCTCTGAGCAGAATGGGGCCGGCTGCCTGAAATATTATAGATTACCTGTCGGAAAATTCACGAAAACAACGTGATCACGAAGAAAGGCTTGTAAGTTCTTCCGCTGCTCAGGTCAAAAGTATTTGAGGGATAATTTATCTGCTGCAGAATTCAAACAACACGACAGATCTTCGGACGACAGACGACGCTTCCTAGCCTTTGCCATTAATAGCTTGTATTTTGCATACTAGTATTTGCTTTTCTTTCTTTTTTAAAGTAGCCCCGACCCCACCTTAAAAAAATGGAGTAAGTACTGCAAATCTGAACCATTTAGTTCTTTTCATTTATACCAAATGGAGCAAATGCTAATATTCTACCTTAATTTTGTATTCAAACAGATGCTATTACATGCTTAAAAATTGAAGCAAAATATTATATTTTGTATTCATCCATTGACTCTAGCAGGGTTTGAACCTTCAATTAAGCCGCACTGGAACTTTAAAGTATATGAACATTCTATTAAAAATGAATATTGAAAAGAGTACATTGTATAATTTTGAAATACATTTGGAACAACACAAAATGGGTAAATATGTTTAGTCAGTAACGATATGTTTAAATGTCAGTAGTAGTATGGCGGACATGTACGAACATTTAAAGGTAGGATACACTATTGGTAATAGCTTAAATTATCACGAATGGGTGGGTTTGGGGGTTGTATTTTATAGTAAATATCGTTTAACTGACCTGTTCGAAGTTTTATAATCGTTAAGGTCGAGAAAAGCAAGAAAAATGACATTTTCAACCGACGTTGGGCAGGTATTATGTTGTTCTTTGGTTTTGTCGCGAACGCCAGCCGGCGCTTGTGAATTTGTTTAAAAATAAAAAATAAATCTGAACAATTACACGATATCTACCGCAATCATTTTGCTGGATGCCTATAGAATCATTATTTTCTTTCAAATAAGTAAGATATTTATTGATAATTCGGTAGTAAATTGTTTAGATATCTGCAAATGGTGTATACTACCTTTAAAATAGCTCTTATTAAAGTACAATATTTGCAAAAATCAAACAAATGAATGACAAAATGTTCACAATATTTGTTAGAACAATTATCGACTATTGAAACAAAATCATAACTGCGTTTTAACAATTAGTCGATAGTACATTGTACAACTAATTAAAACAAAGTCTGGAATTAAACATCAAAAAGCGAACATGTTTGTATTGGAAAAGTCGCCCTATGAAGAGCGTAATCACACATTTTCTTTACAGAAATTAGCGTGCGAAAAGCCAGCCATGGGGGCGGCCATGTTGATTTTGACTGGGAGTCCAGCCTCTGTGTATGTCATGATTTCACTTTCGGTTCATCAAAATATCACAAATTTTTCGGAGAAAAGCGCTTTTATTCGAATTCATGGCGATTCTGGAGTAGTAACATTCACGGCTGATTGTGGTACAAAAATGCCGGAAAGTTAAATTCGATCAACTTGATTTTCTACAATTTGGATGATTTGAAGCTTTCTCCAGCTAGTTGAAGTCGGAATTCGTCATCTGCAATCGACTGCAAGCGTCTGAAAGCTTCCATAGATGGTGGGAAAGTCGTAGTTGAACCCAGGTGAGCTGTGTACTGTGTGAATAAGTGTTTGTGAAACTTCGTGACCAGACTGTGTCCCAGTTTGTAGTTTGTAGCAAACTTTGTGGCAGTTTTCCATGTCAAAAATTACTATTGATCGAGCATTTGATAACAGACCCCCCTTTTTGATGTTGCGGGGAAAACAATCCGTCAAAATTGAGGCTTGGTCCTACCTTTGGTGGCCTGATTTTTGTTTTCAGAGGCTCAATGGAGCTCGGACCCACCTAAATTTTCCAGATTTATTTCCTGAAAAAAGTGTGTCAGCGACCTGATTAGACCCACCCCACCCTTACATGATATCAAACAATGTTTTTCCAAAGACCCCTGTGTGTGGCGAAGTTTACTGAAATTACTTTATAATTGATGTATTTAATCAGCTTAATGCTAAAAAAAAGTTGAGGGAGAAACATTGATGACGTTACCAGACCGGAAGTTACAATGAAAAGACATTTAAACCTTAAATAATTGCTGAAAATCAACCACGGGAGATATAATCCAGATTTGTGCTTTAAATAGTAAAGTTAAGACAGCTCTCGAGTTTCTGTTAATGTCATCAAGTGTCAGATTACAAGCAATGTCAAATTTCTAGATTTATTTTTGAAAATCAATATAAAATCTACTGTAAAAGCTCTGAGTTTGATATTAACGGGAATTGATAGAATAATCCAGGGTGTTCATTTTTCATATCACCTGCAAAATTACCTGACCCTTACTTCCGGTCCAAACCGGAAGTTTCTTATAATTTGAAAGCAGGAAAATGTATGCATTTGCATTCAACGAGGATGGTATCTGGCTAGGTTGTAATTTACAACAGAATTACCAATGACGTTATATAATGTTAGGCCGCCTTCTAGCGGCAGGTTTATACATTGTTTAGGTCTTTTAAATGTCAATACAAACAAACACACTAAATGACAATAACATTAAACAAAAATTCAAAATTCAAAATTAACAGAAATATGAAAAAAAAAATCAATGCAGAAAAGCATTATTCTTTTAATGGGACAGACATATCACTAGTTTCCTTTGAAATTGTGCGCACGGGACTACAACATTTTTAAGTTGTTATTTTGTGCTTAAAAAACCCAATTATGCTGGATAGTTTTACTATGACGATTCTAGAGGCATATTTAATGGGACCGTAATGAACGTTCGCTTCACTGGCCTAATTTACATAAATTATCATTTAGAAGGAACATTTCTATTGACAGTGACAAGCATGAACTGTTAGGATGGTCGCAAGTGATCTGAAGCATTGAATTTGTAATCTGTAGGCAAAGCTGCAGGTTGGGGGTTCGAGTCCGGCATATACCACACTTCCGAGGCGCTCAAGCTTCTTATTTTAAAAAGACACAAGTTACAAAGCTTATAATTATTGAGTGTAACGTATAATTAAATTCCAAGACAATAAGCTACATCAACATGTTAAACTGGTCATTATAATTGTTAACACAATTGAGTTTGTAACATTCGTACGTAACGTTAGAGATTGATGTGTTTGAAACAAGTACTTATTTTGTGTACCATCGAACAGCAATTCACAGAATGCTGTAATTTGTCATCATCTCATCTAAAACAAATCTCAAACAGTAGAAAATGGTAACATCAGCATACAAATGTTGAACTTATTTACACCTGGAAAAATACAGCTGTAGTCGTTTTATACAAAGCTATCAAGAAGAAAAGATATCAATAAAATTAATTTAAAAGAACTCAAGTTCAATTTCTGTTTTTAATGCTTCTAAAATAGCTCGCAATTTAACTACCAGTACAATTCTCTCGTTTAAAACATGTTAAACGTGGTGCAATGGTTTAGGTGCTCGACGTGCCAAGGTTTCGTGGGTTTGAACCCTGATGGCGAATTCGGTGCTTGTTGTGTTCTTTGGCAACACACTTTATCACAATTGCCTGTCTTCCACGATTTTTGAAGATGGTTCTTTGTTTACACATATATCTAGCGCTTAACCGCGCAAACTTCGAACGGCGCTGGGGTGTAGGTTAAGCCAGGGACACCCCTCGTAGACGGTTTGGGTGCCCCCAACGGCAGCTTGATTGTAAACCGCTGGAAGAGGTTGGTGACGAACAAGAAGAGTTCCATCCTAGCGAGCCCCTCCCCGATACAACTCCGTCGACCTTTGACACGAGAAGGCAACAAAGACGGGCTAATAAGAAATAGGTTCATAAACGACGATAAAAAGGTCTACAGACCGCAATCTTAAACAAAGAGGGTGCTGTTTCTACGCCATTTTGTTTTTTAAAGGGTATAATTAGTAGTGAACCGAAGATAATTCACTTCAGTTGAACATTATTCCTACAGTGCAAGAAATACACATTTTCAATACTCATTTTTTCGATAAAGGTAAAGTTACTAAACTACTTTAATAAACAGGATGTTGCCAGTGTTGGTACAGAGGAAGTATATTGTCGGTAAAGTGCCCTTGTTCGAACAAGAATGCGTTCTACTCTCAAATTAATAAATGTTGAATCATGGTAGCACGTACATGCACTGGCGTTCCGTCGGTAGCCTCGAATCTCATTCAAGTCTGTTTTTAACCTCACCACCCACAAGCACACAGAAGATTCGGGGCCACACATTTTAGTTTAAAATTGTGACCAACGTACCTATTGAAAAGGGTATAAATGATTCGTGTTGGATGAGTTTCGTCCCGTCTTTGCTCAGAAAACGGTCAGGGTTGAATTCCTCTGGTCGATCCCAAACCCTGGGGTCGTTCATTATCCCCCACAGCAAAATGCTCACCTCTGTTGCAAGAAACAAATTAGGAAAGCCGCATTTATTGATAAGCCTAGTATACTCGTATACTCCCACTGTAGCTGCTCTTTCTTCTCACTGGGCGATTTGCACAGCAATTTATGGTTGGCGTTTGAGTGAAAAACAGATCACGCATGCGTGATTTAAATCGCAAAGGGGCACTAGCTTAGTAGGCAGCGGAACATAGGAGGGGGAGGGGGGAGGGTTGTCCCCACTTCTTCTATTGGGGTGGGGGGGGGGGGGGGGGGGTAAGACTCTTCGTGGCAGCAAACACACCTGTCCTCCATTATACTGTTGGGATCATTTCAACATGCACATCTTAAACGTGACGCGAACAAGGACTGGCACCAATTATAGTGAGGCTTACGTCTTCCTTTTGGGATGATGTAACCTTTCAGCTGTATTTCTCGTGTCGTCTCGTAGGGAAGCGCAAAGGGCGCCACGGATCGCCAGCGCTGTATCTCCTTCAGGACCGCGTTGGTGTAAGGCATGCTGAGACGCTCCACACAAGATGGCTGCCGGTCACGTCCAACCACTTCACTGATCTCTCTCTGAAGCTGCGAATGGCGAGGGTAAAATCAGGCAATCTGACGCGAGGTAATCTCATCAAAAAAGGCTAGTGGTGAGGTTTTGTGATCAAGTTGGCGAAGCTCACAACATTTGAAGAAACGGACAAGTTTCCATTCGGCAAATTGTTGGGCTTGCATGTTTTATGAAATTGGCCGCTTAGTTGGGTCCAAAACATAAGTTCCATGACCATTCTCTGGCTAGGATGGTTTGACGATGGATTTGACTTCTTTGGACCATTTATCAAGAAATTAGCCCCCCGGTCCATCCCAAAAATACCGGCATTTTTCGCTAGAGGGCCAAAACCAAGATGACCGCCGGCGCCATCTTGGAAAAAAACCGTTTGAACCAGAGCACCTAGAATCATGTCTGAAAACACTTTTTTCGAGTAAGTGGATCCCAAGAATTCCGATTCCGACATCGGTTTGACAATATGACATAAATTTGACCCAGAAATCCAAGATGGCCGCCATCTGATAGAGAAAAAAACATATTTTGTTTGCAAGGGAACACCAGTAGAAACATGAATGAACACATTGGGCTGTAACTACGAAAGCTGTTTATCTTTATGCGAGTGTAGTATATAGACATGGATAAATCCAAGTTACACGCGTCTTCCTAAACACCTGAATTAAACAACTCTTACTAAATATCTTAAATGGTTGTTTAGTTATCCTCGTGTAACTTGACAGTCTAAACCTATTGACCGTGGTCCCTATTGTTAAATACATTGTAATATAGAGGATTGGGCAACAGTATAAACATACGATATGCCTCAGTAGATAAATCTCCAGCAGGTCTTTACTTAGATACTCTACAGCCTGAGCCATATGGCTGATACCAAAAGGCAACGCAGTGACAATGTCACTGCTGACGAAAGGATGGCTCTCGTTAAGACAATGAGGAAGTTTAATTCCATTATTGGTGACAAACGATGTGACACTAAAGCCAACCAGAAAAAAAGCTGATGCCTGGAAAGCTATCACTTCAGAAATATCCATCTCGTTTCCTGACCGTAAAAGCCGATCTGCTATAAAGACAACAAAGAATTGGGTGTTCTAAATACAATCCGAGAAGTCCAAGTAAATCGTCAACGTGTCTTCGCTAACTCTGAAACGTCTGATGAAATGTTCCTCGCCATACTCTTCTAAGGGAAACAACTTGTCCCTATAAACTCTTGGAGCACGTAGGTGTTGGCGACCATGACGCTTTTCTTGTTAGTTGTCCTCCTCTTGAGCAATTAAGAAGATTTGAAGCGCATCCATCCTGTCCACCTTTCTACCTTTCTGTGTACATATCTGGCTTCTAAATGGCTCAGAATACTCACTAAACAACCCCCGTACCATGTTTAAGAATTGCTATTGTTTGTTATAAACACACGTTTAACTCCAATGGTCATTTAAACGCGGCTAACCTAAGACAAGCTTTGTAGTACTTGTTTGAAGTAAGACACCAGGTTTAAACAGTGACTACTAATTTATACGCATCTAATGGCTTAAACAGCTTTCGTAGTTACAGCCCATTTTGTTCGGTTAAATCATTGCGCTGATGCAATTAAGGTCCTGGTCAGCCAGATATGATGAATAATGGTTCTAGGAGTGAGCTCCTAATGGTATAAGGGCCATATCGGCTGGATTTGTATGTGGGTACAAGTATTTAGCACACTGATCGGTCTAAGTTAATTTAACAATGCACACTTTCTTTTCAGTTTGTGTCTTAATTCGCTGAATACACCAATCACCGTCACTACATAATCGTAGTGTTGGCACCAGATTAGTTTCTCTTTGTACAGTTTTGTATCACAAACATGATTCTTTCTGTTATTGTTCCACTGATACTGTGGTTTCAGTAGTTGTGTTGTGAATTGAGAAATATCAGTTACATTCTCCCTGGTAATATTGGGTAAATGGGGTAATATCGGGTGACCTCAATTTACATGCTGACCCTAAGTGGGCGTGATAAACCTTGGTAAAACAATGTTGTCACTTTTTCTACAGGAACGTTATGTTTTGCGTAATAGCGATACGTTTAGGGTGTTTTCGTTGAGATAAGTGTGTAATATTTATTTACTCAAAGTCTCAAAGAAACGAATTTGCCAAAAAGCCAACTCACAAATAAATTAACAAACAAAAGATCGGCAAACTGTGATTACAGACGGCGGTGATATTTGGCACATATATAGCGTTTACTACACGCTTATATTGTAGGAGTGGCAGAAGAATCATAGATGTTTATAATGTATACATTGTAGTATCGTTCCGGTAGTATCGTAATATTAGTATTAACTAATATAATTAACCAATTAACCAATATTGGGTAAATGGGATAATATCGGGTGGTAATAACGTGCAATGCCAGAAATATCGGTAACATTCTCCCTTGTAATATTAGGTAATATTAGGTAATATCGGGTGGTAATAACAATGCAATGCCGGAAATAACGGTTACATTCTCCCTGGTAATATCGGGTAATATCGGGTAATATCGGGTGGTAAAACAATGCAATGCCAGAAATAACGGTTACACTCTCTCTGGTAATATTGGGTAAAGGGGAAATATCGGGTGTTAATGACAATGCAATGTCGGAAATAACGGTTACATTCTCCCTGGTAATATGGGGTAATATCGTTACAACCCAGGTAATACCCAGTGGGTAGTGCGCCCCCATTCCTGAATTACCACCCCGCACCAATCGAACATGGTTGGGAGCTGGTGGGTGGCCGCTGTCGCCATGTCTGCCACACGCGACCTGCTCTCCCGATGCATCTACCTGCATCAGGGCCAGCTAACGAGAGCGAATAAGATGAGGATGGGGATGATGAGGAGGAGGAGGGAGATGATGATGTACAGAGGAGGGAGGATTCATCTGAATCGGATGTCCAGAATCTAGTGAGCCAGAATTATCTGATTCAGAGTGATCACATCTCTCAATGTCATATTGATTAACCTGTTACGATGTTGAAACAATGTGTAGCATAAGACAAAAGCATAATTGGTGACTAATCCTAAATGGGTTTTAATTGCGTTGCACTGTGGTGTCATTTGTCTTCTCTTAAAAAACAACCAAAAAGAACAAATGATTTTGTATTGACATGCTTTTGGTGGTTTCATTTGATAACTACATGTATTTAAGTTACAGCTATAACAAGGAGCTTATTTTAAAGGATAATTATAGTTCTATTGTCATTCATTTGGCTGCAACAGATTTTATATAGGCAGTTTGCTTTAATATTAAAGAGTAAAGCAGTACCAAAATAAACGGGTTTGTCATTAACAGTTTTTGATCGAACTTAATTATGAAATTATCACCCCGCCCCATAATTACAAATTGCCATTACTAAACCTAGCATGTTTATTAGGCATGGACTCATAAGTAAAATAGCTCTAATTGTTCCTTCCTTATGTACTGTATGAATGGCAAACCCCACATCTTCATTTACCGTTTAAAAGTTAGGATTTTCTCTATCGTTTGGTGGCCATCTTAAATGTCTGGGTCAAATCGATTTCACAGCATTAAACCGATGTCTGAATCGGAATCCTTGTGGTCGACATACCCGAAAAAGTGTCTTCAGACATGATTGTAGTTGCTTTGGTTCAAAAGTAAATTTTTCAAGATGGCGCCGGCGGCCATCTTATATTTCTAGGTCAAGTTGATGTCATATTGTCAAACAGATGTCGGAATCGGAATCCTCGAGGTTCACTTACCCGAAAAAAGTGTTTTCAGACATGATTCTAGGTGCTCTGATTCAAAAGTTAATTTTCCAAGATGGCGCCGGCGGCCATCTTGGATTTGGCACTCTAGCGAAAAATGCCAAGAAATACGAAAGTCCATGTTAAACTTAGGAATCGATTTGAGAGTTCCTGGGCCAAACCTGATTGTGCTTACTACCTTTTCTTGCACCTCCGGGTGGTTCAGCACGGCAGCTATCAGCCACAGGATGGTGTTTGAGGTTGTGTCGGTGCCCGCGGCAAACATGTCGCTGATCGAGCGCCAGATGTGCTGATGGGTGAAAGCCGCGCCGTCGTCCCCCGTACCGACCGCGGTGCTGCTCCGCTCTTGCTCTTGAATCTCCCTGAGGTACATATCGATGATGTCTCGGTGTTCGTTAGGATCGTAAGAATTCCGGTGTTCCTAGAAATTGATAAGTACTCTGTCATTGTCTTTTTATTGGCTATAAAATTTACAATGTTTCAGGAACGTCTGCGTCAATATTTGGCCCCGTTTTTGTAGTATCATAGGAATTATACTTAATGGCTGAAGGTGATTTGCAACTCCCAACCCCAAAAGATCCGCCACTGATAATTTGTTTACATTTGAGAAAAAAAATGTTTTACCTGAATAATTTTGTTGATATAGTCTTGTATGAACAGAAAATATCCTCGTGTTTTTGAGTAGAGGGGCGTTAAGATTAGAGCGGGGAACATATTCGCTAAGGAGTTAACGCCCAAATTGCCGAAGAGCAGCCTCATGGTGCGCAACACCTTTCCGGATTTCGGGTCGTCGTAATCGCAACGGGACCCGAAGCAGACGGTGCTGATGATGTTGGACACCGCTTTGTGGACGGTGAGGTTGGGATCGAAGGATCGATTCTTTTCAGCTTCGATTCTCTCGATCAGGTATCGAGTCTCCTCATTGATCTTGTGCTCTAAGCTCTTCTTGCCGACTCCGAGTTTCCGAAAGGCACCGAGGCAGAACTTTCGTTGTGCCGTGGCGGTCTCGCCTTTGGCCAAGACCAAACTCCCTGTTGATATGAAAGTAAGATAAATATGTTCCCTTCAGCATAATACAATGTGTCTCAAAAATTTAAACAAAATATAACGAAGAATGTAACGTAGAATGTGTCACCAACGTGGATAATTATATCAGGGTTCTCACGGGTCATGAAAAGTCATGGAAATAAAAGTTTTCATAAAAAGGTTATTGAAAATTGGAAAAATCTAAAAATCAATGAAAGGTCATTGACATGATCAAGAACACGGAAGGGTCGTTTTGGAAGGGCCGCTTATTTGGTAGTGGATCGGATAGCTGCAAGGGGAGGAGAAGGCAATTATCATAAAAGCTAACAAACGGCGGTTTCACTAACATTAGCGGTTCATCAGTATAATGATTGCAAACCACTTTTCTCTGCAAATTGGCGTTTACTGTCATGGAAATTGTCTTATTTTAGTCAAGGAAAGTCCTGGAAATAAAACATGGTTTTCAAATTTCTGTGGGAACCCTGTATAGGTATGTTTTAAAAGATACACATTTCCACTTTAAAATGAGAGACATCAATCTAGATTACAATGTCACGCATTAACATATTAAGCCCAGCTTCGACTCATGTTGCAAACGAATCGAATATATATACGAATACTATAGCAAGCTGGAAAATGTCTGGGATGTAGAGTCATTGAAATACCAGATTGTCGAATATTCGTCTCATAATTGCGGCACGTGTGGTAATTTGTACTGTCGAGCTACCCCAGATGTTGTGATTATTATTAACTTGCATTAAACTACTCTTGTGACGTCACTCTAATCATAAAAGTGTTGATTCTTTTAAAGAATGGACACTTTATTTTGTAATGTACAGTTGACTGTTCATTCTCCCATTCGCCTATTTATTTCGATGGTGATTCAAACCAGTTTTTGTTTTACATATCCGATCAGGATTTATTTTTCAATTGGGATTTATACTCAAATGAGGATTTATACCCAAGCGGCAGATTCAGAGGTGAAGAAACTTCATAATTGTAACAGATCAGGAAATTTTGCTTAGTTGTTAGCAGCTTATGTATTATGTTTAGCCCTTGGCGTGGATCAGCGTCAGTTGTCATTATTCCGTGTTTAAAATATATCGCAGCTCTGAACGGTTTAATTATCACATGTCGAACCAGACTCGGAACAAATTTAATTTCTGTTTAGCTTTGTGTGCTGTTTTTGCCACATGGGGAAAAGACAGGAACTGTGTAAATCCGTGTTCGCAATGGATAAACATTTTGGGTAACTTCACCATGACGCCGGGTAACATTCCGATGGGTTAATCTTCCCACCGTCCGCACTTGGATTTAATTGACGCGGGTAGAATTGCCGAGACCATTGATAAACTAACCGTGAAAGGTCACTGGCTGATGCGACCGCGTGATGGAAGATTTAACCGAGACGTCGCGTCCGCACTGGATTGTCTGGCTCGGTTAAACTGACCTGGTCAATCTTCCTGGGCACCTTTGGCTCGGTTAAACTAACCAGGCGGCCCGGGTAAGTTACCTGTGAGGTAAGTTACCCAGGCTGTTCGCACTGGACTTGAAATGGGTAAGTTAACCATTGGCTCGGTTAGGTTGCCCAAATTAGGTCCAGTGCGAACAGGGCTTTAGAATAGTGAATGTAAAGTACATTGTACATAATGTGCATGTACGTGTTGTGCGTTTACCGGCCCTTTTAATATTAGGACCTTTGAACGTATAACTATGGCTTATCGCCGTCTAAAAGTATCCCCATTTACATGAAAACCATATTCCTATTACCTGTACATATTTATTTTGAAAACCACCGTTTGCACCTTGCTTTAAAAACATGTTTACCCCCCCCCCCCCCCCCCCACCCTCTCTTGTTGTCTTATTTGTAATAAGTTTTTGGGCCATTTCCATTTTCTAATGTTTTAGACGTACTTGATTCAATTTGTTGAAGGTTGGCGCTTCCATATTACTTGATTTGGGTTATTGTTGATATCCCAGGTTGTGTCAAATTTGTGCAACAATGCTGGGTTTCACTGCTTTTGGACGAACCACTCCCACCAGGCCACCAGTCCAACGTCATTTGAGTGTACAAGATAATAAGCGAGGACCAGGCTATATCGGATCAGCTGAGCTGATCACAAAATTACATAATGTTGGCGTTTATTTGTGGCAGGTTTGTCGGGGCTGAGATGATAGGTATTTCATAATAATTTCATAATAATTAAGTAGCTAGTTTGTGTTTACGTTTGCAAAATAATGACGTATACTACCTCTAATTCTTACCGTGTATTTGTTGTTTAGGTGAGATGTTTACTGACATAGGCATAGTGGATCTTTCAAGAGGTCGTTCTCCTAGTTTCAATAGCAATTCCTTGGCCGCATCGATGTCGCTGATCACGATGACAGGATGCCTTCCGATCCAAATCCCGGCCGACATGACTCCGCCGTACCGCCGAGACCACTCCGCCAGCACCTCGTGAGGGTGTCTGCCGTCCCGGACCAGCGCAGGAACGTTGCCCAGCAGCGGCCATCGCCAGGGTCCTGGGGGAAGGTTCTTCTGTCGGCCATGTAACCACCACAAGACCAGCAGAAAAATCACCAAGAATATGCCGACAAACTTAATATCGATAGCGCCGGTGAGAGAAGATGAACCAGTAAAATCCTGACCAGCCATGATATCGATTTCACCTTCAACTCTAAACCACAACAAATAAAATGATTTTTACACAGCAACCCTTTCATACTAAGTTGACCTAGTTGCAAATTCACTCCACGCGGCTTTTTTCTATAGAGTTTCTTCTGCAGTTTGTATGAAGTCGCAGCTAACAGGTTATTTGCGCTTAAGTTCAGGGAGAGTGCCGTTGGCATGTGTCTAGCATTATAAAGGAACATAATGAACTTTGTACTTGCACATTTCGTTATACACGATTTCTGAAGTCGTGTGTGAATCCGACCATGACAGGTAAGAAACAGTATACCTTTTGCAACTATCCCCAAAATAACCAACCAAATTATTGTTCAAACATTCTTGGTGCGAAGATACTCATGACTGTAAACTCCATGTGAAATTATAAAGAAAATAATAAAATATGCACAAAAATGCGTCTCAGCCGGAGACGCATTTTTGGAAAAGTCCATTAGATAGTTTAAAATCGAAACCTTGGAATGTTACTTTATCAGAGTTTACAGCATTCATAGAAACAAAACTTCGCTAGGAAAGTTGTCAAGCACCATTCCTGTGATTTTGATAACTTTTTCTGCTTGGAACGATGAATGCACAACTGACAAATCGTAAAGCTTTAAAGGTATATACATGTGTTGGGAGATTGCTTGACTCAAAAAGCAATGAACCTCGTCTATGACAATTAAATGTCAATGTTGTTTACGCTTACCGGCAGTTCGTGTGATTTTCTATTAATTTTGGTTTATTCAATAAAGGCAATTATTAATACTTTCGGTACTTTTTTGTTATTCCCCCGCCAAAAAAAAAATGTTTTGATTGTACTTAAATTACTCAAAAACTAGTGTTAGGATGTGGGTTAGGGTTATTGTTTGGGTTAGGGTATAATATAGGGTATATTATACCCTAACCCAAACCTTTGCGAGTGGATGTGGCGACAGCGCCACCGAAACTTGAACTAGTTCGACTTGATTTTGGCGGACATTGCGGTGTACTGGCCACCAAACTGAGCAGTTTATTCAGTGTTAATCAAAGCCAATGTTAGTTTGAGTTGATGTAGAAGACGTATTTAAATGTGTATTTCACTTGTTTTCACTTTCTGTTTGAATTTATAGTAGTTTGAGTTTATAATTTTTTTGGCGGAGGAATAACAGAAAAGTACCATACCTTCCCCTGATTATTATTATTATTAGTATATTATTGTCAGGGTGTGCTACCTACAAATGCCGGCCTGATCCTAGTCTTTGCCAAAGACGAATGCGTTAGATGGATCGTGTACGTCGCGTTTTCTTTTCACACAGTGCACCGGCTAACGACACGATTATAGATCAGCTCCCTCGCTCACACATACGTCTCAGCAAACTGTTTATAGCGGTTTAACTGTTTTTTACGAAGCTGTATTGGGGACATGGTGAAAATAATTATTTTCTCTCACTTCAGCTAACTCGTACGTACGACTTATATGTCGTACGTACGACTTATATGTCGTACGTACGACTTATGAAATGTAACTCGTACGTACGAGTTGTATGTCGTACTTACGACTTAAATGTCAGACTTATGTCGTACGTACGACTTAAATATAAGACTTATGTCGTACGTACGTACTGGTAGCATTGGAGTAGCTCCACGGTCTCCCTACCGAATGAGGTGCGCGCGGCGTAGGCCTACTTATGTCGTACGTACGACATAAGTCTGACATTTAAGTCGTACGTACGACATAAGTCTGACATTTAACTCGTACGTACGACATAAGTAGGCCTACTTATGTCGTACGTACGACATAAGTCTGACATTTAAGTCGTACGTACGACATAAATCTAACAATTAAGTCGTACGTACGACATAAGTCTGACATGTAACTCGTACGTACGACATAAGTAGGCCTACTTATGTCGTACGCACGACATACGTCTGACATTTAAGTCGTACGTACGACATACGTAGGCCTACTTATGTCGTACGTACGACATAAGTCTGACATTTAAGTCGTACGTACGACATACGTAGGCCTACGTATGTCGTAAGAACGACATAAGTCTGACATTTAACTCGTACATACGACATATAACTCGTACGTACGACATATAACTCGTACGTACGACATATAACTCGTACGTACGACATATAAGTCGTACGTACGAGTTAGCTAAAGTGAGAGAAAATAATTATTTTCACCGTGTCCCTTAGACAGCTTCGTAGTTTTTCCTATTTCGCCGCAGGCTTTTCTAGGGAACTAATCAGTGATCGCAGAACTGCAATTATCAACACGTATTATACGCGCACGCACGACATTCCTTTGTGAAGCAGCGCTATCGCGAGTGTTGAACGGTAGTTGACTGCGTGAGATGCTGTGTCTACTATTCGAATGGTCGAATCTGCATGAAACAGTCACGCACCATTTAAGCAATTTGCAAAGATTATTGCGTGGTTATTGTCAATGTGAGGTTGGGCAAGTCAGAGAATCAGATCGTCAACTGCCGTAACGATAGCCACCGCGTGAAAGGAAAACTGCATCTAACATAACGTTACATGATTACCCGTTACAATACTACATGTATTAAATTGTAAACCGTGTGTCATTTTAAATAATTTCTTGTTTAGGGCCTAACTTTTGTTTTACTTGTACAAATTGGCACAAATTGGACATTTGTGACCAGTTGACCTAGTTATTCTCCAGGGCCGATATTTATCAAGCAACTTAAGTTAGGTATGCATAGGCGATAAGTATCCTACTTAGCTAAGTACCATACTAATGTTGGAATTCACAACTTGACTTAAGTACTTACACAGCTAAGTAGGATACTCCAATTTAGGTATGGTGCCTAAATCTGTCGAAAGGTCGTTTCCAAGGAATTATGTCCCATTTCACATTGTTTTTATGTAGATTGATGCGGTTTGGCGATGGGTCAGCTCGTGCGTCCGAATTACACATTCATCCGGGGTAACACGTTGGTCGTACGCTTATATCTGTTTGCATTGGAAACAACTGTGCATGGGCCGTTTAATGTACAGCTGTCACGGAAAAGCCAATGGAAACCAAACTTCCGTTTACATGGCAATGCATGAGTTCTGCGAGTATCCGGTTCCAAGGTTTCCCTGACAACGTTAACAAGATCTACAATGGTACGACGATCAAACCAATATCTTTGATAAAGTTCAATGTCATTGTAGGTATCCAATGAATGCATTCTGTTCCCGCCTCATTGCGCGCTACTGATTTATCAATTTAAGTCAACAGCATTAATTAATTAACACAGCCATCTCCAAGTAGCTCTCTTTACGAAATGATTAGAGTTTATGTTTAAAAAGCCACCACACTTGGACTTAAGACCCCCCGAGAGGTGTCTTAGATTTAGGGGTGGATTTGAGTAGGATACTTTAGATAAGTAGCTGGGATAATCCCAGTTAAGTATATACTTTAATTAGGTACCGACTTAGGCACCGTACTTTGACTCAAGTTGCTTGATAAATACCGGCCCTGAAAACTAACCAGGGCCCGGTTAGACTAACGCGGCAACTATGTTCGCGTTGGAATACAGTGACATTTATGATTTTGATTCTGCAAATATTGAATACAATACATCTGCACATTTGCTTGTGAAAAAAAGCAGTTAAGAACAGGGGCGGATGCAGGATTTCTAAAAGGGGGGTATGCGATCCAAATGCAGTGCCGCAGTGCAAACCGAGCAAGCCAAAGGCTAGTCTTTGGGCAAGACGTTGCTTAATCCGCAGCCACGAGAGGACGCCATCGCGACAGACCACCATTCACCAACAAACCATCATCACCCACAAGAGGTATATAACAGAACAGACGTATACAGCTAAACCACGATCGAAAACCATGCACGTTCTATGGTAGCTTTTTCTGGTTCCCTGTTTCTCGTACGATTTGTTAACGCTGGAAGTGTTGTTGGAACCAGCGATGTGGTAGTCTCTCGTGAGTGTCGTTTATAATCTCATCTAGTAGATAGGGTCTTAAAGAAAAAGGAAATAAATATGCAAATAGACGAATGAAGCTCAATTCTGGTGGTTGTAGCTTCATGTGAAGCTTTTATATGGTTGCATGTATGCATGCACGTTTCAACGGGGATAACTGGTTCCCCACACATACAATAGAAACTCAATACTCACGGAACGTATGGAGACCAAATACAGTCCAAAGTTTAAGTCCCTATTTTTTTTCGGCTTCACGACTTTTATACCTTTTTCTATTAACCAAAATTATTGGTTAATTATGCACCTAAATAATTTCATCTAGATAGGGTCTTATAGAAAAGGGTATAAAAGTCCGGATACGAACAACTAGGAACTGTATACAATTAACTAGGGACTGTATTCATATTTTTTGGTGAATTATGGCTGTCAACTGTCGTTGGTCTCCATACGTTCCGCGCGTATTGAGTTTCTTCGTCTGTGTTGGGAACCAGTTATATCCGCATTGAAACGTGCATGGTTGTGACACGGAATTGAGCTTCAATTAACACAAGACTAAGGCAAATTGTGCACATGCGCATTTCAATCACAACCATCGTGGTTTAGCTTCATACGTCTGTTCGGTTATATGCCTCCTTTTTCAAGCGATCGCTCTCCTTCGGGGGTCCAACTGGAATCTTCAGAGCATCTTTTCCCTGAACCCAAATTAATCCCAGGTTTTGATCTCTGTTTTTCGCCTGTCTCAAGGTCGGTAAAATAAACATGCTTTTATACATGATCGTTTCGTTTTCAAATTCCTAGGCGATTGAAATTAATCATTGACAATAATTAAATATTGATAAATCCCAAATTATTTCCAATCATGCAACATTTTCATGAAATTTATTCAGGGATAGCAGCAAACGCTGTAAAAAGTACAGATATTTGTTGGGATGATTGCCAATACCGCATCGGTTAACGATTCGAAGTGTTCATCGTAAAGACGGTCAATGGGGCTTACACAAGTATATGTTAAATGTCTTGGTTTAGGAGTTAAAGAAGGAATTTTCCAGTTTTTTACAGTTTTTTTATATTTTCACAGTGATAGACAAATATGCTTACTAAAAAATGTAAGGTTATAGTATATTATTATGATGGTTTGTGGTAAATACGCTTCCAATCAAATCGGAAGTAAAAGTTTAAATATTGAAGTGTACATCACCACGTTATGCAGATTGTAATGTACAAATAACTGAATTGTTGCTACTCAAAGAAATTATTTAAGTTTGTAAGGCGAATTGAATTGAATCAAATATCAAAACATATAATATTCAAACATTGTGTATGTCATAAACATATAGACAAGCTGAAAGTATAGGAATTGTATGGTATATAGCTATTTTTCAAGCGGTGAATCTGGGCGTATGTGACCGTGAACCAGCAAGAATAAAACAAGTCATGTAAAAATGTAATATGTAAATATTATATGTTGGCTGTTGCAAGTCTGTTGCAAGTACATGTATGGTCGGTTATCGTGGCTGAGATGAGATTGGTAAATACGTATAGGCTTGGTTTGGGCGGTCTGTTCTTGACTCGCGAAACTCGATTGTGGAAAACCCCGAATAATAGGTGGTGTGTGATCCTGTTCCGAGTGCAAGGTTTTTGGGTCGCGTTTAAGCGCGACAACCGAGTTTCGCGTGTCAAGAACTAGACTTGGTGCCAAGTCGGTAATAAGCGGTCTACTCGGTATATACACGGGGGACGTTGCGGTTGCCTCGTCCCCAATTTGCAGAGTTCGAAGTAAATCTGTCGCAACTCGGCACGTTACTAGTCTTAAACCAGCTGTGCCGATGAGTTTCGACTGGAATTCACGGAGGAAACACGACTATATAACGACTTATCATCAAGTCTAGTCAAGAACAGACCGCCCGACGCGACGAACCAGGCAGAGTCACCATTGGAGTGACCCGGATGTGCAGGGGCCGCATGCGCAGAGTTCACCAAGTTCATGTTATGTTGTCAAGTACGTGACTTCATTTCCGGTCTGTACTTCCTCCAAAGCTCTAGGGGTCAATTTCATTGAGCTACAAAAATGCCTTGCTCAGTTAAAAAGGTTACCAGTTTAGACTTCATGTGTTTTTTTTCCTGTGCGCCTCCCAAATAAACAAGTTAAACATTCTACCTGAGGCTAAACCATTTATAGTTGTAAGCATGTCTTGTGCTAAATCAAGTAAGTAAAATAATAATAATAATGAAGACCCCCCCCCCACTTAATACAAACCAAAACAAACCAAACAAACAAATAGAACCACAGTGAAACACAAATCAGTAGAAACACATTCTGATAACTTTAGTGTTCAAGCGGCTTTGACATTAAACCCCATAAATGCGTTACCATCCAATTTCATTTTAACAACATTTCAAAACGGTTTTTTCTTTTAGCCGTGCTCTTTGATTAAGATGTTTAACAAGAAAATTGGCAAAGAAAAAGATAAACGTTACCAACAGCCGGATTCGAACCACAGACCTTTCGATGCATAGCCTATCTCTCTACCAACTAGGCTATTGGCAAGAACAGGGGTTCTTTATATATATTTGTAATAATAGATCAGTTGCCATTGTTCTTTTCATGAATATACGTTTACGCATTACCCAGCTGCCAACGACAAAAAATTGCGAACCGATACACGTACACGTGGTCTAAATTCCTTTATTGCCTTTTTGCCATGCAAACCTTCGAATCTCATCTGTCTTTCTTTCATTGGTCAGTTGTGAGTGTCAATCACAAAGCACGCGTTTGAACGTGTCATCAACGTCTATAAAACGTCCACCAATAAGATGTGTTCATTTCACAGTGTCGGTGACTGCAAGTACATTAACATGACTTCGGTCTCATGAATATTAAACGAGTCAGTGATGCGTGATTGACAGCGCACTAGGGGCCACGCGTTTGAACGTGTCATGGATGTCTATAAAACGTCCACCAATAAGATGTGTTCATTTCACAGTGTCGGTGACTGCAAGTTGCATTGACATAACTCCCGTTCATGAATATTAAACGAGTCAGTGGTGCGTGATTGACAGCGCACTAGGGGCAACGCGTTTGAACGTGTCATGGACGTCTATAAAACGTCCACCAATAAGATGTGTTCATTTTATAGTGTCGGTGACTGAAAGTTTCATTAACATAACTCCCGTTCATAGATATCAAACGAGTCAGTGGTGCGTGATTGACAGCACACTAGGGGCCACGCGTTTGAACGTGTCATGGACGTCTATAGAACGTCCACCAATAAGATGTGTTCATTTTATAGTGTCGGTGACTGAAAGTTGCATTGACATAACTCCCGTTGATGAATATTAAACGAGTCAGTGGTGCGTGATTGGCAGTGCACTAGGGGCAACGCGTTTTAACGTGTTATCGACATCTATAAAACGTCCACCAATAAGATGTGTTCATTTCACAATGTCGGTGACTGAAAGTTGCAGTGACATAACTCCAGTTTATGAATATTAAACGAGTCAGTGGTGCGTGATTGACAGCGCACTAGGGGCCACGCGTTTAAACGTGTCATGGACGTCTATAAAACGTCCACCAATAAGATGTGTTCATTTTATAGTGTCGGTGACTGAAAGTTTCATTAACATAACTGCCGTTTATGGATATTAAACGAGTCAGTGGTGTGTACTTGACAGCGCACTAGGGGCCAATCACAAACCGGGCAAAGTTTCCCAGTCACTGCTCAGGAAATCACTGGCAAGTTTTTAAGCCAGGAGCGCGCGCTTCATTCCTCACAACGACCGCAACTCATCTTCGCCTTCGGCACGAGGACAGCCAGAGATAGACCTGAACGCAAGAACGAGATTTACAAGGTAAGGTTCTGTGACAGATGGAAACAGGCTCTTCAAGTCTTGGGATGCAATTTAATGTTTATATTCCTTCTTGATTAGGGGTTATTAGAACAATTTGTTTAGACGAAACTCGTGAATAGAGTAAGTTGTGTGTCAACGTTGTCCACGTATATGTTTATACAAGGCTGTTCATGTACTTAGGGTCCCCTATACATGTACAAATGTTTATACCCTTGGTACTGTGCTTGATGTTCAAGCTGTTCCACTATCCTTCTGACATGCTTCAATGAGCACACACAGCCTATACTCCAGCATCCTACCCAGTCAGTGCGCAGGGTACTCGTTAATGAGGCATATCGCTAAAGTTTATTTGCAGCGATTGGACGGTCTAGGACCATTCAAGATTTGGCGAGTTTGCGCGGGGTTTCAGAAGTACCCCTTTCACACACACAAATTACACTAAAACAAAATTATTTACAAAAATGCATTTTAGCCGGTTAAATTTCCGAAAAAATTGTTAAATCGCCATGTGAAATGTGCCGAAAGTCTTTGACTTTTTTCGGGAGTGGCTCCACATTTTGGGTGCTCCTGACTGTTCCGAGATATTTAGGGGAAAACTGTGGTGTTTGTCAGTGTCGCAAAACGTAACGCATTTTAACGATACCGAAATAACTTATGCAAGTTTTTCCATGAGCAAACATTTTGATGTCAAACTTTTGCAAAAATCACACATTTTGCCGTAAGACTCACAATATGATGACGTCACAAGTGCAATAACTCTGGTTTGTATAAATTTGTAACACGAATTAGTGCTATCACAAGCCACAGGAAAATAAACCAGTCTATTAGTCGGGAGTCTCCTAACCCTTTTTAGTTATACATGAAATATCATACGACGTCGGGGTGTCAGTTCCCGCCAACTTGCAGTATCCATCTTGCTTTGCGTGATTGGTGAACCGCGTGTGAGGGTTTGGCGTCTCGACCAATCACGTACGTGCTCTTGTGCAATTCGCACATTTCCACGACGTAGTATTTTGTGAATTTGGAGCTCGCAAAGTTTAATATTTTGTAGGTGCTCCTGACTGTTTCGAATCATCTCCAGAAATACGGTCAAGGGGTATGTCAAGATGAATAACAAAACTTATCACACGTATGAATGATTTGTCTGCACGATTTATTTTCATGAAAAACAACCGTTTTACTTCGACCGTCAATTCTGTACACTGACGTCAATATGTTACCCCTTATATTCTACCAAAATGATCTTTAAAAATCTATTAAAAAGAAATTAAATCAAGCATTGAAAATTGGCTATTGTATACCCGACTAAAATAACATTTTTAAAGACAGGTTTACAAGAAAACGACTTTCGAAAATGTGACCACCGATCTCATTATAAATTTATATGCAAAACCGAACGACCCATACAAACGCTGCAAATAAATGAAAGCCCTCTTCCGAAGGCAGCGCACTGACTGTATACCAAGCATCTTTTAGCATCCTGTCAGTCTCTGCCGCGTATCCTGTTCCAGAATCGCCCACCTCAATGGTCCACTGAACTCAGCATCATCCACAAATCATGGTGTTACCGCAAACCTCCCATTCTATTGAGTTTGTCCACCATGCAAACTCTTAAGTCTTATTTAAAATGGTAGAAGCAAAGGTCGAACATACTATATTCCTTCTTTGCATCCACGGACTCGTCTTGTTTCCCCCGTGTTGTCACCCTCTTTGTTAAAAACAAACAGATGACATAAAGTGTTGTGATCAAAGGTATTTGCTTTCTTTGTATTATTTTCAGGTGACATTCAACTTCGGTCACTGAGATTTCTACTTTGGTTGAGCTGTGACTAAGAACACTACTTCAAGGTAGGCCTTACTGTATTAAAAACAAAAACAAACAAAAAATTAACGTCATATTTTATATAACAACGTTATATAACATCGCCACAAAACCATTGACGTATCTTGTGAGGAGCTATAGCTGAACAATCAGCGAGACAAATTCTGAAATATTACCGTATTTACATAGTTTTTCTTTCAGGATATACAGTTATTTTAACACTTATACACATTCTTATAACTACACTTTACTTTCGTCCCCGAACATCGCCTAGCTCAATTCTCAACTTCAAAAATAGTTTTCAATGAATATCATTCGAGATCAAGTATTAATACAATATGTATACCTTTTTGATTCCTCCAAAAATCGTGAAATTCGTTTCACGGGGCGTTTGAAATTAAATTGAAAAAAACCACAAATTTGGGTGTTTTTGTCGGTTGTTTTAACACTCTTTGGTCATTTAAATTGAAAAAATTACCATAACGTTTGACAGTAAACATAATAAAATGCAATGACAACAGCGTCTTAATCTATCAAAATAAAAAACAAAACCAAAAATTCAAAACCATTCAATAAATTAATGACGACTCACAATTTTGTTTTTTTAATTATACTGCAACTTTAATAAAATCCCTTTGTAATTTTAGAAATTGAGAATAAGGAGTTGAGCTTGACGATGTTTTCGGACGAGAATAAAACGCAGTTACAATGAATTTCTAAAGAAGAGGAGAGGTGGGGTTGGCCATCAAAAAAGTTGTTTCGTCAAATTTGTTTGGCCGATTTATAAAAACCGACTAAAACGAACATCTCAAGTATGCGCTCTACCCGAGAACCTTTTAATTCATTATCGTGTTGTTGCTTCTTTTCCTGTTGAAGAAAATAATTTTTTTGTGTGTTTTATATTGTCTACTTTGGGTATTTTATACAGAATGAAGATCTTCGTGGCAGCCGTTCTTTCAATCGCCCTCCTTCTGGGAAACTCTGTCAAGCTCCGAGCTTTTGTCACTGGGCCGGTTCCATCGGAGGGTGATGTTCCAGCGTCTCAGGCGTGTCCGATGTGCTGCCAGGGACCTGCTGCCACACCTGGTATACCGGGCTTACCTGGTCAGGTCGGACCGATGGGGCCCTACGGCCAGCCGGGGTCAAAGGGCAACGCAGGTCAGCAGGGTCAAAATGGTGATATCGGGCCGATCGGTCCAATGGGTGAGCGGGGAGCACTTGGGAACGCTGGGACTAAAGGTGACGATGGGATAGGCCAGCCCGGCAAGATAGGTCCGAAAGGTCTGCAGGGTGTAGTCGGAAATCCTGGTCAGACTGGTGTCAAAGGTCAGAAGGGTGAGCCAGGGGAGACACCAGACGACTCTAACCAGCGGGTAGCATTCACCGCGGTGAGGACGAGCCACTCGGATACCTCTACGAGTCAAGACACCCGTTTGCCCTTCCAGGAGACCGAGACGCTTCTGCCGGGTACCAGCTTTGATCTCGGGACCGGCACGTTCACGTGTACTGTGCCGGGCACCTATGTGTTTACCTTTCCTGTGCTCAAATATTCATCTATCGACATGTACGTTTATCTCCGCAAGAACGACGACGTTGTTGTCTCTGGCCTTAGCAATGATTCAAGTACCTATAAGCAGGTGTCTGGGAGCGCGGTGCTGGTTCTGCAGCGAGGAGACACGGTGGGGCTTACCATGTACGGTAGGGTGCGTAGTGATTCCACCAATCACTACACCTCATTCAGTGGCTTCCTCCTTTACCCCGAATAAATGATAAATAATTGCTGAAACAATAGTCGTATTAAAAAGAAATAATATTCGATGTCATAATAATTAATACTTGTTTAGCGTCTTACATTACAGTTTCAAAACACCTTACAAACGGACATAAAAAACTACATGAACAACATTTAACCACAAGTAATATTTGTATAGAACTTGTTTTAAGATGCGTGGTTTTTTTTCTCCACACTCGATATTTGTCGCAAAAGCGGAAATACATTTTATGTTTAATTCTAGACTTTGTTTTAATTAGTTGTACAATGTACAATGTACTAATTGTTAAAACGCAGTTATGATTTTGTTTCAATAGTCGATAATTGTTCAAAAAAATATTGTGAAAATTTGGTCATTAATTTTTTCGATTTTTGCAAATATTGTATATTTCCTTGTAATCAATATTAATACTTTAATATTAATATTAAGAGCTAAGTTAAAGGTAACGTACACCATTTGCAGATATCTAAACAATTTACTATACCGAATTATCAATAAATATTTTATTTATTTGAAAGAAAATAATGATTCTAGGCATCCAGCAAAATTATTGCGGTAGATATCGTTTAATTGTTCCGATTTTTTTTTCTTAACAAATTCACAATCGCTGGCTGTCGTCCGCGACACAACCCAAGAACAACATAATACCTGCCCAACGTCGGATGAAAAAAATGCCGTTGTTCTTGCTTTTCTCGGTATCCATGATTGTAAAACCTCGAACAGGTTAAACGATATTTACTATAAAATACAACCGCCCAAATCCACCCATTCATGATAATTTAAACAATTACCAATGGTGTATCCTACCTTTAAATGTTCATATATGTCCGCTATACTACTACTGGCATTTAAACATATCGTTACTGAATAAACATATTGTATGTTGTTCCAAATGTATTTCAAAAATATACAGTGTACTCTTTTCAATATTCATTTTTAATAGAATGTTCATATACTTTAAAGTTCTAGTGCGGCTTAACTGGAGAGTCAATGGATGAATACAAAATATAATATTTGGCTTCAATTGCCAATTTTTAAGCATTTAATATCATCTGTATGAATACAAAATTAAGGTTGAAGATTAGCATTTGTTCCATTTGCTATAAAATAAAAGAAGTAAATGCTTCAGATTTGCAGTGCTTACTCCATTTTGTTAAGGTGGGGTCGGGGCTAAAAGAGAAGCAAATACTAGTATGCAAAATACAAGCTATTAATGGCATTGTAGATTTAACCATAACATTGTCAACATTCAAGCAAAAACCCAGCAAAACGAGCGATAATGTAACTGGTATGACCCTTCACCGATCTACTCCGACAGTTCCCAGGACTGTTCCAACCTACAGGTGCAATTCCTCAAAAGCCTTCGTTAAAATCAGTCTATAATTATACGAATCTATTTTCAGTCCGATCGATCTCCGATATTTCGAGCACCCTGTATATGTACTGTAGGCGTACACGTATCATTGTACAAAGTACTCGTTTATAATACTGACCCCTCGGAGTGCAGTTATGACCTTCCACCTCTGTCTAAATATTCATTTTCTACTCAACTATCGACCAATAACAAAACGACTTTAAAGGTCAACTTAAGGCCCGGTCACACTGCGTCGATAACGCACGCGATAACGAGCACGGAAACGACAACAATAATCGCACTCGTGTCACTTCAATGGAGATGGTCACACTGACACGATAAGTAATGAAACCTACTAATCCCGGCAAGGTCATCAACCAGAGGCAACAGCAAGACTTTATTATGCGTGTCCCAGCGTGTGAGTAACGCAATCAGCGTATTGCTAAAGCTGGCCTAGCGTTGATCAGCGTTTTCCAGCGTGTTGCCAAAATTACAACACGTTACTCACGCGTTGGCCTAAAACGTTATGGTGTGACAGGGCCGTTACAGGCTTCCTCAATCCGGTTTTGTAGATCTACAACATACTAATATGTAGTACGCGTTTCCTGATCTTGAGAACTGTTACCAGTCCACAATTCTTTCAGGATTGCCATTGGGCCACGCATAGATCTACCGTAGATAAGCTCAAACGGAGCAAATCCAGTACTAACTTGCGGAGTTTCTCGGTATGCAAAAAGTAATGGGTTAATATACCTGTCCCAATCACGAGGTTTTTCAGCGCACAATCCCTTAAGCATTTGTTTCAGAGTTCCATTAAAGCGCTCGACTAAGCCATTACGTGCAGGGTGGTACGGAATGGTAGTGAGCTGACGAATGGAAAGTAACCGACTGATTTCTTTCATTAATTCGGAGGTGAACTGAGAACCTTGGTCCGACAGGATTTCTCGTGGAATACCGACTCGTGTAAAAACATTATATCATTGCTTCGGCTACTCGAGTTGTTTCGATACTGCGTAATGGGATCGCTTCCAGATATCGGGTCGCGTAGTCTACGATTGTGACAATATACCTATTTCCGTTTTCTGAAACGGGTTGAATAGGTCCAACGATATATATCGCGACTCCTTGAAATATATTAGAGGCATCTTTCCTAATGGGACTTTTTCCACTTTGCCTTTGGGCAGCGTTCGTTGGCAAATGTCACAAGAGCGACAAAATCTAGTTATGTTTGCATGTACCCCAGGCCAGAAAAAGTTAGATAAAACTTTGTCTGCAGTTTTGATGGAGCCTTGATGTCCACCTAAAATGGATTCATGTGCTATTTTCATGACATGAGGACGAAATTTAAAATGTACCACAAGTTGAATGAAAGGTTGGCCAAAATCAATCTTAGGAGATTGAAACTCGCGGTAAAGCAAGTCATTTGACCAAAAGAACTTGGAAATAGACCCATAGCGAGTGAGTTTGTGATCTTGATTATACGCTATGTCTCTGACTTTGTTGAGTGAAGAATCAGACTGTTGAGCTTCCTTAACCCTTTAAATCCCATGGGCTCCAAAAAGAGCCTTTGTTGTGATACGCTTGGATCCCGTGGGCGACAAAATGTCGCAGGAATTGCCATGCGCTTGACACCCAAGGCGACCTATTTCACCAGCGAAAACATTGCTTGAGAGTTCTTTGTTTGGCGCCCTCTGTTGATAGAAATAACGTTTTTGAAGATACAGCGCCATGCATTGCTGCATGCGTTTGTTTTTGATTGAAATAGGGGACGTATGACAAAGGGAACAATGGGGTCCCCTATTCCGCAAAGGTCCCCGATTCAGACTCGTGTGCAAATCCTATGGCGATCATCCGAAAACGTTAGAGTACAAACAAAAGAGGGAAGACGGTCGGACAATGCCCCGTCCCCTATTGACGGCATTTACCCACTTGTATGCGTGTACGTGTGTATGTGACTAGGTAAGCGTCGCGTCCCATGCATGCATTGCGGTTGAAGTAAGTTATACGTATCACTGTGTTTTTGCAATCGAAATGGAAAAATACTAAATGATGACATTTTGGCTGAGATTTTAGCAGATAGTGATTCCGAATCTGACGTAAATTATGACAATGATGAAGAGTCTTCGGACGACGAGAGCATGCTCGGCGAAAACACAGCAGAATTTCAAGATTTAGGCGCATGCAGTCTTCCCGGCCAATACACATGATACAGGCTTGAGTAGGTACCCTCGAGTATAACGGAAATTCGAGTATAACTGTATTCATTTGATGTACTATATTACATGCATGTACATCAAATGAATACAGTCCTATAGAAATTCACCCCCACCCATAAACATGATATAGCCTGTCGTGCAATTGTGCGTCCAAAAAGATGCACTAGACTTAACCTCAAACAAGAATAGCTTCGTAGGCCGTTTGGCCTGGTATTTAGACTGCG
Organism: Crossaster papposus; assembly: GCA_037893245.1. Classification (NCBI taxonomy): domain Eukaryota; kingdom Metazoa; phylum Echinodermata; class Asteroidea; order Velatida; family Solasteridae; genus Crossaster; species Crossaster papposus. Next base: position 157,901 of record JBAIAA010000061.1, read on the forward strand.
TATTATTTTGTATTATATTTGGCAAGGATTTGGAAGATGATTCACTATGTCAATCACAGTCAATACCATTCACAAGACATTCACATTCATGACATATCTGCAACGACTATTGAGGCCACCATGATCGTTCTTTTCTCAGTGCAATATTCATTTTAGGCATGTGCTGCAAATTAGCATTAACAGATATAGGACCGAGAATAACATTTGATCTTTGTTCTTTTGCAGCCTACCTACCAATATGACAGCCATCCAAGTTATTCCAGATCAAGAACCGGAAAAGTCAATTTCCGATCTGGTTGGGAACGACGAGACCACTACGATTGTGGGACTGTGCAGTTCACTAGAAATTCTGGCCCAACTGGCGACTTTGGAACACTCTCGGCAGTGGAGATTTTCAAGCTGTATTTTTGCCAACTCGTGTGGGATATGCTCGTCGACAAGACTAATTGCTATGTACAGCAAACAATGGACTCAAATCCTGAACAACAGTTCTCCTGATACCCAACCAACGTTCCCGAAATTATGGCATTTGTAGCACTTATCGTTGCTATGGGCATAAACAAATCACCTCAATATAGGATGTATTGGTAAACGTCAGAAATTTTGCAAATTCCCTTTTATCCGTCGGTAATGTCGAGAAATTGTTTCAGTTCAATTCTTCGGTTTCTCCACATCTTCAATAACCAAATTCCTCGTGAATCCTCGGCTAAACAAGACAAACCTTTCAAAGTTCGGCCCTTGATAGAAGTCATTATCCCGAAGTTTCTCAACCTGTATAAACCTGCGCAGAATCTGTCTCCAGACGAGAGTATGTTGAAATTTAAGGGACGCTTAAGTTTTATTTAGTACATGCCCAACAAGCCAGTAAAACGTGGGATTAAAGCATTTTCATTAAATTGTAGTAAATCCGGAAACACGTGAAATTGGGAACTGTACACGGGTGCTGACAACACAAAAACTGTAAAGGATAAGGTACATGTAGAATCCGAGTCATCAGACTGCCATCCACCAAACCTAACAGTTGCCGGAAAAATGGTTATAGAATTAGTCAAACCACTTCAGAATAAGGGACACGCCATATACTGTGATAATTACTATACGAGTCCGTCGCTGATAGCAAAACTGTCTGAACAAGGTTTTGGATGTTGCGGAACTGTTCGATATACTACTAAGGGAATACCCGAGGTCGCGAATCCAAAAAATCATAAAATGAAGAAAGGTAACGACCCAATCTTGTTGGTGAAAGGTGGGCAACTGTGCATGATTTGGCAAGACAAACAATTTCTGACTAATATCGGCAGCACTGCATTGTCAAAAAAGTAGTCATACCCACAGAAGCTTGAAATGGTGGAAATGATTTTGTTACCATCTTCTCAATATATGTATTGTCAATAGCAGAGTAATATTTAACAGCACAGCAGGGAGCAAAAAATGTCAGTAACCTTGATTTTCGTATATGGATTGTACAAGTCTTGCTATTGGGTTGGGAACGTAATGCAACAAGTCGGTTGAGATACCATATTCCTATTGTTTTAGCAAGACAACATCACTTTCCTGGCAAAAACCACAATGGAAAGAAACGCGACTGCATTGTTTGCAGTAACCGCAAATTAGGCCGGCAAAACAAACTGTGATTATATGTAAGCAATGTATGAAGCCTATGTGCATAGTTCCTTGCTTTGAGAATTACCATACCACTTGATTGTAAATACATACATACATACTACATGTATTTGCCCCCCCCCCCCCCGTGTCCCCCCCCCCCCCCCCCCCCCTCCCCTCCCCGTCCCCCCCTCCCCCCGCCCCCCCCCCCCCCCCCCCCCCGTCCCCCCCCCTCCCCCCCGTCCCCCCCTCCCCCGACAATAAATGTTGAGAACATACGCGCTGCAGATTACACTCCAAACCAACATTGATGGGGGGGGGGGGGGGGGAGAGGGGGGGGGGGGGGATTACTTATGATGTATGTAAAGTGAGTACATGTAAATAGTTTGTTTCCAGGCAAATTGTTTTTAGCATGGCTTTTGATGCATGTGTATGCACCGAATACAAGTAAATGATTATCTCCAAGAAAATAACAAAGGAATTAAAAACAAAAATTCTCATCCAATTTATTGTTTTTCACATGTAAACATAATCTGAAACATGTGCCGTATTTACTTGTATTTATCACATGTTCTGAATTATTACCTGTTTGTATTAATTTTCCCCAGAGTGTAAATACGTATCGAATTATTTCATTATTGTGCTTTTACACTTACAAAATAAATAGATTCACACAATTTGGTTTTCTTGTACACTTATTTTTGCAATCAGTTTTACATACAAATATCTCAGCCAGTGTACATGTACTGTACATGTACACTGGCTGAGATATTTGTAATGTAAACACAGCATGTAAACACAGTGTGTTGAGGGCGCACTTCAATGAAATTGCGTAAAAACCACTGGGGCTAGAGTCACAGTGAGCTTCTAATTGCTGTGGTAAGCAAGGGTAATCTCTTGCATGAGTGGGTGGGATTGAAAGAGTTAATCTGTTCTCTGTCTATCTCTGGTAGAAGAGTTGGTACATTGAGTTTCTGGAGAGGTTTCTCACTGTGTTTGACCTGTGACCGAGTTTGAACAGCACTCGTTTTAATGTATTCACAAGTTTCTGGTTGTAATTCAATGGTTCTGACCTTAAGTTCCTTAGGTTTCCAGGTAAGATCAGGGTTTCTAGGGTATCTTGCATTATCAACATTACCTATGATGAGATCGTATAGAGGGTTGTTAATACACAGGACTTCAGAACATCCAACAAAGTATGGGGTACTTATATCAACCGTCGCTATAGGAGCCTGGCGTATAGTACCATCTGCTAATACATATGACTTAACTTGGGTGTCTAGAACTAGATTTTTCCTAACTACAATACCACTACAACCTGTATCTCTAAGAACGTGCACCAGTGTATCATTCACAAAACCTTCTGTAACATGCATACTGGGTAAATTTTTGTCGCGGCAAGCTGCGCTCATCATGGGAAGTGTTTCGCCACAAATCAGGGTAACGATTCCGTCCTTATTAGTACAAGTATACAAGTACATTTATGTGTATTTTGCGTAGCCATCATACATGCGACCGTTTCGTACGATGCTTCACTCGGTTCCGATTTCGGCTGATAATTTTGAGTTGCACCATTACTCTGTGTAATATTTTGGTCTGCGTCTGCAGGATTGTTGAACAGATTGGTTAGTGCGGATACAATAACGTTAGCCACTTTATTGATGTTTTTCGGTCTAGCACGACAATCTCTAGCGATGTGCCCTTGTTTACCACAATTATGAGAATGATGATCGATTGTTACCATACAATGCGCTGGTTGCGGTACTCGGTTTCGTAAAACTCGCTTTGTTTTGAGGCGCTGGTTTCGAGTCAAAGGGTCGTCAAAAACTATAGGTAATTGCTGGGTTGGTCTCCTAACTTGCTCAATACCAAAGCCACCGTGTGCTTCACAATATTGTTCGGCAATACGAGACATTTCAGATACGGACTTTGGATCGCGTTCTTTAAGAAAAACTGTCAAATTCGAGTCTACACTATTCAACATTTGCTCACGGAGTAGTAGATCATTCACACCTTCGTAAGTCTTTTGGACTTTAGACATTTCGAACCACCGAGTTAGTGCATTGTCTAACCGAACTGAAAATTGCGGTGCGCTTTCGTGTGCTTCTGGTTTCGCGGTTCAGAATTTCATTTGAAATCCATGAGCTGTTAGATGAAACCGTTTTAACAGTGCATCTCGTAGCGCGGATAACTTTTGTGCCTCATCTTTCCCTAGGCGCGAATAAACATCCAAAGCCTTGCCTTTGAGTAGCGCACTGAGATTTACAACCCAATATTTATCTTCCCAATCTTGGCTAGTAGCGTATCTTTCGTTATGTAGTAACTGACTATGATCTAATAAACTCGATTCTGCTTCGAATTTCTTTTCCTCTATGCGCAGTTTAAGTTGCAAGATTTCTTGATCTTGGCGTCTTATGTCTAATTGATACGCACGTTCGTCCCTATTTATGCGTTCTTGGTCGATTCGTTCTTGGCGCACAAAATGTATAAGTTCCGGACCACTGAAACCCCATGATTCTGTGATAACCCTAATCGTTTTAATCTCCTTCTCCATTGATACACTTATAATCACACAGGATAGCCACTTACCAACAAATCCTTGTGGTGTCGCTGTTGCGCGGAGTTTGGAGGGAGTGTGGCAGCACGAAGAAGAAAGGCAATACTACAAAAGTATAAGTCCAAGAAATTATAACATGCACCATATCAGTTCATCCGTTAAAGACTCTTGAGTTTAAAACGAGATAAATTTCTCTGTAGGAGAGTTTCTTTTCAATGTAAATTTAGATTTTCCTTGTTCCCTTTCCCAACTTTATTAACCTTCCCAATTCTATTACACTGTAGCATTTCCCGGACAAGCCCCCATAAATGTCAATACCGGGCATAAACCATTTCATTTAAAATAAAAATTTAAATTAAAAGAAAAACATAACCGACTAAATTACTCAAATTGGATTACGTCTTAATTAAACAATAACACATTTTAATATATCAATACTTTTACTTATAAATTAAACAATTCCCACAATTACTTGTACTTATTAATTGAATAAATAATTAGGTAACTCAAAATACTGTGGTGTTGATTTTGAAGAAGGTCTCTAAGGGAGCTTTTAGTCCTCTTTATCAGCGGGCAAGCTATCGTCCCTTGTGAACTTTTGGTCCATTCATGAACGAACGATTCAGCGGGTGGGCATCCCCTGCATCAAGCGACTTCCGCAGTGCTGGTATGCCAAAGAACCCAAATGCAAAATGTACCCTCAGAATCACCACAGAGCTTCCGGTCATGAGTTTTCTTCAAAAGGCGTCTCCTGCAGGTTGGGTATGTGTGACACTCGCTGTTCCAAGCCAATACTGGAATATGACTATTGTCTGCTTTGACGACTTTCGTCAAGCTAGTTGTGTTTATAAAATATAAAATAACTCGGCTCCAACACCAGAAAGTGTGTTGGCTGAAGCACAGGCTTTCCTAGAACCACGTTATATAACCCTAACAATAACCTAAATCTAACAATGTACATACTATACTAAGAATAAAGAAACAAGTCTATATTGTGTGCAGCCTAGTCGCGCTATTAACTATTGATCATGGATCACTAAACAGGTAAAGGTGTACAAAAGTAAATAAGCTATGTGAAACACTCACATGACATAACAAAGAAAATAAGTGAACGGTATTTGGGAGGAGAACAACTCATGGCCAAAAAAAGAGAGGGGAAAACTAATAGAATGACCCAAGTAAAACTTTTAGAAACAAATGTTTTCCTTAAAGGTAAGAATACAAAATGAGAAAGGTAAGTACAACAAATAAAGGAAAATTAACCATCTGTGACAATACATGTAATTTCGAAAGTGTTTCTCCACAAACTCCCCTACTTAATTGATCTACTCCCGGAGATCACCTGAATCCAAACCTTGTAACCATTTTAACAACACTATAACAAGTTAAATTCTGTTTAAGTTTTTGTAAACAACTTTACCTTTAAGAATGAATACGATTAGACAAACTCCTCTGGTCTTGCTAGTTTTGGTACGTACCACCGATTACCAAAACCTACCCTCGAAAAATTTGACGAGCTGTTTGAGAGTTCTCTCATACTGCGAGTTACCCATTTTATTTAGGTGCACCCCGTCAATACTGAAACGAGGGTGTTTCAAGCCGCGGTGATGCCAAACCCACCAACGGTCCTCTTTTAGAGCTTCAGCTTCAAGCAACTCGTTGAAGGCATCTGCCCTCTTATTAAATTCACTAAGCAAAACTTGATTGCGTCTCATATTTCTAGTGCGTGGCAAGACTGGAAGAAACACCACAATGCTAGGATTGACACCAGACTTTGGTAAACCTCGAACAAATGTACACAGAATATCAACGTGATTTGGCGATACTTCTGCTGTACATAGATCATTCGTCCCCAGATAATTTTTTTATAAACGAAGGATGGGCCCTGGCAATCATACGGCAATAACGAATACTATTAGCATTAATACGATTTAGCGTCAAACCGCCTTCGCCTAAACAAGAAATGGAAACGCTCCTTCTTTCTAAATCTATATGTATTATGGCTTCTCGCCTACCAGTTAAACGTTTTACAAAACTGTGTCCAAATAACACAAATGCCATATTACACATGCAGTCGCCTAGGGTGCTGTATAGGGTGCCACCTCCTCTTCAACCTAAATTACAAAGAAAATCACCGTTATGTACTATGTGTTAACATAAATATTAACCTTCCTAACAACACAATCTTTAAAACTCAAACGGGCAATGTACATGCACAGGCACACATTAGCTAAATAATCCGCGAACGAATCGTCTCTAGGTGAAAGGTAAACAAAAATGACAGCATGGGATCAAACTCACTCACAGGAAGACTGGATACCCCAAGTCCCTTCCAAAGAGCTTGTCCGAATCCAATACTACGTTTAATCAACTCTCACTGGGAAAATATTTTAAAACAGAACGGGGCAGTCTGTGTGGGTTGGAATGAATTCCCCTAGTTCTTCTCTGTGATGTCCTTTTTGGGACTGCACATTCTAACCCAGAGATCCAATTGGGCTCCTCTACTTTATCATCTCCCCTCCCTCGGTCAACTGCCACATCACATGGTGCGGATTTGGTCACAATAAAGTCATATTTGACTCATTACTACCGTCAGAGTCATCACCAGACTCTGGCTCTGCAAGCGGATCCAACCGTAAATATTTAATTGGTCCACCATTCACTGGCCGAATACGGTAAACATCGTCCAGGACACTCTTCCGTGCTACAAAATACGACTCTCTGCCGTATGTATCTTCTAACTTGTGACGGCCTTTGAAAGCACATTTCTTCAACAGTACTCGGGAACCTACTGGCAAAGATGCAGCATTAACTTTGCGACTGTGGGCATTTTCATTCTGACGAGATCTATTGTCTACCCTTTCTTTCACTAAAGTCCCTGCTCGCTCGAGCATCTCTGACTGTTTCTTTACAAATCCTGTCCCCAGTTACTATCAGTCCGGCCCAAAATTTGGTCTAATGAAATATACGGTTCCCTTCCAAACATTAAGGTGTAAGGTGCTACTCCGGTTGTGCAGTGAGTTGTGGAATTGTACACGAAAACAAGGTGCGACAGGAGGTCAGGCCATCGTCAGCGCTCGTGTTCACTGAACGACTGGATCAAACCAAACAACGTTCTATTGAACCTTTCCGTATAATGTATAATGTATAATGATTACTAATATATCATTAGTATTCAATAAAACTTGTTCCTTCATGCAAAAACAAAACAAAATTGATCGGCGTTCTACGACCCAGAAAAACTCAGTTTCAGCAAAAGCCCTTAACTCATGAATAATTCATACTTCGTGTGTGACGTACTACCCATGACGATTTACTCGGGTCGATCGTGTGCGTGCATTTTTACCGTACAATGCAATGCGGAATAACGGCGTCTTTTGTTTACTCTCGGTTGCTCATGGGTAGTACGTCATCACTTTTCGCTGGTTTACAAGTCCGCTGGTACTATATCGTAAATTTTAATTGTGGTTTTCAGTGGATCTTTGCCGGGAACCAGTACAGGGCGGGAAATTTCAAAATCGAAGAATCGAAGTCTAATTTTTTCGGTCAAATTGCAACAAAATTATTTAGAGAAAAACATGACCGTAACAATAAAGTGTTACCTGAACACAACATAAACAAGGTCCGATAATAAATTTAATGTGTGAGTTTTCGTTGTAGTCAATCTTTAACGAACCTGTCCAAAGTTTTACAATCATGAATGCCGAGAAAAGCACGAAAAACAGCGTTGGTTTTCAACCGGCGTCGAGCAGTTATTCTTATGTTATTTGTGTTTTTTCGCGATCGCCAGACGGCAATCGCAAATTTTTCTTTATAACATTTTATTTGTTAGAATAATTAAAGAATATATAGCGCAATCATTTTGCTGGATGCCTAGAATCATTATTTACTTTCAGATGAGTAAGATATTTCTTAATAATTCGGTATTAAATATTTTTGATATCTGCAAAATGGTGTATCCTACCTTTAATACCTAATTATAAAATATACTTCGACTGATTTGTCGTCTTGAGATATAAAGAGAACAGCTTACTTAGTGCGCCAACGAAAGAGGGCGCAAATTTTCACCTAGCAAGTAATTCCATGGGACAGTATCATTTAGAAAACATAAAAATGACTTCTTTCGATATGCTGAAAATAGAGATATATGCATATGAATTTCTGGGTAATAGAACCTGAAAGTGCGTCATTTTGTCTTTGCGCTTCATGACCCCTCCGTGAACCTTCTTTGGCATTTTACATGGGGTTGCCCTTTCTCTTGCTTTAATTTTTGACAGGTTTTCTAAACCGCACTTACCTCGAGAAACATTCTTGTTTTAATTTATTCTTGGCATTCCACAAGTAACAAATGAAAAGTCAGTTGGAAATGGGTTAAACAAAAACCCATTTTACCTAATACGATCTTTACATTCGTCCCTTAGTCTCCTTGATCGACCACATTTGTTTTCACATCACGTTTACTTGTGTGTGAACGGAAATGATAACGGCTTGAAAATGTATTTACCTACATCAGATAGATTATAGAAATATTCAGGCTCGTTTCGATTACAGCTTTAAAACAGTTCATATCCACGGCCATTTAAGATTTGTTTGTAAATGACAATAATTCTTTCAAGTTTATTTAAAACATTTTAGTCCGTTTACCAATCAATGACCGACACAAAATTATTGCATAAATGTTCATTTCTGTACGAGGGCTCCGATTCCACGAGTCCACATGACTTGACTTTCGGAAGTGAGGGGTCATTTTTAGGCACGATATTGTTCTTTCACGTAATGCGATTTTTCAGTTTCCATAAGTTGAGATGCTAGTAACAATTTAACAGTCAACAAATAAGTTATAAAACTTGAGCTTTTACACGCTAATTTTTCTATTCAAGGGGACTGAAAGCGCGCCACCAGGAGTCAACTTTCAGGCTCTATTATTAGCCAGGACAAGAGTTTGCAGATTTGTGAAAAATATTGTTTAATCAACTAAATACAAGTCAAATAAGATCTGAACAAGATCTATTTCAGAGACAAAATGGCTGTGTACGTGAAACAAACATATAAAGGAGGACATATAAAAAGCATGATGCATAACATGGTTGGGCAAAGAAAAACAAAAGAGGGATACCGAAGTGGGGTGGAAGAACCAAAAAAAGGAGGATTAGGCCAAGGAATGAAACAGGTCATAGTGGGTAGGATCAAAGACAGACCAAGGGGGTAAAGAGGTGCAAACCTAGGTGGGAAACAAACAAGGAAAGAATGAAAACCACAAAAAAATAAACCAGGTTGAAGATCAAATGAAAGAACTAACAAAGACGTGTGACTGGGAAATGGGGGAATTTGAATAATATCTGGTACACTGACTTGTTCACACAGCTTGGCACAGTTTACATTTAAATTCTCCAGACCAAATACACTGTTGCTATATCACGTGATTCGGGGCATGCCTTACGCTAGCAACCCCCGGCTCTGGAATGGTCTGGTGTCTTTGTACCATTCTCAACCATTGTGAACAATGTATTGGTGCTGAGCGTCTCAAGCGTAACTATGCAAGAGCTTGCCCCGAATCACGTGATATAGCAACCGTGTATTTGGTCTGGATAATTTAAAGTCAAACTGTGCCAAGCTGTGTGAACAAGTCAGTGTACCAGATATTATTTAAATTCCACACGCAAATGGTCGATTGAAAGGGGGGAAGGGGGTTTGGGGGGGGGGGGGGGGGGGGGGGGTGGGGGGGGGGGTTTCGAGGAAAAAAAAGAGGGCAACACTATTATGAGAAAGGGGTGTAAATAGAAAATAGGAGAAACTAGATAGTAACCCTAAATTAGCCATATATTGAGCCAATCTGTAAACAAATTTAAAAGAAGCTAATTTCAACTGATTTTCGTGGGTATGGGTATGGACAACTACCAACAAAAAGGAAGGAGGGATAGGGGTTGGGGAACTTTTTTTATTAGAGGTCAAAGGTCATTGACCCCTGCCTAAATCACAAAAAATTACATTTCAGCAACAAAATATGGTATATAGATGATCTTGGTGTCAAAATGCACAGAATTACAAAAGAAGATGACATCAAATAATTATTGACCCTTGTGACCAAATCCTGACCTCTCAAAATGAGGTCAAAGGTCACAAAACTATTTTATTACTAAAATGTCATATTTATAGCAACAAAATATGGTATATAGATGATCTTGGTGTCAAAATGCACAGGATTATGAAAGAAGATGACATAGAATAACTACTGACCCTTATAACAGAGGTCAAAGGTCAAAAATAGACGTATTACTAAAATGTCATATTAGTAAAATAACAGGAAAATTACCATGAACAAAAACAAATCTAAGAGGCTAATTTCAACTTATTGTGGCGGGTATGGGGGTTATTCTTTATTCCAAGAGCAAAGAAGGAGGGGGAAATTCCCTTTCTGTGGGTCAAAGGTCTTTGACCCTGCACTAAAACATTATAAATTGTATCTCAGCAGCAGTATGTTTTTCATAGGCCTAGATGATCTTGGTGTCCAAATGCACAGAATTATACTAGGAGACAAACACAATATGAAATGGATTCTTCACCACCAAAATACGAGGTTAAAGGTCAAAATGAGCAATTGGGCGGGGGGGGGGGGGTGGGGTGGTTAAAGTTCATTAGTGTCAAATAGTTTGTGTATGTAAAGTATATGTGCATTTATAATCATGTTTGGTGTTTATTGGGAAGGAGCGTAATCAAACAATCATTCAAGTGAGAGTGGTGGATTTGATGGCTTAGATGTCGGTTACAAGATCGTTATCATGGTTATGTCAGTTATAATGGCAATTGTAGTATTGGTGCCTTTATGTAAGTGAATTAATGACATTTTAGTGAAATGGTTTAATTAACAAGTACCTTGTAGCGTCAATTTTCAGACTATAACTTAATACATTCGGACTTATTGATGATATTGCGCATGCTAACTGAAGATAATTATGAGCGTGACCATTCACGTGTGAAGGTTTCACAAATATTGAAAATATTGAAATGAGGTCGTGCAAAGACGTTTTAGGTGAATTCGTGGAATGTCTCTCGTATTTAGAAATGACAATGGAACCTTTCACAATATTAGTTCATTTGACCATAGTAGACTGTAGTTGAACGTATAGTAGACTGTAGTTGACCGTATAGTAGACTGTAGTTGACCGTACTTCAACCGTAGTGCCGTGGTTACTACATTCAACTACGGTCAACTACGGTCCACATTGCGGTCAACTAGGGTCAACTAGGGTCAACTTGGGTTAACTACGTATATACTAGGCTCAGTACGGTACAGGCATCCAAGGTAACCGTAGAAATATTTTCAACATTGAACACTTTTGGGCTAACTACGGCCAAATCATGGCTTTTCTATTAAACGAATCTATTAAACGCAGCCTGGCAAACTAGGTAAATTTGTCAATTCCGGCAAATTTTGACTGAAACTGTTTGAAAATGTGTTACATATTTTAAAATATAACGAAAGGTAAACGTAGGGGAACTATTTGTTGCAAATGATTTACGAAGTGTGACGAACGGTTACTGTTATTCGCTAGAATGCGTTGGGTCGCGCAAACAATCTTTGTTCTTTCAGTTAGCGATTAGGAACGCAAACATGCGAACCGAAGCGCAACTTTGCGCATGCTTCCGAAGCCGTCCGAAGCTATCCGAATGGGTATTTCCGCATCCGGCCGTTACCGGACGCTAAACAAGACTGGCGAAAACCAGGTGGGGTAATTTGCCTTCTAACTTTCTCCGACTCGACACCACGTCGTATTGCTGTTGGATTTTCAAGTTGGTTAAAGTTGTGTAAGTGCAAAAGTATGCCAAGGGGAAGAGGAAAAACATCTAGAGCGAGATCGAGAAAGGCTGCTGCTGTAGAGCCAGAGAAACCCGAGTAACCAGAGGTGCAGTCTGAGGAGCAGCCTTGTAGGTAGGGCAGCAAGGCCAAATAATATCTGAGAATCTGAAAATAATATTTGCATTATCAAATTAAAACATTGTTGACCTTAATCATCCAACCCCTATTTGTTTTGTTCTGGTTAACTACAAACAAGAATAAGAGCCCCACGCTCCCCGCCCCTAACAATAAATTTATAAAGTATAACATATATAATATAACAATTATTCAAACATCAATTTGTGTTTGACCTTTTAAAATGTAAATTCGGCCTACATTGTAACTTCAATAATGTTTCCATATCTCACTTGGGATATGATAATTAGTTTTATAACTTCTTTGAGATGGAGAGCATTTGAACCATGCTAACCTACAAGGGAATTACAGATTCCTTTCAATGACAAAGTTTTAGAATCTGATATGAATATGGTAAGGAGTTTACAATTTATATTGCATCTTCTTGGCAAACTCAATGTTGATTATGGCATTCACATTCTAAGTTTTTAAGCAAACTGATTCTAAAATGGAGGCCATTTTGAAATTTAAGACTTTTCATCCTAATAGCTGGTACCTTCAACACACACGCTCTATTACAGTCCAAGATGGTCACCACTAGGCCCCGTCTACCTTGGTTTAATCAAGAAATCAACTCTGCCTTGAGGATGAGGAGACGTGCAGAAAAGAAGTGGCGACGAACTAACATGGCCTCTGATCTCTTAGAATATAAGCTAATAAGAAATAAGGTAACCTTTCTTCTTAACAAAGCTCGCTGCAATTTCTACAAAGCCTTTATCGAACGTAATAGTTCCGACCAGAGGAAATTATTTAGAGCATCTAGAAAGCTGCTTGGGCATAGTGATGACGTCCTCATTCCACCTTTTAAAGATAAAATGACCCTTGCTAATGATGTGGGTAGCTTTTTTGTAAAGAAAATATATACTATTCATGCTAAACTTGATGACTTAGAAGTAGTTACAACCTCTGTTGACAGAACGTTCTCTTTTACATCTGAAACATTGTCCAGTGGTATCTTGTTTGATAGTTTAATACCATTAACAGAGTCACAGGTAAAACAGCTTGTTGTCAATTCTTCTAAGGGATCATGCGCTCTGGATCCTATGCATACTAACCTTGTGGGTGAGTGCCTTGATGTTTTGCTTCCAGTACTTACCAAAATTATAAACTCATCTTTAGTATCTGGCACATTTCCTACTGACTGGGAAGAAGCTTTAATTTGCCCTTTATTAAAACAAACCAATCTCGATATGAAATTAGAAAACTACCAACCAATCAGTAATTTACAATTTATTTCTAAATTAACTGAGAGGGCCGTTTGTGACCAACTTTATTGTCACATGTCAAAACATTCCATGTTTCCGGTTTTTCAATCATCTTTTCGGAGGAAGCATCACAGTACAGAGACGGCTCTTATAAAGGTTAAAAATGATTTACTGATGAGGATGAATTCCCAACATGTTATTCTGCTCATTTTATTGAAACGTCTGCAGTCTAAATTTGGAGTCACTGGCAAGGCCCTCGATTAGTTTTTGTCTTATTTGCCAGATAGAAGCCAACGCGTATCCATTCAAGGTACCTTATCAGAACAGTTTAATATCAACTGTGGTGTTCCTCAGGGACCCTGCTTTTGGACCATTTTTATTCATTGTCTATACCTCTAAATTGTTTGACATCATTGAGCATCATCTGCCTGATGTTCATTGTTATGCCGATGACACTCTGTATCTATGTTTTAGACCAGACGATATATCTTGTCGAGCTGCTGTAACTATAATGGAAAATTGCATCAGGGACATCAGGCAATGGATGTTGCATGACCGGATTCTAATTAATGACGCAAAGAGTGAATTTTTGATCATCGGATCAAAGCAGCAGTTGAAGAAAATTAATATTTCCAATATCATGATAGGCGATGCTAAAGTTTTCCCTACAACATATGTTCGTAATTTAAGGTCATGTTTTGATTCTGAACTTTAATACAATAAATACCCACATCAATAAAGCTTGCTCTGCAGCCCCTTTACATCTTCACAACATCAAACGCATTAGTCAATTCCTAACACAAGACTCTCTTTTAAAACTAATTCATGCATTTGTGACCAGTCGTCTTGATTATTGTAATAGCCTTTTGTATGGTCTGCTAAAGTCACAGATAGCTAAACTGCAAAGGGTTCAACACGCTGCAGCCAGAATTGTTACTAACACACGCACACCGGTTGGAACACATTACACCTATAATTTGTCAATTACATTGGCTGCCTGTTTCGTACAGGATAATTTTAAAATCTTTTTGTTGACCTTCAAAGCTCTTCATGGTCTTTCTACAAATAAGTACTTACAGGATCTTGTTTCCATCCGGAAAGTATCCTCATATCAACTTAGGTCAGGGAATAATGGTATTTTTTTAGATTATCCCTCTGGTACAATGTTGACTACATTTGGTGATAGGGCTTTTTTTCTGTGGCATCCCCTAAGCTTTGGAATTATTATTATTATTTAGCATCAAGGCTAGCGGCCAGTCAGTGTTGATTCTGACGGTTTATCTCTGTTTTAACTTAACGGTTCGTTTTAATTATGTCCAATGGTCAGTGATGGACATACAATACGTTATATGTTAACAAAATACGTGAATATTATCACAGTTACTAATCGATATCACGTACTCTAGACTATGTATGCTATTGTTTGTTAGCAACAAATAACTAATTGGTTTTGAAAGAAATTACTCGAAAACTCCTTAAAGGGATGCATTTTTTAATTAATAAAAAAATCTGAAAATTGATAAAATGTTTGATAAATGCATATTTTTCTATACTAATATTGCGTTCCTCCGGAATTCAACAAAGTTTAAATTTAAATAAATGTCTGAAAAATATCATGCCTGTCTTTATAGGGTCAACGCCGACTGTATTAAAAACGTGGAGTTTTGGGATATTTTTTTTTATATTTTATATTTTATATTTTTTATAAATAAAAACAACATTTATAAATTTATATGCCGCGTGTTGACGCTTATCTCAACTAATATCAACATCAAACAGTCGTATGGTATAGTGCAATTTTAAAATGGAAAATAACACTAGTGGGCGTACCCGACCGTTACTTAGCGCTGATAATCAATGCGTGCTACTCAGTGCAAAGTAACCACAATGACCCGTGACATGGGTCACGTGTTTACCAACAAACATTCATTTCGAGTGTGCTTCGGCGAGCGCGAGTTGACGAAAACAGATCTCCAAAAATCATCGGGAAAAACGTAAGTTACCAATATTTGGCTGTTCATCTGTTCATCATTTTGTACATTATAGGTCTATAATTCATACTGTATTTGTTTTACTCCAACTTTGAATAGATTAGACACTTTTTGCATGTGAACAAATTGTCATTTTTGCTATTGAGTGTTTTCTAGTGTTATGCATTATAACGAATTGATCATCCTAGATATTCCGTTGTCGAATTGTCCAAGCTTCATGTAACGTTATGCATTACAACGCTAGATGATAATCCTAGCTATTCCGTGGTCGAGTTCTTTGAGCTCTATGTAACGTTGTAAGGCTCGCATTATAACGCTATAGGATCATTATATTCCTAGTTATCCCGTGGTCGAGCTTTTTCTGCCTCCGGCTCACCGTGGCCGAGTTGTCCAAGCTCCATGTAACATTACAAGGTTCACATTGCCGCGTACCAAAACGTGAATCCAAACACTTAAATTTCACAACAATTTGTAGCGATAATATTACTAATGAAGAAATTCTCTTCCAAAAGGACGATAAATTACGATGGAATGTTCACTGTTGCACAGTTTAAATAAGAAAATCCGGGTGAAAACTCGACGAAAAAGTAATGGAGAAAACGATGGTCGTTACACGATGTGCACAACTTTTCACCTCGAGGAAAAAAACACACGTCTGAATGTGCGTGTCGGTGTCAATGCTTCCACTTCTCAACATTGAATTTCCTTAGTTTGTCATAGTTTTTCTAGAGATTTTCTTACATTATTTTGATTGGATCAGCAGCTGCATTGATTCAATTTCACGAAACCTTACGCAATGGTGCAAATCTTCTTGCTGCACTTTTTTTAATGCGCAACATTTTGGTTTGGAGATTGTTTTGTTTGTTCGCTGACTCTCTTAATTGCGTTTTCATTAAGAATATTACGGCTTAAAATTACACACGAGTCTACAGTACTGGTTGCAGCCACTTCACACAGACTTGTGTGTAATTTTAAGCCGTAGCCGTGCTGATCCATGGAATGTGTTACTTGCCCGCCATGGCAATTTGGAGACAATTTGGGAATGTACATCTTTTTTTTACCAAATGGTTACACGTTTGAAATAAACCGGATTGGAAACGTAATCGCAACATTTTTCTTTGTATAATAACATAAAGAAACATACATCATTCTGCGATGCTAAACACTTTATAATTTATTTCCGAATTCCCTTCACCTCAAAATGAAAACAAATGTAAATACAGTTTGCACAGCTGCTGTTAAACATGAACAGAGAAATGATAATTATTTGATAACAAACGTACCTCATGGTGACGAACCGAACACACTCATATACACGGTTATGTTATAACTTTGGACCCGTATGTAGTCAAACATAGAGAAGAAATATTGCCGTCTCGTAAATGATTGTCGTTTTGTTAAGCGGAGGTATTGGTGCCAGTAATAAGTTAGGGACCTATCTTAACATGAATAAATTTCGACTTCGACATGAGTTGAAATTCGAAATGGGCACATTTTAGTTATCGCGAATTTACTGCTTTTCATTCTGCATTATGCGGTAATTGCCAAGTCGTACACCAACTTGGGGGGGGGGGGGGGGGGCTGGGAGACCTGTGGGACCTGGGGGAGGAGGTGGATAATGGACGTCCGTAAAGACATGTGTACGTTTAAACTCCTGAGACCAATTTCATGGAGCGGTTAAGCACAATAAAATGCTTAGCACAAAAAAGTCTTGCTTTGTAAAACATATTATCAGTCCATGTGCGTTTCGTACAAAAAATAGCAGAATACCAGTATACATCACCTGAACATGATTGCCAGGGAGAAATGTTCACGGTAAGCATTTTTGTGTGTGCTGAGCAGCTCCCTGAAATTGCCCCGGTGTTCGCCCTTCATCTTTTAAGAATGGTAGATCACTTTGTTTAATACTTTTGTGTGATTGGTAACAGTTCACAAACCACATGCACAGGGTTCAATGTACAGATAAATAAGTTAGATATGTGGGCAGAACGATGTTATTTGCCCACAATGTTAATAAATACTTAACAATGACCTACGTTTTTATGCATTTTATGTAATTGGAGATGAAAACTGTTGAAGATACCTCTCTTAGGTCCTGAAAACAAAAAACAGACAAACAATTAATCTAAAAATGACCCTGTAAAAACGAAAATACGCCACTTTGGGAGCACAAAGTATGATTTTCCACATACTGTCATTATTGTCCAAAACGAATGCTCCCGTATCGATCGTGTAAGTTGATCTCGAGAACGTACGAGACTTAACGGGAAACCTCACATCCGGGCAACTCGAAAAGGAGCTTTAACGTGTAAAGCGAATATTGTTTTTTTAAATCACTTGTTTTGACACTTATTTTTACTGAAAGGTAGATAAATAATTATTTGTTTGATATTTGCAAACGGTATACATTTCCTTTAAATAAAATAAAGTGATCGTCGTTCATTTCGATACAGTGAAATTTTAACCCAACGTGAAAATAGCAATATAACATCACAGGTAAAAAAACCTTACGATTCTGATAACAGATTAGTTTGTCCATCGTGTCGTTTATGCGTCGTCGTAGCAAGTGGTTCGGCTGGAATGCAGAACAAATAATGATATCATGTTGTTATTATTTATGTATTTATTTATTTGACTATAACCAACAAACTACAAACAGTAGTACAAAATAAAAGTTCGAAAACTAGCTGAGAAGAAACAATAACACCCAACTACAGAAAATCACGAAGAACATGGAAAACAAGGCATGAACTTAAACGGTCTGGGGAAAAAAAACCATTCGCAATTTCAGTTATAGAACGTGTTAACGTCTAATTCAAATCTGCGCTGACTCGTTCACTACTCCCTCCGTGATACCCATCACTCTCAAAACTTGTATTAAAACTGAGTTGTTATATAAAGGTTGGTTAACATTTTAACTAACAATGCTCAGTCATTGGTCAAAATACCGGGAACATGTCATTTCGACCCGGAAATTTTCGATTCAGATTTCCGAGTCAATCCGTTGTCAATGTAGGCTATAGTTTGTTTTGACTCAAATAATATTTGTGGCTCACGTGATGCGTCTGTCGTAGGAACGTCGGCTACAGGTAGACCATTCCAAATCTTTTCGGAGGTTTGGGTATCCCATGATATGGCCGTACCTAGAACAGTTTTTTTTCGGCGAGTCATGTCCCATTCCCAAGCTGTGATCATTCCAAAAACAAAACAGACATACAAACGAGGGTTAACATTGGAATATTTAAATTACTTACAATGTTTGTATTGTGTAATTCGCCGAATAAAATTATGTAACACCTAAGAAGGGAGAGGGAGAGGGGGGTAGAATGAGAAAGAAAGGGGGGGGAGGGGGAGGAGAAGGGGAGATAGAGGGGGGGGGGGGGGGGCGTAGCCTACCTTGTAACTTTGAAAGGTGGAATGCGTTAAATATTTTAAAACGGAGAAACAATATTTTAGGGAAGTAAGGCCGTGGCCGAATTAGTGGCTGTGGCATGCAATTACACACGAGTCTCTAAAAAGTGGCTGCAGCCGTTACCGTAGACTCGTGTTTCATTTCAAGCCACAATCAAGCAGAGTTGTATTCGAGTCCCTGCAAGTCCTTGCACACGTCCAGTCAACAAGTCCAGTCATAAAGCCAGTCCTAAGTAACTGGTTGAACACTGACAAAGGAATGCTTTTGTCAAAGCTCAGTTGAATAGCTTGTGATTGGAATTGGAACTGAAGGACTTGTGATGGACTTGCATGGACTTGCATGGACTTGTCATGGACTTAACTACATCCCTGCAATCAAGTAATTCGGACACGGCATTATGTTAATGTCATCGGTTTCATGAAAAAGCGCCCCGTAGTCCCCCCCCCCCCCCACACACCCGCACTTATCGACTTTACACGACCAGGTGACTTTTGTTCCCCTTCTCCCTTCTCCCTTCTCCCTTCTCCCTTGTCCCTCCCCCCTCCCCTTATCTCCCCCTCCCTCACCCTCTCACCCTCCCCCCTTCTATCCCCCCTTCTCTCCACTCTTCTCTCCACCCCTCTCTCTCTCTTCTCTCCCCTTCTTTCCCCCTTCTCTCACTCCCTTCTCTCCCCCTTCTCTCCCCCTTCTCTCACCCCCCCCCCCCAATCAGAAAGTGGAGAAGGGAAAATATATACCCCATCCCAAGAAATTTACGCCCATGCTGAGCAAAGTTGAAAGAGACTGAACTCACTTGTGCCCAATCTCGTGTGCAGCGGTTACCGTGGCGTAAAGAGAACGAAATTCGCAGAGGGCAGCAGCTGCCCCACCACCACATTGTCCGACGTAGGCAAGCCCTAGGAGTCCCCATCCCCTCGTAGGCTTCGTTTTAATGTTAATGCTGCAATAGATTCAAATAAAGAGAAACAAAATAACAATTTTAGCAATTGAGCATTACATTTGAAATACACGTATTACAAATATTGGTTAAAGACATAATGGTGGCAAATCGGCATTTAAAAAAATAATTACTTCCAATTTGATAACTATTAAAACACTCACGTATATGCATTCGTGTCACGCTATACATTACTCATCAGGACCCGCTATTGTTCCCTATTTTTGTTCCTTAACACATCCCTTAAGGTTTGTACACGAAAATACCCCAAGAACTATGAATCACATACACCCCATATTCCCAATTTCTCGGTCGTATACAGTAACCTAACCCATACACACATTATATGTTAAAACCAGCAATCATGGACCCCCCCCCCCCCCCCCCCCCCCGTTTTGTGTCCCTCTTTTGTTTGTACTTTTTTGGAAGGCCTCCCATAGATTTTGTACGCGATTTTTTTTACGCGCCGTGCGATTCTAGCTTCACTGGGTCTCACTTGTTTCTAATGGATGTGTGCATGAATTCTTACCCCGTCAGGAATACAGCGTTGTCCCAATGCTTTTCACCTCTGGGATTATTTCTGTTTTGCCGAAAGCGGCAGTTTCGAAGGTAGCGTCCACCAACATTACTGCTATTCAGTCCACTCTGAAAGAGACGAGAACAAAATTTAGAAATGAATGTAAAGAACTTCTAAGTGGTGTCATAGACTATAGTTATCTAATAAATTATAATTCGGTATTACAGGTTAAGTAATATTACATTATTACACAAAGGAGAACATTTGGATTTGGGTGAATAATGCCTTTGTGTCCGAATCTTGGGACACACAAAATGACAGACAGAAACTAGATGTTAACAGCATGAGTGTATACGTGCAGGTGCTTTTTATAAGTGATAACAATACGAAATATATTTTAAATTAAGAGTTACGAATATGTGTCAATAAGTTAAGATTTGTTTTTTGGAAAAAGATAGTTCAATTCCATGTCATGTGTCAAAAACAGGCTAGGGCATTGTTTAAACGTTACGAGGAAAATACAAGTAATTAATTTTGCAAAGCAGATGTTCACAATGATATACAAAATGTACTTCCAAACCTATGGAATGATGAGTGTATGGCAGAAGTTTGTTTTTGTTTGTTGCTTTGCTTTTTGGTCTGTTTAGTTTGTAAAGATGTTCACCCTAAGCCTACCTCCGATGCGCCAAAGATCTTGATGTAGGTCAGTTTAGGAACCAGTGAAGTTCCTCTAAGCGAACTCAGTTGCAAGACATTTTTCACCGCGTTGAAGAGCGCGTTAACGCACGTTGTTGCAGTAGCGGTAGATCCTTTGGCCGCAGTGTAGCGTTTATCGGCAATGAACCCTAGCTCCAGATATTTCGTCGCCTGCGTGTCAATCGGCAGGACTGGTGGTTCAGGTTCACCCTGGTCTGGCCAAACTGGTTCTTCTGAGAAAAATAGAAGAAAAGACCGAGTCTTTCATTAATACACTTCAATCATTAAACATACAAGTGTGGGATTCTAGTATTAATATGTCCCCTCGGCTTTCATAAACCGAGATGACAATCATGTATATGCGAGAGCAAAATCAGCGACAAATTTCGGTTCAGTGCCTGAATTGTAAGCTATGGTTGGCCATGCCATTGTTGAGAAACCTTGTGAGTCGATGATCTCCTGTACTGGTGATGTATAACAGATGAAGGGGACAGGACCAACAACCGATCCTTGAGGGACTCCCCACTGCAGATAACTTCGTCCGAAGCAGTATCCTCAATACGAACTCTCTGTTCTCTCCTTGTCAGGTAGGATGAAAACCAGTTTAGAGCAACTCCGGTTACCCCAAACCTGGTCTTAAGTCTAGCGAGGCGGATGGAGTGGTCGACGGTGTCGAAAGCCGCAGTCATGTCCAAAAGAATGAGCATCGCTTCATTGTCATTATCAAGAGACATACGGAGGTCGTTGTTCACTTTGAGCAATGAAGTTTCAACACTATGATTTCGTCGGTATGCTGTCTGCGTCGTAGGAAGAAGATTGTTCTCAGCAAGATATCTAATCAATTGACCACTGACGACTCTTTCGATGAGTTTTTCTAGGAATGGAAGGTTTGAGATTGGGCGATAATTTTTAAGGTCTTCTGGATCCTGCTTTGACTTTTTCAGCGTAGGTATGACCATTGCTGACTTTAGTGAACCGGGAAAGGTTCCAGTTTCTAAGGACTGATTTGTGATGTCAGTGATTGCAGAGAGAGGAGTGTCCATACACTTGGCAACGACATTTGCAGGCACAGGGTCGGACACACAGGTTTTGATTTTCTTCGATTTAATCAAAGAGCCAACATCAGCCTCTGAGACAGGATGAAATTTCATAAGTTTACAGCGAGGAACACTGGTTGAAGACTCGTCAGAGGAATCCCGTGTATTGACACCAGTGACAGCAGACGATGTTCGAAGTCTGGATATTTTGTCCTCAAAGAAATGAGCGAGTCGATCAGCAAGCTCTTTCTTTGAGTGGAAAGATGGCAACTGTTGGTCACTACGTTCTACTGTCAGCTTTTCAACGATCTTGAAAAGTTCCTTAGAACTGCTGATTGAAACCAGTTCTCGATGGTGAATTTTCTTTGCTTGTTTTTACCGCTGAGGATATTCGGAGAGATTCTCTTTCATTATATGCTTATCAACTGTAAGTTTGGTCGTTCTCCATTTCCATTCTTTTGCTCGTAATATTTGTTTTTGAGTTCTTAGCGATTTATCGTACCTGGGCGTGTAAGGACGGAGTTGAACTTCCTTCTGTATAACCGGTGCATGATCGTCTAAGACAGTTGTGAGCGTAGAGTTTTACAGATGAACCTACTCAGTGAGGCTGCGGTTGTCTAGGTCTTCTTTCTTGAAGAAATAAGGTTCAGTGTCACCATTGAATTTTACAAAGTCAATGTTGCTGATCTTGCGAAGAGAGACATGATTTCTGGTCGGGAGAGGACGTGACTACGGCGCAGTAAAAGTAATTTCTGCATGGTCTGATGGCACTGCGTGCAGTACGTTCACATTCTTGATGCAATTTGTACCATCCCGTGTCCTCAGTAGATCGAGGATGTGACCCCGTGAGTGGGTTGGCTCCAATACAAACTGTTTTAAGCCTCCAGACTCCAGAAGATCTAGAATGGACTTTGCATCAGTGTCTGAGATGTTATCAAATGAGGGTTCCACTTATTTCATCCGCCTCCGTAATGCCATAACAGTTTCGCCGTCTCCAGTTTCCCTGCAAGCCGTGTTTTGCTGTGACCATAAACAAGGTTTAAGGTCAAACGTTCAATGCAATCGGTGTTTTGACCTTTCCGTCTTGTGCTTTTCTCAAGGCCAGCTGTATGTAGCTGCATCTTGGACCAGCAGCGCTTGAAACTCAGCATCCTAGAACCCAACAGTCAAACACGCAACATGGAGTGTCGTGGCCGGGCGGTTAAGAACCCGGTTTTCTGTTCCGCGGAGCGTGAGTTCGAGTCCCGGTGTCGACACATGTGTCCTTAAGCCAGACAATGAAACCACTATTGCTTCGTCCTTCGGATGGGACGTAAAGCTGGAGGTCCCGTGTGTTGTGTATTGCAGGTCAAAGAACCCAGAAAATCTTATCGCTAAGAGAAGGGGTTTGCCCCTGTTTTTCTGGAGGATCAAGACAGCTACCTTCTTGTGGTGATCCGGCTAAGAGAAAAAAAGACCTCTTGGACTAAAGCTGTCAATCAGGACTTTGGTCTATACGACAACAACAAACACACAACGTGGTCTATTCCGAAGCACTGCAGCACTGACAACAAACACTGACGACGACACAATTACATAGTAATTACCACAATTTACCCAATTTGAATCAAAGAATGTCCACCTTTTGAGTCGTTTCTCCGACTTAAACTACGTCCCTTTTACACCCATTGTCAATATTTAAAAGAAACAACAAGTGTCAATTGTTACTAATGCATTAGAGTATGAGATGAATTAAGTCCATTGTTCAGCGGTATAAGCTACTAAGGTAAGTAAAAGCTTTTTCCTGACTGGTCTCCGTGTTGCGTAACCAAACAATTGAATAAAGGTTAGTAAAATGAGGGTGTTTAAAATGCCCAGTACATTCGACATCGAAGTCATTTGATGCCATACATTGTTGTGCGTCGGGTGTGTCTCTGCTAACTCCGCTAAAATGTCTTCCAGTGATGATCCGTACATATTTTTGAGTAGGAATACGTTGGAAGATATGTTGTGTCACCTCAAGAACTGACTCGCCAATTTCTTTCGATGGTGATTTAAACCAGTATTTTGGGACATATTCGATGAGGATTTATACTCCAATGAGGATTTATACTAAAGCGGCCGATTCAGAGGTAAATAAACTTCCTACACTCGTGGCCGATTTGGACTCCTTGTAACAGATTTACAAGAAATCGATTCCTACTACATGTACATATTTTTAATTGCAAACCATCGCTTCGACCTCGCTAATAAAATGGTTTATCCTCTCCATTTTCTTTTCTCAAAGTTCTTGGGCATTTTTATTTTCGAATGTTTTAGACAAACCTTGATGCAATTTGTTACATGCGGGTTGGCGCATCCATTTTATTTGATTTTTGTTAATGTTGATATCCCAGGTTGTGGCAAATCTGTGCAACAAGGCTTTTGGACGAACCACTCCATATGGTCGAGCATGGCAGCATCTCGCCTCTACAACAAGGGCTTCGGTGGCCAGAACCACTGAGCACCATAAGAGAGCAGTCAGCCGGGCTGAAACCGCAAAAGTGCGTCGACACAGCAAAGAGACCTCCAAAACAACTGTTGGGAGCTCAAGAGAAACTGTCAACATAGCTCTTACTAAGTTGTAATAAATATAACAATAGCAATTTCTGTGTCCATTGAGTCGTACTTTTTCTGTTAATTCTTAAAAGAATGTACAGTTAACTGTACGTTCTTTAAAATAATCGACACTTTTCTGAATAGAGTGACGTCACAAGAGTAGTTTAATAAATACGAATCCACACTTGCAAGTGTATTCTCCGACTTAAAGGATCACAAAAATAGAAAATAAAAAGTACTTATATGATATAAAACATAGGTTACAGTATTAATACACCCAATACAAAAAATTGTGTGTGATTTTAGGGTTATTTGAGCCATTACAAATTTCAAATTTCTCTTCGATCGCCCCGCCCAGAAAAATTCCTACTTTGACAGAATGCCTGGATGTCGAAGTCGTGACGTCACGTAAAGAATAGCTTTCTTCGCGATTGATTGCGATCGCGTGGTTACGTATGTACGCACGCGATCGCGATCAATCGCGAAGAAAGCTATTCTTTACGTGACGTCACGACTTCGACAGGAGGATTTTTTCTGGGCGGGGCGATCGAAGAGAAATTTGAAATTTGTAATGGCTCAAATAACCCTAAAATCACAACAACAAAAAATTATTGGGTGTATTAATACTGTAACCTATGTTTTATATCATATAAGGACTTTTTATTTTTCTATTTCTGTAATCCTTTAAACCATTGCGTCAAAAGAAGTATTGTTATTAACTACCCAGTTGAGTGGAGATGAAAAGGCATGCGTGTATCGTGGCCTTAGACGTAGTTTACATAAGGCCAACTAAAAAAACAAATATGTTTAGCGTCACCGCCCGCTTCTTTTTTTAGAGGCCGCCTCCATTACAATAAATTGTATTATCTTAAAAACAAATTATAATAATGATAACTAGAACTACGTCTGTTCAAAGAACAGAACATAGGGCCTTTTCGCATTTTTCCCCCCGTAAAAAACATATAAAAGGAATTTTAAACACATTAAAAGTAATCAAAACGAATTTAGGTTATTTGAACAGATTAAAGGTAATTTAAAGTGATTAAAACGATAACGTCACACATACATTTGTAAACTTTTGGTGAACTACCTAACCAACCCAATACACAATTATTTTTATTTTAGCATGATCCGTTGCTGAGATATGGCTTCAAGGTCTTAAAACGTAATAAATCACATACAATTGAATGAATGAAGTCTTTTCATTCTAACATCCGGTCTGGTGACGTCATTTTTTTTGTTCCCGGTCAAATTGTTTCTAACATGAAGCTATTATATACATCAATTATAAAGTGATTTCAGCAAACTTCGCCACACACATCAACTGAATATTAATTTTGAACCTGCCGCCAGAGGGTGCTATAACATGTTATGACGTCGCCGGTAATTTGTTTGAAAGGTACGACTAGCCAAACACTAACATCGTTTAAAGTAAGTTCATATCATTTTTCACTTTCAAATTATAAGGCACTTTCGGTTTGGACCGAAAGGAAGGGTCACGTGATTTCTCACACACGAGATAAAATGAAGATCCTGGATTATCCTATCAATTGCCACAAACCTAAAGTCCCGGTCTTTTGCGCGTGATTTGTTATTGATTTTGAAAGATTAAATAAATTAAATATGACGTCACGTTACCCCCTGATGACGTCACCATAATGTCTGTCTGCTAGACACGAGCTCATTATAGGGTCTTCACTTGGGTTAAAATTTGTTTGGATACGACTTGTTATGAAAAGTGCTTGTACGAAACAACGTGTACAAAGTGTATTGCATTTTGGTCCCAAAAGGAAAAAGAAAAAAGAAGTAAAACAAAAATCAGAACCAAAACAAAGGCTTTTTCGCAAAATTGCGAAAAAGCCAATTAAAACAGATAATACAATTTTAAGATCGTAATTTGGACTTTAGCATCACTGTGTACATGCTGTGAAAATATATTTGTTTCTAATGGGAAGGCTAGGATGTGACGTGTATGGTGCATACATGATCGACCCACATGAATTTTGATTTGTATTCGTGGGTGAGACATGTTTTAATTTCAAATAGAAAGATAGGGCGTGACATGTTCACTACATGACCCATATTAAAATGTGTCGAGCGGCTATTAAAAAAGAAAGAAAAAAAGGCCTCCTCCTTCCTTCAAAAAAAAAAGACAAACATGTTTTTGTTTATTTGCCTAAAGGGAGGTTCTCGAGGCTCTTACGTAATCAGGGTTGGATTATGGTTGAGGAATTGAATAACCGTGGATTCGTAATTGTTACAAATGTAGGCATGATAAAAACCGTTCCGAATCCACACTTTACTAAAGATTCGTGGATACGAATCCACTGTTATTGTCCAAAGCGTTGATTCGTAGATACGAATCCACACTTTTAACAATAGCGTGACGTCATAGCAATGGTTTAATGCGGGATATGCGGCATTATGTATACATTGAGGTGGTATCATAATGCGCGCTTTCATAATACCAACTAATAAATACCTTAGAGAGTTAATCACTTCTACTTGGTCCAGACGCGATCATATGGGGAGTGTATTGACAGGTGATATACAGACCACCCATCTAGCAGGTGCCGCGCAAAGCGCGGCATTCTGCTACTTCATAATAATTCAAGCAATTACGAATGGTGTATCCTACCTTTAATATCCCTTTTTGTTGAGTGGGTCACATTTTTCCCTTTTTCTTCTTCAAAAGGGGTGTATCGCAAGAGCCACAAAGCGTGGAAATCAGTGTCTGAAGTTCGTTGCATAGTGGAAGGGGGGGGGGGGGGGTGCAACCTTCATTTCTATATGCGTATTGCCTAAGCCCACGTGAATGAGTAATCGATTATACATAAACAAACACTTTCCTACCTAGTTTTATCGGTTCTACACCTTCTAAAAAATACCACGGATGGTTTCACGGTGGACAAAAGCACTTTTGTTTTTACCAAAGCTTTGCCAAAGTGTACGTTACGATCAAAAAGAGAGTAAGACCCTGTCGCTGCAAATTCTAAGAAGCTGATTGAACATTATGAAATGCCATAATTCAGGAGTTTGATGCAAACCAACGTGATCTGTGATTGGCCATTGAGAAATACACATACATTAATACTGATAATTTGCATACGCACTCAAACTTTTTTCTTTCTTCTATAGTCATAGGTGGCTAGTTGAACTCGAAGTCGGTTATCCGGGCCTGTTATTTCTCTAAAAAACACTCTCAACCTAATGCCCTCATGTTTGGTGGGCGTTCAGAACACCACGAGGCAGGTATCGTCAATGGCACTGAACGTCGCCCCTTCTGGGTAGAGTACAAACGGGACGTGGTGACCGTCGGCAAAGGAGAACAGAAGTTGAATTTCTATTCGTTTTCGCACGGCAGGTGCGAATGCATTTGCATAAAATGCAGTTACGCAACAACGCTTTCTATATAATGGCCATGCTTGCCTCGCCTGAGCTCACTCTCGGTCAGAACAGTATACCATACCGTACGCCACTGAAATTCTTTCTCTTACGTTGCTGTACGTTTTACGATGTCAACCGACCAGAACCAGGAGATCTTGCAGGCCATCCAAGCCTTAACTAACTCCCTGGACACCCGCGTGGAAAGCGCATGTAAAAAGCAGCGTCTGTCGCCGAATATACCAACCTTCAAGAGAGAAGGGAACAAGCAGCAATTTGAACATTCCGAAAAAGTGTTGTCTTTCGTCGAGGCCGCTCTGCAGAGCATCGAGTCACTTGACATTGACTGCGCAAAGTCAAACCTCAACAACGCCGTCACAACCATCCAGGAGCGGCAGAAACTGATTCGTCTGGCTGACAGGTCGGAGCTCGGCTGGAGCGTCGTCAAGGAATATGTGGCCGACGTACTGGCTTCAGACTCTGGAGACGAAAAACGTATCAAGAAGGCCGAAAAGGCAGCCGCCTCCAAGAAACCGGCCCCTAAGAAGCGTGCTACCAGCAGATTCGCCCCCATCACGCCGTACTTCAAGGCCCCATCTACTGCTGTTTCTGCTCCTCAGCGCCAGCCGTTTTTTCGTCCTTACCGAGCCTCTTTCGACAACCGCATCTGTTTCCAATGCGGCATCCACGGCCATGTTCGTTCAGCCTGCCCCTCCCTCCGAGCTCTCCAGCGTCAGCACGGCCAGCAGGGAACCAGACCAGCCGATGCCAACTAAAGAGTGGGACCACCGTCAAGGCAACATCAATCCCCCCGAAGGAGTAAAAGGTAGACTAAAAACCCATTTGCCTTATTGGACAAATGTTTTGAGAGCCAGCGAATTTGTAGTCGATGTTATCGATTCAGGATACAAAATTCCTTTTGTCATAACCCCACCTCCATTTTTCGCCAAGAATAATAGGTCCAGTTTGGATCACCCCGATTATGTCGCATCAGCCATTTCAGAGCTCTTGCGAAAGCAATGCATTACTGAAGTGGACACGCCACCTTACTGTTGCAACCCCTTAACCGTCGCCACAGGAAAAAAGCTTAGATTGGTGCTCGATATGCGGCATCCCAATCAATTCATATTCAAGTCCAAATTCAAGTACGAAGATCTCAAGCACATATCTCAAGTCCTCGACCATAACCAATATTATTTTAGTTTTGACTTGGAATCCGGCTACCACCACGTAGATATCTTTCCTCCCCACCAGAAATATCTTGGTTTTTCTTGGCAATTTGACAATACCACAAAATACTTCGTGTTCCGCGTCTTACCATTTGGCCTTTCCAGTGCATGTCATTTATTCACCAAGCTCATCAGGCCCCTAGTTTATCACTGGCGCGCACAAGGCATCACTTTATTTGTCTATATCGACGACGGTCTAATCATTTCATCATCTCTACATTCCGCATTGCGGAACTCCCTATTGTGTATGAATCCATTTCCCTCAGCGGGTTCGTAACTAACAAAGCAAAATGCTCATGGCGGCTTAGCACGACCATTAGGTTTCTCGGACTCGTCATCGACTCCCTTACCATGAAATTCACAGTTCCATCCGCAAAAACCAACAAGCTCGTACAAATTATAGACGACGTATTAGCTAAATATCGCCTTTCTGAACCCATTCAAGCTAGATCACTCGCTCGCGTCACGGGCAGACTTATCTCTATGACCCTTGCTTTAGGCCCAGTTACACGCCTCATGACACGCGACATGTACCGATCTATTGAAACCAGGCATTCTTGGTCTGACCCCATTATTTCGAATCGGGTAGAATCGGAGTTAAACTTTTGGCGTTCCAATCTTGATACGTACAACGGGTTCTCAATCAAACACCAACACACCCCTTCTCGCTCTGTATACTCGGACGCAAGTGCTACAGGTTACGGTGGCTATGTCGTGGGATCCCCCTCGTTGAGTCCTCGCGGTTCATGGTCTAACTCCGAGCGATCGCGCAGTTCAACTTGGCGCGAACTATCAGCCGTCCATAAAGTACTTCTGGAACTTCGCGACGAAATTGCGCACGAAAAGGTTAGATGGTATACCGACAACGCTAATGTTCCCCGTATTCTTTCCCATGGCAGTGCGAAGCCCGATTTACATGATCTGGCCTTGTCCATTTTTTCTTTGTGTCTCCAGTTCAACATTGTCATTTTACCCGAATGGGTCCCTCGTAATTTAAATACCATTGCAGATAGCATCAGTAGAGTAAGTGATTACGACGATTGGTCAATCGACCAATCTACATTCGCCTCTATCGATAACCTTTGGGGCCCACATTCAATTGACCGCTTTGCTTCTTCTACTACTCGCAAAACACCGATATTTAATTCCAGGTTTTGGTGCCGAGATTAGGCGGGAGTAGACGCTTTTTGTCACGATTGGTCATATGATAACAATTATTTGTGCCCTCCCGTTTCTCTTATTGTACATACTATGAGATATCTAGCGAAATGTCGTGGCGTCGGCACCCTCATTGTTCCAAAATGGACTTCCGCTTTCTTTTGGCCCTTTATTTGTCCTGACGGCACCCACTTGCACAGCTCTATTCACGATTGGCGACTTTTGAGTATTTCATTCACTCCACCCCTTATTACTCCTCGATCAATTTTCAGCAAATCGCCAGATTTCTGGTCCTTGGCCTTGCGAATCGATCACAATTGTTCCCCCAGAGAGACAAAAAAGGGCTTTTTTGCTCTGACCTCGGCTATTGCCGAACGTGCCTATGATACGGCGCACTTTGATGTACCAGACCTAATTGTATAGGTTTCGTTCCATGACGAACGGTTTAGCCAATTTGAGGCTGTTGGGCTCATTGCCACCCCTCCCCCTTTTATCTTAAATTGTTTTTATGTTTTTCTTTAACACCAGAAGGCAGAATTTGCACCACTGGTATTTGTTGCCGCAACCCCAACGTATTCCCTTTCTTTGGCGTTCTCAACGGTACGGCCCACTGTCGACCTACCAACAGTTCAAACAATTGCGTCCTTTGTCATTTATTCATGTCTTATTTACCTATAGGAGAAATAGAATAGAAATGTACTTTCTTGCGGAAGAATGGAGGAAGAAAGTTGAATTTCTATTTGTTTTCGCACGGCAGGTGCGAATGCATTTGCATAAAATGCAGTTACGCAACAACGCTTTGTATGGCCATGCTTGCCTCGCCTGAGCTCACTCTCGGTCAGAACAGTATACCATACCGTACGCCACTGAAATTCCCACCCAATACCCCTACCCCTAAAGTAAGTAAATATATAAAAAATTAAAAATTAAAAGCAATCACATAGATTTTCCACATTCGGTCCAAGGGGAGTGCACCCCTGTTGAGCGCCCAGGATGCACCCACGTTTCCTCCTAAAAGGTTTTTTTTCGTGGCCGCCGAGTGCCAACTTCAACGTTGGACCGGCGCTCATCACCGGATTGGAATACAGTACACTTGTTCTCGTGTTTTGTTTTCTACTACATCAAATAACTGAAATAAGCACTTTACCTATTTTTCTTAGGAATCCCTGACCCATTGTATTGTATCCATTGTATCCATCTTTGACTCCTTGGTCGCAGATGGCTTTTATATTATTGTTCGATTTCATACTTCTTGCTACGTTCTTTTTCAAGAACGCCCGTATAGGAATACTTGTGCATCATGTTTTTTACTCTTCACGCTTTTTGTGCGTATGTAGAACCCATTTGCTGTTGCCGTGTGTATTTTGTCTTTTGACAGGCATTTGGAACAACCTGACTTGCGCCCTTTCCGACACCAGTTTACTCAACCTGGCCAAGACCAATCTACCGTCCCTGCTCATGTCGGCCAAAGCGCCCTCGACTACAAAGAAATACGTCGCCTACTGGAATAAATGGCAGGACTGGGCTTCCTCCAAAACCGGCATCTCCGTCTTCCCTGTTGACCCTTTCCACTTATCACTTTTCATCGCACATCTTGCTACCCACGGGCACAAGACGGTCGCCGATTCTGTCAAGCGGCGGTTAAGTGGGTCTACAGCTTAGCCGGCTTGCTCTCCCCTACAGACAACACAATGGTAAAAACTACCCTAGAGGGCTTCAAGCGCCTGAACTCGAAGGCACCTGTTCGGAAGGAACCTATCACACCGGACATATTAACAAAAATCCTTGACAACCACGGACACCCAAACGCCACCCTCGCCGATTTGCGGATCGTCTTTATTTGCCTTGTTTCTTACGCAGGCTTCCTGCGTTTCAGCGACCTAGCCGGGGTCACGCGAAAGGACTGTATAATCACAGACGACCGTCTATCAATCCATCTCGCACGGTCAAAGTGCGACCAGTTCAGACAAGGAACAGAGGTGGTAATAGCCAGGACATTCCAACATACCTGCCCTGTGACCGCAGCCGAGCGGTACTTCGCCGCTGTTGACGATCCGGTGGACTCGTCGTTGCCCGTGCTTCGCAGACTGGTCAGCACCAAAAAGGGCCTCATTGCGACCGTTCATCCACTAAGCTATTCTCGTACACGCGAGATTATCTTAGACGCACTTCGACCCATTGTTCCTGATGTATCCCTGTACGGCCTCCACAGCCTGAGATCGGGAGGGGCCACAGCCGCCTACAATGCTCATGTTCCTGCTTTCTTAATATCCAAACACGGCCGATTGAAGACAGAAACCGCCCGAAACGCCTACCTGAAACCAGACACCGCATCCCTGTTGCTCCCTTCTCAATCGCTTGGAATTTAGTTACAATACACATTTATTATTAATTATTACAAAAAAAATAAAAAAAAAATAAAAAAAAAATAATAATAATAAATAAATAAATAAATAAATAAATAAATACTTTTTTTTTACTTTTCAAAATGGTCACTTTATTTCTGATATCATTCAATAACAGAGAAAGAACCATTAAATGGCAACACAATCAAATGAATACATGTATATACAAAAATAAAAGGTTAATTGACAGAAAATATTTCACAGAAAGTAAACTTTAGTCAAAAACATGACAACAGGTACCAATGTAGTCTAGCCCTAGACCCTTGTGTTATTTCGGCGCCCACCACCACGCGCGCAGATTCGTTAACGCTGACTCTTTTTCAAATCCCGGCTTCGTGTGCGTTCTGGTCTCACGCATGCGTAGTTTACAAAATACGGCTGGATCCATGTTCGCACTGGAGCCGACGTTTGACAAACGTACATGATTTTGGATTCCCCTAAGGGTCTAGCACTAGTTGGCTAGCAATTGTTAACTTTAACCTTAGTTTTCGACGATTCTCCCTCGCTTTTCCGAGGGATCCAATCAGCGACCGAGTTTGAGCCTCATCATGAATTATTCATTATACACAAATACAGGATATGACTGGGTGTGTGTACACAGTGTACATGTAATGTACATGTACATGTACAGTGTATGTGATGGCGACTGTATGCACGTATAGTATGCATTGCGCGAAATATGCAGACTAAGGCCGCATCCGAATCTTTTGTCTGTGGCTATTGTCTAGGTGTTCGCCCATTACAAATACACGTGAGCAGGCTGACAATAGACGTAGCCGTAGCTCTGGAAGCCCGTTTCGGACACGGCCTTCCCAGCTAACCAAAAAACGTTCCATGAACGTTCTTACAACGTTACGATAATGTTTCCGGAACGTTTGGAAAAAACGTTGCGGGAACGTAAATGTGTGGAGTTCTCTTGACGTCCTTTGAACGTTACAAAGAAACGTTGTGAAATAACATTCGTACAACATTCAGAGCACATTGGCAAGATAAAAAAATCTACTGTTGAACACTCTAATTATGTACATATTTACTGCGTGTACAGATTACGTAATACCACATTAACTTATTACACATTGCAATTACACATAGATACAATAATAACCTATTCCTATTAGATATTACCTATTGAACACTTACTACAAACTTAGCTATTGCCGTTGTTAGTTTTATAGTTCGCTTTTTTGTCCACGAAAAAGTCACACCAAATTTTTATGAATAATGTCAACTTTTGAATACGAATAAAATGTAATGCGATTTTTTTCTCATGTTTGCCCAAAAATCAAAATTCAATCGAGGAATCGTTTGAATAATTACATATCGTGGTCAAAAAAGTGAATTGTTGGACTAAATACCACAATTTAACATCGACTATTGTGAACACACATTTCCACCCTTCTGATTAGTCAGTTGCTGTAGGTAAATTTCCTAACGTACGAAGAACGTGTTAGGAACGTTACAAAAAAACGTTACATTCCGACGTCCATATAACGATTTTCGAACGTTGTTAATAACGTTATCTGAATGTTACAATGCAACGTTTCTTTCAAACGTCCGCATAATGTTCCGTCAACGTTTTCACAGAACGTGACCAAGGATGACATTCCAGGAACGTTATGAAAACGTTATGTGTTAGCTGGGTTAATAGCATTGTGTGGCCGATCTTCCGGGGCAGTGCTACTAGTGCAAGCTAGCTGCAGCCGCCAACCGGCGCGGCCTGGACGCATTGTACCCGTACCGATCTTGTCGAGTCCCGCTGCAGCATCTCGTTAGTAATGTGGTGCCGCGGAGAACGGAAGGTTTTTTTTTTATTCCAGTGTATCGAACCATAGAGAAAGGAACAGATCGAAGTCGAACGTACGTAATTTTGGCTACGTTTCCCTGAAATCAAAGGAAACATTATCATTCGTTTCGTGGTTTCACTCATCACAAATTTAAACACCAAAGACAAATACCTCTGCACCCGCAGTCACAAATAAACGCCGGGGCAGCCATGATTTGCTGTGTCGATGTACAATGTACATGTACATGTGTACACAGGTCAATCGCGGCGAGTCTGGACATGTGTACACAGGTCAATCACGGCGAGTCTGGACATGTGTACACAGGTCAATCGCGGCGAGTCTGGACATGTTTTGCGCGACACAATAACCCTCAGGTCTGCACGTATTTGCTTAACCGTCCATCATTATCACGTGATATGAATACTGCATATATTACAATAGTCTGACCACGCCCACGATGTGCCAACTTGTCCAAGACCTTCGACAGGGTCCAATTCACGGGTGGGGGTTCGTCGTGAAATAGCGCCCTCTATAACATCGGTGGTTTGTGTCAGTGATCGCGAAATAAACAACACGAAGGTCTTGGAACCAAGACTAGTACCAATGCCGCCGCGACTAGCCTATTAGCTGTATTACTACGGCCAACCCGGCCAGTCACGGCGACAGCACATGATTACATATTACAAATCATCGTAACGCACAAAAGGAAAAATGAATTTGTATAATGAAAATTACAAAATAAAACAATTATAACCTTATCATGGTATGCCGGGAAAGAGGAAAAGGGCATGGGGTTCTTGGCGTCAGGATGTGGGCAACGAGTGCCCACTACCAGTCGCCCATGCCAGCGTGGGTGATGGGTGCGGGTGATGACAACGGTCATCGCGGCTCGCCTCTGGCTTTCGGCGAGTCCTACCCGCACCCCGTCAACCCGGGGAGGAGGGGTGGGGGATAAGGTTAAACAACGAAAATTGGAATTAATTAAACAAAAAAGATCAGATCAACCACGTCAGTTTAGATTGCTCAAAAGAAAAAAGGGTATCGTTAATAGACCATTTGGCGATAAATTTGTGAAGGGTGTCATTAAAATTATAATAATGAAAATCCAGGATGATTTTAGCTTTTAGCCGGTGGGTCCAGATGATAAGGGGGGCGGTGAAATTGGTTGTTCGGTAGAGCCAGTAAATAACATTCTTGAGACTAATAATGAGGTAGTTTGCCAGGCACACGGCCTCTCTACTTCGACCCCGAGCGTGCGGAAACAGGCCCCAGTAAATGTCAAAGTCCAGCTTGACGTCAGGAAGAAGAGAGGAGAGGAGACGATGCAGGAGATTGAGGGCGGGCTGCATGGATGGGCACAAGATGAAAAGATGATCTATTGTGCCTCTCTCGTTGCACCAACCGCAAGAAGATGAGATGGCAGGATTCAGGTGATGAAGGACAGTAAGCGGCGGGAGGATATTGTGGAAGAGTTTGAATTGGACATCTCCCTCCTTCTTGGAAGTCGGCGGTTGGTAAATGGACTTCCACTGGATGGTGTGAGAAGGAGGGAGGAAACCAATTTCATGCCAGTGGGTAGAAGATGATGAAGAAAATTCCAGGTCGTTCAGGTAAGCGGTGAGAGTTAGGTAGATTGATTTAGACGAGATTAAAAGGGCATCGGTGTCCACGTCCAAAAGTACTCGGCCGGGTGTATCGGGCCGAGCGGAGACGTCGAGGGGAAGGGGTGACGACCGATGCATTCCTTTGGA
The DNA here is from genome assembly GCA_037893245.1 of Crossaster papposus. Taxonomy (NCBI): domain Eukaryota; kingdom Metazoa; phylum Echinodermata; class Asteroidea; order Velatida; family Solasteridae; genus Crossaster; species Crossaster papposus. Next base: position 194,115 of record JBAIAA010000061.1, read on the forward strand.
GTTGAAGAGCGCAGGAAAAGACGAAGAGATGGTGTGGTACAGACGAGAGAGTTCGATGTGGAGAAGGCGAGCCGACGGAGGACGGAGATTTGGAAGAGGCAGATGTAGGTCCTCAGTCCGGAGCCATTCGCCGGTGTCCGGGTTGATGATGTCCTTGACGAGGCCGATCCCACCCGCAAGGAGTCGGGCAGAGAAAGCCGCGTGTCCCGGCAAATCGCAATCAAATGGGGGATAGTTCAAGGGTAAATTAATGACGTGGTTGATCGAATTGGACGGTGTTTCTACTCGAGCTCCAACTGCCATCCAAGCACGCAGAACTTCGCTATAGAAAACCGGGAGACTAGTGAAAAATTTGGGATCGATGTCGATAAGAAAGATTTGATAGTCTAGGTTTAAATGTTTGTACTGCCGAAGGTTGTGATTCATGAAAGAAAAAGAAGGATGAGAATCAAACTGGAGATAGCGTTGGATGCGGTTGAATCTGAAAGTGAGACTGCGTGCTTGGAGGCAGGCTAGACCAAATCCACCTTTGTCTGGCTTTTGAAAGAGGATCTGTTGCTTAAGAAGGTGTTTTTTGCCAGACCAGACAAAATCGACAAGCATCTTCTGGAGTTCACCCAGGACATTTTGAGGACATGAGAGAACGGCTATACAGTGAAAAAGTTTTGAAGCAGCGAGTTGATTAACGACCAAGATTTTCCCTTTGAAAGATAGAGCGCTTGAAAGCCGTTGCCAGGAAACAAGAGTTTTGTTAAGTTTGTCTTTGCATTGACTCCAATTTTGCTGAGTGTAACTATTATTATTTCCCAGGTGAACTCCAAGAAAAAGAAGTCCCTGGTTATTCCATTGAAATTTGAGGGGCTTGTCGATTCTGTCGGTCCAGCTACCGACCCATAAACCCTTGGACTTCTGGTAATTAAGACAGGCAGCAGAGGATTTCCTGTAAATACTATACACATTATCAATAATATCAAATCCGCCATCGGAGGTGACAAAGACAGAGACATCGTCTGCGTAAGCCGAGACCGAGCAGCGTGTATTAGTGTCGGGGAGGAGAAGACTATTGTCTGTCAACTCATTACGTAACGTATGAAGAAAAGGCTCGATGGCTATTGTGTAAAGCAGCCCCGAGAGCGGGCAACCCTGGCGAATTCCTTTTTGAAAGGAGAAAGGTGCGGTTAAAGAACCGCAAATCTTTATGTGGCTTTCGGCGCCGCTGTACAGGAGATTAAGATTGGAGATGAATTTTTCCCCAAATCCCATGGCCCTCATGGTATTAAAAAGGTAGCCGTGGTCAACATTATCAAAGGCTTTTTTCTGGTCTAAGTTAACCACGGCAAGAGGAAGGTCGTTATAATTACAATAATAAATAGAATCTCGGATAAGATTTAAATTATCGTAAATCGAGCGTCCGGGGACACAATAAGATTGGTCTTCGTGAATGACTTGCCCAATAGACTGCTTTAATCTGTTAGCAAGCAGCTTAGCAAAAATCTTGTAGTCGGTGTTGAGCAGTGAAACGGGGCGCCAGTTGGCCAAATCAGTGAGATCCCCTTTTTTAGGGATTAAAGTGATGACGGCTTTGTGGAAAGAGTGGGGAAGAGTACCCGAGTCGGTGGCGAACCGAAGAACTTCAAAGAGATCGTTTTTAAACAGAGGCCAAAAAGAAGTGAAAAATTCAGAAGTGAGACCGTCGATTCCGGGCGTTTTGTTTTTGCTAAGCTGCTCGATGACAGCATCGAGTTCCTCGGGACGCAGAGGAGCATCGAGGTCCTCCGCGGGATCGAGGTTGGGCAAGTCTTGCAAGAGGTACTCAAGGGCACCCTCGTCGGTCGGCACAGAGCTGTAAAGGTCTTTGTAAAAGTTACGACAGTGAGTTTTAATTTCGTCGGGATCATCTGAAAGAGATCCCGATGGAAGGCGAAAACAAAAGACAGATTTGGATTTAGAATGCGACTGCTCGAGATTGAAGAAGTAAGACGAGCTGGTGTCGATCTCATTAATGTGTTGAAAGCGAGACCGGACGAGGGCGCCCTGGGCTCGATTTTTAAGAAAAACATTTAATTCGTTTCTTTGCTCTTGCAAGACTTTTTGTGTCCCCGGAGTTACGACGGACGCAGACTGAATGTCGTCAATGTAAGAATTTATATCTTGGACAGTTTTTCGTTTTTCTTTTGCTTTTTGGGAACAGTACTTTTGAGTAAGTTGTTTTATTTGGGCTTTGCCCAAGTCCCACCAAGGGCAAACACTGTTGAAAGTGTGTTTTTCAAGTTGCCAGTTAGACCAACATAGGTGAAGAATTTCACGATAGTTTTGGTCTTCAAGAAGGGAGTTGTTAAAGTGCCAATAAGCACTTCCTTTATGAGAGTTAGAAGGACTCTGAAAAGAAACGGAAACAGCGGAGTGATCAGAAAGAGAGCAGGGGTGAATTTGACAAGAACGGATGCACGAAACGAGGCTAAGAGGGACATAGAAACGATCGAGTCTAGCTTTGGAGGTGCGTTGAGGATTGTTTTTGTTAAATCTGAACCAGGTGTACTTATTTTGTTGCGGATTCAGTCTGCGCCAGACGTCGCACAAAGAGTTTCTATTCACGGCATTCCTGAGGGCCAAGGCGACCTGGGGGCGATGCTCGGCCGGCTTATTCAGGCGGTCTATGGTGGGATTATCGGTACAATTAAAGTCACCTCCGATGATAATGGCACCGTCAGTACAATTAAAACAATGATTATCGATATCGGTAATAAAATTAAGCGCGTACGCATTTGACTGCGGAATAAGAACATTGTAAATGTGATAAATATCATTATTCAACTTAATTTTAACATAGAGAATGTAATTGTTACATAAAACACTGGAGGCTACTATGTCAATGTTTCTTTTGATTAAAGTTGTGACTCCAGAGCCAGGGGAGCTACCAGGAGCGCAAACGGGGATATAATTGGGCCAATGCTTCCAGCAGGGATGGTCAGCTCTCAGGTTATAAGTTTCTTGTAGAAGAATGACGTCACTATTGGGATTGATGAAATTAAAATAGCCCTTGAGGGAGGCGTTTCGAGTGATGTTACCGCAGCCTCCAGTGTTTAATGTAACAAGTGACAGTACCATTACAAAAAGAAAAAGCCTACACATTTTTACAAGCATTAAGAAAGAAATTAAGTATCGAGTTTCTTTATCAGTTTTTTTTTATCCTCTGCTGCATCGAATTATGAAGGATGGAAGTGTTACGCAAAGGTTTTAATTGCTTGACAAGTCCAGGCACGTTGTGGATGAATTTTCGGGCGATTTCCTTAAGTTTTTTTTGGATTTTGACTGCAGAGAGAAATTTGATCAGGTTCGGATGACTGAGGGGTTTATTGGATGTTGGGAGAGCCGTGGGGTAAGAGTCCTCATCTTCCTCCCACTGGGTCGAGTCATCGCTCACATCACAATCAGTGGATTGTTGACTAGACATGGACATGGGGGTTGGAGTGGGCTGTGGGGTGGACGAGGGAACAACCGAATTGGCTGTGAAACGAGGTGTTTCGGGAACGGTGAGAACTGGTGTAGGTTCAGGGTTGACGGTGGGGGTAAGGGTAGGGGTGAGGGTAGGGGTTGGGGTGGGGGCGATGGAGGGAGTGAGGGGAACGGATGAGGGCATTGGGGTCAGTGATTGACTGGGCGTAGAATCTAGAGCCTGGGTTAGTGTCGGGGTACTGGGTTCAACGAGGGGAGTAGGTTGGGACCTTTTCTTTAGTTTTCGTGGAGAGGTAGACGAGATGAGGGGGGTCAAACGGGGACCGTCATCGGGGGATTTCGAGGGGGACAGTTTACGTTTGGTGACGGCCTCGGAATACATTCTGGTTGGAAGAGGTGGGGTGCCCCATATGTACTTGGATGTGTCCATATCTTCACCTTGATTGGGTTTAGTGGCACGGCCAGGAGTTTTGGACAAGGATGACGGGGCGGACACGCTCGCGGGCGCGTTTGTTGTTGCCGCGCGAGCAGCAGAGGCAGATCTAGACGTGCGGGTGGGCGGGGGCGGGCGGACAGGAGGCGGGCCACGCCCAGCCCCAGGTGCCCCGGACACGGGCTGGCCCACCCCAGCCGGGCCCTTAGCGACCGAGGAGGACGGTCTCCCCCTCGGTGCATCAGACCCGCCACGAGACGGACCAACCCCACCCATAGCACCCGAGGCGGGTACGGCACCGCCAGCCAAGGCGCTGGGTGGGTGAGAGGGAGCACGTTTGGGAGGGTGTTTTGGATCGGATTTGGTGTGCACAAAGACGGGAGGGGGGTTGAGGGGGTTGGAGGGTTCGCTGGGGCCATCACGGACCTGAGGTTTCTTGCAGTAACGGCTGATGTGACCGAATTCGCCGCAATTAAAGCATTTTACTGATTCGGTCGACAAAAAAACTCTGTAATTAGTACTGCAGTAAGAAAAATTGATGTGATCGGGAAGGGTGATGTTGGGTTTAACGAGAACCTGGACTTGCCGGCGGAAGGACATAACATGAGACAGTTGTTTATGTTTGAGACCAAGGGGTATGGGTCTGATAGCAGACACTACCTTACAGAAATCAGAAATATTACTCAGAAGGACACGGTTGGGAATTTCAGGATAAACGTTAGAGAAAGTCAGACGGGTGGTTGGTTGGATGAGAGGGGTGAGCTCCAGGAAGGAGTCGCCGTACGTTAACCCGTGGGAAATGGCGTCAGCTACCTCCTCCCTGGAACTCATGTACAAAGCAATACGGTTGTTCGAAATACGCCTAGCAGAAACAACATGTTTGTCGGGCATTGATTCGTAAAATTTCTCAAGATAGGATTGTATAGAGACATTGTCTAATGCTCTGAAAGCCAGCCCATTGTTCCTAGTGACTCCACCAAACGGCTCGTCACCAGAAACAATGGGTCTGGTCGCACTCGCATTGTTAGAGTTAGAATGGGCCACAGTGCGTGGTTCTGCTTGAGTGGCCATGGTGGCCAACTCAGTGCAGAAACCAACGACACAGGGTGAAAAATATAACCTTAAAATACAGCAAAAAAAGCAAATAAAACACCATAAAACTGGTCTAGCCAGGTCTATACTATGAAATTAAAACAATGATACAAAAACAAGGACCTAAAAAGGTCTATAAACAGATAATTTATGGGACTTATTCAGAGCTCGAGGAAACACCGTCCGCTAAATAAATAAATAAATAAATTAAAAAAAAAACTAGAACTACGTCTGTTCAAGGAACAGAACATAGGGCTTTTTCTCTTTCGCATTTTTTTAGAGTATTTTTTTTCAAAAAAACCGAATTTAAGTTAATTTAAACAGATTAAAATAAATTCAAACTGACTAAAACGATGACGTCACACGTTTCTGAACTTTTTGTGCAACTATCTATCACCTAACAACACACAATAAGGTGTTATGTTAACACGATCCTTTGCTGTGATATGCCTTCAACGTCTAAAAACGTAATAATTCAAATATAATCGTAATATGACGTAACATTTGTCAACATGACGCTAGAGGGCGCTTTAACATTTTATGAAGTCACTGTTAACTGTTTTGTTACTTACAACCTAGCCAGCGCCTAACATCGTTGAAAGTAAGTTAGCATCGTTTTCCACTTTTAAATTATAAGGCACTTCCGGTTTGGACCGGAAGGAAGTGTCAGGTCGTTTTGCATGTAATACAAATTATGAAGACCATGGATTAATCTATCAATTTCCTTAAAAATCTAAATCAGATCTCTTACAGTTGATTTTATATTGATTTTCAAAGATTAAATTTAGAAATATTTGGTTGCTTGTAATCTGACACTTGATGACGTCATTGTGACGTAATTAACAGAAACTCGAGATCAGTCTTAACTTTGCTATTTGAAGCAAAAATCTGGATTATATCTAAAGCGGTTGATTTTTAAGCGACTTTTTAAAGTTTAAAGGATTTTTGATTGTAACTTCCGGTTTGGTGACGTCATAAATATTTCTCCTTCCCAATATGTTCTCAGCATGAAGCTGATTATATACACCAGTTATAAAGTTATTTCAGCAAACTTCGCAACACACATCAACAAATTAATCATTTTAACCATTTTCAACCTGCTGCTAAAGGGCGCTATAACATGTTATGACGTCGCCGAATTTGTTTTGAATAGTTTATTCTAGCCAGACAATAACATCGTTAAAAGTAAGTTCATATCATTTTTCACTTTCAAATTATAAGGCACTTCCTGTTTTGACCGGAAGGAAGGGTCACGTGATTTTACGCACACGAGATAAAATGAAGATCCTGGATTATTCTATTAATTGCCACAAAATTCAAGTTTCGGTCTTTTGCGGTTGATGTTTTATTGATTTTCAAAGATTAAATCAATTGCACCTTTAAGATAAGGTCACGTGGCCCTGATGACGTCTTCCTCGTGGTTTCTGTGGGCGAGATTGGAGTTCACTATAGGGTATTCACCTGGGTTAAGTTTTATGGCAATACGACTTTGTTTTTCGTTAAAAGTGCATCGAATCGAGCAAACAACGTTTACAACGTCTATGGGGTTGGATTCTGCGTCGACCAAAGCGTGTTTACCTACCTGTCGTACGCGACGCCCTTCTCCGTGGGCAATTTGATGACGTCGACCTGTTTCACATGTTGTCGGCTAGTGTCCTCTCTAGTGAGCGTACATGTGCATGTGCTAGCATGTCAGTAGTGATACATTCGCTCAATACATAATACACTATACATGTATACGTACATGTACATGTACATGCACAAATATGTATACGTGTGCCATGCACACATACGGGCGCAATGCTTTATGCACCTAGGCCAAAACGATTCAATTTCAAGGGTGCCGCACGGTATGTCCAAGTTCGTTTTTTGCCAAAAAAACACAGGGAAGTTTGAGAACTACTTTTACACTAACCTTTAGAGCAAAAATCAAGATTATATCTGTCAGGTTAAATTGTTTAGGAATTTTCAAAGGAAAAGAAGTCTTTTCATTGTAACTTCCGGTCTGGTGACGTCATAATTGTTTTATTCTCGTCAACTTGTTCCTAGCATGAAGCCGATTAAATACACCGGTTATAAAGTGATTTCAGCAAACTTCGCCACACACATCATCAGATTATTCATTTTAACCATTTTTCAACCTGCCGCTAGAGGGCGCTATAACATGTTATGGCGTCGCCGATATTTTTGTTGTTAAATACAATCTAGCCAGACACTAACATCGTTGAAAGTAAGTTCATATAATTGTTCACTTTCAAATTATTAGGCACTTCCGGTTTAGACCGGAAGGAAGGGTCACGTGATTTCACACACGGGAGATAAAACGAAGATCCTGGATTATTCTATCTATTGCCACACAAATTAAGTTTCGGTCTTTTGCGGTTGATTTGTTATTGAATTTCAAAGATTAAATCAATTACACATTTAAGATGACGTCACGTGACCCCTGATCACGTCATCATGACGTATTTCTGCGAGACACGAGTTCACTATAGGGTCTTCACCTGGGTTAAGTTGTATGGAAATACGACTTTGTTTTCTGGTAAAAGTGACGGGCAGAAAAAACGTGTACAAAGTCTATGGGGTTTAGGTTACTAAAAGAAAAGAAGAAAAAAAGAAGAAGAAACTAGAACTACGTCTGTTCGAGGAACAGAACATAGGGCTTTTTCGCATTCACAATTTTTTTTTATTAAATATTTCAAAAATTGAACTTTTAAACCATCAAAACAATTTAAAATCATTGAAAACTAATTTAAGTTAATTTAAACAGAGTAAAATGAATTAAAACTGATTAAAACGATGACGTCACACGTTTGTGAACTTTGTGTGCAACTATCTATCACCTAACAACACAAAATGAGGTGTTATGTTAACACGATCCGTTGCTGAGATATGCCTTCAACGTCTAAAAACGTAATAATTCAAATATAATCGTAGTATGACGTAACATTTGTCAACATGACGCCAGAGGGCGCTTTAACATTTTATGAAGTCACTGTTAACTTTTTGTTACTTACAACCTAGCCAGCGCCTAACATCTGTAACCAGCCAGACTGTTACGCTGCCTGGTACTTGTAAATTATTTTGTTTGCACTGTAAATAGCGCCACCAATTGAAATTATTATTGTATAACTGAGTCGCCTGGCGGCGCCCTATAGTAATTGATTTACATATGGCATGCTGTAAGTCGGCTGATTTTAGAATGACAATGCTCAGGCTTTATTTTGATAAATTCCTTGCATTCCACTTAGTTTTCTTGTTGGGCGCGTGGTCTTATAGAGAGTCACTCTATAGCTGAGCCAGCAACGCAGCACATGCCTTTGCCAACACACTTTGCGAACGTTGGTATAAAAAATATTATGTCTTAGGACAAGTTTCACGTCTTCTTGGAAGCATGTGAGGTGTAGGGCCGCTTTGGTCGGCAAGTGTTTTAACTTGCATTTGTTTTTTGTGAAATTCCTGTATTAATTCCTTTTGCATTTAATGCACTAAGTTGTCTACTCGGGACAAATTATCCTAGAGTATAGTGTACCTTATTAAATTATCTTAAATTGATGCACCAGGTTGTGTACTCGGGATAAATTATCCTACGAGTATATCGCACCTTATATTTTGGGGTTAGTAACCTCCATCCTGACATTGCTTAATAAATTCAAAATGCACATCTGGGAATGTTTGGACACACTGCACTGCATTTTGATTGCAACATCTATTGTACATGTAGTATATCGTGACGTTAGGAACATGATCTTGGACATTGTTTGACCTTTATACTTTTAAAAAAACATAGTACTTAGTGATAAAAATGTGTATATTTATTGATATTTGTTGTAACTTGACAGGGTACTGGATTCTGGAGTTGAGGCATTTAGTGTTGCGTCTTCAGGGTTGTTTAATAAACCTTGAATAGGTATGTTCAATTTAAACAAATATATATTTATTCACCAACTGGTATTGTGTGTTAATTTTAATCCATACGTAAGCAATGGTGATTTGCAAGTTTCATATTTGCACACCCTTAAATTATGAATGTTTAGATATTGTATTGTGAATATAATGATTTGTATTAGTAAATTGCCTGTCTTAGAAATATCTATGAATTGTATTATCGAGACTAACTGGATTGTATTGATCTTTTAAAAATCAATTCATTCCTTCTTTGTATGCAAATGTACAATTACCAATACTTGAGATTGCCCATAACATTGACCTTTTCAATTTTTTCTATGATAGACCTTATGGTTGTCGTTTTGGGTAGTGGTTGTCGTTTTTGATAGAAGTAGTCGTTTTGATAACGTCATCGTTTTAAATAGCGGTTGTCGTGTTGATATCGATTACCGTTTTTGTATAGTTGTCATACCAAATTTTGTGGAAATATTGTAAATAGTCTATGTAATATCCAGCTTGCATATCAAATGTGTGCAACTGTTTGCAACTGTGCCAACTGTTGACAAATTATATAAAAATCAATAAAATTTTAGATATATATTTTCTTCAAGAAAACAAGTTTGCTTTCCTGTCCTAAATTTGTGCAGTAGCCCTTCCGTTTCGGTTACACATCGTTGAAAGTAAGTTAGCTTCGTTTTCCACTTTTAAATTATAAGGCACTTCCGGTCCAAACCGGAAGGAAGGGTCAGTTTTGTTTGCATGTAATACAAATTATGAAGACCATGGATTAATCCAGGGAGGGGCGGAGGGGGGCCCTTCGAGGCTGTGATTGCGAAACGCTGTGGTACCGTCCATTCTCAAAATAGGGGGGAACAATTTTCTCACTCGAAAAATAAAGAGTTTTTTGCATCCAATCTTAACATCTTGTCTTTTGTAGTTGTACAAGGTTGTTATTTACCTTAATGTTTATCATCCAATGACAAAAATTGTATTGAAAATGAAAAAAGCAGTCGAAAAAAATTAAGCGTTGACGTACCGTTGATCCGCGTGGAGATTGTGCACAAATACTCAAACGACGTTAACAAATACCTCCCCTAAAAAGGGCAATAATAATCGATAAATTGTGAAAAATCGTGCTTTGACCCCACTCATTTTTTTCCATGGATACGTTAAAAAAGGATGTAGCAGTGATATACTGAATTTTTTAAAAAATCTGCTTGTGACCCCCTTGCGTTTTATCGTGTTGTTTTCGAACGAAAATGGCAGAAAATGACATCGCCCCAACAAAAATTCGTGTAGATCGTGCCTGTGTACCTGGCTTTGCGGACGTTGCATGAATCACTGAAATCGGGAGCGAGCGCGGAGAAAATTTGTACGTGTTTCAATGGTGCGCTTCGCGGTAGCGATCTATACGTATTTACTGTGTGAGATGTGTGGCTCATGAGCGTGGAAGAATGAATGAGATACATTTCAACGTTGGTGGCGCACTTTGTTGGGCCCCCCCTCCGCCCCCCCCCCCCCCCCCCCCCCCCCCCCTGGATTAATCTATCAATTCCCTCAAAAATCTAAGTCAGATCTCTTACAGTTGATTTTATATTGATTTTCAAAGATTAAATTTTCAAAAATATTTGGTTGCTTACTTGCTTGTAATCTGGCATTTGATGACGTCATCGTGACGTAATTAACAGAAAGCTCGAGAGCTGTCTTTACTTTGCTATCTGATGCGAAAATCTGGATTATATCTATAGCGGTTGATTTTTAAGCGATTGCTTAAGGTTTAAAGGGTTTTTCATTGTAACTTCCGGTTTGGTGACGTCATAAATATTTCTCCTTCCCAATATGGTCTAAGCATGAAGCTGATTATATACACCGGTTATAAAGTGGTTTCAGCAAACTTCGCCACACACATCAACAGATTATTCATTTTAACCATTTCTCAACCTGCCGCTAGAGGGCACAATAACATATTATGACGTCGCCTGATTTTTTTGGAAAAAGTTTATTGTAGCCAGACACTAACATCGTTGAAAGTAAGTTCATATCATTTTTCACTTTCAAATTATGAGGCACTTCCGGTTTGGACCGGAAGGAAGGGTCACGTGATTTTACGCACATGAGATAAAATAAAGATCCTGGATTATTCTATTAATTGCCACAAAATTCAAGTTTCGGTCTTTTGCGGTTGATGTTTTATTGATTTTCAAAGATTAAATCAATTGCACCTTTAAGATAAGGTCACGTGGCCCTGATGACGTCTTCCTCGTGGTGTCTGTCGGCGAGACTGGAGTTCACTATTGGGTCTTCACCTGGGTCAAGTTTATGGGAATACGACTTTGTTTTTCCGTTAAAATTGCTTGGAATTCAGAATTGTGCAAACAACGTTTACAAAGTCTATGTGATATTGGATTCTGCGTCGCTGGCCGAAAGCGTGTGTACCGTACCTACCTGTCGTACGCGGCGCCCTTCCCCATGGGCAATTTGATGACGTCATCCTGTTTCATAGGTTGGCGGCTAGTGTCCTCTTGGGTTAGCGTACATGTGTGGGTGTACTGTACGTACGACATAAACTTAATCGACAATACATCACGTGTGGACGTATGAACGGACATAAACGGCAACTATAACAATAACATTGTTTGATGCTTTTTTTTGTTGAAATAATATTGTTTTTTGACGTTTATTTTTTGTATGTATATTATTTCAGTGACGATTAACGTTATTCGTAGCAACAAAATGGGAAAAAAACGTATAGAATTAAGAAGGAAGTCGGGTGTTCCCACTAGTGTGCCCCCGGTATACTGGCTGCGAATACAGGGTCACACATCGGCACATGCTAAAATTGGTAGAAAACTTTGCTTTTTCGTGCGCACTCTGTGCGAGGAATTGTGGAGTCGCAATTATACTGGGTGTATTCTCTAATCTCTCAGCTATTACTATCTGGAATTGCGCTTAATCTTACCTTCAAAATTTCGAGAAATTTGGGCATCTTTTTTTCAGTCGAACTGAGTGCAAAGCGCAGTTATAATCCAATGACCCGTGACGTCATTTGAGTGTGCAAAGCGCACCTTGAGGGCGCTTCACGAGTTGAGATGCGACGGCTGTTTTGTGTTGCATTTAACCTCCAAACAAGGTATAATGTGCATGAACAGGGTTGCTTTGACAATTCCCCATTCAGTCGCTGTGATTTATAATCATCCCCACGATTGCGTTCCATGCCCATAAAATACGAGTAAATATACTTGGCAAATCTATTGCACATGAAACAGCCGTCGCATCTCAACTCGTGAAGCGCCCTCTAGGTGCGCTTTGCACACTCAAATGACGTCACGGGTCATTGGATTATAACTGCGCTTTGCACTCAGTTCGACTGAAAAAAAGATGCCCAAATTTCTCGAAATTTTGAAGGTAAGATTAAGCGCAATTCCAGATAGTAATAGCTGATGAGAGATTAGAGAATACACCCAGTATAATTGCGACTCCACAATTCCTCGCACAGAGTGCGCGCGAAAAAGCAAAGTTTTCTACCAATTTTAGCATGTGCCGATGTGTGACCCTGTTTTCGCAGTATACCGGGGGCACACTAGTGGGACTATAGTACAGTACATGATGATGATGTAGTCTTTATATGTCAGTGACACATTCACATTGACACCGGTACATATAGTACATGTACATCATTACATGGACTGTATGAGTAGTGTAGAATATTGAGGGAACAATATTCGGGTTGCCTGTTCATGTGCATCTTTTATTTTCCTCTCATTTTCATATCGCATGCAGATTGCTGGGGTTGGTGGACAAACCAAGCATGAATTGGGAATTAGCCGATTTGGTCTGTAATAATACAAGAAACAACAATAAAGATACATTAAGTTACAAATACGAACCAGTCTCCAGTGAGAAATTGAAGGGTTAACGTTACGGGACCAGAACATAGGATATGTCCGTCTATTTCCGACACCTGGGCGATCGTGACAGCAGTCAATAATCAATTAGTTTAAACAAACAATTAAATATATCATCCAGGATAACCATCAGTAAGCAAAGGTATATTAATCATCATATTTATATGTCAAAACCGTATAAATGGTACAAAATAGCTATCGAAACTCACCATCCGATCCAACCCCGCAACGGGCTCATAACGCGTAATACGCGAGGTGCGAGTCGCGATCGGACCGTTTCTTGAGGGCGCGCTTTACGCTGAGCGGTTTTGCAACACAGCCGCCCCTAAACTGAGCGCAACAGTTTATTTGCTACAGGCACACAGGTGGGATAAGGTTAAAGAACACTAAAGGGTAAGAAAAGTTAAGGATCAAGGAACAATAACTCTCTGAACATAGAGTATCAAGAACAAGATGGCCGCCCCATGAACAAGGGCAGGGTAAACAACAAGGTAATAACTGGACTTAGTCGGCGTTGGGTAGGATCGGGTCAGCTGCTTCAGCTACACCTTCCCTCTCATCTGGAAGCTGGATCAGTCTGGCAACTGGGCGGGTGTAAACACGACCACCGGTCTCGACTTTCACAGCACGTACACGTCCGTCATCACCTGGTAGGACCTCAGTTACTCGGGCTAAGGGCCATGAAGCTCGGACCTGCTGTGGGTCTATCATCAGGACCACATTACCCACTGCCATATCCTTCGTCTCCTGTCGCCACTTCTGGCGAGCCTGCATGGCTGGGAGATAAGAGTTAACAAACTCTTTCCAAAACTGTTGCATCAATGCCTGGCATTGACGCCAACGACGACGACCGTGAACATACACTTCTGGGTAAATTACCTGGGGTGGAGCGTGGTCTCGCCGCCCCATGATCAACATGAAGGGTGTGATCGGATCAGGATCTGCAACATCCGAGGACACATAACCCAAGGGTTTTGAGTTGAGGAGGGCTTCCACCTCGACCAAACTGGTGTACAGGACAGAGGCAGATACAGTCCGGTTACCAAGGATGGCGTACAGCGCAGTCTTCACTGAACGCACTTCCCTTTCCCATGTTCCACCAAAGTGAGGAGCTGAGGGTGGGTTAAACTTGAATCGGACCCTGTTCTTTGCAAGCTTCTCCTGCAGGCTAGGCGTCATCTCACTGAAGGCCTTGTTCAACTCTGTCAATCCTCCCTTGAAATTGGTTCCGTTGTCGCAAAGTATCTCATATGGAGTACCTCTTCGAGAGCGGAATCGGTTGAATGCCATCAGGAAGGTATCTGTGTCAAGAGAGTCCAGAAGATCCAGATAGACCGCTCGGGTGGTCATACATTTCCAAATGATTCCCCATCGCTGTTCAGTCCTTCGACCAAAGGAAACTCTGAATGGGCCAAAACAATCGACTCCCGTTGAATAAAAGGCAGGTTTGCCAATGCGGAGTCGAGATGGGGGTAGATCTGCCATCTTGGGAATTGTGGGTTTCCCACGTCGCCTGATGCAGCCCTCACAGTGACTCTGCAGGCTTCTGATAGATTGTCGCCCTCGCAGCAGCCAAAAACGACGTCGCAGATCAGCAAGAACCATATCAGCTCCGCAGTGTCCTAAGCGGGAATCGGCCTCTTGTATGAGTAGGCGGGTAATTGGGTGTTTGGGGTCTAGCACGATTGGGTGCTTGGCATCTTCATCCAGTATTGATGCTCGACGGAGACGCCCGCCGACTCGGATGAGCTGATCCTGAGAGTCATATTCAGGGGATAGGCAACTCAATCGGCTCTTGTTTAACACTGGCTTGCCGCTGGAGAGAGCGGCAAGGTCTACCTGGAAGCAGTCTGACTGCACTTGTTGGAAAAGAACCTTCTCGATCTCGGAACGATCATCGGCACTCAGGAGCTGGGGTTTCTCCTTGCCTCTAGTCTTGTAGAGGGTTTCACTGTACCCCTCAACCAGCTTGTCCCATGAGTCAAAGTGTGAAGCATCAACTTCTGGACGTTCTTTTTGTGGCGTCACCATCAGGCCGGTGAAGAAGTCTGGCTTCACTTCTAAACTAGCTTCTTCTGAAGAGATCTTGAGTGGTTCTCTGGGCCAATCTGCTTCGGGCTTAAGCAGGAATGGGGGTGTGTGCCATCGACTTTCATATTTTAGTTGTTGTAACTGGAGACCTCGAGTGAGGTCATCAGCAGGATTGTTCTCAGAATCCACATACCGCCAAGTAACATGATCTGTGAGCCGCTGCACTTCAGCAACACGGGCTCCAACAAATCTGTGATACCGGCAAGACTCGGACTTGATCCATGCAAGTACAGTCGTACTGTCACTCCAGCACGTAATGGGTATCTTCATCGACAGTTCGTCGTCTAGTAGCTCAACAAGCTCTGCCCCACTTACTGCAGCTAAAAGCTCCAGCCTGGGTATAGTCTGTACGCGTTTTGGGGTCAAGCGTGATCTCGCCATCACGAACCGAGCTGAGACCTCGCCTGTATGGTTGACAGCTCGTAGGTATGCGACTGTCCCATAAGCCTTTTCTGACGCATCAGTAAACACATGCAACTGGTAGTTGTTAGTTTCGGGATCGAAATGTGGAGGGGTATAACATCGAGGCAGGCACACTCTTGGAAGATTCACAAGCTCTTCTCTCCACTTCATATGCTTGGCACGGATCCCCTTTTCACCCTCGTCTGAGATTTCTTCGTCCCATCCCAAAGGGCGCTTCCACAGTTCCTGGACCAGCATTTTGCCTCTCACCATAAATGGCATCAGATATCCAAGTGGATCTTTTCCGGCACACCGCATGACATCACTCAGTACTGCCCTGCGAGTGAGCACTGGCCAATCCGTCAACTGAAGCTGGTAGGTGAGGACATCTTTCTCAAAATTCCAACGAGGACCTAATGCAGTCTCTTCAGGAGAATCGCTGCCTAAGTTGAGCCAACGTTCAGTGTTATCTGACCGAGCTGCAGGAGGAAGGTTGGCCACCACTGCGGGTTCATTACTTGCCCACTTGACAATCGGGAATCCACCAGCCCCAAGGGCCTCATACAACTTCTCCACAAGCTGTCGGGCTTCATCCACAGTCGGCTTCCCATCGAGGCAATTATCCACATAGAAAGCCTCGAGGACACTGCGCAGGATATCGGAATCTTTCACGTTGTCCTTTACATGTTTCTGGAGTGCAAAGGATGCACAACATGGACTGCAGGTCGTCCCAAACGGGAGGACATTCCACTCAAGCTCTTCTGGTTTCTTGTCTGAGGTCGGTTGCCTCCAAAGGAAACGAAGCATGGAACGGTCAGCTTCCAAGGTAGATACACAATGGAACATTCTCTTTATGTCTCCAGATATAGCCACCAAGTGTTTTCGAAACCTAAGAAGAACGCCAATCAATGACGATCCAAGGATTGGACCTGGTAGTAGGTTGTCATTCAGTGATTCACCACGGTAACGAAAGGCACAGTTGAAAACTAGGCGGTACTTCTCGTTCTGGTGCACGACATGATGTGGAATGTACCAGTGTGAATTTGATTCCTGGTCATTCCCTTGATGGTTGACGGTACGAACAAGACCAGCTTCCCGAAGCTCAAGGATCTTGTTGCAGTGGATCTTCGCCAAGTCGGGGTCATTCAGGAGACGCTTCTCGTTTCGCATCAATGTCGGTAGCACAGAGCCAGATGGACTAGAGAACGTTGGGTTATCACGCCTCCACAGCAGCGGTGTTGCCACTCGGTTCACGCCGTTCACTTCAACATAGGTTGATTTTGCTTCCAACAGTTCGACTGCCCGCTGGTCTTGCTTCGACCGCGTGACTTGCTTCCTCTCAACATACATCTGAACATCCATGTTCCACAACCGACAAACACTTTCATGTAACAAGGCATCTGGTTCTGTAGACAGGTAGTTTATTATCCCACGTCCCCCACGGCGCAGCGTGGGTCCTTGCACTGCCCATCCAAGTTTTGTTTTGACTGCCACTGGTGCACTCTCTGGGCCAAAACGACTCTCTCTGGGGACAACAAGGTCGGGACGATCGCTTCCTAGAAGAAGTAGTGGTCTGACATTTTGGCATTCATGCAAGGGGATGTCTTGCAAATGGGGCCACTTTTCCTGCAGATGATGAGCAGAGACAGAATGCTTAGACAATCTGAGCATAGGAGACGAGAATACATTCGTCAGCGGTATTCGCTGTTCTGGATCATCGATTGGGGCGATGTCAAAACTTAGCATCTGGCCTTTGCAGGGAGAACAGGCTTCTCGTGCTGTTGCAATCGGAATTTCGGTTGCTGTTCCTTTCAAACACAGAGCATCAGCAGCCTCCATAGGCATCATTGAGAAATTAGAACCATCATCCAACAGGCAGTAAGTCTCAAGTCGTGTACCTTTGCCGTACAAAACGACTGGAACAATTTTCAGGCCCACCTCCTTCGGGAGCCACGGATTACCATCCCCATAGAAAACTGAGTAATTGGGGTCAAAACTGGAGTAGTAAGTCCCATACCCTGGCTGCTTAAGCAGATTATGCAGGACTGTCAGATGAATCTCGTTGCAATCACGACATGGCTTTCGTAGGTCACATCCTTGTCCCTCCTGGTGCTTGCGAGCACACTTCCAGCATCGATGGCCTTCTTTGATCCACCAGATCCGCTGGCTGATGGAGAGCTTTTCAAACTTGTCACAACGAGACAACCAGTGTTCTCCCTCACAATGTGGACAATACTTGCGGAATGGTTTCTTCTCCCTTGGGAATTTGGATCCTGTTAGGTTGTTACTGCCAGACCCTTGGGCTGATCTGTTGCCAACAATGGCAGTATGACTTCCGGCACTTGCATGGTAGGCAGCCCCGCCCTTTTGTCGTCTGTCCCGTTGACTGGGTGAGGTGTCGCACTTCAGATTCTCACTTAGCTGTATCTTCTGGCGAGCAATGGCAGCGGTTTGCTGTAACCATCCATCGATGTCAGCCAAAGAGAAATTACGAACACCTTTTGAATTCATGGCCTTTAGAAAGGCAGTCTGGTGGACATGAGGGAGCCTACTGTAGAGGATGCAGGCGGTGGAATTCGCTTTCAATTCAGATTCCCCTTCAGGTGCGCTCTTCAATTGAACAACCAATGCGGACACAGTAGAGGCAAACTCCACCATACTCTTTGAATCGTGGGCCGCCAGCTTGGGCCAAGAACTGATTTGCTCAATCTTGGTTCGGATAAGGATACCGATGTCGCCATAAAGCTTCTGCAAAGTAGACATGGCACGGGTGAAAGGGTGAGCGTCATGCTCAAATCCGAGGATATCCTTCTTGGGCTGTCCTCGAAGTTTGGACTTCACGATGAAGAATTTTTGTAACTCACTCAGGTGAATGAGTGGTTTGATGCAGCCATCAACCATCGTCTCAAAGCAACGGAATTCTGAAGGATCGCCACCACTGAAGACCGGGACTTCCATACTGATTCCACCAGCTGAGGCTGCCAACATTGAACTCAACATTTGATTCAGATTACCTGGGTTTGAATTGGGTGTCACGGGTTGACCAACGGATGTGTCTACTGGAGTAGTAGACAGAGGGAGCCCTAGGTGTGATGGTTCACTCGGTGCGGGCATGGTCTGGGACACATTTGCTGAGGAATGGTTAACTGGATCACTGGAAATAGAAGAGCAAATAGTGGCATTAGGAATAGCAGAAAAATGGGTGCTACTCTGGATAGTCTCGGATGGAAGTGGTGTAATGCTGTAGCAAGTTTGTGCTGCATCGCTTTGTGCAATTTGCAAGCTATGCGCGGAAACCTGCGTTTTCGGATCAGTGCTGGCAGCTGCAGATTTTGGCAAGGCAGCATGGCTAGCATGAGCAACCGGCACCGGCAAAGTAACGGGCTCTGGCAATTCAGCGGATGCTGTTGCAGGCAGAACTTGGACCGGAGGGCAAGAAGTATCTGTGACAGCAATAGAGCAATTTGGACTGGTCGTAACTTGGGAATTGGCTACAACTGGTAAAGGATCGTTTCCTGTATACATGTACTGATAATCCTCTGTGTGCATTATTTCTGATTCTTTTCTTGCTTGTGCTAGATTGAGCTCAGCATCTTTACACTGTTTTTCTAGTTCAAACTTTCTTGCAAGTCTTTCTTTCATCTTTAATATGCGCTGTTCCTCTTGCTCAGCTTGAAGTCGTTCCCGCGCCAACCGAAGTTCCAGCTCTTTTTCTTTCAGGGCAAGTTCTCCTCGTGCAAGTTGTGCAGACAATAACTGGTCTTCCAGTTCTTCGGTCTGTAAGCGGACGCTCTGTTCCCACTGCAGGTGGTGACGAGCCATAGCTAAGTCTTTTTCCCTTGCTGCTACTCGTATCTTGGATTGGAAAGAGCTGCGGGAGTCACTGACATGAGTACTGGCTTGGCTACTGGTACGGGTACTGGTGCGGCTAGCATTGCGGTGGCCAGTATGATGATTGTCATGGCGGTCAGTGTAGCTTTTGACATCACTCCTGGCTTGGGTACTAGGGTGGGTACTGGCATGGCCACTGGTTAGGCTACCAGCATGGCTACCAGCATGGCCACCAGCATGATCAGGTCCCTCAGCCTTGCTGTGGTGATCAAGCAAATTCATGGAGTGCTTGGACGACTTGGCGGGGGCTTCTGACTTTGACATGACAGATGGTTCTGAAGATGCAAGTACAACCCGGCCTGACCTCAAGGTTCGTCCGGTAGACATCACTCACATGATCAAAGGAAACATTCTTGCAGGGAAAGGTATGCACGGCAGGGGCATCACGTCTGGGTCACCAAAATGTAGAATATTGAGGGAACAATATTCGGGTTGCCTGTTCATGTGCATCTTTTATTTTCCTCTCATTTTCATATCGCATGCAGATTGCTGGGGTTGGTGGACAAACCAAGCATGAATTGGGAATTAGCCGATTTGGTCTGTAATAATACAAGAAACAACAATAAAGATACATTAAGTTACAAATACGAACCAGTCTCCAGTGAGAAATTGAAGGGTTAACGTTACGGGACCAGAACATAGGATATGTCCGTCTATTTCCGACACCTGGGCGATCGTGACAGCAGTCAATAATCAATTAGTTTAAACAAACAATTAAATATATCATCCAGGATAACCATCAGTAAGCAAAGGTATATTAATCATCATATTTATATGTCAAAACCGTATAAATGGTACAAAATAGCTATCGAAACTCACCATCCGATCCAACCCCGCAACGGGCTCATAACGCGTAATACGCGAGGTGCGAGTCGCGATCGGACCGTTTCTTGAGGGCGCGCTTTACGCTGAGCGGTTTTGCAACAAGTAGTGTTGTCACCGTATGCTGCGCTATTAGTTTTACTACCCAAAAATGAACTAGGCCACATTGTGCGGCACTGGCCGATAAGGTTGTTTCACGTTCTGCGGCCATCTTGGATTCTGCGCAAAAAGGGGTACCCAACTTACCCGGATGATAGCGTGTTTATATGGGTGTTCCCCTCTTCCTACATGTAGTAGGCCTACAGAGGGCACTCGCAACTGGAACGTGAAACAACCTTATTGGTTGAGTCATGGTAGTACTATTGGTACTTTAGGCCGATTTTATCACAGCGTGGGGTCATCATCATGTCATAAAGTGGCGGTTGCCGTAAACAAAACCACGCATTTTACCTATTATGTGGGAATCATTAATTATTATGAATTACCTTATTTGACTGTAGTTAATAGAACCACACAAGTCTCAACTCTCGAGCATCCTGTGAAATCGTAGCACTTGGTTAATTTTTTATTTTTTAGAAGAAAAACAATGTATCAATTTTCAATGATTGGCAGCCGACAATCGTTAAAAATAGGTAGTGGATATTTACAATGTAGCTGGCACTGGCAAAATAATTCAGGAATTGCTATTTTGTCAGCTATACAAGTAGGTACTAAACATGCGCAGTGATTTTTGGGGGACATATACATTTTTCCTGTGACAAATCTTAATCTGGTTGCGTGCCAACATTGTCATGGAGACTTCATTATATTTACGAGTCAGACAGGAATGAGACCATTTTACAATTTCAATGTTTATTTCCCTTAACCAGTTTGTGCTGGGAATATTTTAACATGACAGAGCCAAGGCGCAGGATTATTTTTAACGAAACTTAATTTGAGGCGGGTTCATGCCGATGGCTGGGTACCGGAAAGCACAAACATGCATTTCGGCCTTGCTCGTTGCTGACGGACATTTCCGGCCTTTCTCGTGACGTTTTAATGCATCATCCGTTTTGAATCTGAAGAAAACTTTGCGTGTATACGTTCTCAAGCGGATGACGTGTAAACACGTCACGGGCAAGGCCGTACATTTCTGTCATCAGCGAGCAAAGCCAAAAATGCGTGATTGTGCTTCCCGGTACCATCAGCCTGAACACGCCTTGGATAGAGTTTCGTTAAAAATAATCACCACCTCGGCTCGGTTATGTTAAAATAATCCCGGCGCGAACTGATTAAAAAAGTGATGTATTAAATACACTGTTCCACGTCCACTTTTTCTGTACGTGTGTTTTGGTATCGATCAGTAATCTAATATTGTTTACTTAAATTTAGCTGGCGTTTGCTAAATATCCACTTTTTTGTTATATGGAGAAGCATGTAACAATCTATTATGCTACATGTATTGTGTTCAATGTTGCTAATCACTGGTCACATACATTACATTGTACTACATGTACATGCACATAGAGTATGGGATGTCCATGTTGACAAACTAACATAATTCTATGAATGGAGCTGAAGACATCAAGAACAGGGCAATGCCCATCATTGTGTATGTAGCTGTGATAAGTTTAGAATGGTTATTAAGATTTAATGTAAGACTTGAAGTAACGCTGACAACTAAATCGTATTTTACAATTATTGGAAGTTTATCTTTTACCAAATTGGCCTTCATTGACATCATGCACACAAGTTGACTGAATTGACTGAAATACATGTACTGTAGTCAATTACCGTTGATTCACATGACTGTGTGTTTGCATGATATTGTACAGAATGATTGTTAGTTGTGCAGTAAAAGTAAAATAATATAATTTGCATTTTGTTTTATTGTGTATGGTTTTTGTTTGTTATACATGTATGTTTGGTATATGTCTCCTATGTTAAATCTTTGTTTTTTGGGGGGTGCAAAATGATTTGGCAGAACAAGTCAATTTTGTGAGAAAAAAAATGTTGGCACAATTACCTACATAATTATTGCTTGTCCATCCAACTTTAAATGTTGAAGGTCAATGAGCCTCTTTTCGTGGGACTATGCTGATTTGTGTATTTTGTTTTCTTTCAGAAATGAAGACAGACAGACGTGACATCAACGATATCGAGTTCTTTGATGTGTTTTGCTCAGTGCGTCCAGTGCAGTTTGCCTGTCGTTTACATAACTTGTTATATGTAAGCAGAAATTGTTCTATGTGAGCAGAAATTGTTCTATGTGAGCTGGAATTGTTTTGTTTTATGTGAGCTGGAATTGTTTTGTTTTATGTGAGCTGGAATTGTTTTGTTTTATGTGAGCTGAAGTTGTTTTGTTTTATGTGAGCTGAAGTTGTTTTGTTTTATGTGAGCTGAAGTTGTTTTGTTTTATGTGAGCTGAAGTTGTTCTGTGTTAATTGAAGCTGTTACTATACGTGAAGTGAAGTTGTTGTATGTACATGTATTACGAGTTGTTATATGTATTACCAATTGTTATATGTATTGAAGATTTGCAATTAAAAACGATTACTGATTGAAAACAAACGATTACTGATTGAAAACAAACGATTACTGACTGAAAACAAACGATTACTGATTGAAAACAAACGATTACTGATTGAAAACAAACGATTACTGATTGAAAACAAACGAGTACAAAGCTAAAGTTGATTTGTGATTAAAACAAACAATTACAAAGTTGAAGTTGATTTGCAATTGGAAACAAAGAATTACAAAGCTGAAGTTGATTGTATTAAAAGGTGGAGTTGATTGTCAAATCATAACAAGTGGATTGTCAATTTATATTGAAAGATTACAAAGCTAAAGTTGATTGTAGTAATTTATCATAGCAATACACTTTCAAAGCTGAATTTAATTGTTAATTTTTGGCCAAATAATTTGTGAAGCTGAAGTGGATTGTCAATTTATAGCCAAAGATGACAAAAGTAAAGTCAGTTTATGTATCAAAGGCAAGCTCGAAATTTGTATCAGAGGCTGCGTTGAAATCAAATTTCAGACAATTAAAGTGTCGATTAAATTCAATTCCAGTGTGCATCATTGAATTTATGCAAGAGCGTATATTTCAGTTTAATGGTAAATGTGTTTGTGAATCACAAAATACATATGCAGACATGTATGTTGGTGTTCCAAATGTTCAGAAACAAGTGAATCAGTTAAAGAACTTGAGAATCAACAAAATTACCAAAAAGAGACTTCGATACAGGAAAGCAAATAGAAAGTTAAAAGAAAACAAACAGACATGTTGCAGTAGAAGTCAAACATTAGACTCAGTTGTAGAGTATTTCCAAGAGGAAAGAAAAGTATCGAAACTAAATAGAAAGAAAATGAGAAGAAGTGAACGTAGAAGAGTGTATCATAGATCAAGAACTGGTCAAAAGGTAGAATTGCGCACGAGTCAAGCAGAACGAAGAAAGCATGGCCAAGCACAGAAGAATATCCAAAGTCACACAAGAAGAAGTTTGAGTTATGTCATTGGAAATATGGAGGGTAGAAACAAAAGCACGGAAAGGAAAAATAGCAAAACTTGCTTTGACAAATACGTTTTGCACAAGCATGTCAAGGAAAGTAACGGTTTAGATGCAGTAACATATAATGGTAGGGGAAAGAGGTTGCGTAAGAGATGTAT
The DNA here is from genome assembly GCA_037893245.1 of Crossaster papposus. Classification (NCBI taxonomy): domain Eukaryota; kingdom Metazoa; phylum Echinodermata; class Asteroidea; order Velatida; family Solasteridae; genus Crossaster; species Crossaster papposus. Next base: position 217,747 of record JBAIAA010000061.1, read on the forward strand.
TGTTGATAACACAAAGGTTAAGAGTGTGGATTATTCTCTGAAGGAAACACAAGCTAGACAGTGTTGGTTATGTGATCAAGTAATCACAGATGTGACTGAACAAATTGTGGACTGTGATAACTGCGATATCTACTATCATGTAAGCTGTATGGGATTTTCATCTCTGTATTCTCTTTTAACTAGTAAATCAGTATCATGGTTGTGTATGAAGTGTGGAATGTGTAATTACAGTAATTCTTTGTTGTATGATCTTGGAATTCCCACAGATAAGAACAAATTTGACATGCTATTATGCAAAGTGGACATTGAAGATGGAGCTGTCAAGTCATGCGTTGACGATTTTTCTTGCACAGAAGATAATGTACAGCTTCCAAGAATAAATAGAGATAGATGTGAGGCACAGATACATGTAAGTACTGACAAGATCAATAATGTACATGTTAATGATGGTCTCAGGAAAACGTGTGTCAGTACAGATACAAAACAGTGCATAGTTAAGCAAAGTGGAGGTTATTCTTTGCGGAGTAAAAAGAGTAGTACTGGTGACAGTGGTTCTGATAGTAGAAAAGACGGACACGAAGAACGTCAGATTAAAGAACAGAAGCTAAAAGGTAAAAGCGTCAATGAAGATCGACAAGATAACGTAAACAAAAATGAAGTCACCTCAGAAACAAAAGCTATTCCTAAATATAGATTTCAAAGCAGGAAAGAAAAAGTGTTGGTACAAAATGAAAAGTTTAATGATAAGAAAATGAAGCTAAAAAGAAAAGCTGAAAACAATGTTGAAAATTCTGTTGGAGGTACTGATGATAGAAAAAAGGTCAGAGTCCAACAAAGAAGTAATTCACAGAGAATAAATAAACTTGTTGAGACAAATGAAACATGTACTGAGGGTAAAAGTAGTTTTTGCACGGACAATAATCCAAAGATAGAACAGAGTAACGATATCAGATTTGTTCAAGGTAGTTTTCATCAAGGTGATCACAGATTTGCAGACCTAGCTGGTAGACAATGTGTTTGTATGAGCCTCTGCGGAATCCTCTTTAGCCAGATCAAGTCGTTGAACATGTGGTGTCCAAAGGACATGGATTTTGTGTTGAATACTGGAAATGAACTGTACCGTTATTTGTCTCGTAGTTCTACAATGAAGAATGAATATTTGTTAATCAGTGAGTTGCCTGATGAAATTGATGCATTCGGTAAACATTTCCATATGAAGATTGATGAATCTGTTTCTGGTACTTTTGCAGAACAAACAGTTTTGGCTGAGTTCAATATGATTCCATTCAGTACGGCAGTAGAGCAGACGGTTCAGAAATATTGTGCATGTTTTATCTGTTTCCATGGAAACACATTTTCAGTAATTGCTCAAGATGGCATGTATTATATTTTTGATTCACATAGCAGAAATCAGAATTCGCACTTGGATTCTGAAGGGAGGAGCTTGCTCAAATGCGTATCATCATGGCACGGGGTGTACAAGTATTGTACTGAACTTGGCAAATCTATGAATGTCAGAGATTATGAACAATTTGAAATAACAGGTGTTACAGTCTGGATAGATGATGATGTCAGTGTTTGTATACATAATGACGAAACTGCTGAAAGTGCGAATGCAAGCACTAGTACATGTACCGGTAGTATTGGACAGGAAACAGAGGAACCTAGAGAAAATGACATACAAATTGTAGTAGCAGAGAAAGTTAATTTGAAGTTTGTTCCATTAACTTATAGTAATAAGATTGCATTATGTGAGAGGTTGGGTGTGACCAAAGTTATTCTAAATGATGATAAAATGTCTGTGAAATGCAAGAACTTGGGGAGACCTGACTCTATAAAGAAAATTAAAGGTGATGGCAACTGTTTTTTCAGAGCGATTTCCTTTGCTATATCAGGAACTGAAGATAATCACATGGAATTGAGATTGGCAATTGTGAATCATTTGTTGGAAAATGCAGCTCAGTTCAGGGGCTATTTACGTGAAGGTTACAGAACAGTGGAAGAGTATGTAACAAGTGCAGGATTGTACAATTATGGTACATGGGCTACTGAGGTGGAAATCATTGCAACAGCACATATGTTGGATTGTAACATTTACACGTATGATGATACTAATGAGTGGTATTTATTTTCAACCAGATACACATGTACTGAAAGTAGTATTGATGATTCTGTGAAATCTGGAATTTATTTGTACCACAGGAATAGAGTACATTATGATTTGGTGACACAAGTACATAAACCCAGAACTGTAAAGTTAGACAGCTGTGACAATAAAAATGAATGTAAACTTTCAAATATAACAGTATCAAAGCAGTCAAATTGTGAAAAACGTAAATGTGTAAAGATGGTGACGCAAGTACATAAGCCCATAACTCTAAAGTTAGACAGCTGTGAAAATAAAAATGAATGTAAATACTCGAACATAAAAGTATCAAAGCAGTCAAATTGTAAACAACGTAAACGTGTAAATGTGAGATTAAATAAAAAACTAAGAAAAGAGAAAAATAGAGAAAGATATTGGAAAAAGAAAAATGAAGCCAATTCAACAAACTGTGAAAATGTAAAGAAAACTAAACGTAGCACCCGGAAGAAAGAAAAATATCACAGCTGTGCAAAAAATAAAGAGGATGCTATAGATTATGGCAAAAAAAAATATAAAGAAAATGCTTCAAAAAGAAGAGAGTCATTAAAGCAAAAATATGAGAAAAATGCAGAGTATAAAGCAGAAAAAGTTAAAAGTGCAAACAAAAGATACCATGAGAATGCTGAATATAGGAGTAGATACAAAAAGGATGCAGTACATAGGCAAAACAGGATCAAATATGCCAAAATATATGATAAAACTAAGTATCACGATGATGCAGTACATAGACAAAATAAGATTAAATATGCAAAAAATTATGATAAAACTAAGTATCAAAATGATGCAGTACACAGACAAAATAAGATTAAATATGCCAGAAATTATGATAAAACTAAGTATCATGAGAATGCAGAACATAGGCAAAGAAAGATTGATCAGGCAAAAAGAAAATATCAGTGTAATTTAGTGTATAGAAATGCTCTCATCAAGTCTATAAAAAACAAGTATGCCATCAATAGACGTTATCAGAGAAGTTTAATTGAAAAAGGAAAAAGAAAATACCAGAGCAATGAAAAGTATCGTAAAAGTATGAAGCGAATGAATAAAGACCGGTCAAACAGAAGGAAAGAAAGTCAATCTAATATGAATAATGTTATGCAAAATTGGAGGCAAAGTGTATCTGCAGGACCCGAGTATGTATGTGCAGTTTGTCATAAACTTCTTTTCTGTAAGCAAGTTGTTAGGTGTAATCTAAATAAATACAGAAGTGTTGTTTGTATATCTGACAAGTATTTACATAGGTGTGGAGAGTGTGGTAAAAACTGTCTAGTGTCACAATCCAGTAGGTCCTCTCTGTGGATTTGCTACACATGCCATAGGAAATTGCTTCAGAACAAAATACCATCAGAAGCTTGTGCAAACAATTTGTCATTGGAAGATATCCCTGAGGAATTGAGTTGTTTAAATACATTAGAGGAACACCTTATTGCAATTAACATTGCCTTCATTAAAATGATAGCTTTACCCAGGGGCGGACAGAATTGTATACATGGGCCAGTTGTATGTATACCCTCGGATATTTCAGAAACGGTGACATCATTGCCTAGATGTAGAAATGACCAATTAATCAGAGTTAAGTTGAAGAGAAAATTATCATTCAAAGGGTATTACCAGTATCAATTTATAAGCAGGGAACATGTTGAGCAGGCGCTGTGTTATCTAAAGACAAATAATAAGTGGTATAATAACATTGACATAAACTGCGAGTGGGAAAATCCCTTGAAAAATGAAAATAATAGCGAAGTACATGAAAGTGATGATTCTACTAACAGTGATAAAGAGACAGATGAAGACCCAGACGAGGAACGTTTGACAGGAATAGCTTATGATACATGTATGCAATCAGTGAATATTGCCTCTGAGGTTCTAAGTCAATATTTTGATGATGTGCTCTGTGTTGCACCTTGTGAAGCAAATAGTCTAATCCGAGTATTAATGGACGAAGGTAATGAGGCTAAGTGTTTTCCAGCATTGTTTCCAAGAGGCCAACCCATATTCAGTGATGATCGTGATGTCAGATTAAGTCTTATCAGATATTTTCATAACAGGTTAATGAATGCAGATAATAGATTTGCAAAGAGTATTCAGTACATATTTTATGCTCAGTACCTATCGGAAATACAGCAAGTAATGTCAAGTTTATCAATTGCAATGCGTCAGACTTCAGGCAAAGTACACTGTGCCGAGAATGTGAATGCTAGCATGATTAAAGATAGGGATCAACTCAGAGATATATTGCAATCCGATAGTGGTTATAAATTCTTGAAGCCAATCAGATGTACACCTCCATACTGGCAAGCAGCTCAGAAAGATGTCATGGCTATGATTAGACAACTTGGAATTCCAACATGGTTTTGCTCATTTTCAGCGGCAGATATGAGATGGCCTGAAATTATAAACACAATATTGAGGCAGCAGGGTGATTCAAGAGATATTGATGAATTAGATTGGAATAAAAAGTGTAAAATATTGCGAAGTAATCCAGTGACTGCAGCTAGAATGTTTGATCAAAGATTCCACACATTTTTAAAAGATGTCATCATGTCTAGAGCTCATCCCATTGGTAAAGTCAAGGATTATTGTTATAGAGTGGAATTTCAGCAGAGAGGATCTCCACATACTCACTGTTTGTTTTGGATTGAGAATGCTCCAAGATTGGGAGTTGACAATGATAAATATGTTATTAAATTCATTGATACATACATCAGCTGTAAAATGCCATCAGAGGAAGAGGACAAAGAGTTAAATGACATAATAAGTCATGTACAGCTACATAGCCGAAAACATTCAAAATCTTGTAGGAAAAAGGGCACTGACTGTAGATTTAATTTCCCAAGACCACCGTCCAGTAGAACATTCATTACTGAGCCAGATCCAATTGATGATGATGATGATGATAACATTGATGATAATGTTATAAGTGATCATGTTGACAGTGATCATTGTGAGTTTTCTGGTGATGAACACAGTGATACTGATAAAAGTACATCTGGAAAGAGGAATAATGAGGCCAAAGAATTATTGAAGTCGGTGTGGGAAGCAATACAGAATGAAGAGAACCAGTATTTATCAACTACAGAATTGTTTAACAGAATTAATATTACACAAGATGAGTTTGAAAAAGCAAATAATGTTTTGAATGCTAAACCTACTATTGTCTTAAAGAGAAAACCACAAGATGTATGGGTCAATCTGTACAATCCTAATTTGATAAGATGTTGGAATGCTAACATGGATATCCAGTATATCAGTGATGCATATGCTTGTGCAGCTTATGTTGTGTCATATATGTCAAAGTCTGAACGTGAAATGGGACAGTTATTATTGAATACACAAAAAGAAGCAGAGAAGGGTAACTTGGATGCCAGACAAAGTATGAAAGAATTAGGTTCTGTGTATCTACATAATCGAGAAATATCAGCACAAGAAGCAGTGTTTCGTGTTTGTAGTCTGAGATTGAAAGAAGGTTCTAGAAAAGTCGAGTTTATACCTGTAGGGGAGAATCCTGTCAGAATGAGCTTGCCACTGAGTGTAATTCAGAACAGATGTGAGGATGATGACCGTGATATATTTATGACTAACAGAGTTGATCGCTACAAAGCAAGACCAGATATTGCTAAATTTAATGACATGTGCCTTGCAACATTTTGCTCAGAATACAGAATTATTTATAATGCAAACACAGACATGAAAAGAAATAAATCACCAGTGTATGCACTAAAAGATGGTTTGGGTCACATACAGAAACGGAGTAGAACTGAGCCTGCAGTGATTAGATATCCTAGATTTTCAGAGAATAAATATCCTGAGAAATATTATCATAGTATATTGCAGCTATTTCTTCCATATCGAGTAGATGTTCAGCTAAAACCACCTCAATTTGAAACTTATGAAGAATTTTACAAAACTGGAGCTATATGTGTAAAGAAGCAATTAAACCTTGTTAAATGCATTGTTGAAAGTAGTCGGTCTATTTATGAGGCAAATGCAGAGTGTCTTGCAGCAGCAGAAGAGCATGTAAGAAAGTTTGGTCCTCAAGAAGATGCATGGGCTCTGATTTGTCCTAACTCTGAACAAGAAAGGCTTGACTGTGAAGCAAAACGTAAACCAGTAACAGAGGAAGAGAATGAATTTGATATCCCTGACCTAAAAGTTGATGGAAAAGATGGTAAAATATGCAATATTGAACCACATTCAGTGGAAATTTCAAAACATGAAGCTCTGAATTTATTAAGATCATTAAATGAAAAACAGAGACGGGTGTTTAACAAGATTCGTAATTGGTGCTTACAGAAAGTGAATGGTAAAAATCCTGAAGCATTTCATGTATTTGTGACAGGTGGAGCCGGAACTGGAAAAAGCCACTTAATAAAATCAGTTCATTATGAAGCAGCAAGACTTTTTTGTAGAATGATTGATAACCCTGACAATGTTTCCGTATTGATAACTGCACCTACAGGAGTTGCTGCATTTAATATTCATGGTAGTACAATTCACAGTGCCTTGTCAATCCCTGTTGATGCTAGATTACCTTATCAACCACTTGGTGAAGAGAAGTTGAATACATTAAGGAATAAATTGCAAGATCTTCAAATTGTGATTATTGATGAAATATCAATGGTTGATCACAAGATGTTGTGCTATATACATGGACGTTTGCGACAGATAAAACAAACACGTAATCATAATTCCTTTGGTAATGTCAGTATTTTAGCTGTTGGTGATTTCTATCAGTTGCCTCCGGTAAAAGGAAAGCCACTTCATCAAAGAGCAGTTGCAGTTGATTTCTGGAATGATAATTTCAAGAAAGTCGAGCTTGATGAAATTATGCGACAAAAAAATGATGTTAAATTTGCAGAAATACTGAATAGATTACGTATCAGACCAAAGAACAAAAAGTTATCAGATGAAGATGTGTTAATTTTAAGATCCCGAGAAACGGGAGAGGATTGGGATGATGCATTACATATCTTTCCATCTAACAAACAGGTGGACGAATACAATACTCAGACATTGTTTTCAAAGTGTACTGATTGTACATGTATTGTTGCAAAAGATTTGCGAAAGGATTCGTGCAAAAGTAAAGCAAAGGTAAAAGTTACTAAAAAATCAATGTACACAAACTTGCCTGAATCATTGTGGCTTGGTGTTGGTGCTAGAGTAATGTTAACTAAAAATATTGACACTTCGGACGGACTTGTGAATGGAGTATTTGGCATTGTTCGTGCAATAAATATGTTGCCTGATAATTCGTGGCCAAAGTGCATTGAAGTTGAGTTTGATAATAAGGATGTTGGGTCTAAGTTGAAAGGAAAATTTAAATCATCAAATAAAGAAGACACAGTTCCAATTCAGAAGGAGGAAGAAAATATTACCAAGCAGTGTGTTAGACAACAGTTTCCCTTAAAATTAGCCTGGGCATGTACAGTTCACAAAGTGCAAGGAATGACAACAGATAGAGCAGTTGTTTCTCTCAAGCGTACATTTTCATGTGGACAAGCTTATGTTGCACTGAGCAGAGTAACATCTATGAATGGCCTTGTCATTGAAGGTTTTGATGAAAAATATATTTACTGTAATAAGGTAGTATCAGAATCATTGAAAAATATGCCAGCATTTATTAATGCGACAGAATCAACAAAAGGAAAATCAAATTTGACTGTTATAATGATGCATAATATTCAAGGATTAAAGGAACATTATATGGACTTGACATTGAATAATGAAATGATTAAATCAGATTTCATTTGCCTTACTGAGACATGGCTTGATGATGAACTGTACTGTGATACAGAATTAACTGAATTCAAAGCTTATCATCAAATCAGAAGTGCTTGTTACAATAATTCCAGTAAATTAACAAGTGTGTTAAAACAACAGTGTCACGGAGGCGTCAGTGTATATGGAAGAAGGAACAGAGCTTTCAGTAGGCTTATGCTGTCGGTGCAAAATATTGAATACATTGCATTTAAGATAATTAGTAAGATATCATGCTTTGTGGTAGTCATTTACCGTCCAGCATCATACTGCATAAATGAATTTATTGGTAATCTTACAACTTTGCTTGATGAACTTCATAAGGTGTCTAATAGATGTATTATCATGGGTGATTTTAACGAAGACATTCTGAAACATTCTTCAGGTATTCAAAAGCTAATTGAAGGTCATGGCTATAAACAGATTGTGACTGAGTCAACAACTGAGGGTGGAACTTTGATTGATCATGTTTATGTTAGGAATATGGATTCAGTGAATGCTTCAGTAGTCTCAACATATTATAGTTATCATGAGTCAGTTTGTATAACCATGTGAACACATGGTAGAAAAGACAACAGCTGTGCTTCTGGGAAAAAAATATAAAATAAATTAACTGCCAACAAATGTTGAGAAGAATTTCTGAAAATGAGCATTTTGAAGAACCTTAAAGTAAACCAGGCCAGTGAGAGCAAACAGCTGATTCATACAGATTGTAACTTCTGTATACCATGTATGTAACATAAGCTTTTATTAAACACCTAAGTCACATTTGCTCTACGGCTAGGATACGACGGCCGTAACCCCCCGAAATCGAGAGATACCTGCGGTAGCCGCAGTGGATCCGCAGTGGCCTCGGGGTCGCCCTAGGACGTATCCCTATCTTTTACAGGCTGTAGGGGTCGCCGTGGGATTATAGCGCAGAGTTATAACTGTTTTAATTTCTAGGTTTGCCGTAGAAATTAGACACGCCATAGCCATGTTGTAAAGCGGTTCTACGGCGACCATACGTCAGACGTACGGTGGCCTTGCGTTTGCCGTGCGGCTGCCCTGGGGTCTTATGAGTTACAATTGACTTTTGCAGACCCCCAAAAAATTGAGGCAGCCGCAGATATTCCACGGGCACGTATGTAGCACACCCTGCGGCCACCTTGCTGTTACCTTGCGTCTGCCTTGGTTTTTGTCCAAAACCTACGACCGCCGCAGGGCTGCCCTAAGGCGACCGCATGCCATCACTTCAACTGCCGTACGGCCGCAGCAGTTTTCTGTCTCCACAAATTCCAAATACGCCGTGTGGCTACCCTAACATATGTGACTGCTACGTATGTGACCGTGGGGATGCTGAGGCGGCTTTATAATTGCTATTGGCCGTAGATATTTTAGACCCCACGACCGCCGCGGCAAATGTGACTTAGGCTTAACGAAGCTTTAAAGTAAAGCTTCAAAGGAACCTTCAAAATTATCTCAAGCAAGGTACATGTTTATAAATTATTACTCAATTGATGCTCCACTAATACTTTATCGCTCATTCGATAAGTGTTGCAATAACAAATTAAACTGATTAAACTGTTATCATTAAATGTCAGATGTACCTATACTTGTCAAGTGGATCAGATCAACTCGCCTACCGATATCAAGGTCTGAAAGATACTTCATTCAAAACAGCTATTACACTGTGTCTTCTCCATTGGCAACTTTACATTACTGAAGCATCTAATGAATAGGTGAGTACAACACTTTTTGAACAGTTGTTTTCCCAACTTCCATGGAAATTGCGTGTGTATCAACATAATGGCTTATAGCTGACCTAGTAGAGTAGTTTGCTGTGTGACCAAAGTGCTGCAGTTAATAAATGCCCAAGTACAATTTTTCAGCACGTTCTGATTTTCTGGACCGTGCATACACATTGTTGTGCTTCAGTTCTTTGAGATACATGGACATATGTTTTGGTTATATTTTGTATTTCCTTCATGTTGTGACAGACTCCCCATTTAAATCCTGATGCAGTTATAATAAGTCCTAATTATAGTATTCTTTAAAACATACCCATATAATAAGAGGTAGTCAATTTTTTGCGATCTTAAAAGGTCTTATTACGTTGTACAAGTCGTCAATCAACCTTGTTCTTTTTGGTTTATCTTGAACAAAGGTTGGCCGTGTTACTTTAGTCAAAGTAACCTGTACTGGATTCACCAGTTTGCTGCTAGTCCGCAGCATGTACTGTATGCATGGCTGTACCGACATGCATGACTGCACTTCATCACTTGAAGGTGAGTTTAGTTTGGGTAATTATGTTATTGGATGTACATGACATGTCAGTTATTGTTTTATCATTTGTAAAAGCTCAATATACAGTATGCATAACACCGGTAATAAGCAAATCTGTAAGTTGCATGTTTGGGTTATAGTATTTTGTATTTATCTTTTTTCTTCAAGGACCAATTAACAGTACCCTAAACACTTGTTTAACCCTCGCACTCTTGTGGTGTGTACAAATTTAGAATGACAATGATGAATGCAGTACTGTTTAAGTATAAAATCCTTTCAAGTCAAATTATAGTATGAAATGCCAAAGCTTCTGTATGTCTATATTTCATTATCTGAAGCTCTATCACCAATTATTTGTCAAACAGGTCATTAACAGTCTGAAATCCCTACTGTGTATCTACACATACATGTAGAAGGATATCTTCATTTTAGCAGCACACCCATGTGGACATCGTCTGGTGGCACTAATTAATTGTCCTTCTTGCAGTTTACTACTTATTTCGGGTAAGTACATTATATTATATTATGTCACATTTTGCAAGCTTCATTGTCATTTCAACCTGAGGGCAGTTGCATGCAAATGTGAACATTCTATTGATAATGAAGTCTTCAATATAGAATGATACATTCAACTTTTGCATGTAATTGTCCTGAAGCTACTTCAGATAACCAACACAAAGCATACTGATGAAGCATACAATCATTAATAAATATAAACAGAAACAAATAGACTTCACACATTTGGCTTATATTACTAGACTATTGCCCCGAATTATGCAGGGTATTGCTTGCTTTAATGTAGCTATTACGCTCTATGGAGCCAGAACACCAAAATAAACATGCACATCGTATATTCCTTGATGTCATAGTCGGTACAGTTCGTATCTTCTGATGAGCCTTTTTTTTTATTTCTAGTTTTATTTATTAGAAGACTGCTTTTTATCTTTACAGGGTATGACCTTGGCTTCGCACTCATGACGTGAAATAAATGGCATCTTTGCTTGCTTGTGCTGTGCTCAGATATACATATCCTTCCTCATGGTCATATTAGTAGAAGATTACTGCCAGTCAGTTGTACAGTGTTGGACATCAACCGTATATCCTCTGATCATCCTCCCGTAGGATCAGCTCCTCTGATGCTGTATGGTAGGCTCTCATCAACTGCTCAATTCGTTATTTAGCTACAGCAACACCAAAAATAGATTTTCTAAAAAACTCCAACTACATAAATTACTGAACATTGATATTACGCAAAGTCCTTTACATCCTGCTGTTTTTCTATAATTATACTGGAAAAAGCAAATTATATAGTCATCAAGGAAGTTAGGATACTCTACTGTGATACATGAACATAAATTATTGCAAATGGCGACATCCCAGTGCCAACAGTGCACACATTTCAATATCGACTGATGCTATTGTGTTGAGTGCACATAAAAATAGCTAAATTTCAGTGGTAGACACGGTGAAATATATACTGTTAGTCCATCTGCAATAAATCACATGGAAGGCAGTCGAACCTGGGTTCCACAAAACTTGTTATGAGTGGTTTATAAAGCTGCAGGAAGATGCACAATTTGTAGTACAGTTGAGCTCCATATGATTCAAAGTGCCTCATTGATCTTCACATATTTATAGGTTGTGATTCTAGAAGTGCGTTCTATGAAAAAGGACAACAGTCTGTAGGTTGTGCGAGATGACAGATGATAAGCACCAACAGTTTTAACAAACATTCCTGCGAGGGAGTGAATTGCACTTACCATAAGAAATTTATGAACTTGTTTTTTTGGTCCTACAACTAAACAACAGAGAGCGTTGATGCTGCCAGCAGGTACAGGGGGTTCAAGGCTCTGTCTTTTCTCCATCCTCAGAGCCGAGTCTATCACAAAAACAAAAACATTCCCCACCCAGCTTAATTGCTAAGCACTACATTACCAGACTCCAATCCACTGAATTGTAATGGTCTTTTCATAAATGAGGAACTCGGAGCTAGACCAAAAATATTTGTCAGTGACTGGCTCACGTACAGCCGTCATGGGTGTGCTACCAATCAGATGCCAGCCTGAACGCACTCTGGATTGATATTTTGGGGGAAAAAATCCTGCACCTGGGTCCCCATCATCAATGTCCAAAAAATCCTGGTGCGAACTAGTTAAATGAAGTAACAAGCCCTAATTTAGATTAAAACAGAAATTAACCCTAACGTCCTAGGCATTTGTGGTAAAGTACACAGTACTGCAAAATACTACTTATCAGTTGTCCAGTACAGTCCGGTGTAATTTCAATTATGGCATCTCATGACTTATTCATGACGTCATTCATTCAATCAGTGTGCTTATAGAAATGACATCATCACGCACATACTACAGAATACCCGGTGTGCTAAGTGTACTGCATACTGCAGTGCAGTGCCGTACGTGGACTCAGAGTCGGAGTATTGAATTTGTAACCTGTAGGTAAAGCTGCAGGTTGTGGGTTTAAGTTCGGCCTGGGAATATGGTTCGTTAGACGTCATTCACTCGATTAGTTCGCTTAGAAATGACGTAATGCGCATACTACAGAATAACGCAGTCATGCAGTGTGTACACAAACAACTGCACGTGACCTCTTGGTTTTTTTTGCTGTCACTGATTGGTGGTGTGGTACTGCATGTGAGAGAATTCAGGGTACCATATTTTGAATTACATTGGACTACAGTGTAGTACATTACATGTACATGTAATTGCATACTGCAGTGCAGTGATGTGGCCTAATAGTTTGGAGTATTGAATTTGTTACCTGTAGGTAAAGCTGCAGGTTGTGGGTTCAAGTCCGGCCTGAGACTATGATGCGTTGGTGCAAGGCACTTTGCCACTTATTGCTTCCTTTCACCCAGGATTAAATGGGTATCTGTGAGACTAGAGATGGTTATTGTGGTTGATTCTAGTTGCTTTTCACCGAAATGGCAGCATAATTAAGCTGTATACTGATTACCAGGCAGCTGAGATGGTATTTGTAATTTTTCGTGGGCCTAATGACCGTGGTAATAATGTGAAGCGCTTTGAGACCGTTGATAAGGCGCTATGACAGCACAGCACAGCACATTATTATTATTATTATTATTATTGTTATTCAAGTAGTATTTTGTAGTATTGTAACTTTAAGGTTACACAATTTATATTAATTGTCATAAAGCACAAATTGTCGCCTCCATTTTGAGTGCCAAACTATTGAAGGCATATTCTGTAACCCTAACCCTTCCCCAATCCTCCTCAAATTATCCTTGCAGATTTGTAGGATTTGACAGATTTGAGGATGAATGATGTTTCAAGTGAGGAAATTTTTTTGAAAATTGAGGATGAATTAAATGGTGTTTCAAATTAAAGAGGATTTTGGAAGATGCCATTTGAAGAAGAGAAAGATTTCGGAAGATCGGTGCGGTGTATATATATAAATAGATTGCTGGAATGTAACTATTAAACTTGTTATTACTTATCAATGTATAAACTCCATATTGTACATAATATCCACTGCATTGGCGCACAGTGTAAATCATGAGTATACAGTACTTTGAATATGACTTGCAACAACTAGTCATATACCTAAGATCTAATGACTTCACGCTTTGTTTTTATGTGCACTTTCCTATGTATGCCAGTGTCTAAACTTCATGTCTATAAACCACACATATAAATAAAGCTATTATGTCATTTTTTCAACACTTTTGACAAAAGAGGAAACAACAGGATTTTGGAGGACTGAGGCGTTTTTAACCCAAGTACACAAATTTGGAAGATTTTGGAAGATGGAGGCATGGGTACCCCTTCATTTTGAACACAATACAAACAATTGAGAACTTCAGAGGATTAAGGATCAATGTATTTTTGGGGGCAGGGCAATCGGACGATTTTGAAGGATTGAAAATATTTACTGCCAAAAGTGCATAAGGGGTTGCTACTGGTAGATTAGTCACTGCTGATTAGTAAACCATAATTATACAAAGTGAATTGAATAAACCTTGTATTCATGTTTACTGCACAATGATTTGGATTGTTTCAGAATGTTTAATTCTACTGATACAGATTTAAACATTGTGTTCATTTACATAATGGTAAATCATGTGGTTAAAGACAAAGTACCGTACATCATTTCTTATCTGTGCATATTTTTGTTCGTTTGCAGCAACAAATTGCTAAAAATCTAAAGATAGACATGTCTTGGGCAATTTGCAATTTGATAGAGCTGCTACATAAAGCGTACAAACATTGCTTAGCACAAAAATCGCAGTTGCGCAATATCAACCAAAAATCCAGATGTTCTTTTCATGCCAAGTACTTGTACAAACCAGCTGACTACAAGTCATAAACAATGTTCATCACCTGAACATTTGATTTCAAATCCTGTTTTGCCAAAGAAAAATACTCATGCTAAGCAATTGTTTGTGCTTATCATGCAGCTCTGTGAAATTAGTCCCTTGTGATATTTAAACTATGTGAATCCTGTAAACTTCAAGAAAACATAACAAACACAATACTCTTGATTTCGATTTCACTTTCCGTATGTATTTGCATTCACTGAAATGATCAAGTGTTGATGTAAACCTTTATAAGATATTGCCCATTACAAAATATCAAATATGCATTAAAATAATTGTTTTCAATATTAATGCTTTGATATACCGTAGCAGTGTATTAATTTATGAAATCAGAAGCAGCAAAAGCAATACCTTATAGTCGCAAATGTGCATTTGTAGCATACACATGTACTTGGCTTTGGACAACTTTGATGGAGCATTTGGAGCTTGTAAACCTCACAAATACATGGTATGCTATAATAATATTTAGTGTTGCTGAAGCAAAATTGGTTTCAAGTTTTTAAGTTTGAGTTGACAGGCTCGTTGGTTTTACGTGTTGTTGCCTAAATATTGTTGGCAGTCAAAAAAATAAAGGTAGAATTCATCAAATTGCACTCATCAGCCAAGTATGTGGACTACAAAAAAAATTCAAAATAATCAATACAAATAATAATGTCATGCCTCAGTAAAGAGGCAGTACAAGTACATCTATCACTCATTTTGAAAACCATTGATTTAATTAACTGAAATTGTGGACACCAAGAGTCACTAATATTATTTTCAATAATATCACTTCCCTATAGAATGCAATATTCATTAAATATGTTAATCATAACAACACCGGCATTAGTTGAAGACAAAAGTGCTGTTTTAGGCAACAATTTTTGATTATTGAATGTACAATTTACTTCTTGTTTTCTTTGGCTATACAGGGTATCAATTGCCATACACTTAGTATGTTGTAAACCTGTAGGCTTCTTTGTTATTGGTTCCATTGACTTCTGTTAATATAAATTGTGGTTTAGCAAACTAAATCGCCGGTCCTGACTCTGCATTGATATGCAGTTTATGCACACTAAATGGGACCAACACTCCACTTTAATAATTAAACAATTCTAACAAAACTCTTAAACAAGATTCGACTGTATATTGTTAAAGTAGTAATCATTTTAAAAGCAATAATGTGTGTGCATTTATTTATTTTTTAATATAATTGTAATTTTTTTTGTTTTTTATTAAATGTGTGGTTTTTTTTTTAGGTTTTTTTTAGGGGAATAAGGAAATGAGTTTTTACATTTTGTATACAAAACGTATAACTTGTTGAAGTCTTATGACACTCCAAAACTGTTTCATATTTTGTTAGCACAATAGAAAAGACAAGAACTCCATGGTTTATGTTGATATTGAATACATGCACTTAATGGTCAATAGAGCACAACACTGGAAAGCTTAACTAAATTGCCATGAACGTTTAAACATGATTTTGTTTTACTTTAACATAAAGATAAAAAACGTAAGCCAATTTTCTTGTTATTTACTAGTTATTTACTATACCCAAATGTATGAATTGTCTAAAATAACTACACGTTTCTGTAACTACTCAAATTGTTAAAGGATTGAAATGAAACAGATCTTTTTAATTATATGTATTGTATATTATACATCAACAATGGCAGGTAAAAAAAGAAGGAAGCTAAAAAGTAATACTGTAAATTATTACCTCAGAAATGTGCATGCAATAAACATTAATTACCAACAACTTTGTGAAATATGTCAACTGTGTAAAAATACTTGTATGGCTTTAATGGGAAACAAATAAAAGAGATCCACTCTAACTAGGTGCAATATATTAACCATATCTGATTTAGTGAGCATACACAAGTAAGATCGATACAGTTTTCACTGATTATATACATCAATTATAAAGTGATTTAAGAAAACTTTACCACACACATCAATCGATTATATTCATTTAATCATTTTTTAATCTGCCGCTAGAAGGCGCTATAACATATTTGTTTGAAAATTACATTCTAGTCAGAGACATCGTTGAATGAAAGTAGGTTTATGTTATTTTTCACTTTCAAATTATAAGGCACTTCCGGTTTTGACCGGAAGGAAGGGTCACGTGATTTTACACACGAGATAAAATGAAGTTCCTGAATTATTCTACCAATTCCCACAAACTTCAAGTTCCGGTCTTTTGCGTTAAATTTGTCATTTATTTTTAAAGATTAAATCTATCACACCTTTAAGATGACGTCATGTGACCCCGATAACGTCGTCATCATGACGTCTGTCTTCGAGACAGGAGTTCACATTTGGCTTTTCACCTTGGTCAAGTTTTATGGAATACGACTTTGTTTTCCGTTAAAAGTGCTTGCAATTGTGCAAACAACGTTTACAAAGTCTGTGAGTGAGATTGGAATGGATTGTACGTAGCCGAAAGCGTTTTTACCTACCTGTCGTACGCGGCACCCTTCCCCATGGGCAATTTGATGACGCCATCCTAGCTGTTTCACTTGTTGGTGGCTAGTGTCCTCTCTGGTGAGCGTACGTGCGCATGTATATGAACATGTACATTGTACGTACGCTGTCAGTATATACATTCGAGTACATGCATACATGTACTTCAGTGTATAGGCCTACGTACAATCGTGTACAAAATGTGTACATGGAAATGTACGCATGTACCCTCACGTGTGCCATGCACACATAAAGGTAAATGCTATATGCACCAAGGCCATAAACGATTACAATTCTAGGGTGCCGCAGGGTATGTTCAAGTTAGCTTTTTGCAAAAATAACCAAGGAAAGTTCGAGAAGTACATTTACATTAAACTTTAGAGAAAAAATCAAGTTTATATCTGTCAGGGTTGATTTTTTATAATTTTTTTAAGAAAAAGAAGTTATTTCATTCTAACTTCCGGTCTGGTGACGTCATAATTGTTTCTCTCTGTCAACTTGTTCCTAGCATAAAGCTGATGAAATACACCGCGTTATAAAGTGATTTCAGCAAACTTCGCCACACACATCAACCGATTATTCATTTTAACAATTGTTCAACCTGCCGCTAGAGGGCGCTGAAACATGTTATGACGTCGCTGGTAGTTTAAAAAAAAAACCATTCTAGCCAGACACTAACATCGTTGAAAGTAAGTTCATATCATTTATCACTTTTAAATTATAAGGCACTTCCGGTTTAGACCGGTAGGAAGGGTCACGTGATTTCACGCACAGGGGATAAAATGAAGATCTTGAATTATTATATCTATTGCCACAAAAACCAAGTTTCAGTCTTTTGCGGTTGATTTGTTATTGATTTTCAAAGATTAAATCAATTACACCTTTAAGATAACGTCACGTGACCTTGATGACGTCTTCATCATGGCGTCTGTCGGCGAGACTGGGGTTCACTATAGGGTTTTCACCTTGGTCAAGTTTTATGGCAATACGACTTTGTATTTTTCCGTTATAGGTGCTTGGAACTTGAGCAAACAACGTTTACAAAGTCTATGGGGTTGGATTCTGCGTAGCCGAAAGCGTGTTTACCTACCTGTCATACGCGGCGCCCTTCCCCGTGGGCAATTTGATGACGTCATTCTGTTTCACAGATTGGCGGCGAGTGTCCTCTTTAGTGAGCGTACATGTGCATGTACTTACAATGTCAGTAGTGATACATTCGCTCAATACATAATACACTATCCCTGTATACGTACATGTACAAACATGTACATGTATATTATACGTGTGCCATGCACACATAAGGGGGCAATGCTTTATGCACCTAGGCCAAAACGATTCAATTTCAAGGGTGCCGCAGGGTATGTCCAAGTTCGATTTTTGCAAAAAAAACACAGGGAAGTTCGAGAACTACCTTTACACTAACCTTTAGAGCAAAAATCAAGATTATATCAGTCAGGTTTATTTTTTTAGGAATTGTCAAAGGAAAATAAGTCTTTTCATTGTAACTTCCGGTCTGGTGACGTCATAATTTTTTCTTCTCGTCGACTTGTTCCTAGCATGAAGCTGATTAAATACACCGGTTATAAAGTGATTTCAGCAAACTTCGCCACACACATCAACAGATTATTCATTTTAACAATTTTTCAACCTGCCGCTAGAGGGCGCTATAACATGTTATGTTGTCGCCGGTATTTTTGTTGTTAAATACAATCTAGCCAGACACTAACATCGTTGAAAGTAAGTTCATATCATTTTTCACTTTTAAATTATGAGGCACTTCCGGTTTAGACCGGAAGGAAGGGTCACGTGATTTCACGCACACGAGATAAAATTAAGATCCTGGATTATCATATCTGTTGCCACAAAAATCAAGTTTCGGTGTTTTGCGGTTGATTTGTTATTGATTTTCAAAGATTAAATCAATTGAACCTTTAAGATGACGTCACGTGACCCCTGATAACGTCACCATGGCGTATGTCTGCTAGGCACGAGCTTACAATAGGGTCTTCACTTGGGTTAAGTTTTATGGAAATACGACTTTGTTCTCTGGTAAAAGTACTTGTGCAAAAAAACGTGTACAAAGTCTATGGAGTTTAGGTTACAAAAAGAAAAAAAAGAAAGAAAGAAAAAAAAAATCAGAACAAAAACAAAGGCTTTTTCGCAAAATTGCGAAAAAGCCAAAAAAAAAGAAGAAAAAAAAAAAAATCAGAACAAAAACAAAGGCTTTTTCGCAAAATTGCGAAAAAGCCAAAAAAAAAATCAGAACAAAAACAAAGGCTTTTTCGCAAAATTGCGAAAAAGCCAAAAAAAAATCAGAACAAAAACAAAGGCTTTTTCGCAAAATTGCGAAAAAGCCAATAAATAAATATATAGATAAAGTATAATAAATAAAGTATCGCCGTTGGAGGCACAAAGAAGGTAGAATGATTGCTTAAGCCTAAGGAGATTCAGACATTCCCGTGGACACCATGCCATGGTCGCCGTAAATTTTTGAACATGTTGACAACAGTCGCACAAAGGTCGCCGATGATTTGGTTGCTCAAAGGTGGCTCAATGGAGGCAGAAGGGAGGTTCAATCATTGCCGTAATTGCAGAGCGGAGGCACAGTGGTCGCCCACCCAATGGTCGCGCTCGTAGATTGCCATGAAAATGGCCTAAACTTGCATTTTTGGTGGTTCAAGGGAGGCACCAGTATCGTTGTAGCAGGATTTTCTGGGTTTAGGCGACCATTGAGCGTCCTGGCCTATCATAGCTCGAGAAATGATCGGACGAACTTCGTTGCTTGCGCGAGACATTCTCCAAACTGTCGGAATCTGTTTGGGGTTTCACGAAGATTTTGCGAACATCACGCACGTCGTGAGCAGGTCGTGCGCATCTGACGAAGCTTTTTATACATTTTCGAGGGCAAATCACGAGCAAATCACGACCCGGAATGCTGAAAATGTTTGCAAGAAATTTTAAACTTTTTTAAAATTCCCGCCCAACTAAAAACGACTTACGCGAACAATTGACGACCCTTCCGATCCCCCGCGCATGTTTGGCGAACGTTTGGAACCTAAAATACAAATGTTATACTTTTGTTGGCATTCGCATCCTTTGCGAATCGTTCGCATGCCCCGTAAAAATCCACCGTTTTAGCGCCGTCAATTGTTCGCGAAAGTCATGTGCGCAAGAACTACTCACGACGTGCGTGATGTTTCGCAAAATCCTCCTGAAACCCCAAACAAATTCCGACAATTTAGAAAATGTCTTGCGCATGTTTCGCGCTTGTCTCGCGAAAGTAGTGAAGTTCGTCCGATCATTTCTAGAGCTAATCACGAACTGTCCGCTTACTTCTTGAGAACCGGTGACTTCGCCAAAAAAGCATCGGATCGCCGGTCGCAAGATAATCACGCGACATAATATGTACGAATGTCGCACGAATGTCGCATGAATGTCGCACGACGTTCAGTATTCGAGAAATATGCGCAAACAGTTCGCATGTGTCCGCACGAATGTTGCCCGAGATTAGTGCAACATTCGTGTGGTTCGCATTGTAGTCGCTTGTTCTTCGTGTATTTGGACTGGCCATCGTTCGGCAACGCTACACACACGACATTCGCACATACATGTCCGTTGTGAGAACTACGCACAAACTGCATTGTCGCGACACATTCGGGGAAAAACGTCTCCGAATTTGCATCTGTCGCGAATTGTTAGCATGCCCGGTAAAAACCCACCCTAAGCGCGACGTCTGAACTCACGGCCTTAACTCACGGCCACGACGTAATAACACGCGACAACGACTTATTTATCTTGCGGCCGCAAGTTATTACACGCCCTCTCGAGCTATTAAGTTGCGGCCGCGAGTAAGTAACGTTTTCTTGAATGCTATCTGAAACAATTCAGATCTTGCTAACACTTTGTTCGTGTTCTTCAATTTGAATTTAAGGTCTCTAGTTAGGTGGTATTTTGTGACGTTATTATTAAGATAAATACAAAAGAAATACCTTGAGTATTAAGTCTAGCCCTTGGCGGGCCGCATACATCATAATTGTTTTGCCAAACCGACGAAGCTGTGATGCTTTTATCGGGAATGCGACTATCTTCCATTCCGAGTGGTCTGGAGCACGAAGAGGTTCCTGTAGTGGCGCAAACAAGGGCAAAATCACTGTACTGCACATCAATTATACAGAAACAGAATAATAATACTAAGATCGGTAGGGCGTACGCACGCGCATTCCTGCCAGGAGGAATATGTGCTGGAGGAAAGATACAAATGCGCCAAACGTGACGTGCGATCGCAACGCAGTTTACGCATCGTGATTGTGCATCATGACTACGATCCCAAGCCGATGGACTTTGTCATCCTATGTTCAGAGATTTCTCCAAAAGCCTAATTTTCGATAGGTTATTAGCTACGAAATCTGGTAGGAATTGTTTGCGCAAAACTGCGGGGTCTGCCTGGGCTTGGCTTAAAGGGGATTCGACGTTAGCTCGTCTGATCACTTTTTAACGGATGTAGCGCACACCATCCCGGAGTAGTTGTTACAACTGCCTGACCGGTTGGCCATTGGAAAGTTAGAAAAAGAGGAAGGGTTGGATCTCATTTTACGCAAGCGGGCAGCTGGCGGAGGTCCCCCTGTTGATTATTGTTTCAGTCTTCTCATCTTATATCATTATGTGGACCATTTTCTTTTTAGAAATGCACCCGTTTGCCGGGGAGAGGGAGGGGGGGGGGGGGGGGGGGGTGGGGGGGGGGGGGGGGGGGTGAGGGGGAGAGGGGGGAAGAGGAAGGGGAAGGGGAAGGGAGAGGGGGGGGGGGATGAGGGAGGAGGGAGGGGGGGGGGGGTAGTGTACTTACCGGTGCAGTTTAGCCATTGACGTATCTCCTCAGAACAGCTGCTAATCAGAATGGTGTCATAGTACGTCGCCTTGTAGGGTCTGTACGGTACAAAGGTGCTGAAGCCACCCATTCCGATCTCCGTGCACTCACACAGGTCTTTGGCTTGAATCAGCCAGCGGTAGCGGCTCGTCTCTGGGTCGAGCTCCTGGTTCATTGTGCACGGCATTGCTTGGAAATGGAAGAACATACACATAAAATTACTTGTTTTTCATGCAGTCTGTATATAAATTCAGGTAAAAAAAAGACATCGCGAGATATGCGTTGATTATATTATGCAAGTTTTTTTATTGAATTTGATGAATACGTTTTTTAAGTTATTACACCTCAACTTTGTTGTATTTTAGGGCGTAACTACTTCGTTGTATTCACACATCTGTGGAATTAAGCATTTCGTTCGAAAATTGGTTTAGTGCAAATTATTAAAGGGGCACTAAGTCGTGAAATCCCCGAAAATGTTGTGTTTTAGATTGTTTACTTGGGCCTATCCTATGTTAAACCCATGGTTAAAAGGAATTCAACCTAATGTCCTGATTGTTTACCTCGGACACGACCGGAGTACGAATACTTTTGTTCGTGTCGTTATCATTTACTGGGCATGTATACGATGCACGTCGTTTGTGTTCATAAACACAACACCAATGCACAAATGGGGTCTCTTACACTTTCCGGTTAGACTAACGAATACACCCAAACAGTTTAGGAGTCACAAAGGTGGATCCAAACAAAATATGTAGGTGCTTATATCCTACTTTTAAATGCTTATTGTGATTAAAATAATATCGCCTAATTGGGCGCTTCCAGGACACAGTGTCCCTGTAGGCCTAAGCTGTATTTGTGTATTCTGTTTAATATAGGTTTATTTTAAAACATGTTTTACACAAATTCAGCAATTCTCGCATTAAATTTTGTCCGAAAAAAAAACTCCACACGCTTTTACTAAACCAAAACAATTAGTCATTTACACTCTAAAAACAGATTTGTTGAAAATAACCAATATATTGGTCGATTTCAGCCAATCCAGTTGGTAGATAATGTAGATGACCAAAATATTGGTTAAAATAGCCAATCTGATATTGGTTATAACACCAACAAATGCAATGTTGGTTAATTTAACCAATCCACCATGGTAGAACTCCACTACCAATTTGTATTGGTTACCACGTAACCAATTCATATTGGTTATAGCACTAACCAATACATTTATATTGGTTACCACGTAACCAATCCATATTGGTTTTAGCACTAACCAATACATTTATATTGGTTAACACGCAACCATTTGCATTCATATTGGTTAACACGTAACCAATTGCATTGGTTATATCACCAACCAATACAATATTGCTCAATTCAAACATTCTATAATGGTTAGGCTGCAACCAATATGTATTGTTTCCTACGTAGACAAGTTACGTAATGAAATAATACCAATGGATTTAACTTATTACACATTGCAATTACGTATACGTGCAATATAACCTATTCCTTTTAGATATTCCCTACTGAACACTTACTACAGACTTAGCCGTTGTGCGAAGTCACAGCTATTTTTTATGAATAATGTCAACATTTGAATACGAATGAAATGTAATGTGAATTTTTCGCTATGTTTGCACAAAAAATCAAAAATTAAATCATAGAATCGTTTGAATAATTACATGGTCAAAAGGTGCATTTTGGACTAAATACTAACATTTAACATCGACTATTGTCAAAACAAATTTCCTCACTTCAGTTTGGTCAGTTGCTCTATATAGGTACATTTCCTACAAGCTCAACCAATATGACTGGTTAAAGGCCAACCAACATATTAGTTATGAATGACCAAAACATTGGTTAATACCTTGGTTACAAGCTCAACCAATATGACTGGTTAAAGGCCAACCAACATATTAGTTATGAATGACCAAAAAATTGGTTAATACCTTGGTTACAAGCTCAACCAATATGACTGGTTAAAGGCCAACCAACTTATTAGTTATGAATGACCAAAAAATTGGTTAATACCTTGGTTACAAGCTCAACCAATATGACTGGTTGAAGGGCAACCAACATATTGGTTATGAATGACCAATAGATTGGTTTATTATTATTATTATTTGTGGTTTATTTAAACACTGCTTATAGCAGCCCACAGGCTGAATTACAAGTCAGTTTACATACAAATTTCAATACAAATTAGATGAGGTTAAAATCACAAAGAGTAAGCGGTAAAAACAAAGAGAAATTGTAAGTACAAAAAATATAGTACACATATCAAAAATTGCACAGAAAAACAATACATATACTATGCTAAAAAGAACAGGTAATTTCATTGGGCTGGTGGGAGTGAACTGAGTGCGCTATTAACAAGTCTGACTTGAGATATGGGACTGGGCTATTATAAAAACGGGTTGTTTTACAAGATGGAACATGAAGTGTTCGTTTGGACCGGAGATTCATAGTATAGGTGCTTTTAGATTTGACAAACCACTCATTGAATTTGCTTGAGTTAAAGGATTTCATTGCAAATTTGTTACAAAGGGAGGTTCTGCGCATGTCCAAGGGTTCCAAACCAAAACTGGTCAAAGCTTGTTCATATCCAGTATATGTTTGACCCAATATAATGTGGCACACTCTTTTTGTACTGATTCCAGTAGGTTAGAAAGAGTTGTGGTGATGCCCGAGTGCCACAATGGGGCAGCATATTCTATAACAGGCCTAATATAACCTTTATACACGGTCACAAACTCTTTGTCAGTTAACCCTGTCATTTTGAGTTTCCAAAGCATGAAAAGTTTCATGTTGGCTTTTTTTAACAATCTCCATGACATGGGCATCTCATTTTAAGTTGTTTTGCAATGTAACACCTAACAACTTCACACTGGGAACCTGTTGAAGATGAACATTAGAAATGGAATATTGAACGAAGGGAGGATCTTTTTTTCCCACAGTACACCTGCATGGTGTTACATTTAGACGGGTTCAATTGGATTTTGTTTGCTAATGCCCAGTCATTGAGATTGTTTAAATCTGCCTGAATCCTGCTTACACCAGTAATGTGTCTATTTTCGCTGAGAGTGAGATCATCTACATATTTCCAGCATTTATTCTGAGTACAGTCAACGGCGTTATTAATATGGGCAAGGAATACAACAGGTCCGAGTTTAGTACCTTGGGGCACACCCCCAGAAAGAGTATGCCAATCAGAAAATGTTTGTTTATACCTAACCCTTTGTTGACGACCAGTTAGGAAACTAACAATCCATTGCACAATAGCAGGCGATACACTGATACCTCAGTTGCAATCTCAACCAATATAACTGGTTGTAGGACAACCAATATATTGGTTATAAATGACCACTAGATTGGTTGATACCTTCAACCAATATGACTGGTTGACGAACAACCAACGCATTGATTATGTTTTAATCAACACATTGGTTAAAAACAACCAATATTGGGTGAGATTGGTTGGTCTTTTAACAAATCTGTTTTTTGAGTGTACCATTCGTTTGCAAAGTTTGGTAAATCTATTTAAACATTAGACCGAGAATATTCGTCATTACAGAGATTAAACTCGTTTGAGCTGTTTGCTCAGACGAATTTGATCTGCAATGACGAATATTTTCGACCTTGTGTTTAAAAAGGTGGCAAAACGTTGAAATTGAATAATGGGTTACTCAATTGTTTTGGTAAAAGCCTGTGAAATGTTTCCTCGGACTAAATTAAATGCGACAGTTGGTGAATTTGTATAATTATTTTTTAATTAACCGGAAAAACCTATATATTCATGCTTGTGTCGTGTTGATGTGACTTAATAAATTGAGTACAAATCACTTGTTTAAAGTGTTTTTTTTTTTACCGAAAAGTATTAAGGTAAAAGCAACTAAAATCAAATTTTAAGTGAACTGTAATAATTAAATTAGTCATATAAACTCGTCACAACAAATATCGAGATACATGTACTTACAAATGGTCCAATAGTTAACGGCCCGAAAGGGTATAGATTAATCGAAGCAAATAACCCACTGCATAATTTTGTTCTGCGTATTTTGACACCTCGATTGTTGAGATACGATGTTGCGGAGCGGAGTTATTGTCATTTCAATGGTCGTGGATCCAGTTTCAAAAGTGACAAAAAATATATAGAAGCCGGTTTGTATTGATCATGTTAAAGGATCAGCCAATAAGATAATATCTTCATTATGCCCGACTTTTCTCTTGAAAATGTGTGATGTAGCCTGCATGTATCATACTGTAGGAAAATATCCAAAGCATGTTAGAGTAAATTATTTATTTGAAACAAGTAGGGGTGTTTTGTGTTTTTTGTTAAATATATTAAATTGTTTGTACCTTGTTAATGATGCAAATAACTGTTGTGTATGTTCACGAAAGGACAACATTTAACAAGGTTTAACATATAGATAGCACCGTGCATTTCTAACATGACAATAATGTAATGTTCACACTTATTGCTGGTAAAAACACAACTTTAAATCGAGACATTTGATACATGTTTACAGTTTACATGTACATGTACTTGCATCACACAAAAATTAACATAGTTCATGGTGCTTTTTACAAAATGGGATCTACATGTACGAAATTGGCATCAAGCCCAAAACAGTTTTGAGTATTTGTATACACATGTGTGTTTGGAGGAAGCTCTTGCGCTGTACGGCCGGTTTTTTTACACGAACACTGACGCGTCCGTACTGATTTTCATAGTCGCTTGTATTTCGTGTAATACCCCCATGCTGTTTGGTTTTATGGCTTTATATGCCAACACAGTACTTTCCCAGTGTCTGAATATATTCCAATCCCAGCTGGTGTTGTTGAATGGGGCAAGGCAACATTAGCATGATTGATTGCTTGGGTAGATCTGGTGGTAAAATCCAGACCTTAAAGGCCCCTTTAGTATGTACATTAACACTCAAATTTGTATCCCAGTGGAGACATCTCTTTGTTCTCGTGTACAAACTGGTTAAAAAGTCGGGCACCTTTTTCAGAATGCTCCTATTTCAACCACAATTAATTTCGTGGGTTGAAATTTCGACCCAATATACCCTATATTATACCCTAACCCAAACACTAACCCTAACCCACATCCTAAACCTAGTTTTTGAGTAATTTAAGGCACACTCCAAAAATCTAATTCGTGAAATTCCCAGTGGAGACCTATTCATCTAAAGGAATTTACCCTCTAGAGACCTTTTGACTCCATTATACACATTGTGTTCAGGTCTCCAGAGGGTACCGAATTTTATATCACAATGAAATGGGATACTCATGGGGCCGCACTTTGCTTTGCAAAAAGCTGGGTCACCAGTTCAACCAGTGTTCAAGCGGCACTTACCATGTTACTTGGCTTGCTTTGAAGTAGGAATACATGTAATATGATATTTTTTTTAACATAGACAGAAAGAGTAATTGCTTTTTTTACGGCAAAGCGACCGTGAAAAGTAGTACAGTGCCACTGCGTTGGTTGTTTATCTGTACTTGTTCCTTGTTACACAGTCATAATAATCACTTTCATCCAACTTTCATGTATAAAACTACTTACATTGCTGCACACATTTATGTGAAAACAGTGTACATGTATAACATATGTTGTTAAACTTGTTGGAAAAAAAACACGTCCTTTCCTGAACACTTTAATACACAGAAACTAGATAAAAACAGTAATATCTTTGCAAGTCTTGGTACTTAACCACGCATTTATTTGTCATTCCTCATCAATCGTAGTTTCTAGAAACTGTGAATGAGACTCAAATCTTGTGATTTAGCACCCAATCAAGCCTATAGTTTGATAATCGTATGCGTAGAACAGTGAGTTTTAGGTTGTTGTTTTTGTTTTGTTTTTGTGTTGTGTTTTTTTTTTTTGTTTTTTTTTTTGGGGGGGGGGGAGATTGCTACAACACAAAGGAGTTTGTGAGCCCCAAATCAGCAAATTCCAACAAAGTCGCCAATTCCAACTATTTCTTTATTTTGCAACATTTCCCGTGAAACTGCCCTGAGTCAGGATCCATTCTTGAGTGTACGCTTATAACGTGACTTGCGTGGAGAGTACACGATATACAAACTAAAATGATTGTACCTCCAAATAGGCACTTGGGGAGACAATCCTATAGAGATGTACTCAAACTTAAAACAGTCCTAACTTGTTTACCCTAACCCTTTTCTCTAAAGCCGTGTTCCCATTGGACTTTTTCTTCCGCGGCCACGCGGAAACTTACCGCGGCATTCCTTAGCGTGAATCTACCACGCGTTCCCACCTGGACTTATATTCCGCGACGGAACGGTTCATTCGCTGTTCGAGACTGGCAGAATGTCACACATTGTGGCCCTGATAATTTACCGTGGCTGCGCGGAAGTCTTCCGCGACCTCTTTCGGCCTGTTCATTTTACATCACGGTCGCGGTAAATTGACAGGGAGGTCAGTTTACCGTGCGTCCCCATTGGATTTAATTTTGTCATTCTAAAGAAAAGTCGCGGTACTCTAACAAAATTAAGTCCAATGGGAACATGGCTTTAGGGAAACACTGAAATGTCTCCCTAAGTGCCACTGTCTCCTTATTACCTAAAAACTTACGCATCGATTACCCATTTTTAATTTTTTTTGGCACCAATTCCCGTGAAACTGCCCTGGGTTAGAATTCATTCTTGAGTGTATACGCTAATAACGTGACTTGCGTGGAGAGTACACAATATACAAAATAAAATTACTTCAACATTACAGCAAGAATCTCTAATATTTGGTATAGATTAAAAATGATTTGGTGGAATTAAATGTAAACAACTTAAAATAAGTAAAAAAATATAATACCTAAACGAATTAAGGCAACAGTACTTTGCCTCAGTGTTTAACTGACATGGGGTAAAACTACATTGGGACTAAAACCACTCGTGAGTCAACACCCATTTAGTATTGCGCGATGACCCCCAATCTAACCTGCAGAATCACTGCGATAAACATTGGGTGGCGTCATCAATACATATGGCTATTGTCCTAGACACAATAATTATTATCTAATAACATTGTCTAATTATATTTTCTAATTACATATAACATGTCCCGGTATACCTACATACTATGTTTGAACTCAATATCTGGATATAATCCTTTAAAGTATGCATCTTTAGGATGAAGTC
Source organism: Crossaster papposus (assembly GCA_037893245.1). Taxonomy (NCBI): domain Eukaryota; kingdom Metazoa; phylum Echinodermata; class Asteroidea; order Velatida; family Solasteridae; genus Crossaster; species Crossaster papposus. Next base: position 246,733 of record JBAIAA010000061.1, read on the forward strand.
ACATGACATACGATGACGTCATCATGACCTCACCCCTCGGGGAAACACTTCGCTTTAGGGATTATGTCTTTGTAAAACAACGATGGATGTTTAAAGTGGCTGGGAAACAAATGATGTTTACAGGGTGTTTATGGAATTTGGGATAGAACGAAACGAAGAGAAAGAACCTAGAAAGAAAAATCAGAACAAAAACATAGGCAACTTAACTCCTATAATCTTATGTAGTGATTGAGTTGCGCCCAAAAACATAATAATGGTCCAACCAACCAATAAATAGTCCAACAGAAAATGGGAGGCATTGCGTACTACTATACTAAAAAACACCCCGAGATTCAGGGAATTGCTGCAGGTGAAAGGTATGAGATCTTACCGGCCACTGATGATAGCATCATAACCAAAGCTGCTGCTCCCTTCATTCTCGAAGATGCAGGTTAATTCTGAGCACAGATCTTCTAGGTTTTAGGCTATGTGACACACAGTCAGTTGAGTTAATAATCGATCCAAACACTGCAGAGCAGCAAAAACCTCAAGAAAGGAGCCTATACTTGGATCATAGCTAAAAACCGTACACAGAAATGATCGGCAACCTATTAAGTTTGATCGTATAATATCACCGAATACACAAACCACCATGCCGATGGCATCAGCATCCAATCAGGAACGAGCAAGACATAATGAGACGAGGTGGGGCGAGGTTGTTCCTGGTGTTGGGAGAACACCTTGGTAACATGGCTGTCGTGTGGATTGTCTGTTTCATGCACATTTGTAGTGTTTATAGAATCCTCAGGAGGCCTTGAAGAGGCCTTCTGAAAATATCAAAACCACTTTAGTGACTTTACCCGCAAAATTATTATGTCACAGAGGCCCTTCCATTTTGCTTATATAGACTGGATTTTTCTTTTTAAATGTGGCATTTTGACGATCTACAAAGTTTATTTGGTGTCTTACGTTTCGCTTTGTAAACTTAACTGTTCTAATCTAATCCATTATAAAATTACGGTCGATCAGACCCCGTCCCCGTGTACACTGTACAAGCTTAACGCTAGGCTAGCACTGTATGCATGACTAGCGTCTTGTTTCTAGCCAAGTGCCTAGTGGTTGCTAGGCTATGTGTATATAGGCCTAGTACCCAACTTATCAGCTTTGCCGTACAACATGTGCAAGTCTGTGCATATAATGGCGCCAGTTTACTGTACAGGTTTACTGTACAGCTTTATGTAGCAGCATTATTAGTCCTGGAGCCCAGCCAGGTTTAATCATAATTTTGAGTGCAAAAGGTTTGAAGCGTGGGATATGTTAGTGTGACTGGGACAACTGCAAAATGGGTTTTCTTAAGTTTGGCGAGTGGTGCGTTGGGTGGGGGGAGCCCCTGACAGACCCCCTAAAATTCGATTTAATCATAATCTTGAGTGCAAACATAATTTCTTCATGAGTCGAAAGTTCATCGTGTACTGAATAGGATTTGTATACTTAAGAACAATATAATTGGTGCTAAGTACACTTAAGAAGGTCTTTAATTAGTGCTAATTAAACGTTTAATCATAATTTTGAGTGCAAGGATAAAACAAGTGTCAATGTGTAGCTGACACCTTGCTGGAGCAAAATCCGCCACTTAAGAAAGTTTTAAGTGGTGCCATCCCTAATTAAGAAAGGGTCAAAGGTCACCATACGTCATTAAACACCAATAATTATAACGTTGAGTGCAACTTGCATTTATGTGTATATCAACAGGTTATCATAGATCGATCACTGACCACAAGCTTAAGAATATGATATATAGTGCAAAGTCTAATTAAGAAGGTCTGTAATTAGTGCTAATTACACGTTTAATCATAATTACGAGTGCAAGGATAAAACAAGTGTCAATGTGTAGCTGACACCTTGCTGAAGCAAAATCCGTCACTTAAGAAAGTTTCAAGTGGTGCCATCCACAATTAAGAAAGGGTCAAAGGTAATCAGAAATCAATAAACACTATTCATCATAACGTTGAGTGCAACTTGCATTTTGTATATCAACAGTTTATCATAGACCGATCACTGATCACAAGCTTCGGAACAGGATATATAGTGCAAATTTCAATTAGGAAGATCTTTAATTAGTGCTAATTACACGGTTTAATTATAATGTCAAGTGCCATAAAAACAAACACGTTTTAATGTGTACCATACACTGTGGTAGAGCAAAGTGTGTCAATTAAGAACATTCCAAATTGTGCCATACTTACTAAAGAAATTGTCAAAGGTCACCAGGATTCCGAATTATCGTAATAAAGTCGAGTTTTTTATGCATTTGATCGATAACTTTGTGAATCAACAAACACCTTGTCAGGGTCTGATACACTTTATGACACGATGGGGATCTTGTATCAAAGCGAGCTCCAACAGGCCTTTTCTGCACAACCACTGAACACTGCGTCTTGCAAATCGAGAAAGAGAAGGCTTGAAGTGGAAGATATCTGAAATCTGCCAGACGTTTACAAGTACGGGCACACGTTTTATCTTATGGTTTATGGATGATGCAGCATGTACTAACGGGCCAAAAATATCCCGATATGGGCTGGGTTCATTGCGAAATACTATTTTGACAACCTCCCCAAGCAGATTTATATATTTATTTTTTACACAAAAATACAAACAGAATATTTACAGATGTACAAGGATATTTATAGGAATACAAAGCATTGATACTTAGGTATGTTTGTACATTAACTTTAAGAAAAGAAGGGCTGTAACTACGAAAGCTGTTTATCTTTATACCAATGTAGCATATAGACGTGGATAAATCCAAGTTACACGCGTCTTCCTAAACACCTGAATTAAACAGCTCTTACTAATTATCTTAAATGATTGTTTAGTTATCCTCGTGTAACTTGGACAGTCTAAACTTATTGACCGTGGACCCTATTGTTAATTACATTGTAATATAGAGGATTGCGCAACAGTATGAACATACGATAGGCCTCAGTAGATAAATCTTCAGCAGGTCTTTACTTAGATACTCTACAGCCTGAGCCATAATGGCTGATACCAAAAGGCAACGCAGTAACAGTTTCACTGCTGACGAAAGGATGGCTCTCGTTGAGACCATGAGGAACTTTAATTCCATTACATGTATTGGTGACAAACGATGTGACACTAAAGCCAACCAGAAAAAAGCTGATGCCTGGAAAGCTAATACTTCAGAAATGTCCATCTCGTTTCCTGACCATAAAAGCCGATCTGCTATAAGGACAACAAAGAATTGGGTGTCCTAAATACAATCCGAGAAGTCCAAGTAAATCGTTCAACGTGTCTTTGCTAACTCTGAAACGTCTGATGAAATGTTCCTCGTCATACTCTTCTAAGGGATTCACCTTGTCCCTAAAAACTCCTGGTGTACGTTGGTGTTGGCGACCATGACGATATTCTTGTTAGTTGGCCTCCTCTTGTGCAATTAAGAAGATTTGAAGCGCATCCATCCTGTCTACCTTTCTACCTTTCTGTGTACATATCTGGCTTCTAAATGGCTCAGAATACTCACTAAACAACCCCCGTACCTTGTTTAAGAATTGCTATTGTTTGTTATAAACACATGTTTAACTCCAATGGTCATTTAAACGCGGCTAACTTAAAACAAGCTTTGTAGTACTTGTTTGAAGTTAGACACCAGGTTTAAACAGTGACTACTAATTTATACGCATCCAATGGCTTAAACAGCTTTCGTAGTTACAGCCCGTACTGTTTAAGGCCAATTCTGATTTATGGGAAAGACGAAAACCCGCACAAAATGTACCTTCCTCCTCACACAGTACAACAATACTCTAATGTTGGCATAACTAAACTTACAAAATAGTGTATGTAGGCTGTGTTTAGGAACATAATCACGAATTATGTTTAAATTTAGATACAACAGCTTTCCTTACGTATTCGACATGTGGGCACCAACTTCATGCTCATCAATAACTGCGCCCACACAATTACAAGACCTCACGTTTTCAATAAGACTATCACTCAGCAATGCAGGTTGGATACACCATTGGTAATTGCTTTATTTATCTTGAATTGGTGGATTTGGGGGGTTGTATTTTATAGTCAATATCGTTTAACTGACCTGTCTGAAGTTTTACAGTCATTGATCCTGAGAAAAGCAAAACAAAAACGGCGTTCGTTTTCAACCGGCGTCGGGCAATGTTTTTTATGTTGTTCTTGTTTTGTTAGATTTACCGTCTGGCGATCGTTATTTTTGTTATATACAATTTAATTTTTGGAACAATTACAGGATATCTAGCGCAATAATTTTGCTGGATGCCTACAATTGTTATTTACTTTCAAATTAGTAAAATATTTCTTAATAATTCGATAGTCATTTTGTTCGATATCCGCAAATAGTATACTACCTTTAAGTCAACATTGGATATTTTCTGCCTTGTACCAATAAGCATACATTTAGTTTTAGGGGGGTTTAATGCTAGCTTGTTTCTTACGCACCAGTTGTGAAAACTAGTAAGAGCTGTATTTGAGGAGCTTCACATATTGACGTGGAGTCATCAGCTTACATAAATAAGTTGCAGTTTGGTAATATAGAAAATGGAAGATCACTAGTATAAATAAGGAACTAGTATCGACCCTTGTGCGGAACACCAATGTTTACGGACATGGTGCCGCCAATATTTACAGACTGACTCCGGTCACTTATTTACGACTTTAATAAACCAATTAATTACAGAAGATGACATGTTCATCTTTTCTAGTTTCTCTGGTAAGATTTCATGATTAACACAATCAAATACTTTACTGAGATCTAAAAACACACTGCCTGTAACTTCTATATTCTCCATGGCCTCAACACACATGTTTGTTAAGTCGTGAATGGTGCTTTCAGTTGAGTGCAGGAGTCTAAATCCTGACTGGCAACTAGGAATCAGATTGTTTTCATCAAGGTAGCTATATACCGATGTGTGCACCTATCTTTCAAAAATCTTAGAGATAATTGGCAGTATAGAAATAGGCCGATAGTTACCTGTACTACATTTATTTCCTGCATGTTTCAAATTTGTAGGGTATCGCTCACATCTTATGGTTAAAAATCCCAGTTAAAGATTTAATGATATATGCCTAAGATAAGGTGAAGCAATTCTGATCATTTTAACACTAATGCCATCCAGAGCTGTTGCTTTCCCAACCGACATAGATTATATTTGCTTTTGAACAAACTCTTAGGTAACATTAGGTACTACGCATTCTTCATTAAGAGGCGGCAGTATTGTCATCTTGTCTAACTTTAACTTTGTATTACATATTTACACCCATTCGTGTTTGAGAGGGTACAGGCAATTGCAATGAACTTCATGACTGTTTTGTGATATTTCGTATGCGGTGGGTTTTGTTCCTGCGTTTGGTAAAGTACATGTACACTTTGACGTTTTATGATTTCAATTATCATTCTAATCATTTATTAATCAGACATTTTGATCGGACATTGCGCTGTGTAATCAGTGATTGGTCCATAATAAACGGTTGATCCACATAGAAATGTAAGTTGCACTTACATTGTTCTTTGTTGGTGTTCAGTTTACACCCCCGGTGACCTTTGACCCTTTCTTAATTAGGGATGGCACCACTTGTAACTTTCTTAAGTGGCGGATTTTGCTTCAGCAAGGTGTCAGCTACACATTGACACTTGTTTTATTTTTGCACTCAAAATTATGATTAAACGTGTAATTAGCACTAATTACAGACCTTCTTAATTAGACTTTGCACTATATATCCTGTTCTTAAGCTTGTGATCAGTGATCGGTCTATGATAACCTGTTTGTATACACATGAATGCAAGTTGCACTCAACGTTATAATTATTGGTGTTTAATGACTTATGATGACCTTTGACCCTTTCTTAATTAGGGATGGCACCACTTGAAACTTTCTTAAGTGGCAGATTTTGCTCCAGCAAGGTGTCAGCTACACATTGACACTTGTTTTATCCTTGCACTCAAAATTATGATTAAACGTGTAATTAGCACTAATTAAAGACCTTCTTAAGTGTACTTAGCACCAATTATATTGTTCTTAAGTATACAAATCCTATTCAGTACACGATAAACTTTCGACTCATGAAGAAATTATGTTTGCACTCAAGATTATGATTAAATCGAATTTTGGGGGGTCTGTCAGGGGCTCCCCCCACCCAACGCACCACTCGCCAAACTTAAGAAAACCAATTTTGCAGTTGTCCCAGTCACCCCAACATATCCCACGCTTCAAACCTTTTGCACTCAAAATTATGATTAAACCTGGCTGGGCTCCCGGACTATATGTACATGTACATGCACTATGTGAATGTACATGTATTTTATTAAGTTTACTGATTTACATAGGCTTAAAAGTTATTGATAGATTTTGAATGCTAATCTTGAAAGAAATGAAAAGAACAAGTGGCTACACTGACTGCATGACTTTAGCCCCTTTCACACTATTCCCGACAATTCCCCGGGGAATTGCCGGGGAATTTCGGTCGGTCTGTACACACTGCCTAAGAAATCCCCAGGAAACTGCTTTTCCCCAGGAAATATTTACCCCTGCTCGGAAGTAGGGTCAAAGGAGAAATCCTCGGGGTTTAACGTTTTTCTCGGAGAAAAGCAACTAGTGTGAACGTCGCAGGGTTTGAACTTACCCCACCTTTTTGCGTCCACGGGTAATCTCGAAAGGTCACAGGGTCACAAATAGCGAGCCAAATAATTCGCGCGGTAACTTAGTATTGTAATGAAGTACCTTTCAAACTTGTCGTAAATATATTCACAGTTAAGTACAAAAGACAAAATTAATAATAACGTTTGGAAATTATACAAATAATTTAATTGTAAAGAATATGAGCAAAATGAATGGTTTTAATATTTAATAAAAGAAGTGTCCCCGGGAGTTACCAAATGGGTCTAGTGTGAACGGCTGCTGGGGTGTTGGTGGGGTAAAAAATCCCCGGGAATTTTCCGGGGATTTATTTCCGGGGACTGGCTCTGCAGTGTGAAAAGGGCTGGTTGTTTCTGTGTAAATTTACAGCACGTCCATTCACCATGTCTCTGCCTCGTGTAATTTTACGTGTGGCTGATTATTCTGTGTAGTATCTCCTACATTTGGTTTAGGCTCATTGTGCCTGCCTGTCGGGGGCTTATGGTAAAAGCCTTAATTGCTTTTTAATGAGCTGCTCTGTGCAGATTACACTCGTCTGAGCTGTTAGCTCAGACAAAATTTGATCTGCAATGACAAATATTTTCGACCTGGTATTAATTAAAAAGGTGGCCAAACGTTGAAATGTAATAATGATGTAGCAGCCTTAAATGTACATGCTTACATGCTTCTTTACATGCCCCCTCTGGAAACCACCCCCCCCCCTAATTTTCAACAGCCTGTTCATAGAACAGCCATAATTGGACTCATGGCACAGAGCCCTGGTGAGTGGATCAGTGGTCACCCACAGTCACTCTTACACTGGATGACTTTGAGTGAACACTATTAAAGTTTTATCAGCCCACTCACTGGACGTTTTGTGTCATCTATTTGCAGGTATGTGGAATTTTATTGGAGTTCATGGTCAGTTCATAATGTAGAGATTGTCTAGGTGTCATCCTAGTTCCTTTTAGACTTTTAAAGATATCGTATTTTGATTATTAAACTTGGATAAACTTTTATCAACCTTTTGTGTAGTCTGGCCTATGACACATTTACTTTTGCTAGATTCCTGTTCAGAGTCATGTTTTATCCAAGAATTATCTTATTGTTCCGGATGATATTTAGATTCATTGATTTGTACGTTTGACAGTTCAGACTTTATAGATGAGATTTATACTGAGATTTGTGTTGGATCACTTTTCCCACTATATGTATTTTCGTAGTAGAAAAAGTCATTGATGGTTGTCATTTTGGTAATTGTGCCATCTTCTCTGTACAGTATACATTGTACATGTAGCTAGACATAGGGCACTCAGACCACATGGTCTAAGAACAATGAAATGCCTGTGTGGCCCACCCCCTATACCCTTGTACATGTAGCTAGATGAAGGGCACTTGGACCACATGGTCTGAGCACAATGGAATGCTGGTTTGGCCCACCAATAGCCTTGGGGCTTCAACAGTTAATGGGCTAGCCTGGAATAATCCCTCATGTTTATCTAGTTTATATAGGACATCCCTTTGGTTTGATTTATGAGAGACAAGGGCCAGGCTAGGAAGGGCGATAAGAAGACTGGCTGGGTAGACTTGTTTTATTTAACTCCAGACTTTAACCACATGATGGTTTTATAGTTAATGTTTTTCTTTATACATGTACCAGTAATGTAATGTGTTTCTTTATCTTGTTTCAATGTGAATTTAGACAGAGAGAAAGTGTTTATCTTACAAGTTCTGGTTTTGTTATTTTGGTAGATATTACTTTGGCAGTAGAGATAATTAAAAGACTAGCCAAGTCTTTAAGTCTAAAGGGGCTTCAGTACAAAATAGGATTGTTGTAATATCTGACCCATAGTTTTATCCCTTATGTTTTAACCATTTAAGTCCTTAATTGTTATCAGTCACTCTTACACTGGATGACTTTGAGTGAACACTATTAAAGTTTTATCAGCCCACTCACTGGACGTTTTGTGTCATCTATTTGCAGAGAATTTAATGAACACCCTGCAGTGACTTAAGTCAGGCCACGAGGGGTGCAACATTTGGCGACCACGAAGGGACAGGTGTTTTTGTCTCTACTTCCATGCGGGGACGAATGTCAGCACCTGTCCAGTGACCAAACCCGACCGGAACAGCACGGTACAGCAATAGCCGGGAGCTTGGACGGAATGACCTTGTGCTAGACGGGGCGGCTGAAGCAACGGTGCTGTTGATACCTAGTAGAGGGAACAGAGGAGCGTCGTAGCGTCCTAATTCGCCCTACAAGATGGCAGAATCAGCACAAGAGGTATGCCAGCGTCTGATAGAGCAGGTCAGCCAGCTCCCATTGTTACGACTGCGGGAGGTGTGTCAGCACTTAGACCTCCCAGGATACCAGGATGTGGAGTGCCCCAAGTCTCTCAGAAGAAAAATAAGCCGTTACCTGCTGCGTGAGGAGCTTGAGGAGCGCGAGGATGAGGGGCTTTCGGACTTTGAAGACCTTCGAAATTTCCTCAAAGACGTTGTAGTGGGGGAAGAACAACCAGCTGCAGGCCCCCAACCTGATCAGAAGCCGGAAATCACTCTGAAATCAGACATCTCCAGCTTGATGACCTTGAGCCACAGAGAATTGAAAATCTCAGGACAGATCGGCGAACCGGGACAGCGGGACCGTCTGTCATTATCCAGTCTCGCTCACCAGATAGAGAGTGGTCATGCCAAGGGACACAAGGACCGCGAGATTGTTGAGGCAGTAATTCGTGCAGTGGTCCCGGGTTCATCCTTACGGAGCTATCTAGAGGGCAGAGCTGGTTTGACACTGCCCATCCTTCGCCACATCCTGAGGGCACATTATCAGGAAAAGGATGCAACGGAGTTGTATCATCAGTTGTCCCGCCTTGTACAAGACAACAAGGAGTCTGCACAGAGCTTCCTGGTGCGAGCCCTGGACCTGAAACAGAAGGTCATGTTTGCTTCACAGGAGAGTGGCTCTGGTTTGAAGTATGACCCTACTCTCGTCCAGAACATGTTCCTGCATGCACTTTCCACTGGATTTCGGAGTGAATCTGTGAGAAACGAGCTTCGCTCACTGCTGCAAGACTCCTCGACCACTGACGAGCTACTTTTCGAGAAAGTAAATATGGCAGCCAGCCATGAGATGCAGCGGCAGGAAAAGTTGCAGGCCAAAACTGCTTCTGTCCATGAGGTGCAACACGCCGACTCTAGCCCAGAAGGGTTGAAAAGAAAGCCAAAGGAGGGCACTCTGATGACAGATATTGCAGAAATGAAAGCTGGAATAATGGAAATAGCCGCGATGAAACAGCAACTCGCCAGCCTACAGGAAGCACTGACGGCACCAATCGCCCAGAATCAGCAGCGGCAATGGGCCCCACCCAGCCGACTACCCTTGCGGGGATGTAAACACTGCCAGCAGAGTGGAAACGGCAGTACTTGTGACCACTGCTTTAAATGTGGGTCAAGCGAGCATTTTGCCCGTGGTTGTCGGTCGAGAAATGCTCGATCGGGAAACGGCGAGGGGTTGCTGCCGAGGGACGGGCAGTAACCAGGGATATCAGACGCCCAGAGTCCCATGTGAATTGTGTGTCTCCATCGAAGAGGACGGACGTCACACGTCTTGTCGGTAAAAGATGTCTGGTAAGCTGTTGCATACAAGGCGTGATGACCCGTGCTTTATGGGACACTGGGGCTCAAGTCTCCATCATACCTGCCCAATGGAAGGCGACCCATCTACCAGATGTGAAGCTCCGCCCTCTTTCCGAACTCCTCGGCGGGGATAGAAAAATCAGAGTCACCGTTCTCCTCTCCAGTTGTCTGTGTGCGGAAGAAGGATGGGTCCCTCCGCCTCTGCATTGATTATCGGGAACTTAACCAGAAGACGATCCCAGACAGGCAACCCATCCCACGCATTCAAGATGTGCTCGACAGTCTTGGTGGTAACCGTTGGTTTTCGACACTTGACCAAGGCAAGGCTTACCACCAAGGATTTGTAGCCGAGAGCAGTCGATCCGCCACAGCTTTCATCACCCCGTGGGGCTTGTATGAATGGAACCGAATCCCCTTTGGTCTGACAAATGCTCCGGCAGTATTCCAACGAGCCATGGAGAACTGTCTGGATGGTCTGGTTGGTGAAGTAGCTGTAGTATACTTGGATGACGTGCTGGTGTATAGTGACACATTTGAGGGTCATCTGGAGAATCTCCGTCAAGTACTGAGACGTTTTCAGGAGCGGGGCGTGAAGCTTAAACCCAGTAAATGCAGCCTATTTAAGAGCGAAGTTCGTTACCTTGGACGTATTGTCTCAGGGGAAGGGCACAAGATGGACCCGTCTGATATCACAGCAGTCGAGGCTCTACGGGATAAGAGACCAGGCACAGTCGGTGAGCTACGGAAACTGCTTGGCCTGCTGGGGTATTACCGCCAGTACATCAAACATTTCTCAAAGAAAGCCAAGAGTCTCTACGAGCTGCTCCGGGCCCCTCCCAACAACGAGATGCCGTCAGTTCATGACAACAGTCCACGGAAGAAGTTCAAAAGAAAGTCAACCTCCAGTAAAGGCAACAACCAGGTCCCATCAAAACAAAAAATCACCTGGACGGCTGACCATCAGCACGTGCTTGAAGAACTTTTGGGTTGCCTCATCCATCCACCAGTGATGGGTTTCCCTGACCACGAGAAGCCCTTTATTCTCCACACTGATGCCTCCAATGACGGCCTCGGAGCTGTTCTCTACCAGCAGCAGAATGGGAAGATGAGAGTAATTGGGTATGGGTCTCGCACACTAAGTCCGGCAGAAAAGAACTATAACCTACACTCTGGGAAACTGGAGTTCCTGGCCCTGAAGTGGGCAGTCACAGAGAAGTTCCGGGACTACTTGTTCTATGCACCCTCCTTCACAGTTTTCACTGACAACAACCCTCTCACCTATGTGCTGAGTTCAGCAAAACTCAATGCAACAGGGCACCGGTGGGTCGCCGAGCTGGCTGACTTTAATTTTACCATCAAATATCGCCCCGGGAAATGCAATACCGACGCTGATGTTCTCTCTCGGATGCCCCTGGACATTGAGAAATACGAAGCCCAGTGTACGAGAGAGGTTAGCCAGGACGAGATTGCAGCAACGATCCAGGCAGTCGTGGCTGTCAGTTCGGGGTGTTACCCATGGGTTTCCGCCATTTCTACATCAGTGTCCAGCCCTGATGATAAGGTGACCAGCTCTCGTCATTTCACGAAGGAAGAGGTAAAGTTGGCCCAACGTGAGGAGCAGAGCATTGGCCATGTGATCCAATACATCCAACAAGGCAGTCGACCCAATAGACAGGACAGGGTTGGAGAACAACCCAACACCACAGCGCTCCTACGTGAGTGGGACAAGCTCAAGTTAGATGGCGACGGAATTCTTCTTCGGAGATATGGTGCCAAACTGCAGTTGGTTCTCCCCCAGAAGTACCATCAGATCGTTTTCAAAGAGCTGCATGAAGAGATGGGACACCTAGGTGCAGAGCGCGTGATACACCTGGCTCGGGACAGGTTCTTTTGGCCCCACATGCAACGCGACATCGAGCACTATGTCACCAATATGTGTGGGTGCCTCAAGCAAAGACGGCCAAATCGGCCAACGAGAGATCCCCTCCGCAGCATCGTGACGACCGCACCCTTTGAGATGGTTTCCATCGACTTTGTTCACCTGGAGAGGAGCGTTGGAGGATATGAGTACATCCTGGTCGTCATGGACCATTTCACGCGCTTCGCACAGGCGTATCCAACGACGAACAAAGCTGGAAAGACAGCGGCAGACAAGTTATTTAACGACTTTGTCTTACGATTTGGTTTTCCCCACAAACTCCATCATGATCAGGGAAGGGAGTTTGAAAACCAACTCTTCAAGAGGCTTCAGCATCTCTGCGGTATAACGCCGTCACGCACCACTCCTTACCACCCCCAAGGGAATGGCCAAGTTGAGCGATTCAACCGTACGCTCCTGGGGATGTTGCGAACCTTACCGGAAGCAGACAAGACACGGTGGAAAGACTCTGTCAACAAGGTCGTGCATGCATACAATTGTACCCGGTCCGAGGCGACAGGATTTTCCCCATTCTTCCTGCTGTACGGACGTCCGCCCCGCCTTCCCATCGATCTTGCCTTTGGTCTACCGCAGAACACCAACGACACCAAAGACCCTCGGGAGTACAGCCAACGGTGGAAGAGACAGATGGAGCAGGCCTACGAGCTCGCCAGACAGAATTCCAGTAAGTCGGCAGCTCGTGGAAAGCAGTACTTTGACAGAAAGGTGCATAGTTCTGTCCTCCAGCCAGGAGATAGAGTGCTGATCAGGAACCTCAATGAGACAGGCGGACCAGGGAAGCTGCGAGCTTACTGGGAGAAGAAGATCCACATAGTGGTGCATCAGAAAGGAGATGATTCGCCTGTCTACGAACTGCGACCAGAATGCGGAGAAGGTCGTCACCGAACTCTGCATAGAAATCTGCTTCTACCCTGTGATGAGCTTCCAGGTGAACTTCCTCGCGATCCAGTGACTCCCCGAGAGCATTCATTGCCCACCAGAAGACGGTCAAAGAGACAGACTATTCCCGCCACGACCGAGTCTGACAGCTCTGGTGAGGAATTTGTAGTCCAGCCCCCTTCCGTACAGACATGTCCATCGTGTCCGAGCTCACTAAACCGTGCAGCTCAACCATTTGTGCCAGCACCAGTAGTTTTTCCTGATGTGATGGTTGTTCCGGAACCAGTAACTGTCCCCACACCAGCCCCAGCGCCCGATGCAGCACCAGAGCGGGTACCACCAGCGGCCCCTGAGCCTGTACCTGACCCTGGCCCCGTAGAAGCCCCAGAACAAGTAGTAGCCATACCTGAGCCAGCTGTGTCGTATCCAGAGACAGTAAATGTCCCAGAAACAGATCAGGTCACCTACCAGGCAGCATCAGGGGAACCCCTCAACTTGGAGCCTGAACCGCACGAGACCAGGCCCTATCCGTCAAGACAAAGGCAGCCCCCTCAGCGTTTGGCCTATGAGCAGTTGGGTCAGCCACAGCAGGGATCTGGGGTTGTCAACGAGGTCACAGCAGGGAGTCCCCTGCTCGCCCCACATCATTTGGTGCCCTGTCCGCAGGTACCCATGATGCCATCACCGGTCTATATGCCAATGCCGGGGTCACCCCATTCTATGCAGGAATCTCGTCCAATGATGATGCCCTGGCCTGTCTACCGGTGGCCGATGATGTTACCGTGGAACCAATGGTATCAGCAGCCAATTGCCTCAGCAGTCCACGAGAGTAGGCTAACGAACACAATTTGCTAACAAATCACTTGTATTTGAAGATTTTTGGAAATGTTGGGGTCAACATTTAAGTTGGTGGGGGAGAGTGTAGCAGCCTTAAATGTACATGCTTACATGCTTCTTTACATGCCCCCTCTGGAAACCACCCCCCCCCTAATTTTCAACAGCCTGTTCATAGAACAGCCATAATTGGACTCATGGCACAGAGCCCTGGTGAGTGGATCAGTGGTCACCCACAGTCACTCTTACACTGGATGACTTTGAGTGAACACTATTAAAGTTTTATCAGCCCACTCACTGGACGTTTTGTGTCATCTATTTGCAGGTATGTGGAATTTTATTGGAGTTCATGGTCAGTTCATAATGTAGAGATTATCTAGGTGTCATCCTAGTTCCTTTTAGACTTTTAAAGATATCGTATTTTGATTATTAAACTTGGATAAACTTTTATCAACCTTTTGTGTAGTCTGGCCTATGACACATTTACTTTTGCTAGATTCCTGTTCAGAGTCATGTTTTATCCAAGAATTATCTTATTGTTCCGGATGATATTTAGATTCATTGATTTGTACGTTTGACAGTTCAGACTTTATAGATGAGATTTATACTGAGATTTGTGTTGGATCACTTTTCCCACTATATGTATTTTCGTAGTAGAAAAAGTCATTGATGGTTGTCATTTTGGTAATTGTGCCATCTTCTCTGTACAGTATACATTGTACATGTAGCTAGACATAGGGCACTCAGACCACATGGTCTAAGAACAATGAAATGCCTGTGTGGCCCACCCCCTATACCCTTGTACATGTAGCTAGATGAAGGGCACTTGGACCACATGGTCTGAGCACAATGGAATGCTGGTTTGGCCCACCAATAGCCTTGGGGCTTCAACAGTTAATGGGCTAGCCTGGAATAATCCCTCATGTTTATCTAGTTTATATAGGACATCCCTTTGGTTTGATTTATGAGAGACAAGGGCCAGGCTAGGAAGGGCGATAAGAAGACTGGCTGGGTAGACTTGTTTTATTTAACTCCAGACTTTAACCACATGATGGTTTTATAGTTAATGTTTTTCTTTATACATGTACCAGTAATGTAATGTGTTTCTTTATCTTGTTTCAATGTGAATTTAGACAGAGAGAAAGTGTTTATCTTACAAGTTCTGGTTTTGTTATTTTGGTAGATATTACTTTGGCAGTAGAGATAATTAAAAGACTAGCCAAGTCTTTAAGTCTAAAGGGGCTTCAGTACAAAATAGGATTGTTGTAATATCTGACCCATAGTTTTATCCCTTATGTTTTAACCATTTAAGTCCTTAATTGTTATCAGTCACTCTTACACTGGATGACTTTGAGTGAACACTATTAAAGTTTTATCAGCCCACTCACTGGACGTTTTGTGTCATCTATTTGCAGAGAATTTAATGAACACCCTGCAGTGACTTAAGTCAGGCCACGAGGGGTGCAACAATGAGTTACTAAATTGTTTTGGTAAAAGCCTGTGAAATGTTTCCTCGGACTAAATTTAATGCGACAGTTGGTGAATGTGTATAATATTGTTTTAATTAGCCGGGAAAACCTATATACTCATGCTTGTGTCGTGTTGATGTAACCTAATAAATTGAGTACAAATCACTTTTTTTAATGTGTTTTTTTGTTACTGAAAGTACTGAAAGGTAAAAGCAACTAACATCGAGTTTTAAGTAAACTGTAATAATTAAATTAGTTATATAAACTCATCCCAAAAATTATTGAGACACTTAAGAATGATCCAATAATTAACAGCCCGAAAGGTATGGATTAATCGAAGCAAATAACCCACTGCATAATTTTGTTCTGCGTATTTTGACACCTCGATTGTTGAGATTCGATGTTGCGGAGCGGAGTTATTGTCATTTCAATGGTCGTGGATCCAGTTTCAAAAGTGACAAAAAATATAGAAGCCGGTTTGTATTGATCATGTTGATGTTAAATGATCAGCCAATAAGATAATCTCTACATATGCCCGACTTTTCTTTTGAAAATGTGTGATGTAGCCTGCATGCACGTATCATACTGTAGGTAAATTATTTATTCGAAAACTATTATTTATTAGAAACAAGTAGGTGTTTTGTGGTGTTTTTTTTTAAGGTAAATACATTAGTTTTTTGGTACCTTGTTAATGATGCAAATAACTGTTGTGTATTTATGTTCAGGAAAGGACATAATTTAACAAGGTTTAACACATAGCACCGTGCATTTTCCAACATGACAATAAAGTAATGTTCACACTTCAAATTATTAATAATTATTGCTGGTGAAAACACAACTTTAAATCGAGACATTTATACATGTTTACAGTTTACATGTACATGTACTTGCCTCACACAAAAAATGCATAAATAATTAAACTGTATTGCCCCGGTGAACATAGTTTAGTCAGAATGGTGCTTTTAAGAAAATGGGATCTACATGTACGGAATAGGCATCGAGCCCAAAACAGTTTTAAGTATTTGTATACACATGTGTACGTGTGCGATTGTATTGACCGGCAATCGTGGTCGTGGGAGGTATTGAGTCCCCGATTCTTATAGGGCTTAGCCTGGGTATTACTATACAAGAGATTCAGGGAATTGCTGCAGGTGGTACATACATACATACATAGAGAAAGGAACAGATGAGATCTTACCGGCCACTGATGATAGCATCATAACCAAAGCTGCTGCTCCCTCCATTCTCCAAGATGCAGGTTAATTCTGTCAAGGAGAGTGGACGATCGGGAACTGTAGATTCGTGCAAATAATGGACGAGGCGAAGCCGAGTCTATTCTTTGACCGAATCTATTTTTTGTTAACAACAAAGGTTTGTTTAAATAAAATTCCTTGCTTGCCGCAATCCCCACGTTTGTAAATAAGTGTGGATCAGGTAAAGTTAACCATGCGTACATGTATTATTTAGTCGATGTGCTTGTACAACGAATGAAAGGCATCAGTAGTTCGGTTCGTGTCTCCTCGAGGTGCATGGTATCTTGCTCACAACAAAAACTGTCGATTTGTGACGAACCTACAGTTAGCTGTAGCCTCGTCACGAATCTACAGTTTGCTGTAGATTCGTGAACATAATCTACAATTTCAACAATAGTATGACGTCACAGAAATAGATTAAGAGCACGGATCGTCTAGGTTTTAGGCTATGTGACACACAGTCCGTTAAATTAATAAGCGATCCAAACACTACAGAGCAGCAAAAACCTCCAGAAGGAAGCCTACTTGGATCATAGCTCAAAACCGTATACATAAATGATCGGCAATCTATTAAGTTTGATCGTATAATATCACAGAATACACATACCATCATACGGATGGCATCATCGTCCAATCAGGAACGAGCAAGACATAATGAGACGAGGTGGGGCGAGGCTGTTTCTGGTGCTGGGAGAACACCATGGTAACATGGCTGTCGCGTGGATTGTGTGCTTCACATTTGTAGTGTTTATAGAATCCATAGGAGGCCTTGAAAAGGCCTTCTGAAATATCAAAACCACTTTAGTGACTTTACCCACATAATTATTATGTCACAGGGGCCCTTCCATTCTGCTTATGGACTGGGTTTTTCTTTCTAAATGTGGCATTTTGACGATCTACACAGTTTATTCGGTGTCTTACATTTGGCTTTGTAAACTTAACTTTTCTAATCTAATCCATTATAAAATTGGTCTTAACTGAACTGAAGTCGCAAACTAAGAATGACAACGCACATTCACCTCCAATACACAAATACAAAACGCTACCCCATACTTTCGCTATTCAGAGACTACAATTTCGATACGTATAAATAGGAAATGTTGATACCGAGTTTTCAAAAGATGGTTATGTGGATGTTTGTATCCTATACTTTTAAATGCTTTTCATTTCGCCCACAGGACATAGTGTCCCTTTAACTGTGGTTTACTTGCTTGGGATAAACGGACAAGTCTCATCAAAAAAGAGCCTTGTGTGTGTAATTTATTTTGTCGACTTTTGTATGAACACAAAAAACGTTTAGACTAGGTCTCTATGTATATGTACTCACAATACTTTACCGTCTCCGTTAATAGTATATTTAGCCAAAATCGTTAAAGTCGTTCTCATTCACTCGCCGAGCTTCGAATTTCTTTATTCCACTTAGCTCTGGAATTTGTTCTCTGTACTCAACTTCAAGGTTCTGCCTAGTCTTTGCCAAATACGACAGTAGTCGATATTGTGCACGTCGCGTATAATAATCTTGTTCACGCATGCAGTGCGCCTGTAAACGACACGATTATAGACTAAGCTCTCATACCAATACAGTCATCTTTGCAAACTTGCGCCGGCAGTTTAACTATTTCTCAGTATTTTTCCGCAGGCTTTCTTAGGGAGGCAATCAACGATCGCAGAACGACGGCTGTTATACGCTCAACACGTACTGCGCCCCCTTTGTAAAAACAAAGTATTATTGAAATTAAAAATTGCAACAGTAATGTTTGCCTGCAACCAGCCTATTGCAAAATCGCAACAGTACTAGTTGGCACCACGAATATACAATTCCGGAGATGATGAGCTTCGATTTTTGTTTGCTGAATTCAAAAGAGTCTCTGGCAAATATCAATAAAAATAGGAAAAATACGTTTCAATGTTTAGAACTTACGCAGTTAAAATGTTTGAAGGTTGCCTTCATGGAGACACTAATAATTGTACGTACTTTTTGTGGTAAGACAAGAGTTGTTCATTCACCGTAAGTATACAGGGTGTCTCAAAAAAATTATAACGCACCTTTAGGTGACCGTAACTTTCTAAATAAGTGTCGGAATAGAACAATTCAAATGACAAAAAAAGTCAAATTAGTTGGCTATAATTTAAAGAAAACCGCGCTTGATTTGGCTCAGTAATTACGGAGAAATTAGCAATTACGTAACAGTAGTCAAAGAACACTTCCACACAAGTGTGTGTATTACACAGATTTCTAAACATTAAACATGATTTCTAACCTAATCAAGTTTCTAACTTTATCATGTCTAACTTCTCAAGTTAAAAATATTAGGAAGAAAAACATTGTTTGCCGCTTACTCGCGGTTGATTGATCTGTAGTGCGTTTGTTTGTTGCCTGTGCCTGCATGTGGTTAGTCGTTTCTGTGTAAATTTACAGCACGCTCATTAATACGCTGTCCCTCCCTCGTGTAATGTTACGTGTAAATAACGCTTCAATTGCTTTAATTGTTTCTAATTGCAGCTCGTGCTTTTATCATAGGCCCCAGACAGGCAGGCACATTGAGCCTAAACCAAATTAATGTAGGAGATAACATACAAAGAATAGTCAGCCACGCGTAAAATTACACGAGGCGGAGACAGCATATGAATGAGCGTGCTGTAAATTTACACAGAAACGATTAGTCGTCAATTTTTCTCGTACATAATTTCCCATTAAGAGTTGAACAGTAAGTGTGCATCTCATGGAATTATTTGTGTTTATTGAGAAGGGGCATAATCATCATGCGGCTTACGTTTTGTTTAATTATTAGAACTATTATCGGTCACATGGGAAGGACATTTAATTGAAGGACGTGTAACGCTGGGCTATGTGGATTTCTTTACATTTTTTCTGTGAGACTATTAGGTTTTTTAACATAAAGTGTTGTGTTTATTGGGAAGGAGCGTAATCATATACATGCGGCTCAATTTGTTTGTATTATTATTAGAACGATTCTCGGTCACATGGGAAGGATATTAAATTGAAGGACGTGTAACGCTGGGTTATGTGGATTTGTTTTCTTTTTCTGTGAGACTATTAGGTTTTTAGTTAAAGATGAAGTGTTTTTGCAAGAAAATAGCAAGGATAAACTGGTTTATGCAGGCATACTTCAAGAAAAGAGTTAACTGCAATGAATCAGAACTAATTTTATATGGCAAGGGGAGTGTTCTTGTATCGTATTACGATCGAGGATCGAAACACAAAAGAGAACAAAGGATCCTCAAAGGACGGTTTGCTTGTCCGAATTCGGTCCTCGATCGTTGGGGTAAGCGCTAAGTAATGGGGTTAGGGTATAGTAAAGGAACAAAGAAAAACACAATATCGATCCTCGGTCGTTATGTGGTTCACGACTGTGTGTGTTTATGGGAGTTTAAGCCAGAACTGTTTCTCATCGTTTTTGTAATTGTTTTTAAGATACTGAAACGGTTTTGCTGCGTGAGGTATCATAGGATTTTATGTTTGTGTCTGGTCTGCAGAGATAAATCTGTATATTTATGATGTGCTGGTACGCCAGCAATGTTGGCGCGTAACTATACTGCCCAAAGCGTAATTTATTTTATTTTTATTTTGTCTTAGTGAGATACGCTTCTGGGAGGTCAGTTCTGGCCACCCTTTTTTGGCGAGATTGTAAGTAGGAATGGTAGGGGGGGGGGGGGGGGCTTACGTGTACAAGTTTCAAGAGAACCCCTCCGTATTTTTCGGGTTTGTTTAACATATTTTTGTTTAATCGGAAAAGGTTCTGCTGACAAGTATCATATGGAATGTATTTGTGACTAGTCTGCAGAGATAAATCTGTAGTTGTACGTTATCTAGTGGGTATGCCAGAGAGTGGTTGTTTGACTGGCCTCTCCAGTGCGCAATTATTAACTCTTTTTGTTCCCGTTTTTGGGTCAGACACGCATCTGGGGGATCAGTTCTAGTCACATTATCTCCGCGTTTCAAAAAAAATAACGAAAAATACGGAAGGGGTTTTCTTGAAAAAGCGTATCTCACTAAGAAAACAACTTAAACTAAGAATTACGCTCTGGGTGGTATAGCTACGCAACCACATTGCTGGCGTACCAACAAATGGTAAATATACAGATTTATCTCTGCAGACCAGCCACAAACACAAAATCCTAGGATATCTGACGCAGCAGAACCGTTTCAGTATCTCCAAAACAAAATACGAAATCGATGAGAAACAGTTTTGGCTTGTGAAAACTCCCCTCATGTTAAAAAAACCTAATAGTCTCAAAGAAAAAATGAAAACAAATCCACATAACCCAGCGTTACACGTCCTTCAATTAAATGTCCTTCTCATGTGAACAATCTCTGAATACTGCCTTTCGGCAGGGGGAGGGACATCATTTCGTTTGATACATTGCGTTATGGGCACAACCCATATAAGTTTGTGTGTGAACTGAAATCTCTCTAATCTCAAACTCAGAACACTCTAAAATTCAACAATTTTCAGCATCACCCTAATTTGTCCTCATTTTCTTTCATTGTTCTACCTTTACTGAAGACCCAACGCGCTACTATGGGGATTCGAAAATGTCCCCACTACTCGGTCTGTCTTTTCCAAACAAAAGAGCCTGTCCCCATAACTAGATGGAGGCTCGTACATGTTCCCTTTCCCAGGATCGCCGCCCGTGCATAGTTAAGCGTTAAATCATTACGGCCTCGCAATATCCTTCTCGAACTTCAACATCTCCATCATCGCCTAAAAATGTGATATATTATAGGCAAGAAACTGTGCAGATCTTGAAAATGCCACAATTAAGAAAAAACAGATGGAAGCTGCGCCGACGACATGGTTTGTTGCATGTGTCTTGTGAACTTGCGAAATGGAAGGGCCCTGTGACATAATGCGAGTAAAGTGGTTTAATATTTCAGGTCTTTTCTCAAGGCCTCTTAAGGATTCTATAACACTAAAAATCAAAGCTTTTGAAACAATTTCGAGAATATTTGTCATTCCGCCTGTTCCTGATTGGATAGGCTTGGTATTACGTCTTTTCCGCTCCGTGGTAGATGCACATCTGCTGGTGCCAGCTGCATGTGTATCGATCCACCTCGATATAATTATCTCGATCAATTTATACACGTTTTTGAGCTAATATAGTATGATCTAAGTTTATGTATCCCCCTTCAGGTCTATAACTGCAGCTCTTTGTGTGTTTGTGTCGCTGATTAATACAAACTTAACGGATTATGTGTCACTTGCACTGCACAAATTAGAGACAGTAGTATTAAACGTTTCTCGTTGAAGGTCGTTTCCAGATTGTTGCCCATATTATATCGACTAGTATTTAACTGCTCATTTCGATACAACAAGTCCTTAAAGAGCACCTCCTGCCAGGACCAACCTTTGGTGCATCCCTCATGGGTGTACTATCTGCTTCCGACAACATGCCGTTACAATCTCGGGATACATCAAGGCGATGTTTCATCAAGTACGCCTGATATAGAGGACGGATGCCTCTATCGCTTCCTGTGGCGCAACCTACAAGTTGACGTCCAGCCAGACATTTGTGGTTTGATTCAACCTGTAGTATCTGCGGTGCTACATTTGCTCCGAGGAGGCGCGCCGCTGACCGTGTGAAGGACTACCAGAGGTTGCAAAGGCAGTCGACCAGTCCTGCTATGTCGACAACTGTTTTGAGAGCCTACAAGCAAATGAAGACGCCAACATTCCCATCCAGAAGATGCGAGACTTGCTAGCTGACGGTTGTTTCAAAACACGACAGTGGACCAGCAACATTCCTGCAGTGGTGGAAGATCTTCCACCAGATGCTTGTTCCGATAGCTGTGAGCTGTGAGCATAGACCCATCAGATATGACTGCTTCCACATGAGGAATATGTATACAATCCTTGTGAGCCAGTACGACTCCGTATATTATCTAACTCCGTTTACAGTTTGAGCAAGAGTCGTTGCCCAAGACATGTGGAAGACAAAGCGCAACTGGGATGATAAGCCGGGTGATATCAGAGAACATGCAATGGCAAGCCTGGAAAAGTAAACTTCTCCACCTGATTGGAGTGAAGATAAAACAGATGCTCTACCCCCCCCCCCCCCCCCCCCACCCCCTCTCCCCCCCCCCCCCCCCCCCCAATTAGCTGATTTCATCTAGAAAGAAAGTCCATATTACTCTTAAAGATGTTATCATTTTAAGTGACTCCACTACTGTCCTCACCTGGCTGAAGTAAGATTCCTGCCAGTATAAGGTGTTTGTTGGCACCCGTGTTCCTGAAATACAGACCCTCACCGATGTTGACAAGTGACATTACGTCGAACCAAAGAACAACCCCGCTGGTGAATTTACAAGAGGCAAGACCATGGTTTACCACGGCCAAGCCAACAGATAGAGAGAGAGTCCTCCTTTTCTTTGGTTGTCCTCAGACATGTGGCTAGCTCAACCTTCTGAACAGACAGAAACCCATCTCAGTTCAAGAGTCAGCCTTATGTGGTGTCATAATTCAGCCCAAAAAAATTACCTGATCCGTCCGAGTATGACACTTGTAGTGACCTTATTAAAGTTACCATACAGCATCTTCATGGGCGGCCGACGGTGGGGATCCTTAGTTGACCAACGGGTAGATACCGAGATGCACCTTTATCAGCCTGCTCAAGATTTAAGAAGATTCCTTCCAGGAAGAGATTGCTTGCATCAAAGCAGGCAAAGAGCTCCACGTGGCAGCAGACTATTGCAGCTTGCTCCGGAGTATTACAGATATTGCGCCCTTATCAGAGTGGGAGGACATCTTCGTCGTGCCCAAGATCTACCCGATGACACCAAGTATACCATCGTAATGTACCCAGCTCATCCCATTACAAGACTTGGCATTCGTGACTAACGGTGATAAGTTGGTCCACTACGGATCTGGGTGCATACTGGCAGAAACCCGAAGCAAGTTTTGGATACTACGCGGAAGAGAAGTTGCCCGGAAACATCAACGCCAGTGCCTTGGATGTCAGAAGTGGAGAGGTGGCCCTCAAGTTCCCAAAATGGGAGATTTGCCTCCGGTTCTTCTTTGTCTCTTCAAGATTTCTTTCTATTCAACAGGGGTAGACTGGTATGGTCCGATGACATGCAAAATTGGGCGAAGAAGCGAGAGGCGTTGGGTGATTCTCTTTAAGTGCATGACTACCAGAGCCATTCACCTTGACCTTGTATACAGCCTCGATACAGATGCGTTCTTGATGGCCTTCAGACGGTTCATCCCAAGATGGGGCATACCACACGAGATCCTCTGCAAATGTGGCCCCAATATCAAAGGGGGAAATTATAAGCCAAAGGACGCTTTTGATGCCATGGATCTCATATTACACTAGGTCAAGTTCATGTTTAACCCTCCGAAGGCACCACACTTTGGAGGAGCATGGGAACGTAAAAAAAGTTCGTGAAACATGGCCTGATGATGAGCAGTCCGTTCCGACCGTGCTCATCGAAGTTGAGGGAATCCTAACTCGAAACCTCTGGGGTATGTTTCATCTAAATGTTGCAGATCCCGATCCAGTCACTAAAACTTGTTGCTGATAGGGCGGCATAAGACGTTCTTACCCAAGGCCAAAGGGCGTCTATCCGGTTAGGGATCTATTTGGCAGACGACGCTGGAAGCACTGCCAGGGACTTGCTGGTTGCTTTTGGTGCGGGTTCATCATGTCCTAGTTACCGACGTTCCAGGAGTGCCAACTTGACTAGCAATGATGTCGTTATGATTGTGGACCCAACACTCAGCAGAGCTCAGTGGCCCATGGGGAGACTTGCAGAGACCTTTCCGGGTGCTGACGATCGTACCCGCACTGCCAGCGAGGCTAAACCTACACTCGCCTTGCGACACGACTGAAATAGCTTCCTGAGGTCATTGACGACAACCTAATGGTGATGATGCCATGCAAACCTACCTGGGGCTGATGACACCACCACCTGAACCGTTTTCCTATACACTTTGTGATTCATAGGAACACTTTCTGATTTAGTAAATTTGATGTTCACTTAGTGTCTGAGCTAAAAACCTATATAGCGCCCCCTCGTGAATTTTGAGCCTAAATTTATATCAGTATCGCATGAATATCGATCGATCAAGCAACGTACGCTTGTTTAACTTACCATACCGTGATATGTAAATAATTACCTATCTTTTTAGCGTTAAGATGTTACTTTCAGGACATGAACGTAAATCTAGGACATATTTTTTACCGTTTAGTAGGGGTTCTTATGTCCAAAAATAGGCTCAGGTGTTTTCTAAGACCTAGAAGCGTTCTGAAAATAGTTTTGGAATCCTTGAAATGTCTGTTTTCCGAATTTATATGTTTCCAAAATTTCTTTTAAATGAAAACACATATTTAACAGTATTTTGGGGAAAAAACAGGAAATTTGATATTTTTTTTTCAATAACTTCAATAACATTTATTCTGACAGGACAATTTGGGTTTTGATTGTTCCTGGTAAAGTAACAGACTTTCTTAAGGAGGGGGGGGGGGGGGGGAGGGGTGGGCAGACCTAACATTTTCCTAAAATATTTCTGTTAAAATGGCATTGTTATCAATTTTTTGGTAAAAAAACACTATTGTTTATGTTTGTTTTACTACTAAAGTTATGTTAATCCGTTTTTTTTTTTAATTTGATTTTCTTTTCCGAACGAATATTGAAGGAAGATCATGTACTGTATACGAATAAATTAGATTTGTTTGCCTTGGCAGCCTTTACACATTGTTAAAAGTGGTTTTTATCATTGCGCCAATTGCGCGCTCCAGTTCGGTTGTGCACACTGGGACGCTCCTAATTCAAAATTAGAATTTTCTTAAATAATTACTCACATGTTGTTTTCGTGGGATGTCTCATTCGAAAACTCATTAAAAAATACAATACTTAAAAATTATTATTTCAATTCGAATTTAGGGTGCAACCTAAACGCACGGACACACCAACTTAAGTCGAAACTCCTGTAATAATCAAACAATTCTAAATTAAAACAAATTCTTGTTGGGTCCCTCACATGTCTACACTAAAAAAGAATGCAACTCTGAATATTATTTTGGGAGCAAACACCCATTTTGTGAATTGTTTATTTAAAAAGAGTTAAAGCATTTAATATGTCACTTCATTTGTTCACAACTGTTCAGGTGTAATATGATGTGTAATAGATTCCTGTTGACAAGTTATTATTTATATTATAGTATATAAGTTATTATTATTATGTCCTATTTATATAATAATAATCAATGTTTAGTGGTGTTTAAAGAGAAAAAGTTAAAAAGGTAATTTTATTATTTTAAATATATATATATACAGGGTGGCCCATAAAAAGGGACAAGTATTACTTCTACTACCCTGGGGCCAAAGCTACCTATACCAACGAATAAAGAAGCTTTCTTGAAGAAAAATGGTAGCGAGATACCTGGATTTGGGACAGTAGTTTTAGCTCTATACCCTATTTTGTGTAGTACAGTCAGGGGTCGATCATTTCGCACCGAGAAATTGCACATGGCACAGTTTATTTTGTTCTCGGTGCGGAGGGACCACTGATCTGAACTTCACAAAATCGGGTATGTTTGTCCAATTGCTTTTAGGGGGGGGGGGGGGGGGCACTCTGTATAATAGAAGAGAAAGAGAAAGCCGATCGAATTGCCACGAACAGCAATTATTAAGTAAATGAAGGAATGGTTCTTGGCTGCCTCCGTGAAATATCGTTAAAGATCGTGAAAGCGCCCTGAAATATTTGGACATTTTCAAAATTGTTGGGGTGATTCAGAAACAAATTTCAATTCTTGGTTTGTTCTATAACATTCGCAACTATAGTTCTATATATTCCTACAGCACTTACAAGTTTTGTAGAGTTATTATTGTAGTTATTAGTTCATAATCTGCTGACCCATTAAGAATGTAATTTATGAATAGTATAAGAATAACTTATTTGAATACTCCAATATTTTGTTAATAATAAATCAACATAAGAATTTACCAAGAATGAATCACGCATAATGACAAATTATCCAGATTTTCCTAAGAATTTATTAAGAATAACCAAGAATCAAGCAGAATTTAGTACGAATTGATCCAGAATAGACCAGAAGTAACCGAATAAACCAGAACTGTTAAAAAATTGATGTGAAGATCTACTCTGCTCGTCAAACTGGAACTGACTGAAGATGAGCTCTTGTCTGGATCGTTGTATATACCTGGATCGTCTGGATTCGGCGTCGTTCTTATGATTCTTGCTTGTTAACATTAAAATAGGCTTAGCTCGGTGTTGTTCGGGAATGTTTGCATTACATTCGGCTTAATCGGTTTTTGTTCTTATTAAATTCGTAATGAAATTGACATAATCCTGAATCATTCTGGATGATTCCGTATCTTTCGTATATTATTCTTGACAAAATCGCTACAATTCGGTTTTATTCCGCACTCAATCGCAGTCATTTGGTCTGATTCGGCTTCCAATTCATAAAGTTCTTGATTATTCTTGATTCATTCTAAAGTTATTATATTTATTATACAAACGGCGAATCGAGGCTAATTTCTACCGATGCCATCAATACAAATTTTTCGGGATAGATTGCGGTATTCTGGGCAATAATTCGAGAATGTGTGAACCTGATTTAATGCCGACTGATGTTTTAATCGGTGACGTTTTGGGGAGTTTGACTCCCCTTCGTCAGACCTAAAAACAATAACAAAATATCTGAAAAAGAACATTATTTCTGAAAGGGCGAAAAATAGATGTCTCTATGTGTCGATATAGGTCTCGTAAAATATATTAGAAAAAATATATGCCCAAAATACGTAAAGATTTTCGTGGGATGTCGTCACAATGTCATGGTGTCGTGACGACGTCGTGGCACTACGTTGTAAGAGCTAGGTTGTATCAAAGTCGTGGAAGGTCGTACCAAAGTCGTAGGGGTATCATAGGGGCACCGTGTTGGCATCTTGCCGGTGTCGTGACTGTATCATGCCTGGCCAATTCGTCGCACGTTCTTGACACTCGCTTTCAAATTCGTCAAAGTGGGAAATGGGCTTACCCCTGTGACTACAGTCAAACACCTTTATAACCAGGCTCTTTGGGACATTACAATTACCTTGTTATAACAGGTACCTCAACCCTTGTATTAACTATTATCAGTATTAATACTTGGATCATCATTGAGTAAATAGCCACCATCTTCAATTTACCGCCCAAAGCATTAAAGGTATGATGTCAGCATACGTATTAAGAAAGGCGGATGAATCAGAGCATTCCGCTGACTAAGACTTTTGATATGAACCATGCTAAATTTTAACCAAATGGAATAAAGCTCTTTTTAATGGCAATACATTCATATTCTATACTTCTTCACATACATGTATAAACACGTGTGCTTTTGTATAACTATTTCATATTCAAGATCAATAGAAAATGTATAATTTTTCAAAAGCCACGCCCACAATTAATTCTCACTAAAATGGTGTTCAATGTTTGCAAGGCATTAATCTACTGGTTTGCACCCAAAACACATGCAACGATAATCGCAGTGAAAAATGAGTACTACATGTACTTAAAATCAGGGAAAACCCCTAAAGGGGCGTGGTTTGTTAATTTAAAAACCCCGCCCACAACTAATTTCTCACAAACATTGTGTCCAATGTTTGCAAGGCATTGGTCTACAAGTTCAAACTGGTTAGCACCCAAAACACATGCGCTGATAATCGCTGAAACATGCGTACTACTTAGAATCAGGAAACCCCTAAAAGGGGCGTGGCTTGTTAATTTAAAAGCGTCTTTATATACATAAAACATATTTAATTATCATTTGAAAACATTGCGGATATTTATTTAGATTCAACTCACAGATAGGAATTAAAAATCAGTAATCGGTGTTGATTTTGGCGTGCATATAGCGGTTTTCACATTTCGCCCCCCTTTTTTCTAAAAATAACCACAGAAAATGACCAAACCCCAAAAAGAAATTTTGGAAACATATAAATCTGTAAAATGGACCCACCAAGCATTCCAAAATTGTTTTTAGATCACTTCTAGATCTTAAAAAACACCTGACGACATAAGGACCCCTACTACATGTAATATTGCAATCAACACGTTTTGGGGTTCTTAGACTTAAGACAGGTTTTCTTCAAGCGTCTTACAAATAGAAAATAAAAGTAAACACCATGTTTCATTCCAAAGAACATTTTGCAATCTACCTCTCATCAGAACCAACTGCAATTTTATTTGATGCTGCCTCAGGGTCGACTTGTTATGTAGCATTAACGTGGGCAACCACAGGTTCTTTGCAGCAGCATGTTATTATTTGCAAACACACGTCTGCAAGAAGATCCAACCCCCCTTGAATTAGTTGTTGTTGATAGTCGAGAAAAATGACAGACATACGGTTGTGGATGGGCCTAGCTTCTTGATGAAAACGAAGACATTTGTGAGTCAAGACGCTTGTGGAACAAGTAGTTGGGTATCTTCTGTATCAAAAATAAACAATACAAGAACTTTCAGTATACAATAGTTCACCACCAATTCTTGGGAAGAAAGTAACATGTATTCCAAAATATAGGAGCACATGTCCCTATGTATTATACAAGAAAATGGGAGCTCATGTACTCATAAGCCTTTGGCAGAACAGGAACAAATTGTTGGAAACACGAGAGCATTTTTACCAACATTTTGGAAGAGCAGAATACTCACTGTCTGAGGAACATGTGAGATTATACCCAATCTTGGGAGAAAACAGGAGCACATGTTTCCAATATTTAGAAAGGAAAGGCTCAAACCATATCAGTTATACGTGTTTTTTATGTTCATATTTCTGTCCCAAAATATTGGGGTGGGTTATTCCCCACAAGTAATGATTTGTGTGTTGCCAACTTGAGGAATAAGATCTCACGGAATACTATCGTAGGATCCGTCTCCGTGAGTTTTTTCTTGACTCCGACCTTTATGACCCAGAACCCTTCCGTGTCAAGAGCGCATGGGTACCCCCCATGAATCATGTACCATCCCTTGAGACATATGTTCAAGTTGTCAATACCCAAGTCACTAACCCTGGTAATTTTTCCAACAGGACCCATGATAACCTCCCTAGAGAAGAGCGCTTTGCACTTACTGCTTTGCGTTCTCGTACTGACATCATCATCAAGCCAGCTGATAAAAGGCTCAGCCGTGGTCATCATGGATCGTCATCAGTACATCGACGAGGCCCACCGCCAGTTGTACAACCGTACTAACTATATCTGCCTTAATTTTGATCCCACAGGTACATCCTCTCGAGAGATACAGCAGTTGCTTGATGACATGCGATCACGTGACCAACTGTCAAAAAAAGCTCACGAATTTCTTTCACCAACTGACTGTAGATCTGCCAGATTTTATCTTCTCCCGAAGATTCACAAGAGTGGTAACCCTGGTAGGCCCATCGTATCGGGTAATGGCTCACCCACGGAACACTTCTCCCTGTTTATTGACAGTTTTATTAAACCCCTTGTCCCTAGGATTCCATCATACACTGACACCCCAGACTTTCTGCGCAATCTTGAAGGAATCAAGGACCAGATTCCCAGAACGGCCATCATTGGGACTTTTGACGTCTCATCCTTGTACACAAACACACCCCACGAAGAAGGTATTCGTGCTTGTTCCCTACCCCTAGCTAAGGCAGGACACACGACCCCTCCCATAAGTGACATTCGCGCCCTCATGAAACTTGTACTAACGAAGAATATGTTTCCTTTCTAGATAAGCACTATCTACAGGTACATGGCACTGCAATGGGTACTCGCATGGCACCCTCCTTTGCATGCCCTTTTATGGGTGACCTCGAGGAACGCATACTTGCCTCAGCACCGTGCCGTCCCTGGATTTGGTGGAGATACATTGATGATGTATTTTTTATCTGGACCAGTGATGCGGACATTCTGCTAACTTTCACTAATCACATGAATTCCTTTCACAGGACCATCAAGTTCACATCAGAGTACATCAGGCCCACTTGCTGGATGTCACCATCCGCAAGGAGGATAACTTAATAACCACTGATCTGTATTCTAAACCCACAGACACACACCAGTATCCCCACTCCTCCAGCTGTCACCCTAGGCATTGTAAGACTGGTATAGCATTTAGTCAGGCCCTCAGACTCAAAATGATTTGTTCTAACGACTATGATTTCTCCCGCCACTCACAGATACTGAAGAATAACTTGGTTGCCAGGGGTCACAGCTCCCGCCAAGTTCAACGTGCCATTGCCAGAGCCAAAGCTGTACCCAGAAATTTGGCTCTAAAGGTAAAGGCCCACAGGCTAATGCCAAACCCATGATCCCCCTGGTGACTACCTTTCACCCCAGTCTCCCTTCCCTTCGCAAAATCACTAACGACAGCCATCACATTCTCCACACTTCAGATCGCCTTGTCCATGCCGTCCCCGACAGCCCTGTGTTGGCTTATAGACGCCCTCATAATATACGAGACATCATTGTTCGAGCCGAAGATCCCAGCTTAGATACATCTCCTCCCATCCAGAACGGAACTTTCAAGTGCAGTTCCAGATGTGTGGTTTGCAAGATCCACATTCAGGAGTCTGACTCCCTTTCTGGCCACTCTTCTGGTACCACCAATAAAATTATTGGTAACATCACTTGTAGTACATCTAATGTCGTATATCTCATATCTTGCAGGTTCTGTGGAGGTCAGTATGTCGGAGAGACCAAACACGTCCTAAAAAAACGTTTCTATGGTCATCGATCGACTGTCAACACCAAGAAACTAGATACCCCTGTCGGTCACCACTTCAATCAGCCTAACCATTGCATTTCTGATATGATTCTACAGGGCATAGAATGACTTGGCCATCGGAAAAACTCAGTCCGTCTCAGCCGGGAGAAAGTTTGGATGACTCGTCTTCGGACTATCCTACCCACAGTGACCTTTCCTTTAACTCTTCAGCCTAATCCTCCTTTTGTTGTTCCACATAACTCTGTACAGGCTTTCCTTTTGTGTTTCTCCTGTCAGCTATGATGTGCATCATGCTGTTTGTTGCCCTATATATGTTTGTTTCGTGTACCCAGTCATTATGTCTCTGAAGAAGATCTTGTTATGATCGAAATATTAGGCCCTCTTAACTTATTTAATAAGACTTTGGGACACCATAACAATGAGTTAATACGGAATAGTCATATAACATATCAATGCGGTACTGTGTGGTAAGCACGTCACAACCGTATCTGTATACTCACTGGGCAACATTCAGTGCTGATCCATACATGTACATTCAAGGAGGCGCACTCGTTCCTATATTATAATTTCTCTATGTAAACTATAAGATCATGTACTCTTAAATTATGGCACATGTACAATTCTCACATAGACAAACGTCCTCTGAGGCGTAAATGCCCCGCTCTTCTATAACTTCGGCAATTATAATTCGCCATTGCCTCTCAGTTGTTTGTTTATGGCCAGCTACTGCTGCAGAGTGCACCAGCCTAATTCAAGTCCTATTAAAAACAGTGTAAAATCAACAATGTTCAGGACCAAGTTTCATGCACACCGACATCACTGGTTTTTTTTCAAACAACAATCAGATTATTGTCTTGTAGTGGGGCTGATATGTAACAAAAATTGCTCGAGATGTTCACATCCGGCAGAAATGTTGCATACAGGGGTATTTTGACATGCTGAGTTCAAAAATTGGCGGATCCAAGAAGTCTGACCACTGACCTCTATACCTGGACGGATCATTGGCTCACAGAAGTGACGCCGTGGGTCCGCCATGTTGCACTTCCGAAAAATCGACGTGCGAGAAGGTTGTAATACAGATTTGTGTACAATTCGACTGCAGCCTTGTGTGCAGGTTCTGTTTCTGAACTTTATAATCGTTGAAAATGACCACATGTGCTGCAATCAACTGCTCAAACCGGTGTAATAAAGGATGTGTACAGATATTTCATTCGTAAGTTCAACTATGTTTTCTATGTATTTTAAAAGCAGATTGGAAGTAGTTAGCGTACCGTCTACGGTCTAGCGCTCTGTGTATTCCCAATGTATATTTCATGCATGCATTGCATCATGCATGTGTGTACGTATGTGGTATGGCATAATGCCATTGCCAATGGCAATGCAATTCAATGTAATTCTGATCATTTCATTGCTGATACTAGGCGATATAATCTATAGCAATCCAATGCCATGCTTAGTCCCACTAGTGTGCCCCCGGTATATCTGCGAATACATTTCGCAGATATACCGGGGGCACACTAGTGGGACTATGCCATGCTATGCTATAGATTTTGACTAGACTAAGTAGATTCAATTTCTAACGATTAGTCTATTCATAATTATCATCTTGTTATGTTAATTGTAACTTGAACTTGACAGTCCAATAAACGTCTTTAAGTTTGACGAGTGTCTTACTTAAAAAGGGTATTGTCTATATTCATCATAGATTTACCTCATTCAACGTCATGCTAACTCTAGTATACTATTACTCTATTGAAGATTATGCATACAATAATTAATTAGTATTCTTATATTTATATAATAATAAACTTGGGCATTGACATTGTTTACTTTAACTTAGTTGCATTTTATTTTAGTTCCTATGAATTTTGGTCAGACTTTCACCATCGGTCTACTCTAGAGGTCTAGATTCCCCACTAGAAGGGTGGAAGTATCTAAATTTCCTACATTCCTTCACCTGTTATTAGAAGACAATTTGTTTGACAGATGATAATTGTTTTGACAAAAAATAATGAATTGAATTTAATTAAAAATACTGGAACACTTTTTTACAGTCGCCCCACCCTGGAAATAAATCTTCTGATGTAGACTGTAGTGTAGATTATTCTACATATAATTTAATTTACCTCGTATGCTTACATTTGCTGCAGGTTTCCATTCAGCCGCCGGTCGGTACTTGCAGAATGCAGTATGGAAGGTCAACATGAAGCGACTTTTGTGGACTCGTGACAAGAGCTCTGTACTCTACGTCAATCATTTTGAAGAGACCTGCTTTGACAATACTGGGCAGACAGTTCGTCTTACTCAGGATGCTGTCCTTACAATATTTTATTTTCCGCTTCATCTTTAGAAGGTACATTAAATTGTATATGTTACAAACAAGTATTCTCTGTATTATCTACTTTTGCTTTAACAACACCTTTTTCAAAACATTCAGTTTTGAGTAGCCATGTGCCTGTATTCAAACTGAAGAATTACTAAAGGAATTGTTATTATTGACGTATTGTTTCACTTTATCTTCATGAAAGTTGTAAAATAATCCCTTGTTATGTTGAAAGAGGATTAATTTTGAAATAAATTGTATACATCATGTATTAAATATTTATTTGACAAATCTGAACTTAAAGGTAGTATACACCATTTGCAGATATCGAAAATATTTACTACCGAATTATTAAGAAATATCATACTCATCTGAAAGTAAATGTTGATTCTGGGCATCCAGCAAAATGATTGCGCTAGATATCCTGTTATTCTGAAAAATAGAATTTTATAATGAAAAATTGTTGAATTGCCCTGTACAATAAACCGGTACAATATAAGATTGAGAATTCATTTTACCTCATGTTATTTTCTTTATTCTAATATATACAGTTCAAATACGTGTCAGTGATGATAAAAAAAAATTTTGAGAAGAAAAACAAAGAATACAGTGATTAGGAATGATTCGTAAACCATTTAAAACCTTTGCCACATCACAAGTGCCTTTTTTTTTATCTTGAATTCTATATGGTTTAATGGCAAAATGTAAAGAATTTTCAAAACATCTTGCAAGAAAGCACATCATTTACAAATGTATTGTTTATTGATTTTTTCATTAACCCTTACCCCCTAGGCCCTTCTTGCTAGCAATCCTCAAAAAATCTCCACAACATCATGTGCCTTAATTCTTCAAAATCCTTATTTTTTTTAATCCTCAAACTGCAATGAGGATTCTGGGGATTGAAAAAAGTCAATCCTCCAAAATTCTCATTATTTAAGATTTTTTGAAAACCCCATTCAGCCTCAATCCTCAAAAATCCTCCACACTTGAAACCACATCGTGCCTAAATCCTCCAAAATCCTCATTTTATTTAAATTCCATACATCCTCAAAAATCCTCCAAAACTGCAATGAGGATTTTGGAGGATTGGGGAGCTTTCGGGTTATCAGTTCAGAAATTTATTCATTTATTAAAGCATTTTATTTTTCCTTCGGGAGAATAATAAAACAAGGCTTGATTTAACTTATAAGGTCTCCTATAATAATAAAAAATGAAGCGACACGCCCCAGCTAATTAAAAATAGTGTCTACACAATACAGCCCTTCAGTACGTAATGTATAGTGAACCGTATCGCTCTTGGAAGTGTAAAATGGCCGCCGCGCGTGCTCGCCGACTTCAAGTGTCAGCACGGCAGAATATGGGCAACGATCCGTCCAGGTATAGAGGTCAGTGAGTCTGACCAATGGACCGGTCGCCATCTTTAATTCCAATATGGCCGCCATGACGAAACATTGAACCCTACTATCTTGGGTTCCAAGTGATCTATGGCCTTGAAATTTGGTACACAGGTGCATTTTGAGATAATGAATTCAATAATGGGAAAAAATTGAAATGTCTGACAAACCTTATGGCTGCCATTTTGAATTCCAATATGGCCCCAAGACGAAATGTTGAAAATCCCTATCTTGGGTTCTAAATGACCTGTGGTGCTCAAATTTTGTACACAAGGGTATGTTGACATGCTGAGTTCAATAAGGCAATAATTTGAAATGTCTGACAAATGGTATGGCCGCCATTTTGAATTCCAATATGGCCGCCAAGACAAAATGTTGAAAATCCCGGGTTCTTTGCAAAAGCAATACCAATTCAATGGATCCCTAGTTGACGAATCATAATAACAAGTCACCACCCAAGATTCCCTGGAAACCATGGGTTCTAAATGACATAAGGCACAAGTACATGTTGTTATGCTGAGTTCAACTGTGCAATAGTTCAAAAGAGCTTATTTCAAAGTATATTTCGTACCAGATTGTTTTTTGAGACGCGGAAAAGGTGAATAACGCACAATTAAAGATTTATCTCTGCAGACCAGTCACAAATACAATCCATATTATACTTGTCAGCAGAACCTTTTCTGCGTCTCCCAAAAAATAAGGAAAAGCACGGAGGGGTTCTTTTTTTAAACTTGTACACAAACTTGTGGGCTTAACTGACCTCCCATGAAGCGTATATCACTAAATAAAACACACCTTAAATTAAGAATTACGCTCTGGGCAGTATAGTTTACGCAACCACACTGCTGGCATACCAGCAAATCATAATTATACAGATTTATCTCTGCAGACCAGCCACACACCTACAATCCAATGATACTTCACGCAGCAGAACTGTTTCAGCATCTCCAAAAAAGAAATACGAAAACGATAAGAAAACGTTCTGACTTGTGACAACTCCCATAAACACCCTTCCCTTCTCATATAGAAAGAGTTCTGATTCACTGCAGCTAACTCTAGGATTCATCTACACAAATTCAACAAAATTAACTGATCATTCCTTGAAGTATGCCTGCATAAACCGGTTTCTCTGTGCTACCTTCTTGCAAAAGCACTACATTTGAATTAAAAAACCTAATAGTCTCACAGAAAAAGAAAGAACATTCCCCATAACCCATTATTACACGTCCTTTGTTTTAATTTCCTTCCCATATGACCGAGAATCGTTCTAATAATTAGAAAAAAAGGAAGCAACATATATGATTACGCTACTTCCCAATAAACATTATCCCTGGTAATATTCGGTAAATGGGGTAATATCGGGTGGTAAAATCCAAGCGTGACGTATTCCTATTGTTCCTGCACGACATTACTAGCCGGTAATGGCTTGTTAGACATAAACTCATCATTAACCAGCACAATAACTCATCGTTACCAACACAATAACTCGTCATTACCAATACAATGATATCAAACACAATTGCTGTTCATTATCGAATAAACAAACACAACAGTACCGTATCACTGTTCCAACCAAATGGACCATAATGTGTGTCATAGAACATATACTCTATAGTTCACACTGCGGCATTGTGTGGTGCCGTCAATAAGCCGCACTGCAGGCCCGTACGCAGGGGGTGCGAGGAGTACCTACGCACCCCCAAAAATTACCAAAAAGTCCACAATTTTCGGGGTTAATAATGGTATTTTGATGTAGAAATTACGGTAATGGCACCCACAAAGGGACTTGGCTTAGGCAATAATGTCAACAACAAAAATCGCCCCCCCCCCCCCCCCCCATACAAAATCCTGCGTTCTGGCCTGTGTGACTGGCAGTGCACTTACATTGCAGCCTCATTGTACTCGGTCTTTGTTGTTCATATTCCCATTAACGATGGGAGTCTGGATTTTACATACGCTAATAGCTTCGGAACACTGGTATTGGCGTGTTCGTCAGCCATTACCCTTTATTTATTACTCGTTACAACCCCTGTAATATCAGGTAAAATGCCCAGTGGGAAGTGTGCAGTTAGCAGTGACTACTCTTTAAAAGATGGGATTTCAACCATTAAACTCACGAATTGAGTGTTGAATTTATCAGTGTTATACATGGACTTACACATTGTAAGTTAAGTTTATTCGTGTTTATTGTGTTTATGAAGCGTGAATCTCAAAGTGCAAGAATTCGAGCGATTCACAATACCTAGAAGCTGCCGTTGGAGGCGCAAATCCTGCTATACCCGCAGTGCATCATGGGAAAAAGTCGGCATCAGTTTGAAAAAACGGTATTCATTTTGCATGAACTCATCAGTTTTTACGTCTTTTTGGACGCGCACGATTAAAGTTCCAATTTTTTTCTGCAAATAACAATGTTTTAATCAACGACGCTTCCGAATACATTTATGTTTGTGTTGTACCTCGCCGTGAACAATGAAGAATAGATATTTCACTACAGTATGATATACGGAAGAAGTCGACCGTAAAGTTTAAAAGTGGCTGTTTTGAGTCAAACGCTTGGTGGCGCACTGCATTGTGAATCGCCCGAATTGGCTGGTGGCCTTTCCCACCAATTAACTATTTTGTTCACGGGGGCTGGTTTCATTAGTATGATTAGTGTCATTAGCCTCGCCGAAGTAAATATCTGCATGGGCGATCAAGGGAGACATGGTTTCCTGCCCTTGCAGTGGGGATGTTAAGGGACATATTAACCACACTACCTGGCCTTGACGTAGCGATCGCAGACCGCAGCCGTACAATGATGTCTTTAATAATACACCTGTATTAGGAGACGTACGCTTCACGTTTAGCTAATCTTGTAGACTAGAGAGCGATGTTATTCATTGTTCGGCTTGTTAATTTGTAAATTAAAGATATATTTGTTTATTTTCGTTTAGCAATTGATAAGTGCATACAGTCGTAAAAAATAAAATAAATTCGGCGTGCGATTTCCCGAATGTGCACCGAATCTAGTATCTTCTTGATAATTCATTTCAGCGCGAATTCGAATGCACATCCGCAATCCCACGGTGTTCTTTTTAATTTATCAATAATGTATTTCATTAAAAATGTGCAGCCGATTTCTCGCGCAGTGTTTTTGTAATGTATTCTTGCATGGTCAAGTATTGGAATTCATTAAGTGTTTAAAGGGGCACACTAAGTTCTGAGATCCCCCATAACTGTATGTTTTGGATTGTTTACTTATCCTATTTCAAACGAAAAAAGCAGGTGTTTACATGGGACACGACATGGTACGAATACTGTCATTTTAATTAAATGTACGATACACTATGTGAGTGTCAATACATTTACACACAACACCAACGCGCAAAAGTGTTTTTTTTTACACGTCCGCAAACTGGCGAATACTTTACGGCAGGAATCACGAGTACACCCAAACATCTCAAGTTTTGGGGGTCTCAAAAGTGGACCACGGAACTCGTTCTACACAGGAATAACACGAACACGCCCAGGTTTGAAAGGATGTATTCTAGATACTCTTTATAATTAACCTTGTTTCGTTCAAAACGCGTTTTGTAGCCCAATTGGGCGCTTCATGACATTATTATCCCTTTAACCTTAGTAACAAAGCCACGGTCTAGTTTTGTTTTAAACAAACGGGTACCGAAAAATTGTCTATAGTGAAATGGGTGAGAAAAGACATTTAAATACGTCAACACAGTAAATTAAAGGTAGTATACACCATTTGCAGATATCGAAAATATTTACTACCGAATTATTAAGAAATTTCTTACTTATTTGAAAGTAAATAATGATTCTAGGCATCCAGCAAAATGATTGCGCTAGATATCCTGTAACTATTCCGAAAAATATAATTGTATAAAACACAAATTCGCGATCGCCGGACGGCGATTGCAAAAAAACAAAGATAATATGAGAATAACTGCCTAATGGCGGCTGAAAACAAACGCTGTTTTTCGTGCTTTCCTCGGCATCCATGATTGTAAAACTTCGGACATGTCAGTTAAACGATATTTACTATGAAATACAACTTCCCAAATCTACTCATTATTGATAATTTAAGCAATTGCCAATGGTGTATGCTCCCTTTAACTGTTCGTGGCTCGTGTTTATTTAGCGTGGGGGGGGGGGGAGGTATCTTTGGAAATTGGGGTGGGGGTCGCTGTTGATTGACGCGTGGTCGCCACAGTTGCCTAGGAAACGATATTACCATGACAACATGCGACTGGTTAGGTACTTTTGTGTTTGCTTTTTAGACCTAAATGCTATGGGCCCTCCAACTACAAATTTTAAGTATTTTTGGTTTAAATCGTTTTGCAGACTCGCACTTAACATAATACTTTCAAGCCGTATCTATGAAGCTCCCGGATGTCAGCGCCAACCTACGCGGAAGTCACTAAAAGCTAATTATTATTATTATTATTATTATTATTATTATTATTATTATAATTATCTTTATTTTACCAGGGAGACCCATTCACATAAACTTGTGGTCTTCCATGGGGCCCTGGAAAATACAATTAAAATAATAAAACCTAAATAAAGTTTTAAATATACTTTAAAGTAGAATGTACACAAAACAAAAAATGGTAAAACAATAAACACAAGAACAAACAATTAAACAATATAACACAGAATTAAATAAAAGTACATGTATAGTAAAATAAGTAAAATTCTTATAAGAAATACACACAAATAAATACGAGAATCAGAATAAAACTAATTCAAAATGTAGGAAAATCTGGCCAAAAAATTAAGGTTAAAAATTGGAATAGTTAAAATATTACAATAAAATATACAGATAAAACTGTTAAACAATTAAATTTAAACAGCGAAAATTACAATAATTATGAGCCAGAAGTTAAAAGACTTGTCTTCAAAAGTGATTTAAAATGTGATAAAGATGGCGCCGAACGAATTTCAGTACTCAAGGTATTCCATATTCTGGTGCAATTAATGATTGGACTGTGTTTGTAGCACTCCGTTTTATACTTTGGGATAACCAAATTATTAGCTGTTGCTCCTCTTGTATTGTAATGGTTCGGGAATGGTTCGTAAATGTATACGAGAAAGAGCAATGGGAACTCATATACATTAAAGAACTATAACGAATTATAAAGAACGGTTTCCTCAACCAACTCGTCTATAGCATAGTTGGTAGAGATGGGAGCTATGAAACAAAAAGGTCTGTGCTCCGAATCTGACTATCGTTAACGTTTGTCTTTTTCTTCGACAAATGTTCGTATCGGTTATTTTCAACCATAGAACAAGAGAAAACCGGGTTAGGGTACATAAGTGCCTTGAAAAATACAACAAGAACGCTACACTGGTTAGTTTTTAGTGACTTCCCGTCTATGCTGAATATAGAGAGAGGTTAATGGTAAACCGTACAGTTGTCGTCATGCCAACACTGCGCTTGCGCGTGGGATAAACGCTAGAGTAAAAACTAATATTTTCACATGCTTGTTAAGATGTATTCGTGTATGCGTTCGTCACTGTACCCTGATAAAGTCATGCGTCATTACTGTTCCCAAATCTATATTTCATAATTCTGCATTCATTGATAACAGCAACGTTTGGGAAACAGGGGAAATGGGTGCAATAGCCTCGGATTTTGGAGGGTTGTTGGTCTTTAAATATGCCATAGACTTATTGGTGGCGATCGCGGCGTGTGTATCACTATCAGCAACCGCCGCGTGTACCTCGGCCTGTCGGGGGCAGGACGCGTCGTACGCGGCCCAAAAGCACCGCGCGTTGGTCGGTCACTCCACTGGG
This sequence comes from Crossaster papposus, assembly GCA_037893245.1. Classification (NCBI taxonomy): domain Eukaryota; kingdom Metazoa; phylum Echinodermata; class Asteroidea; order Velatida; family Solasteridae; genus Crossaster; species Crossaster papposus. The sequence goes on from JBAIAA010000061.1 coordinate 287,620, forward strand.
AACTACTCCGGGATGACACGGGTCCGGTGCGCGATGCTGTGTCTGAGGGAAGGCGACGCCCGTTGCCGGTCCTTCAACTACGGCGAGACCAGCAGGAGCTGTCAGCTCAACGGCGCCAGGGCGGAGGAATTTCCCGAGAGTTTGGTGGATGATTTGGACTTTTCCTACTACGGTGTGGAACTGCAAAGAGTGAGTATTTCTGCTAATTCAAAAACAAACGCTAAACGAGATTCATTGTATACATTCTTCATTCAATTTTAATCAAAAATGTTTCTGATTTGACCAATGTTGGGTACATTTTACCCATCGTTAAGCAAAATCTTTTACCAATTGTGTTAACCAAAATGTTGTGTGGTTCACCTGGTAACCCACGGTTGATAAAGCTGAGTCAATTTACTCATTTTAATCAACCGTTGGTTACCAGGTGAACAACACAACAGTTCGTTAAATATTTGGTTACAGATTTTGCCCAACATTGGATAACATGTACTTATTGTTGGCTACAATGTTTACCAACTTGTTTAACCAACCAAATGTTAATACATGTTTTGAGAGTGCAAGAAAGGCAGTATTCAGAGCTCGAATTCGTCTTATATCAATCAACTAAATAAATGGACGTGTGCCGGAGTCAAGTAAACGTCGGACGAATTTATTTACATTCCAGCATTCGATATATAATATTATTTGCTCTGTTTGGTATGAATTAAAACGAGTAAATGGTTAATATTTGCACTTTTTTACTTGCAAAGTAAAAATATCAAATATGCAAATATCAATGTTTGTTACTAACGATATATTAAGAAATATCTTACTTATTTGAAACTAAATAATGATAATAGGCATATTAAATGTTATTTAAAAAACATTGGTAATTTTTTCCCCGACAGCCGATACTTATTTTCGTGAGAGTCCCGCTCTTTAATAAATCCTAGGATTAATGTTTGGACTGAGGCTCGGGGGATAATCGCAGTTTTATTAAAAATGCACACGACAATACCTGAAGCGAATCATTCAATTAAGACATCATCACAATAACGGGTTCCATTGTCAATGTCACACACACAATCATGCATGTGATGTTCTCCTAAATTTTACATTATAATGAGCTATACATCTCATGGTCATACTTTATTTATAAACTACCCGTTAATGTCATCCCGAAGAAATATTATGTTTTTCCTGGGAATTTTTTTAAATTGTTTTAAATTCAAATTCACCAACTCTCACATTTATTTTATCGGAGAAAGTTGGGTGAATTTTACGAAGGCTTGTAGGAAATACACATGAAGATTTGAACTGTCTTGCTTGATTGGTAAGGGTCACAGTTATTTTCGCTCGTTTTGCTAGTTTTGATAATGATAGGAGTTATTGAGGATATAAGACACTTGTCCTTTTTTAAATTACGATATCGCGATCATTTTGGAGGTTTGTTCTGCAGCCGTAAACATGCCCCCTCCCCACAGCGGTGGACCATGCTCGGACCATACAATGTGGCGATAACGCACAGACCAGCATGCCTGGGTTAAGGCCGATTATTTGGCGATAAGCAAATGACCAAACACGCTGAAAAACGCTGTGTACCTGGCCGTACGTTCGAACTCCGTGCAAAATGGGGCTGCCTGAAAAATGACGGATTTCCCATAACTTGTCGGCAAATTCACAAAAACATCGTGGCCACAAAGAAAGGATTATAATAGCTTTCGCTGCTCGGGTCTAAAATCTTCGAGGGATAATATTTTCGCGGCAGAATTCAACAACACGACAGATCCTCGGACGACAGACGACGCTGAATATCTGCCATTTTGTCTTAAATGTCATGCTGCAAGTAACTGCATCAAAATTGATGACGTCGGGATTCAACCGCGTTGTGATTGGACACTCTACATCTTTTCCCCGCCTATACTTATCTGTATTCGCATACGGGGTCATGCGCTAGAAATGTGGGGCAAAATATAGGAAAAACATAAGATTTCAAAAATGCTTGATCCAAGGCAAAAAAGTAGGTTTAGTTGATTTGCATAAATAGTGGTAGTCTTGGTCAAGACCAAGCTAGCCCGTTCATTTGTTCCGCGGCGCGCCGTCCGTATTATCTGGGCTTATTGAGGGCGCCCTTAATTATCGCCAGATTCGTAGATTTCATCCTCTATCTTGGTCTTGGCGCAAGCGTCACGTGAACCCGGAACATTCGAGTAGCTCAAATAGCTACTCGCCCCCGCATGCGCGCTAAGTCGTTTTTGTTTAATGTAGTGTTCGAATTATAGTCTGGTTCCCAGACCAAATATTTCTGACTATTTGTGATTTTTCATTTATTATTTAGCCGCCAATGTCACGTGACCAAAAACTGGAGGAATTGTTTAACGTTCCCGATGTTCGAGTGTTTCCAGGTTTTTATAAAATAAAACTCGCATTGGCGAAAGTCAACACCAGACGAAATGCCTAATAATATCACAGTCATTGTAGTCATTGTGCTATTTTTTGGTAAGAGCCCTTAAAATTTGAATTGTTGCGTCGTCATAGCTACGCTGCTTGTATCGCGTCATTATCTATTTTTTTTTGTAGGCGGCGGCTACCTGACCTACACTACAATTTAGACGTATAGCCAAATGTGGTTTCTTACACGTCCGCAAAAGGCATACACTCGTACTTGATAATTATTCGCCTTTTGCGGACGTGTAAGAAACTACATTATTTTGTGCAATGGCGCCGTGTGCAATTTATGTGAAACACACAGCGTGTATAATAATAGTAGTCTGTTTCTCCGACCTGACAATTTGTTTAGGCCTAGACGTCTAAATTGTATGTCAGGTAGCAGCCGCCGACAAAAAAAAATAGATAATGACGTGAAACAAGCAGCGTAGCTATGATTCAAATTTCAAATTCAAATTTTAAATTTGAATTCAAATGTTAACGCCTCTCACCAAAAAATAGCACAATGACTACAATGACTGTGGTATTATTAGGCATTTCGTCTGGTGTTGACTTTCGCCAATGCGAGTTTTATTTTATAAAAACCTGGACACACTCGAACATCGCGAACGTTAAGCAATTTCTCCAGTTTTTGGTCACGTGACATTGGCGGCTAAATAATAAATGAAAAATCACAAATAGTCAGAAATATTTGGTCTGGAAACCAGACTATAATAATCAAACACTACCTTAAACAAAAACGACTTAGCGCGCATGCGGGGGCGAGTAGCTATTTGAGCTATGCTTGGAATGTCCTCGGAATTTTCCGGTTTCACATGACGCTTGCGCCAAGACCAAAATAGGGGATGAAATCCAGGAATCTGGCGATAATTAAGGGCGCCCTCAATAAGCCCAGATAATACGGACGGCGCGCCGCGGAACAAATGAACGGGCTAGCTTGGTCTTGACCAAGACTAAAATAGTGGCCGTATGAGGTCGCTGTTCGCGCTGTATCTTTGCACGGGGAGCGCCAGCTAGCAGCATATGCGGGGCGCGCTTTTTTTTTCCGTACCGCTAACGCGTCAATTTGCCCGTTTCATTGGAATGGGGCGACTTGAATGGAGACTTTTATAACTTTTACTATAAGACCCTATCTAGATGAGATTATTAACCAATAATTTGGGTTAATAGAAAAAGGTATAAAAGTCGTGTATACGAAAAACTAGGGACTGTATACAATTAACTAGGGACTGTATCCATTAATTTTGGTGAATTATGGCTGTCAACGTCGTTGGTCTTCATACGTTCCGCCCGTATCCAAATCGATTCGTATTGAAGCGCGCGCTTTGGTCTCCATTCAAGTCGCCCCATTCGAATGAAACGGGCAAATTGACGCGTTAGCGGTACGGAAAAAAAAAGCGCATGCGGGGCGCGCGTGGCGTGCATTTCTGGACGGATAACGACAGACGGATAACGACGAATGCGCCTTGACCAATGCTATGGTGTATACTACCTTTAAGGTTTGGTCGGGGCTACCTTGAAAAAAGAAAAGCAAATACTATATGCAAAATAGGAGCTTTGTATGTGTGGTTAGGCAGGAAAAGGTATGAACATGAAATATGGAGTGTATGATTACAATACAAGCAATTGTACTGTTTGAAGATCATTTCTTGCAACATTCTAGGGATAGAAAGGGGCAGCATGACTGCCCATATGAAGTACCAACTTGAGGTTTCGATTTCATTCAGAAACCCCCGTAGCTTTTTTTGTGGAAGTTGGTCTTCCTTTCAGACGGAGGACTTGGGACAATTGGGGATTAGTGATAACAATGACGCCGAGGACCTGAGCCGAGTTCTCGGGAGAATCTCATGTCCAAACCTTATATCAATATAACATATCTTTGAATTGACTAAAATTTGCATTTGAAAACTAATTTACTTATCTTGAAGCTCATACAAAGGTCAATTCTGAGTGTTTAATGAGCAAAATGACGCGTTCAACTTGCAACATTTTTTGGGGACACCCTGTATTTATGCTTGAAAATTAATATAAAGAATATGCTATTATTTTCATGCGATTCATTGTATGCACTTGTTTTTCAGGGGGGAAATGATTTCCAAGAACATCAGACAACAGCGGGTAAGAACCAAATTTTCCCTGTGTTGTCATAATTTTGCATGTCAGCCTACCGACCATGATGGCAAACCTTGGCGAACTGAACAGTCCAACTCACAACGAATTCGTTTTCACGAAGTGACAACAACTGCTTTTTCTGCAACAAAGCTAAAAAGATCGTCCCGAGATAATAGCATTTGAAGCCAAGCAGTTTTTCCAAACAGGTTTTTTTGATCAATTTCGATAGTCTAAAGGTTCGATAGTCCGGAGGCTTGATAGTCCAATGGTTTGATAGTCCGAAAAATTGACAGCCCGAAGGGTTCATTATTAAAACAAATATAATAAATAAAGTTTAATAGTACCCTATTTGCACTGCTGCTTTGTTCGGGCCCCAGAATCTATACTAGAGTCTTAGATATATGGGGAGATTCTTCGCTCCTAACCAGGACCACGAAGCCTCACCCATTCCCACAATATCTCGCCCCAAATACCACCCATACCTCACCCATACCTCACCCATACCTCACCCATAACTCACCCATACCTCACCCGTACCGCGTCGCCCGTACCGCGTCGCCCGTACCGCGTCGCCCGTACCGCGTCGCCCGTACCGCGTCGCCCGTACCGCGTCGCCCGTACCGCGTCGCCCGTACCGCGTCGCCCGAACCGCGTCGCCCGAACCGCGTCGCCCGTACCGCGTCGCAACGCGTCACACGCACGACGCCGCCCGCATGACGCCACCCGCACAACGCCGCACGCACAACGCCACCTCCATCCGGTAAAGCGGGAAACTCCACGCCTATATGATGGCGTTTTGCCGTAAATGCTGACGAATTATTCGACAGACGCGGTGGAAATGCGTGCAATGAAGACCAAAATTGTATTTGAAAGTCGCCCCTTGTCGACGGGGGCGTACGTAGCCATCCAGACTATCGATGCTAACCAGATCGGCAGAGGCAGGTTCTGAAGGACCAGCCCCGAGTTAGAATATCCGACATTTGCGAGTAGCGCGTTGCAGTTTGATACTGTAGGTGACCAGAGAGCGGATAGCCCTACATATCGAGGCATCAAAAGCCGAGAGTTATTAGGGCGCGGAATACTACCAAATGAGCGACAGTTCGACCTTCAAGATATCTTAAACATACATGTACATTTTCCATGCTCCACGTTGCCAAGGAGCGTCAATGACGGGTATGTTATTATGGGGTCTCGTGTCGTCACTCCTCGCTTAGAACTCCGCCCTCGCGTTCGGGAACATATCGATAGACTTGCAGACGCCAAACGAGCACGGGAAGAAAAATAGCGCGGAACTGGGAAATGCGTCCTCAATGAACCTGCAAGACCGCCCTATACCTTTAACGCTGTTTAATTAGTTGATACATTAATATTGCAGATGAGCTTCACAAGTCTGCAAATATGCGCAGAACTACAAAAAAGAGAAATGCTGCGTGTGGGACTTTTCTCGACGCCGAATCGCATACATAAAGCGCCCCGTTTCCTCAAATTTCCCCCTGTGGGTCAATGCTTGCGGCAACTGCGTATAGTTAATATATATTTTATTAGCTGTTTCGGCACTTCAGCCGAAACAGCTATTGTATTCGTTCTGATTTTTTTTTTTTTTTTTTTAGCTGTTTCGGTTTTTCACCGAAACAGCTTTTGTTTTCGTTCTGGTTTTTTTTTTTTTTTTTTTTTTTTTTTTAGCTGTTTCGGTTTTTCACCGAAACAGCTCTTGTAATCGTTAAAGTTTTTTTTTTTCTTTTTTTTCTCCTTTTTCAGACTTTTCTCCATAGGATTTGCACACGTTTGTTCAGACAGGGCACTTTGACACTTTGGTAAATCCGATCGACTTGAGAATTGGCATACATTTAGACAACCACCCAAGGACGGTCCTAAAAGAAATTCGTCACGATTACGTCATTCAAGGTCACGTGAGCTCACGTTAAATGTGCAAATTTCCCCATAGGTTTTGTACACGTTTTTCTTCAGACTATTGACTTTGGCACTTCGGTAAATCCGACCGACTTGAAACTTTGCATACACTTAGAACACCACCCCCAGATGTTTCTAAAAGAAAATTGGCACGATTGCGTCATTCAAGGTCACGTGACGTCACATTAAAGGTTCACATTTTTCTCCCATTGGTTTTGTACACGTTTTTCTTTAGACTATTGACTTTGACACTTTAGTAAATCCGATCGACTTGAGACTTGACACACACTTAGACCACCATCCACACACGGCCCTAGAAGAAATTTGGCTCGATTGCGTCATTCAAGGTCACGTGACGTCACATTAAAGGTTCACATTTTTTTCACATAGGTTTTGTACACGTTTTTCTTTAGACTATTGCCTTTGACACTTTAGTAAATCTGATCGACTTGAGACTTGGCACACACAAAAGACCACCACACACATATTGAAAGTAATTTCAGACACTCGAAACAGCTCTGTGTTTGTCCACAAACACATGTCTAGTTTTTTTTTTTTTTTCTTTGCCTTTTGTTCTTCATAGGATTTGTACACGTTTGTTCAGACAATACACTTTGACACTTTGGGAAATCCGATTGACTTGAGACTTGGCATACACTTAGACAACCACCCAAGGACGGTCCTAGAAGAAATTCGTCGCGATTACGTCATTCAAGGTCACGTGACTTCGCGTTAAAGGTGAAATTTTCCCCATAGGTTTTGTACACGTTTTTCTTCAGACTATTGAATTTGACACTTCGGTAAATCCGACCGACTTGAAACTTGGCATGCCCTTAGAACACCACCCCCAGATGTTCCTGAAATAAATTTGGCACGATTGCGTCATTGAACGTCACGTGACGCCACGTTAAAGGTGCACATTTTTCTCCCATTGGTTTTGTACACGTTTTTCTTTAGACTATTGACTTTGACACTTTAGTAAATCCGATCGACTTAAGACTTAGCACACACTTAGACCACCATCCACAGACGGTCCTAGAAAAAATCGGCACGATTACGTCATTCAAGGTCACGGAGCGTCACGTTAAAGGTTCAATTTTCCCCCATAGGTTTTGTACACGTTTTTCTTTAGACTGTTGACTTTGACACTTTCGTAAATTTGATCGACTTGAGACTTGGCACACACATAGACCACCACACACACATATTGAAAGTAATGTAAGACACTCGAAACAGCTCTGTGTTTGTCCACAAACACATGTCTATTTTTTTTTTTTTTTTTATTTTTATTTTTTTTTCCTTCAGACTCTTCTCCATAGGGTTTGTACACGTTTTTTGTTCGGACAATACACTTTGGCACTTTGGTAAATCCGATCGACTTGAAACTTGGCATACACTCAGACCACCACCCACAGATGATCCTAGAAGAAATTTGTCACGATTACGTCATTCGTGGTCACGTGACGTCACGTTAAAGGTTCAATTTTTCCCCATAGGGTTTGTACACGTTTTTCTTCAGACTATTGACTTTAATACTTTGGTAAATGCGATTGACTTGAAACTTAGCACACACCTCGACCACCATCCCCAGGAGGTCCAAGAGAAAAATCGTCATGATGACGTCATCGTGGGTCATGTGACGTCAAATTAAAGGTGCAGTTTTTGGGACCCTCTATCTCTGGAAGTACATGTCCGATTGCGGACAAACTTGATATGCAAGTATCCTGAGATGTGTTATAGACGAAAATTAAGATGACATCACGATGACGTCATGTGACGTCACATTAAAGGCGCAGTTTTCCCTATAGGTTTTGTACACGTTTTCCCTCAGACTATTGATTTTTACACTTTGGTAAATCCCATCGACTCGAGACTTAGTACACACCTCGACCACCATCCCTAGGAGGGCCACAAGGGAAATCGTCATGATGACGTCATTGTGGGTCATGTGACGTCACTTTAAAGGTGTAGTTTTTAATACCCTCTATCTCTGGAAGTAAAGGTCTGATTGGGGTCAAACTTGGCATGCAAGTATTCAAGTGTGTGTTATAGACACAAATTAAAATAACATCCCGATGACGTCATCGTTGGTCATGTGACGTCTCATTAAAGGTTGAATGTTCCCCATTGGTTTTGTACATGTTTTTATTTAGACTATTGAATTTGACACTTTGGTCAATCCGATCAACTCGGGACTTAGTACACACCTCGACCACCATCCCCAGGAGGGCCAAGGGGAACATCGTCAGGATGACGTCATTGTTGGACATGTGACGTCACATTAAAGGTGTAGTTTTTAGGACCCACAATCTCTGGAAGTACAGGCCCGATTGGGGTCAAACTTGGTACATGCGAGTATTTTCAGACTTGGCACTCTCCTAGACCACCACTCATAGATAGTCCTAAAAGAAATTCGCCACGATGACGTTATTGAGTGTCATGTGACGTCACGTTATGTTTTTCCCTATAGGGTTTGTAAACGTTTTTATTCAGACAATAGATGTGTACACTTTGGTAATTTCGATTGACTTGAGACTTGGCACGCAGTTAGACCACCACCCACAAAAAGCCCAAAGACATTAGCCAACCTACAAATTGAGGGGTCAGCCCGATGTTCCTAGTCTCTGTGTTGATATTTTACAATAATTAAATTGGGTTCTTTATGCTGTGCCCTTTTGCTATCGGTTCAATTCTTTGCTGAAATCAAGCAACCGGTACAGCTGTTTGCTGCCCTCAGTGTTGCAAGTGATTTTGGCCTGCGAGTCCATGTGCGATATGAAAATCAGACTGCTGTGCAAATCTGATCCGTTTTCCCCGTTAGTGGTTAAACCCCGTTACGTGACAGGTCACTCTCATAATTATCATGATCCTCAATTAATTAAGCGCGCGTGCTCAATTAATACTACCAACGAGTCGGTATTTCACATATAATAGTCTCAAATACTCCCTGTGCCAGTAGGGCATCTTAGGCAAGAGCAGGTTCCTTCCTTCCTTCCTTTCTTCCTTCCCTTCCTTTCTTCCTTCCCTCCCTTCCCCTCCCCCCCCAAAAAAAAAAAAAAAACCCCACCAAAACAAAACAAAACAAAACCTAAAACCCACCAACATACATACAGCAGGGGTATGCTATGATAGTTCGGGGGGAAATTAGGAGAAAAAACCCCAATAATTCAATCCTATTAAATGACTAATTGAACCCAGTAATCTCTAGGCCACTGACATAGGTGATTGATGCATACGTACATATTGAAAGTATTGCATTTGCCTTGCGGAAAAATACAAGGGGGTTTGCAGCAAAGAGGTAAAAACTTTGGGAGGGGGAGGGTTACAAATGTTTGTCTCAAAATAAAAAAGGACTGCATATGCATACACAGACACCAGATGTGGAATTAATTTCAATGCACTATTATTTATTTCCATTTCCCTATTTAAGGGCAACATTACTAAACAATTTCTTAGAAAGTATTATATATATGGGCACCAATTGCACAAAGACTTAAAAATGCTCAAAAATATTTTTTGAGCTAAATAACTTGTTTGGACCCGTTATTGCTTTCTGATGGTTAATAGGTCGAAGTAGGGGAAATTAGTGATGTCTTTGTATGGAATTATTTCCAATATGGAAAGTAGACAGCTATGACTGAACAAAGTTCTGAGTACTGTTTGGTTGAAAGAATTAAAGTAGATTGAAATGTGAGGTTTGGAGACGAATACATAACAACTGGAAATGACTTACAAGCAAAAGTACTGAGCAGGAGCAGGAGCAGAAGCAAAAGCAATTGCTGAAAAACATATATATAACCTTTTGCATTAAAAAAACAGATTTTTCTTAAGCCTGCCAAGCAAATGCTTAGGTTGTAAACAATAGCGTTATTCATTCAGATGTACGCCGAGGCATGTGCAAATGCTTAATGACAAAAGCAAAAGCTTGTTTTTATGTATGTACGCGTTTTGGGGCAATCATTCCAAGAAACAAGCTTTTGCTTAAAAGTATTCCTTGTTTTATTTGTGTGTATAACCCTAACAGTCTTGAACAAGTTTGACATGATTTTAAACTGGCTTTAACTTTAACCCCTCAGGTCCTTTTGTGTAGAAATCATTCTAATTTGTGCAAACTCCTGCACTTGCTACCATGATACAAATTTGTCTCATCTATTTATATTGGTTGAATTTGTTCAGAGGGGTGACCATTACCTCAATCCTAACAAATCATCCACTTATAACTGCAATAGATTGAGTTGACAGAAATTACATTTAATTATGCATGGCTGAGCATACAAAATATTGTGTACATCCTATAAACAAAACACAACGTATCCTCCAAAATCAGACACTTTTTCGCTATTCATCCTGAATCCTTCAAAATCCTCTAAACCGATAAAACAAGTAGCTCACAAAACTCAGGCTAGTAGAACAAAGTAGGCTTTTACTTCACACTTACATAACATACGAGATTGATAACAGAAGCAAGGCTTATTTTTAGATGACAAAGCAGGCTTGACATCGTACTCATAGCCTCTGATAACACAGCGGTACAAGAGGCGACTCACAGTGGCTTGGACGGCAGGTGATTAGTAGCCTCTGACATCACTGCGAGAGGTGTATCATCACTAAACTCAGGCTTGGAATTGACAAGTGATTTGTAGCTTCTGACATCACAGTGATACAGTACAAGAGGTGATTAACTTAGTCTTGAATGATTGGTGATTAATAGCCTCTGACATCACTGTGGTATTAGAAGGAACTCGGGCTTGGATGATAGGTGATCAGTAGCCTCTTAAATAACAGCAGTAAAAAAAAGCAGCTCCCATGACTCTGGCGTGCTCGAATGACAGCTAATCTTGCCTCTTGCATCACAGTAGTAGAAGAGGTGCCTCCCAGGACTCCAGTTCGGATGAAATGTGATAAATAGCCTCTCGTATCACAGGCGACTCCCAGGACTCGGGCTTGGATGACAGATCTGATCAGTATAGCCTGTTGCATCACAGTGGTAGAAGCAATGCCTCCCAGTATTCCGGCTTGGATGACAGGCGATTAGTCGACCTTGACCTTATAGTCGAGCTAGGTAAGTGGGGCAAAGAACAGTACATTGGAAGTGTGTAAATATATGTTTGATTTAGTGCAACATAATTTTTCACACATTTTCCTATTCATATGTCTGTTTAGCATAAGCTATAATGTAGGGTCGATTAACAGCTTAGTGTATCTTACCTTTAACTGTGAAACAGTCAATTTTCAGCAATGAGGTGTAGTGTCTTCAATTCTTACTACAACCTGCATGTATACATTTTGCATACAGAAAACATAAAAAGAAAAACAGAAATCAATATTGTGGATTGATCTCTTTTCCAGAAAAAGCAAATGTTCTTAATAACAAAAAAGTGAAGTGGATAAACATAGATACTGTGCATTATTCTAATAGCAAGACCTTTTGATACAAAGAGTGTCAAAGAGTGAGTTATACAAATGCTTCTGGTATGTGCATTTTCACACACAAACAAAAAACTTATTCAAAGAATGCTTACAATTGATTAACAGGGCTTGAGAAATGTCACTCTCAGCTATGGGTGTATGCTTTATAGTTATAGTCAGCGATGGTAATCCAGTGAAGACCAGGACTAGAGAGATGTCACTCTCAACTATGGATGTAACAGCCATGCTCCATAGTTATAGTCAGTGATAGTAATGTAGTGATGACCAGGTCTGGAGAAATGTCACTCTCAGCTATGGATGTAACAGCCATGTTCCATAGTTATAGTCAGTGATGGTAATGTAGTGATGACCAGGTCTGGAGAAATGTCACTCTCAGCTATGGATGTAACAGCCATGCTCCATAGTTATAGTCAGTGATAGTAATCCAGTGATGACCAGGACTGGAGAAATGCCACTCTCGGCTGTTGATGTAACAACCATGCTCCATAGTTATAGTCAGTGACGGTAATGTAGTGATGACCAGGTCTGGAGAAATGTCACTCTCAGCTATGGATGTAACAGCCATGCTCCATAGTTATAGTCAGTGATGGTAATGTAGTGATGACCAGGTCTGGAGAAATGTCACTCTCAGCTATGGATGTAACAGCCATGCTCCATAGTTATAGTCAGTGATGGTAATGTAGTGATGACCAGGACTGGAGAAATGTCACTCTCGGCCATGGGTGTAACAGCCGTGCTCAGTTATAGTCAGTGATGGTAATCCAGTGATGACCAGGACTGAAGAAATGCTCCATAGTTATCAGTGATGGTAATCCAGTAATGACCAGGACTGGATAAATGTCAGTCTCAGCTATGCTCCATAATTATAGTCAGCAATGATAATCCAGTGATGACCAGGTCTAGAGAAATGTCACTCTCAACTATGGATGTAACAGCCATGCTCCATAGTTATAGTCAGTGATGGTAATCCAGTGATGACCAGGACTGGAGAAATGTCACTCTCAGCTATGGATGTAACAGCCATGCTCCATAGTTATAGTCAGTGATGGTAATGTAGTGATGACCAGGTCTGGAGAAATGTCACTCTCAGCTATGGATGTAACAGCCATGCTCCATAGTTATAGTCAGTGACGGTAATGTAGTGATAACCAGGTCTGGAGAAATGTCACTCTCAGCTATGGATGTAACAGCCATGCTCCATAGTTATAGTCAGTAATGGTAATGTAGTGATGACCAGGTCTGGAGAAATGTCACTCTCAGCTATGGATGTAACAGCCATGCTCCATAGTTATAGTCAGTGATGGTAATATAGTGATGACCAGGTCTGGAGAAATGTCACTCTCAGCTATGGATGTAACAGCCATGCTCCATAGTTATAGTCAGTGACGGTAATGTAGTGATGACCAGGTCTGGAGAAATGTCACTCTCAGCTATGGATGTAACAGCCATGCTCCATAGTTATAGTCAGTAATGGTAATAGTAAGGGATGAACGCTAATGTCCCGTGACCAAATCTTGGCAACAAAGGTTTGAAAGTGTTTTGGGCATCCCTGAAGGGTACTGAACAAATTTGGCTTGGGCTGCCCTCTTCAAAGTTCCGGGCATTTTTGTTAGGGGTCAATTAAGGTCAAACAAGGGTCAAATTTGAAATTTATCCCAATCTGTTCATGAAGCATATCAAATTATTCGTTTGGTCATCAGAAATTCAAAAATATATAGTTTGCCCTATCTGTGACCTTTCGTTACAGCGCTATGGGGGAAAACGTGACAAAGGTCAACGCACTTTGATATGGCGGTCAAGTTGACTAAATGGTTAAGATTGTCCGATTTCAATGATTTTGGTGTGTAATTATAGGTTTCCTGACATGACAAATTCAACTGAACAACTTTTAAAAATCCAAGAGGTCCCCTTGACCTTGAAATTCAAAATGGCTGCCAAAATGAACGTATTTTTCCCATTTTCCCATTCCCAAGACCATAAAGGCTTAAGTCAAAAACAATCCCAATTGGATTTATAGCCCAATTCCACAAAGTTTTAACTCAATGAAACAGGTTTTAGTATAGTTACCAATGTTACCACCTGAAAGACTCAGCTCAGACTTAGGTCTTTCTGGCTTGGTAACTGATTTGCTAATAGTGAGATATGGTTTTCTGGCCTACCCAATTGCCAGAATGTATGCCATAAAGACTACATAATTCCCCTTCATTCTTAGTTATTTAGACTTGTACCCTCAACTAAAATGATACCTAGGCAATATGCATGGCAACATGGTAAACATTCCACAGAGATGAGTGGTTTCAGTAATACTATCGCCACTTGTGAACCCTAATCACTTTAACACTTGACTTCTTGACATGTGACCTTCTTTCTATTAAAATACAATAAACCAAAGTTAAGATGATTTAAAAGTGTGTCATTTGCGTGTTTGGTGGTTTAAAAACCCATTCATAAATACCTGGGACAGTTTAGGCATTCCTATTGGTCGAGAGCCCGTCACGTGGCCGGTATTAAACGGACGATAAAGACATGGCTGGAAGTGTTTAAACATAGCTGGAATCACCATTCCGTCCCCAGGGCTCACTTTATTTCTAATCCTGAACCGTACCTCGTCTCCAATAATAAGAGCGGGTAGTGTTGAATACTTTCCGAGAACTTTCAAAGTATTTCTGTCCAAAAACTTTGATTAAAAAGTATCTTTATATGGATCCAAAGTCCCAAGTTTATGTCTTTCTCCAACACTGACTTCATTTGTTGTCTACTGTCAATGTTTGTCTCGTTTTAGACAGGGCCCAGACCAGGAAAAACTAAGGGTTTTTCCTGTCAAGGTTTTCTCAACGGTTTCATCATCCTGAACCTCAACCATTTGATATTAGCTTGGGGGCCACCCTGATTTTTGCCCCTAAATCAAAATGGCCGCCAAAATCCAAAATGGCCGCTAAAATTACATAAATTACATATATACTGCTAATTACGTTTAATATCAACGTTTTTTTTAGTGATTCTCTCATCTTGAATGTACACCCATTGAATTTAGCTCCAGAGCCACCCAGAATTTGGCCTCAAATTCAATATGGCCGCCAAAATCTAAAATGGCTGCCAAAATTACATAAACTACATATATACTGCTAATTACGTTTAATATAAACGTTTTTTGTGTGATTCTGTCATCTTGAATGTACACCCATTGAATTTAGCTCCAGAGCCACCCAGAATTCGGCCTCAAATCCAAGAGGGCCGCCAAAATCTAAAATGGCTGCCAAAATTACATAAAATATACTGCTAATTACGTTTAATATCAACGGTTTTTTGTGATTCTGTCATCTGGAATGTACACCCATTGAATTTAGCTCCAGAGCCACCCAGAATTTGGCCTCAAATTCAAGATGGCCGCCACAATCTAAAATGGCTGCCAAAATTACATAAACTACATATATACTGCTAATTACGTTTAATATCAACGTTTTTTGTGTGATTCTGTCATCTTGAATGTACACCCATTGAATTTAGCTCCAGAGCCACCCAGAATTCGGCCTCAAATCCAAGAGGGCCGCCAAAATCTAAAATGGCTGCCAAAATTACATAAAATATACTGCTAATTACGTTTAATATCGACGGTTTTTTGTGATTCTGTCATCTGGAATGTACACCCATTGAATTTAGCTCCAGAGCCACCCAGAATTTGGCCTCAAATCCAAGATGGCCGCCAAAATCTAAAATGGCTGTCAAAATTACCCTAATCAGGTTTATACTGCTTCTTGTTTTTTTCTGTCAGAGTTGTTTTCAGTGATTCCGTCATTCTAAGCCCAAGGCCTTTAGGATTAGTCTGGGAAATACTCAGGATTTATCGTCTAATCCAAGATGGCTGTCAAAATGGCTGTCAAAATGGCGGCCAAAATGGCGGCCAAAATGGCTGCCAAAATGGCCATCAAAAGCATCTTACTTAAATTTAAAGTACATCTTCATTTTGTCCTGTTAAAGCTTACTAAAGTTAGTTTCATTGTGGCGTCCTGAACCTAAGCCTTTTGAAATTAACTTGTGGCTACTCAAGATTTGTCCGCCCAAATCCAAAATGGCTACCAAAATGACCTTAATCAGATTTAAACGGTCTCTTATTTATCCCCCATAATTTACTAAAAGACCTGGCTCACCCTTGTATGCACATTATTTAGGAGAGGATAACTCAACTGTTCTAGGCTGATATGACCCCAAGGAACAACTTGGGATGTGTGCCAAAATCTCTATCCGGGGCGAACAGCCCGGAAATGACCACGCCCTTTTTAAAATGACCATGGAACTCCATTAACTGTCTTAGACACATAATTATGTTCTGTATAACATTAATATATAACAACAAAGATTGTTTATCTAAGCCAACAATTGTTTATCTAAGCCAAAGTCGGATCGCTCAGTATGACTTAAGACGCGCCTAGACCACAAACACCACGCACTTATTCTCTGTGACTGTGACCAAATTAACAAACTAAGAGGACATGAAGTTGATTTGTGATCCAAATATTAATGCACAGTTAACAGCATATGATGTGGTTGTTTCCAGTTGTATCTGTCCACCTGTCTCGCTAGTTTCGTACTAACCAGTTGGCCAGTTGCACTCGTTATTTTGACGAACCAATAAATGAGCTTTATATTAACAAACGCGGTGACTGTGAATGTAAAGCAGCCGTGCATAACGCTTTGTATAAAATTCGATAAATTTAATTATTTAGGTAGCCTGCCTGTCTTATTTCACTCCTTTCCCTCCTTTCCCTGTTCAAGTTTTTAACAAACCTTTGTGAAAATGAACTGGAGTAGAGCCTGAAAGTTGACTGGTGGCGTGCTTCCAGACCCCTCAAATAAAATATTGATTTTAAAATTATTTTTGGTACAATGATTTCCTAATAAAATCACCCCTGGAGAATTGCTGCTTGCGCTATTATGTGACCGAATCCCTCGAATGCGTCTCAAGGACAGGTTTTTAGGTATTTGCTCTATGTTATTTGGGTGAAAGGGTTGACTGCTTCCCTTAATTTCTCTAGTGTATGACACTGTTAAAAGGTGTATTTAATCAAAAGTAATTCTGGCGACTGTGGTTGGGCCAAATATGGAAACTAAACAATTGTGCGACGCGGAAGAAAAATATCGCGCCAAAACTTGACCTATC
This sequence comes from Crossaster papposus, assembly GCA_037893245.1. Lineage (NCBI taxonomy): Eukaryota > Metazoa > Echinodermata > Asteroidea > Velatida > Solasteridae > Crossaster > Crossaster papposus. The sequence goes on from JBAIAA010000061.1 coordinate 304,658, forward strand.
AATTTCGAAAATCTAAAATACATGTGGAATCGAAGCACTCGTACAAAGAGGAACATTTATTAAATAATTTTGTGGCGATCATTGGATAAAAATTTATCCCGTCTTTTGGGGCACAATATTTCTTTCTCATAATCTTGAAGGACTTATTTTCATTTACAAACGAATCTAAAACGACCGTTAATTGTTAAAAGAGTGCAAGCGCGGATCCACGAATTTTTTAGACGCATGTTACAGCATGTTACAGTAAACAAACAAACAGTTTTGTCCCCATTTCTTGTATTATTTGAAAGTAAAGAATGATTGTAGGCATCCAGCAAAATGATTGCGCTAGATATCCTGTATTTGTTCCGAAAAAATACATTTCATAATTCCGGACGGCGATCGCGAAGAAAAAAACCAGAACATTATAAATAAGAGCCACTGCCGACGCCAGTTGAAAAATAAATTACAACCACCCCCCCCCCCCCCCCCCAAACAAAAAATCACCTATTCATAATAATTCAAGCAATTACCGATGGTGTATACTACCTTTAAATTATTATTAATAGAGGTATAAACGAACGCGAATGGCTGCCAAAATGGCTGTTAAAATGGCCATCAAAAGCATCTTACTTAAATTTAAAGTACATCTTCATTTTGTCCTGTTAAAGCTCACTAAAGTTGGTTTCATTGTGGCGTTCTGAACCTAAGCCTTTTGAAATTAACTTGTGGCTACCCAAGATTTGTCCGCCCAAATCCAAAATGGCTACCAAAATGACCTTAATCAGATTTAAACGGTCTCTTATTTATCCCCCATAATTTAGTAAAAGACCTGGCTCACCCATGTATGCACATTATTTAGGAGATGATAACTCAACTGTTCTAGTCTGATATGACTCCAAGGAACAACTTGGGATGTGTGCCAAAATATCTATCCGGGGCGAACAGCCCGGAAACTTATTACCAAATACATACACCGGGAATTTCCATATATATTTATTAATTAAACTTTCCAAACTTAGAGCAAAGTTAGAACATTTGTGTCATTTGGGCAAAAATCAGGGTGGCCCCCAAGCTAATATCAAATGGTTGAGGTTCAGGATGATGAAACCGTTGAGAAAACCCTGACAGGAAAAACCCTTAGTTTTTCCTGGTCTGGGCCCTGTCTATTTTGTTTGCAACTAACAGCTCAATATTGGATACTAAAATAAGTACTTGGAAAGTTCTCAAATGGCTTGTGTTGATAACGAAGAGAAAACAAATGTGACCCACCACCCCAAAACCAGGCTAAAGTCGAATTGTTCATATCAGAGATTGTAATACCATTGTATTGCTAGCGTTTTAAGATTTAAAATGATACATCACATGCACCAGTACCGCTATGGAATGAAAAGTAACGACGCTTCAAAAAGTGACATTTTGTTGCCGTTCGCGGCAACAAGTTTGCTCAATTTGAGTAATAGCAACGACAACAAAAATCAGGAGAAGGCCGATATTATCACTTTCGGTGATTTTTAAAAACGTTTAAACATGAACAGCCTATAAATTAGAGTTTAACTAACGATTTATGAAAACAAAAACAACTAGAAATATGTCTGTTCTATGAACAGAGCATATGGCTTTTTCGCATTTGTTGTTCATTGTTCATACATTTATGATTCTGTTCATTTAATTTTCATTGTATACAACATAAACATTTACAAAGAAAGTAATTGATCATACCTCTCGCGGTTGATTTTCAGGCACTTCCGATTTAGACCGGAAGGAAGGGTCAAATTATTTTGCATGGTACACGAAATATGAAGACCATGGATTATTCTATCAATTACTGTAAAAATCAAATTCAGATCTTTTACAGTTGATTTTATATTGATTTTTGAAGATTAAATCCAGTAATCATTGGTTTCTTGTAATTTGATACTGGATGACGTCATCGTAACGTCATTAACAGAACGCTCAAGAGCTGTCTTAACTTTGTTATTTGAAGCAAACATCGGGATTATATCTATCGCGCCAACTTATTCCTAACAAGATGCGGTTTATAAATACCAGGTATAAAGCGATTTGAGCAAACTTTGACATACACATCAACTGATTATTAATTTTAAACATCTTCCAACCTGCCACTAGAGGGCGCTATAACAATTTATGACGTCACCGGTAACTTCTGTGTGAGTGCAGCCTAGCCAGAGACTATCATCGTTGAAAGTAAGTTCATATCATTTTGAACTTTCAAATTATAAGGCACTTCCGGTTTGAACCGGAAGAAAGGGTCAGGTCATTTTGCATGTAATACGAAATATAAAGACCCTGGATTATTCTATCAATTCCCGTTAAAATCTAAATCAGATCTTTTACAGTTGATTTTATATTGATTTTTAAAGATTAAATCTACTAATCATTAGATGCTTGTAATCTGATACTTGATGACGTCATCGTGACGTCATTAACATAAAGCTCGCGAGCTGTCTGAACTTGTCTATTTAAAGCCAAAAAAATATATATCTATCGCGGTTGATTTTTCAGCAATTATTTGAGGTTTAAAGGTCTGTTCATTGTAACTTCCGGTCTAGTGACGTCATTTTTTTTCTCCGCCAACTTGTTCCTAACATGTAGCCGATTATATACACCAGATATAAAGTGAATTGGGCAAACTTCGCCACACACATCAACTGATTATTCATTTTTAACAGTTTTCAACCTGCCGCTAGAGGGCGCTGTAACATGTTATGACGTCGCTGGTAATTTTGTAAAAAGTACAACTTAGCCAGACACTAACATCGTTGAAAGTAGGTTCATATCATTTCTCACTTTTAAATTATAAGGCACTTCGTGGTCAGTGATGGTAAGGTGTGGGGAGATAAAATCTGAATGATGATGTCGAGATCCAAGTACAAGAATCTGTGTTTTTTCAGCATTGAGACGCAGAAAATTTAGACTCATCCATGACTGGAGGTGGCTGAGACAGTTTTGCATCTGGTTAAAGGACGTGATGGTATCAGCACCGGGTGAAAAGGCCAGATAAAGCTGGGTGTCATCAGCATAGAAGTGGAACTGGACATTATGATATCTGGCAATGTCACCTAATGGTAATGTGTATGTTGTGAAGAGAACAGGGCCCAGGACAGAGCCCCGTGGGACTCCGCAATTAAGGGACTGCCGATCAGATATTGTGTCACCAATTGAAACCATTTGAGCTCTGTCTTCAAGATAAGACTTGATCCATTGTAGAGATATGCCAGTGATGCCAAGCCTGTTAGAAAGACGCTGTAGTAGAAGCTGATGATCTACTGTATCGAAGGCGGCAGATAAATCAAGCAGGACCAGAAGAACCATCTGACGATTATCAATAGCTTGAAGAATATCATTGGAAACTCTGACAAGAGCAGTCTCCACACTGTACCCTTGTCTGTATGCGGACTGCCTAACCTCCAGGAGATTTTCGTCCTCTAAGTAACTAGTAAGTTGACGTAGGACAACTCTCTCCAAAACTTTGGAGACAAATGGCAGTGTTGAAACTGGTCTGTAGTTGCACAGCTGTTGTGGATCAAGGCTCTCTTTCTTCAGTAAAGGTGTCACATAAGCCAACTTGTATTCTGTGGGCACCTTGGCAATTTGCAGTGAGGAATTAATGATGAATCTGATGCCAGGAGCAAAAGACATTACAAACCGTTTCACAATCCACGTTGGAACTGGATCAAGTCGACAAGTGGCGCTCGGAGATTTGGCTATGATTTGAACAACGTCATCAACGGTGACAGGGTCAAATGTTGTCAAGTTGGCATAAACATTGGAAGGTGGCTCACAGGGGTCAGCCGTAGCTACAAGTGTTCTTGTTGATTCACGAACTGTGTGAATCTTATCTACAAAGAAGATACTAAATCTATTTGTCAGATCCAAGTCACTAGAGCTAGATGGTAAAGTATCATTTCTTGAAATACCGAGGAGATTCTTGATGGTCTTGAATAATCGATTTGGATCAGTGGAACATTCTAAAATTTTGGAATTCATGTAGTCAGTCTTAGCATCACTGGTCATGGATTTCAAAATGTTACGTTTCGCAACAAAGGTGCTGCGATCATCATGGCAACGTGATGCACGCCAACGTCTCTCAGCACGCCTTACAACTCGCTTGTAAGCTCTTATACGCTCAGAGTACCAAGGAATGTGCTGGCGAAGAGGAATGGTCATACATTATACTGGTACATGAATATCCAACATCTCTCGAGCTTTGGTGTTGTAGAGACGGGCTTTTTGAGATACATCACCTATCGTGTCTAATGTGTGGAGAGAAGTGCGTATGTTCTCAGAAAATACATCAGGATCAATTTGACGTAGTTTCCTGTATGGCACCTTCTTAACCGGAACGGAACATTTTTGGAGGTGGCAGGTGAAGAAAACAGCAGCGTGATCAGACAGAAATGGGCCAACATAAATCTGTTAGATGAGGTCTGAACCTGCCCTGGTGATAACAAGGTCAAGTGTATGACCAGACATGTGTGTCTGACCATGTACATGTTGTACTAAATCAGCACTCTCAAGAAGTTGTGCAAAGTTTCTGCTCTCGTTGTCATCGTGACTGTCCACATGGATGTTAAAGTCGCCAACGAGTAGGAACATGTCATTTGAATGAGTGAGGGATTCGATAATTGGGGAAAAGTCATCCAAAAACATTCCTCTGGTTAAACCATTTAGAGCGGAGGTCGGTAGATCACAATAATCTGCAAATCTTGGCCAGGAAACTTTACAATAAGTTCAGCATATTCAAAGCTGCGGAATTTATGCGAGGGTTGCAATGATGCATTAAGGGAAACCTTGGAAATGATAACAATTCCCCCTCCTCTGCCATTCCTGGGCACAGAATGACATACATAACCAGGTGGAGTCATGGCATTGAGTGTCACATGGTTGGTTGAAGACACCCAGGTTTCAGTGACGATGAAAACATCCAGGTTGTTATCAAGAATGTAGGTTTCAAGAAGTTCAGTCTTGTTGCACACAGACTGTGCATTCAACAGAACAATCCTAGAAGAATGTTGAAAACCAGTCAGTGGTACATTTCGGAGACAACAATGCCTAGAAATGCAGGGAATGTTCTTATTGTTCTTGGTAGTTGACAATCGTGGTGTTATCCTGACAGACAAATGTCGTTGATTGTTACGTCCAGCCCGAACGCCACGAGTTGTAGCTGGAATTCTATTGATGACAAGGGTCCGTATGTGGCACAGCAAGTGTGTGGCGATTCGATTGTTCTCCGGTATGTTGTTTCTGATGGCAAGGAGCTGGTCCATGGAGTAATACAATACCCCATCGGGAACGGCCATACTGGGAGTCCCCGCATCAGTCAGAAGCATGACAATGGATAGCCATACAAAAGCAGCAAATAACAATGAAAGAAGTCGGTGGATGTGGTTGAACAAACAGTGAATGCTGTGTAGTAACATCATGGTTCCAATGTTGAAATAAAAATGTCAAATAACTCCAAAACTGAAACAAATATAGAAGATAACATTTGTCTCAAGATGGTCTATAACTTCCAGCCAATCCACTAATAACAAATAAGTGTTCAAAAAAGTCGCCAGTAATTGTGTAAAGATGACAAATCGCAGAGCACAAAAATTCTGCAGGCTGCCACGAAGGCGCACAGTTGGACATAAAGTGATTGATTATATATATAAAGTAATTGATTATATCTGTCGCGATTGATTTTCAGGCACTTCCGGTTTGGACCGGAAGGAAGGGTCAAATTTGTTTGCATGGTATACAAAATATGAAGACCCTGGTTATTCTATCAATTACCGTCAAAATTAAAATCGGATTTCTTACAGTTGATTTTATATTGAGTTTTGAAGATTAAATCCAGTAATCATTGGTTGATTGTAATCTGATACTATATGACGTCATCGTTACGTCATTAACAGAATGCTCAATAGCTGTCTTAACTTTGCTATTTGAAGCAGAAATCTGGATTATATCTATCAAGGTTGATTTTTTAGCAATTATTTAAGGTTTAAAGGTCTTTTCATTGTAACTTCCGGTCTGGTGACGTCATAATTTTTTCTTTCCCACAACCTGTTCCTAACATGAAGATGATTATATACACCAGTTATAAAGTCATTTGAGCAAACTTTGCCACACACATCAACAGATTATTCATTTTACACATTTTTCAACCTGCCGCTAGAGGGCGCTATAACCATTTATGACGTCACCGTTAACTTTTGTGCAGAGTGCAGCCAACCAAGAGACTAAAATCGTTGAAAGTAAGTTCACATTATTTTACACTTTTAAATTATAAGGCACTTCCGGTTTTGACCGGAAAGAAGGGTCACGTGATTTCAAGCACGGGGATAAAATGAAGATCCTGGATTATTTTATTAGTTGCCACAAAATTCAAGTTTCGGTCTTTTGCGGTAGATGTTTTATTGATTTTCAAATATTAAATCAATTTAAGATAAGGTCACGTGGCCCTGATGACGTCTTCCTCGTGGTGTCTTTCGGCGAGACTGGAGTTCACTATTGGGTCTTCACCTGGGTCAAGTTTATGGGAATACGACTTTGTTTTTCCATTAAAAGTGCTTTGAATTGTGCAAGCAACGTTTACAAAGTCTACGGGGTTGGATTCTGCGTAGCCGAAAGGGTGTTTACCTACCTGTCGTACGCGGCGCCCTTCCCCATGGGCAATTTGATGACGTCATCCTGTTTCACAGGTTGGCGGCTGGTGTCCTCTTGGGTGAGCGTACATGTGCTTGCACGAACGATGTCAGTGGTGATACATTCGCTCAATACAAAATGCACTATCAGTGTTAGCGTACATGTACTAGCATGTACAGTGACACGTAAGGGGTCAATGCTTTTTGCACCTAGGCCAAAACGATTACATTTCAAGGGTGCCGCAGGGTATGTTCAAGTTCGTTTTTTGCCCCAAAACACAGGGAAGTTCGAGAACTACTTTTACATAAACCTTTAGAGCAAAAATCAAGATTGTATCTGTCAAGTTAATTTTTTTAGGAATTTTCAAAGGAAAAGGAGTCTTTTCATTCTAACTTCCGGTCTGGTGACGTCATAATTGTTCTTCCCGTCAACTTGTACCTAGCATGAAGCTGATTAAATACACCGGTTATAAAGTGATTTCAGCAAACTTCGCCACACACATCAACAGATTATTCATTTTAACAAGTTTTCAAACTGCCGCTAGAGAGCGCTATAACAAGTTATGACGTCACCGGTATTTTTTGGGAAAAATACATCTAGCCAGACATTAACATCGTTGAAAGTAAGTTCATATCATTTATCACTTTAAAATTATAAGGCACTTCCGGTTTAGACCGGAAGGAAGGGTCACGTGATTTCACGCACACGAGATAAAATTAAGATCCTGGATTATTCTATCTATTGCCACAAAAATTAAGTTTCGGTCTTTTGCGGTTGATTTGTTATTGAATTTCAAAGATTAAATCAATTACACCTTTAAGATGACGTCACGTGACCCCTGATGACGTCATCATGACGTATGTCGGCTAGGCACGAGCTCACTATAGGGTCTTCACTTGGGTTAAGTTTTATGGAAATACGACTTTGTTCTCTGGTAAAAGTACTTGTGCAAAAAAACGTGTACAAAGTCTATGGAGTTTAGGTTACTAAAAGAAAAAAAAGAAAGAAAGAAAGAAAAAAAAAAATCAGAACAAAAACAAAGGCTTTTTCGCAAAATTGCGAAAAAGCCAAAAAAAGAAAAAAAAAAATCTGAACAAAAACAAAGGCTTTTTCGCATTTGCGAAAAAGCCAAAAAGAAAAAAAAATCGGAACAAAAACAAAGGCTTTTTCGCAAAATTGCGAAAAAGCCAAAAAGAAAAAAAAAATCAGAACAAAAACAAAGGCTTTTTCGCACTTGCGAAAAAGCCAAAAATCAGAACAAAAACAAAGGCTTTTTCGCAAAATTGAAAAAAGCCAAAAAGAAAAAAGAAAATCAGAACAAAAACAAAGGCTTTTTCGCACTTGCGAAAAAGCCAAAAAACAAACAGAAGAAACTCAAAGGCTTTTTCGCTGAAAGCGAAAAAGCCAATTAACCAGCAACACATTTTTTTGTGTACAATGCCATATCTCGAAATGGCATTTGCCGACTTACGCCTGGTTTCGGCCTGGTGGGTCACAAATGAAGTACATAATGTGACCTGCTCCAACAAAACCAGGACAAACTTGACAATGTTTTTTTTAGGTTTTCCTGATTCTTCATGTTCTCAGCTTTAAAATGATGTATCATTTACAAATGTACCCCCACCCTATCTCCCCTGGGGATATTTAGCGACAAAACTTGTGATGAACTTTAAAGTTCCTAAAAGCGTATTATTTTTATACACAACTGCTTCACAAAATCTACAACAAAAAAACACTTCTGGGTGACGAATTATATTCAAATTTGGGGAGATTGTAGATTAATAGTTCATGATTCAGGAAAACCTAAAACCTCAAAATGACTTTACGAGTACATTGTAATAAATCATATTGTGCGACTTTGTCCGTGTTTCGTTGGAACAGGTCGCATATAAGTTGAGCTATGCATTTATTTATCTTGGCCTGTTAACGTTGCGAGGGTGACATTTTTTCGTAATCATTTGATTTTCAAATTCACCAAGTTGCTTACTGGCACAGTTATCCTAATAAAACTTTATTGAAAATCATTATGCACAATGATAACATTATGATATTAAGCTCAGCAAACACAAACTGGGGTTTTCTTGAACTTGTTCAATTCTGTAACCTTAGGCAACCCTTCACCTCTTTTAGCCCAATTTATGGACACACAATTTTTCCCTAGTTTGCTGGGCTAAATATCACAATTTTAAAGGTCAAAGGTCACTCGAGGTGCTAGCTACAGAGGAAAGTGTGGAACAACCAGCCCCTCACACTGAAACAAGACTACATGATCTATTTACAGTACGAATAGGGTTGGGATGGGTAACTAGTCCACAGCAAGGCATTAATAATGCCTCTACCAATATTAAATATGTAGTCTGGTTTCATTTTAAACATTTCGAACAAATTACATTAAAACACTTTTGTGTTCATTGTCTGAAAAGTTACTATGTGACCCGCTCCTACAAAACCCGACATAAGTTGCACAGGCTATTTCGAGATACAGCTCGTAAAAGTTAAAATGGGGTGACAAATCTGGCGGACTTTGATTTAAGTTTTTCGTTATTTTGTTAATCGTTAATATGTAGGCCCTATACTTTACCCCTCAGTTAGGTTAAACAAAATCAACTTTATTGATCAGAAAGAACACAAATCATGCACTTATTGCGGCAAACTGTGTATCTTACTGTGCAAACCTATCTCCCGAATACATCAAACTAAAATCCTCATAAAATTTGAAGGATGTTTGTTAAAAATATTGTTTTGGTACCAAATGGGTGATTCTATGAATCAGGGGTCCAAACTTGTAACATTTTGGTGTCCTCGTTACACGTGCAACCATTCAATTTTCTGCATGTAATATTATAACAACTTAATGAAACATTGTGTAGATTGAACAGTGTATTATATATTGAACAGTGTATTATACATGAAATGTTTCATTAAGTAAAGTTGTTATACTATTACATGCAAAAAATGAAAGCTGAATATGTGTACTGAATGGAAATAATCATAATAAAACACACTTATGTCTGGTTTTGTGGGTTTTCGATTTCACGACCCGTCGCAGCTGCGAAGCGTCGTAGAGATACGACGCGTCGCAGGGCTGCGATGCGTCGTAAGTTAAGAAGAGTTTAGTGAAATCGGGTGCAGGTCACCTATGTAGTTTGTCGAGTTGGCTACTGGTATTTGATTCCATAATCTGGAATCGGTTTCTGACATCAGCTGTCGAGTACTCGAGTACCCGTTATGATGAACAGCTCTAAACCAATAAGTACGACTAGCCAAGGATATAAATCGCAGTCCTGTGGCACAGGGCATACAGACGATATATGTGGTACGTTAACCACATACAAGCAGAGAAGACCATTCAACCACTGCTCCACCTCGTCTCCAGCAGTGTAACGAATAGACTGCTCAAGACAGACCTCCTGCAGAATACAACCTAGGTACAAACACACCCACACACGATCAACTAGGCAATTTGTAAGATCTTTCATTTGAGTGGTGTGACAGTAAAGTTTAGCATGTGTTTTTGGTCAAAACACCTTTTATTTTGCTAAAAACATGAATTTTTAATCCTCATTGTGGCACCTCTAGACCACAGGGCATGGCTGCAAAATGTGCTCAGAAATTAATTTCCTTGGCGCACCTCTTGAATCTAAGTGAAATCAATGCAGTCTGTTAGCTGGAATCATGTGGATCACGAAAAACCAAAATCCCCAATCGCAAGTTCACCAGTTAATTAAATATTTGCACTTTAATCACCTGTGTAAAACGGGCGCCCTCTATTGACCAGGATTGGAAAGCTGTCAACATTTTCAATGGGAAAAGATTGCTTATTGCAGTTCCTTGCTAAAAAGGGACTCTACATATAGACATAATTTGATTAAAGATGAATTAGGGTGTGTTTTAATGTCTTAAAGGTAGAATACACCATTGGCCATTGCTTGAATTATCATGAATGAGTAGATTTGGGAGTTGTATGTTATAGTAAATATCGTTTAACTGAGCTGTCTAAAGTTTTACAATCATGGATGCCGAGAAAAGCACGAAAAACAGCGGGTTTTTCCAACCGGCGTCGGGCAGTTATTCTTATGTTATTTTTGTTTTTTCGCAATCGCCGTCTGGCTGATAAAATTATATTTTTCAGAATAATTACAAGATATCTAGTGCAATAATTTTGCTGGATGCCTAGAATCAACATTGACTTTAAAATGAGTAAGATATTTCTTAATAATTTGGTAGCCAATATTTTTGATATCTGCAAATGGTGTATCTTACCTTTAATACAAATTTTCATTTTGATCATTGCCATATTTTGAACTTTTTAATAGAGTGTCATTTTTGTATTGTTATTGTGTGATTTGTTTATTATAATTGTTAATTTATTTTTATTTTTTTTATTTATTTATTTATTTTTTTGTGGGGGGGGGGGGGGGGGGGGGGTGGGGCTTAAAAACCTAAATGTATGAACAAATATATACACGACCAGAGTTTTTTTTGCTTTAGTCTTTGATACATGTTTATTCGTGACGGTAAAACTGTTTTTTTTTCATGTCTTTAACAATGTACATGTGAGTGGGTGAACAACTTGTACTGATTTACATTTAATACACAATTCTGTTATAACAAACATTTTGCCCATTTCCAGCTGAGTTTATATTAAGGAGAGTCAGATGGAAAGCAAACTGTGTGATACAATTTTTCTGTGGTGGCAAGATCCTTCCCCTCGATCTGTGAGAGCAGCCACTAATCCTTTTTTTTTTCCTCGCTGCTTCCAGAAGCTTTCCTGCAGTTAGCGTCTGGCATTGTGAAAGTTTGTCAAGGACAGTTGTTCGGGTCTTTTTGTCCAAAATGTAACGTAACTAACCGACATTAAAAGTAACATCGCAACTCCAGTGTATGTTGAAATATTGTTATTCTTTACTGTATAGTAGACCTAGGTAGGATGTACTTATGGTAACACAACTAGGACTTGAAACTCACAAATCTTCATCTAAGAGTCATGTAAAAGTCATGATATAGTGTTGGCAGCATCTCCTACTGGGTCTACTGACTAATATCACATGTAGCTGATGAACCAGCCTCCATGATAGTCTTACCTTAGGTGATATCATGATATAGTGTTGACTCATCTCCTTCTGGGTCTACTGACTGATATTACCTGTAGCTGATGAACCAGCCTCTACGCTAATCTTAGCTTAGGTTATATCATGATATGGTGTTGACTCTTCTCCTACTGGGTCTACTGACAGATATTACCTGTAGCTGATGAACCAGCCTCTACGTTAGTCTTGCTGCTGCTTGTACATAGCCTATAAGTCTAACGCGTTAGTACGTACACTACACAGCACACCTACAACAACTGTACGTATGATACATGTACAACAATGTTATGTACATACATGTACATCATATTACCTACCAGGTAATAATAATATAATAACAATAATTTAGAGACTTGTAATGCGCACATATCCACCCTGCTGGGTGTTCAAGGCGCAAAAAACAAACAAAAGAAACAGACACAACTAAATTAGTCTATAAAGACCTGTGACATAAGATAAGTTTTGAGGAGTAATTTGAATTTTGTGGTACAAAGACAAGATCTAATATCGAGTGGTAGAGAGTTCCAGATGCGTGGTGCAGCTACATAAAAAGACCTGTCACCCCAGGAGTGTCGAGACTTGGGTTCCTTGAGGAGAAGCATGGTACTGGATCGAAGATTGATTAACGGAGTGTAAACTTGAAGTAGTTCCAATGTACACTGTATGTATAAAGTCCGAGTAACTTGGACCTAAAAATCACCTATTTCAACATTTGGACATGGTCGGGTGATATTAGGGTCCAAGCAAGACCCATTGGAATCGTTGTACGAAATGTCTGCACATTGATCACCCACGACCTCCCGAACTTTTCCCCCAAAATGTCACGAAAAACCGGCCACTTACAAAAATGCTGCTTGTCCCCAGTAGGCACTAAGGATTAATGGAGACATTAACACTATCGGTGTTGTTCTTACCTTTCAAAAAAGTGAGAAAATCGGGCCTCAAAATGTGGAGCAATGTTCGCCGATTCAAATGCACGTACTGCGTAGCCATTGTTGAGCGAAGTCAACGGCTGTAACCTGTTTCGTGCACTGTGCTGCAGTGGATGGCTAGAGCCATTGATCTCCATTATATAGACTCTCCCCCTTTGGTTTTAGTGTTCATCCACTTTTCTCATTGACACTTGAGGCAGAGGTTAAAGTCAGTTGACTTTTTGTCTAGGTGGTTCTCTTATTCCTAATGTTACAGAAGTGGCCATAATCGTTCAGTGTCCAAATGTTAAATAGGAAGTGTTGAGACGCAGCCTCATACAGGTCAGCAATCAGAAGAAATACAATTAAAAAAAGTAGAGTCGCAGCTAGTTCTACTTATATTAATAGTTGATTGCGATTAAGACTGCAAATAAAAAAAGGAAAATGTGCGGGTGATATTAGATAAAGATACCGGAAGCCAAAAACTGACCTTTGTTCCATCTTTTACACAATTCTGGCTCCCTATAATTTTGTACACCCAACAAATGTTGTACAGAGAATAGTGTTATGTTTAGGGTCCTTTACACTAGTAAATATGATCATGGAACGAACTCACCGTTTAACTGTAAACTCGTGAATGGGGGCTGCCATCTTCGAACCCTTTATTCTTTAGTCACTTGTAGTTCGTGATAACACAACAACTTGTAGTTCATGATAACACGACATAATACAACATATCCCCCTTTTCTTAAAAGAGAACAAACTTGTTAGCATAATAAAAAGTTAAACAAACTTAAATGATCTTGGGAGTATTGATAAGCGAGAGTTCAGAGTTCAGAGTTCAGAGTTCAGAGTGTAAGACATCTCAGCTCTTATTGCATGACATAGTCCTTGTGCCATGCAGGAGTGTTCATTGAGGATGAGGTCTGGTCTGGGTTTGTTGATGATCCTTAAGGTTGCGATTCTTAGGGTTGCAATCATGAGGGATCAACTCGTCAAGGACAGGTTCCAGTGGTTTGGGAACATGCAGTATGTGACGTCTGTTCCGACGATACTCTGCACCATCAACTTGGATGATGTAAGAACGTGGTGGTCCAGCCTTTCGCAATACTTCTCCCACATTGCTCCATCCTAATTTGGTGCTGATCCGAACATTGTCTCCTGGTTTCAGTTCATCCAGTTGTTTTGCACCATGAGTTCGATTGAAACATGATTCACTCTTGGATTTGTACAGTTTGTCGGCTTTCTGCAGCTGCTTGTAGCTGGCAATCTTAGGACGAAGATTGTGTGGTAGAATTGGCAGTGTTGTGCGCATTTCACGTCCCATCATAAGTCGTGAAGGAGACACACCAAGAGCTGGGATAGGTGTGGAACGGTAGGTCATCAATGCCAGGACAGGATCAGTCTGGCGTAGAATCATCTTTGCGATGTGGACTGCCTTTTCCGCTTGACCATTAGCTTGCGGGTAATGAGGGCTGGATGTGACATGTGTGAAGTCATACTCCTTCGAGAACTTCTTGAATTCACTTAAGAATTGCGGTCCGTTATCTGTCATAACCACCTCGGGTATTCCATATCGTGCAAATGTACCTTTCAAGTAGATGATGATAGTCAGTGATGTTGTCGTATGAAGGTGATGGACTTCGATCCATTTGGAGTAACAATCCACAAGCACAATGAACTGCTTCCCCTTCACATCAGCTAAGTCACACGCTACTCGTTGCCATGGCCTATCTGGCAGTGGCGATGAGGTCAGTGGTTCAGCTTTTTGGGCTGATTGTTTCTGTTGGCAGTGATCACACATCTTGACATATTGGGCTATATCAGTGCCAATACTTGGCCGCCAGACTGCTTGGCCAGCACGGAGTCTGCATTTGGAGATTCCTTGGTGGCCCGCATGTATTTTTGTCAGCATGTCTTGTCGCATCTTTACTGGGATTATGATGCGGTCACCATATGTCAGGATGCCACCAATCTCACTAATTTTGTATTGTTCCTCCCAGTAACGAAGAACACTTGCAGATTCAAGATCTTTCGTATACTTAGGCCATCCACTCGTGACGTAAGATTTGACATGTTTCAAGCTGTCGTCAAGAGCAGTCTCGTGCTTTATCTCTGCAATTTTCCCATCGGAAACTGGCCAGTTCTTTGTGATCATGTCAATGTGGGCCTCTATGTCCTCTCCAAGATTATCGGTCCCATCTTCTGTTGATTTCAAGGGTTCTCTTGAGAGGGGGTCAGTTACAACAAGAAATTGCCCTGGTGTATACACAGCTGTGCATTTGTACTTCATCAAGCGCGTGAGCAGATGCTGATACCTCAGGGGAACGTCACATAGATCCTTGTTGTTAATTAGAGGAATAAGTGGCTTGTGGTCTGTTTCCACTGTGAAGTGAAGGCCTCTGAAATATACATAAAACCTTTCACATGACAACACTGATGCTAGCAGTTCCTTTTCTATTTGGCCGTATCGTTTTTCTGCTGAGGTAAGACTTCTAAAGCAGTACGCAACAGGTTTCCCTCTGCCCATTGTGGCGTTGGAGGATACAGCCTCCAATCTCATAACTGCTTGCGTCTGAGCTCACCATTGTCTCTCGTGATATATCGTAGAGCGCCAGTGTTGGTGCTGATGTCAACAGTTTCTTGAGACTACGAAACGACGACTGTTGCGACGGACCCCAAATCCAGTCGACATTACTCTTTAGTAGGTCATTGATTGGTGCTGTAACCGTGGATGCATTTGGAACAAAACGTGTTAGCCAGTTCACCACTCCCATCAGGCGTTTTACCTCCTCTCTACTAGTCGGTGGGGTCATCTGGATCGTTCATCATGTTCCTCTTTGGTCAACACATCGTCCATGTAGACGACGACACCTGGTAGTCCTGAGAGAAGATCACACATGATCCGCTGGTATATCTCCGGAGCGGAAGTTATGCCGAATGGCAAACGCTTGAAGCAAAAAAGACTATATGGCGTGATGAATGTCGTCAGACGCTGAATCTCTTCTGCCAGAGGAACTTGCCAGAACCCGTGTTTGCGTCCAGTAGCGAGAAGACTTGTGCTCCAGAAATTCTACCCAAAACTTCTTCAATAGTTGGTATGATGAATCGCTCTCGCACAACAGATTTGTTTAGCTGTCGTAAGTCTACACACAGTCTTATGCCACCGTTTTTCTTTGGTGCAATGACTATGGGTGAACACCAGGCTGTTGGTTCAGTGACACGTTGTACAATTCGCTGTGTCTCCATTTTTTTCACGCTCTTCTTTGAGTTGGGGAAGGAGAGGAATGGGGATAAGTCGAGGAGCGTTTACGCAGTAGGGTGTCGCATCCTTGGAAAGTGTTATTTGTGCCGGGTACCCCCGCATACACCCTGGGCCCTCAAAGACACTATTGTCGCTGATCAGAGAGTACACGCGTTGTAGCAGACCAAGTGCCTCACAAGCTTTCTTTCCAAGGACGGGGGAGCCTTGTTCGAGGATCAAAAACATCAATGTCTGCGTTTTGTCCTTCACTTGGCATATCAGACTGGTTTGGCCTAGTGGTGTCGCTTTACCACCAAAAAATCCAGATTGGCGTGTGAATGATCGGTCCAGTGTCTTGTCTACAATGTTGAGGGATTGGAAGATCGTGTTCGGCAAAATGTTCACCTCCGAACCAGTGTCCAACAGGAAGGACACGCACTTGCCATGGAGGTAGAGATTTTGTTTCCATACATCATCTATTTGCAGCGTTTCGTGGTTAATGGCACCAACGAAGAAATCACTGTCATGTCTTTCGTAACTTTCGTCATCATCTGATTGGAGGACTGCCCTCATTTGTTTACGTGAAGATCTGCACACCTTTGAAAAATGTCCAACCTTCTTGCAGTTGTTACAGGTTCGCCCCTTGGCTGGGCATGACTTATGCGACATGTCATAGCCGCAATTGTTACAAAGTTTTTTTCAGAGGGTGGCTTTGTTGGTTTGTATCTGTTTCCTCCAGGCGTACTTGCTTTGTGGGAAACAGCCTGCACGGCAGCTTCCTCTCCACTCGATTTGATTTCCTTCAAATCTTTTGTTGCCGTTTCTAGGGTTTTGACAACTTCAACCACATTTTTGGAAGGTCAGTCCATCTTTTGTCAGCAGATGTTTTTGGGTGTATTGACTGGAAATGCCACACACCAGCCGATCTCGTAGTGCATGCTCAAGGAATGCCCCACATTTACATAGGCCTGCCAATGTCTGTAGTTCCACTGCGTACTGGGCAACTGTCTCTCCATCCGTCTGGTTGCGTTTGTAGAAGCGGAACCGTTCTGCTATGACCAACCGCTTAGGGCCATAGTGTGAAATAAGCAGATCACACAGTTTTTTGTATGATTGTTCTGATACCGGGCTTGGTTCCGACAAACTTTTAAGTCCTGTAAACTGTAGGTCCAACCACACTCAGGAGTACTGCAGATTTCTTAACCGAAGGTATGTCATTGGCTATGAAGTACAGTTCAAGTATTTCAAGATAATTCTTTATATCCTCCACCTGGTCGTATTGATCCAACCGACCGATCAACGTGGAGGTCGCCCCCCACTGAAGATTGCGCCATTGAGCGGTGTACTCACGTAGCGATTCACACAGTGACAAACAAACTATTGACGCACTTCGAACGTGACTTTCTAACTGTCTTTTGTGGTGTGATTAAAACGTAAATCGTGACAAAATCCTCATTGATTAAGTCCTCTGATATTTACTAGACCCAGCGCTGCCACCATGTTATGTTTAGGGTCCTTTACACTAGTAAATATGATCATGGAACGAACTCACCGTCTAACTGTAAACTCGTGAATGGACGCTGCCATCTTCGAACCCTTTATTCTTTAGTCACTTGTAGTTTGTGATAACACAACAACTTGTAGTTCATGATAACACGACATAATACAACAAATACACCCAACAAATTATACTGACACAGACCTAAACTGTTTTAAACAGTTGGAACACACGTGCAGAGTACATCTATATTATGGTTTGGCTTATGCAGCATCAAAGCATGGCCGATCCTGGTTAGTAAAGAATTACAATTTAGCCACCCACTGCCAGCGTTATTTACGTGAAGCTCCACCTAGCGGTATCTCAACATCCACCCAATTGGTCTTTGTCAACCCTTCCAGTGGTTACAGTAGCACAGACCTATCACAACCTGCCACTTGATGACATACAGCCATGTTTTAATCATGTACATTGGCTAAAAAAGTAATTGGAGGTGTTGAATGGCATAGAAAAATCCCTATGAGACACTGTGCACACAAATCACTGTACATAAACAAATGAGACGTTCTGTGGTGGGTTTCGTGACCCTTAGAAAGAGGTGGCAGCAGTTTACTAAGCAAAGGAATGTAAGGGGTGATTGAAATGTAAGGGGTGAACTAGGAATACTAATTAATTCGTGAAATTTTGCTGATTTAAACGATATCTGATATTTAATTGTCATAGCTTTTCCCCCAATTCACCCCAAATCACCCAGGACCAATTAACAAAACTGGCAACAGTTGTTTTTTTAGGTTTACAATATTATATAAAATAATTTAAATGCATTTTTCAATATTGTATACAAAAATATGACAAGATTTATTTTCTTTACATAAGCCGATGGACTACTAGCCATCAGGGACATCAGGTCATGTTTGAACTCAACTAAGACCAAAAAGCCTTGATGTCTTTTTTTTCCTCAAGTTGAAAGTTCCCCCATCGTAGTGTTGCATGAAAACAAACCCAGTTGTTTTTTTAGAGCACTTGACAATTTGTAAAATGTGTTTTTTGTTGTCCATTGTTATTTCTGTGAACCTTTAAAAGTAGATTGTTCAATTAGAGATTCTTGTTAATGTTTGGAGTTTATCAGAAGATGCAAACAAAATTGTGGTTGGATTGTTCAGATCAAAAAATGTAAAGTCATATTGTTAATGACTACCCCACACAAAAATAGATAAATTAATTGTTGGCAACACGCTGAAAAAACTGTTAGGCCACAGAAGTTGTAATGTACTGTTTTGAAATTTAAATAGAGTAAGTTTTTGTTTAATATTTTATTGTTTACCCTAACTACCCCAAACCCATCAAACTCCAACTGCAGGTTTTGGCAGGTTTGGTACCAAACATATAGTAACTTGTTGTTGGATTTTGTTTTAACTCAGTCAGAAAGATCCTGTTGAATTCTGTGAGGTTCAGGGCAGAAACGTAGGAGACTTATAAATATTTTGGAGTTTAGGGGATCGAACAGACATTATTTGTGGGTGACCCATGGTGGGTCACGGCACAGTTCCTGGCACAGTTTCTAGTCCACTAATTACAATGTACATACTACCACTGTCCAATCATCACTGCATTGACCCATCTGTACCAAGTCAATCAAACTTCAAATTTAGTACTGTTAGGTTTATTAGTACAGTGTACCAATAATTACTGAACCTGTGCAGCTGTTGAAGTTTATTAGGTTTCGTAGGCTTTCTAGTTGGTTAGGGTTAAACAAAAAAAACACCAGTGTTATAATCAGAGTTGTCAACCAATAAACCGTTTTTTGGAATATATTTTGTTTAATACATTTTACTTTGTTTAATTAACTGTCTTGATTTTCCCTATCTGATGTGTTATTGAAAGCACAAAATCTTGAAATAAAAGCCAATTAAGACAAGCACATGTTTTGCAGGATGCAACATGTTTGTTATTGACACTATTTTGTTTGTATTAATTCAGCACCCGTTATAATTGTCCATTATTAAAGTACCTTAATTGTTGCAGTGATCTTTGCTCCTTTACCCCGTTGCTTTGACAAAGATCATGAATCTCAGCAAAGTTTCACCTTCTAAATATGATACAACGGTTGTATTATATTCTATATGTGTAATCTTTGTTGATCAATTACTTGTACTCGAACATGTCACCAATATTGTTGAAACCATAATTACCCAACGAAATAGTTAAAGACATTTGACCAATCTTTGACCAATAATCTAAAAACAAGCATGACCAATTTTCTTGAAATTCTAGTTGACCAATAAATAAGTTAAGAGACGTTCTAATCGTTGGTGAAAAGCCAGTGACCAACTATGTGAACGTATGAGACACGAACTTTGTTGAAATGTAGTTGACCATTATTTAATTGAGTAGATGTTTCATGTATTGGTCAAAGCCAACTTACCATCTATTGTGTAAGATATTTTGACCAATAAAATACACAAAATGAAAAGACCAACAAATTGGGCATCTAGTGACCAGATGTTGGGAAGTTGATATTTACACCAATTTAGGGCAATAAGTTGGTCAAATAATGCCCAACATGTTCTTACAGTGTACTGAGTCAGAGTGAATACACATGCCGCGTTTACCCTACATCAGTAAGCGCGCCGCCCTTGTTTCGGATCACACAGTCGTGAACCACATAACGACCGAGGATCGATATTGTGTTTTCCTTTCTTCCTTTACTTAACCCAATCCCCATTGCTTTGCGCTTGCACCGTCGATCGAGGACAGAATTCGGACAAGCAAACCGTCGATCGAGGATCCTTTGTTCCCTTTGTTCTCTTTTGTGTTTCGATCCTCGATCGTAATGCAAGACAAGAACACGCGTTCGTGCACAAACACATACGCGTTGTCTTTTTCAGTCTATGGGCGTTTACCAAATGGGGCTTGAGGCTTGGGGCTTGGCTCGGGCTTGGCTCGGGCTTCATCACAAAGCAAAATAGCGGCCAAAACGATTCGTGCGGTTAGGCTTCAGGAGGCATATGACTTTGGTTATCGATACTCGGCTCGGCGCGCGTCGCGAACTGAAAAAAAAAACTTTTGATTTGTATCGCTGGTGATATGACATTTGGTCTGACAAAGTTTATTCTTCGAAGGTTTTCAAAATATACAATGAATTTTAGTAGATATTTTTTAGGAAATACGGTAGAGTGGGGGGGGGGGGGGGGGGGTGGGGGGGTGGGAAGGGGGGGGGGAGGGGGCGGGGGGTTGAAGTAGATGCTGAGTTGAGTTCTTCTAGATTGTGTCCAATGTATTTTTGTAGTGTCTTGTAGGCCTATTCGTATTTGTAGTTTCTTGGAGGTGGGGTGGTTGAGTATCAGTACTTAGTACGAAAGACTTCGAGGGTCACGTCTGAAGCATCAATTAATAAACAAACCCCTGTGATAAGAATGTTCAGTTAACAACAGTACTGCATTTTACTGGTGCAGGATTTTGTGCATTAACTAATACAACAATAATTAATTCCAACAGTCAGTATCAATAACATTTTCAATGTAAATTTCAATATGTTTTTTCTTCACTTTTTAATTAATGCTGTTGTATTCAATAAATACAATTTCAATTACATATTAATGTGTGAAGACAAAGGTTATTTGAGCATGACATGGTAATGAAATAATGTTTCTTTTTAAAGGACTACTTCATTATGAGGTAACTTATTAGCATATCTTACTTATTAGCATATCTTCCCAATTAGTTTTGTTTATCCTGAAGATGAGGAAAGGCGTTTCAATAAAGTGCATTTTTACTGTACATACATGTACTGTTACAAATAAGAACATACGTTGTTCATTTTTAGAATCTTCAAAGTCATATGGTTTATTCATTGGTCCAAAGTGTGACGCAAGATATTCATTATTTAATGCAAGTAGTGCATTCACATTACACAATAAACAATATTTTCATCTTTAAAATGACAAGGGAAAGGAAATTTAGCAATGTGAAGAACACCAGTCCAAACCAGTAAATATAAATTGTTTTACTTTCGAGCGGAATTCTATATATCGTCACCGTTTTCACGAAGAGGCGAATTTCATGAAAAATCGTCTATTCATCGAAATTATTTTTTTTGATGAAAACGATTAAATATTGCAATTTCTACAACCTGGTGAAGTTATACATCCACAAAATCATTAAAATCACAATTAACCTAATTAACTAATGGGCGAATTGGTCCTCAAGTGCCCTTTTGCGTTTTCACGAAGAGGCAAATTCGAAATAGCGTTGACTTCAACGTGTTTATGAAGGGCACTTTGGTGCGCGTAGTCACTTTAGCGTTTTCACGAAGAGGCGAATTGGGCGAATTGGTCGCGAAGTGGCTTTTAGCGTTTTCACGAAGAGGCAAATTCGAAATAGCGTTGACTTCAACGTGTTTATGAAGGGCACTTTGGTGCGCTTAGTCACTTTAGCGTTTTCACGAAGAGGCGAATTGGGCGAATTGGTCGCGAAGTGGCTTTTATCGTTTTCACGAAGAGACAAATTGGGGGCGCAATGGGGAAATGTATACATTCTGACTCTCACAGCCACGGGCGAATTTGCTAATGTATCGTTTTTTTCGTTTTCACGAAGAGGCAATTCTATTAATTGATTAATTCTGCAAAACTAATCACCTATTTTTCTTAACGTTTGCTATATTTAAGAAGATTGAAATCTCTTCTTTCCCATGATACCTTAATCTTGTATATTCTATGAATATTTATGTTTCAAACTGCCAAACGAAAAAAGGACAAACTTTACAAGCGATTATCTCGAAAGTTTGTTCAGACCGTGAAAGGCTCAATTTGCCTCTTCGTGAAAACGGTGACGTTATGTAAAGAATGATAAGATAAAAACATAAACACAAATGTATGCCAATTGTGCAAACATAATTCCAAAATTACCACATAGAAATAACAGAGAGGAGCATGTTGTCAACTGTTTAAATATACATTTTACCATTCAAGTAGTATTTGCAATGAATGTCGTTTCCAGCCTGTTTGCTTTACTCCGGGGTGATGCTAATCGCTTTTCAGAGGTGGAGAAAAATAATGACCCTTTATATACAGTGTAATGTATAATTGTTGAGTGTAGAATTCAAATTAACAAAAATCTTTGGGTGATCATGTGACCCCCCCCCCCCCCCCCCCACCCCCCAATCTCCAGTACAGTCTTTGAAGTTGTGCTGCAAACTGTAAACATGTATGTTGTCTGCCCTAAGATATTCCTTGTAGTATATTTCGTCACCGACACCACGAACTGGCACCCTCTGCATCACATGTGTACAACAAATTCAAAAAATTCGAAATTTGTTTTATTGCTGAATATATCATTTTGTGCCATGAAGTATAACATGGCGAAGTTGTTTTTCTTAAATCATGTTAATTTGCAAATTTTTATTGGGGAGTTTTGCAGAAATTAGTCCATTCTGTCGTTTTTCGGTTCCACGAAGTGACACTGCACTCAGTGTCAGTTCGTGAAAAGATTTCACGAACTGGCACTGTCTATACAACGTACCCAGGGCAATGTTGTATTACGCCGTGTATACGTATCACGAAATAAATAGAACTCGATGTTGTCAACACGGCGGCACCTGCGCGCACTCCCCGAAAACGCGACAATTTTTGTTTTCACGAACTGGCACTCACTCACTGCAATGTATGCGCGCACTCTCCGAAAACGCGACAGTTTTCGTTTTCACGAACTGGCACCCGTCTTAATCATTTAATTATTAATTAACTAACCATATTTTCACAATATAAAAATTGTGTTTCAGCAGTTAACAAATTGTTACGTTTAATGATACCAAAACCCCTCAAGTAGACGGATTTGTTGACTGAGTAAACTCATGTCAAACCTTTAAAAGCGTTTTTCTCCGAATTGTATTTCTGTAACGGCGACCACTGGGTGTCAGTTCGTGGTGTCGGTGACGATTTGTGTATTAAAATATTCCTGTTAACTTGCATTTTTAAGTGCTTTTTTAAACCCCAAGAAATATGATCTATTTTTGAGTTCCGATTTCCAAAGATTTGAGAGATTCAGAGTTGCTGGAGACTGATGGCATAATCATTGCTTGTGTCATTTCTCCCTTAAGCAAACAGTGGTACTATTGTAGCATGTCTCTCCATTATATGTAGCCTCATACAGCTGCCAGCCAGAAGGACTTTAGTGGTGCCTAGTTTAGGACTCCTGATTTCTGAAAAGAATATTTAAACAAGTGAAATTTTTAAATGATCACAAATTAATATAAAAAAATGAATACAATGGCTACTTGTTAGCAGTCTAGTTTTCAATCTTTCTGTAACAAAACGTAATCATCATTGCTATATTTTCAAAGATTTTCCATTCACAATGCTCTCATACAAGTGAAATTTTGTTCCGTCACTATAGTCGAATGATTCTAAGAAATCAGTGTATATATACATGTACATGTACATATATATATATATATATAATATTTTTTTGGGGGGAAGAGGGGGGAGGGGGGGGGTAATAAATATGTAATATTATTTTTAATGTGTTAAATAAAAAATGCCACAATGACTCGAATGTTTACCCTGCTGAGGTAACTGCCAGATTGTACAGGTGGGTTTATATTAATTGTGAATTTGTTTCTTCTCATGGAAAGCAGTGTACAGAGCTGACATACAGTAATAGGCCTTCAGCAGAGTGCTCAAATTCGTTCGTTTCGTTCCAGCAAGAGTGGGTCTAAATTTTCTAAATAGTTTCGACTAAATAAATGACTCTAGATTACTAGTAAAATAGTTCTCCATATTCCATCTTGCAGTTATTTAATAATTCTGCTGTAAAGAGCGAACTATGTTGGCATCAGGGAAGTTCATAGACGTAATGCGCAACGTTACAAAATTCGTTCGCGAATGACGCAATCGCATCACGTGTTACAAATTATCCAATCCCACATCAACTCATCCTTGCAAGGTCGACGGTCATGACATGACCTATATTTGTCATCAAACATGGCGACGTCTAGTACAGACAGTGCAGACGGTGCGTCAAAGTCGACCGACGTAAATGCATGAAATGTGACTTGCGTAAGGTGTTTGATGCATGTTGGATCCGTAAAATATGAAAAGTGAAGACCCCTTACAAGTATCAATTTACTTCCTGAGCCAAAGAGTGGCTTAATTTTAGCGACAGAGCTCGTGAAATCACCGGACATACCTAAAACGTGTGGGCCTGTCGTTTACGCATACGATGTGCAATAGTAAAGTATATTCCCTGATGCCTGGGCCCTGCCGCACTCGCACACAGCCTGACCTGTTGTTTACAAAGTATAACACGCCTGAATCCTGCCATGTTTCACCCCCGAAAATCCCCTGGGCAAGATCACAATCGTCTTCTGGATATGCTGAACATGATGGAAGAGCTTCAAGTTCGAAGGTATTACTTTTTAAACATGGAAAATGAGTCTCGGACATTAGCTGATAAGTGCTTCAACAAGCAGAAATTCTGATGGGGGTAGTTATATGTTTGTATTCATGTTAATTTATGTAGGTTGCATATTGTTTGACTTGCATGTGCTATCTTAATGGTCATCTGGTATAAATAGAACAATATTAGCAAAACAATAGCCAATATCTTATAATAAATAAACAACTTGCTAGTTTTTTATGACAGTCGACTGTTGCACATACGTCACTTGTCTAGCGAACGGTTTTCATCAGTTACTCACCTGTCTATGTTACTTTTTCTTCTAATACCGTACAGAACTGAAGTTGAAGAGATTATCCTCAGCACTCTCCTTCCACAAACATTTCCCAAGAAACAAATGCACAAGAATGTCTACACTGCTACTATGCCAGCTAAATTTCGAAAATCTGGAATCTTCAGACGAAACTTCAACTTCAAGTGAAACTTAAGAGTCACAAACTGCAAAGCGAGAGAGATAATGCATCATGTTCGTATGCTTTTGCTGGCCAGCATTCTAAAAGAGCTTCATTTATCATACAATGCAGGTTAAAAACTGAAATTCATATTTATGATTTACCATGCAATTGCTCAGACACCTGCAGTAATTGTTTGTATTCCTTTCCTGATTCCCACAATTTAATTTTGTAAGTATAAGGTTGGGCTGCAGTCATTTAGCACTTTGCAGAACAAGAAAGTAGGGTCTTGCAGAACAAGAAAGTAGAGTCTGCATACCTTGTCTGTTTATCATGGGTATTTTTTTGAGACAGTGAACAAAACTATGCTGATTAAAAAAGATTAATAACAAATTAACAACAAATTACATTTATGGTACATTGGCCACCCCCTTTTTTGTTTTCACGGGGAGGGGAAGCATTGTCGCCCATTATTTGCAGGTCCCAAAGTAATGGCCCTTGGAAAATTCCACTGAGTGCTTGGAGATACATGTAAGTGTATGTAATTAACATTCACTATTATGTTTCTATTATGTATAGATTTGACCTGACGGAATACGATTAAAGATAGCCATGACTTGTCCTTGGCCACCAACGTCAGATGAGTAACTCTGAAATTGCATGAAGAGTTCTTTCTTTGGAACTTTTCCACTAAATGGTTTGGTGTAGTTGTGAAACTAAAGTGGAAAAGCATTACAACCTACGCAGGTGTAACATTTAAAGATAAGATCAATTTTGTTCTTGTCTGAATGCAGAGCTACCATGTTCATATATGTGCAAACGCACAAATTGCAGACAATTTACAGAGGGGTAGCTGATTTTGCAGGTTTAGGCGAGGGTGACTCGTAGCATAAACTTGGATGTGCAGTTATTAGGAAGTTTGTTTTGCAGTTATGGTAAGATACAATTAAACTAAATGAAATTATCAGGAAGCACAAAACATTCAGATTTTACAACTATATATCTTTCTGTTAATTAATTTTAGGCCAATTCAGTACCATAAAGAAAAACATTAATTTGGTGCAATTAAAGGTAAATCATGTGAACGTTGACAGTATGCTTGCAACTATGAGCCAACACAATCTTTTTAATTTCATTACAAGAACAAGATTTCTCAATTTGTTGCAAGTACATGCAGTGGTTTTGTCAAGGGGTACCCGATTTCCTTTTTTAGAGGGGCACATCTTTTCTGTTTTTCTGGGGGTTTTCTGCTGTCAACTGAATATTGTATTATTTTAAAGCCTAAATGTTAACGCCTAATGATGTTTACCGTTTAATAATTTAGATTATAATGACATATTTTTGTAAGAGCAAGGTGATGTCCACCAGATCAGAAAATATCAATATCTCGGTTAAAAATTCCTCAAATACAATAATAATAATAATAAATCTTATAAAGCGCTGGTATCTAGAACAAACTATTCACTGCGCTAAAAAATGACCAAGGAAAAAATTATTGGGAGGCTTGACTGAAGAGGTAAGTTTTGAGATTGGATTTGAATGAAGAAATGTCAGGTTGTGATCTAAGGGTGAGAGGCAAGCCGTTCCACAGGCGGGGGGGCTGCAACTGAGAAACTTCTATCCCCATAAGTTTTCAACCTGGAAGGTGGAACGGCAAGCAAGTTGGCATCACTGGACCTTAGTTGGCGAACGGGCTTATACGACAGGAGAAGCCTCTGCAAGTACAACGGGGATGAAGTCTCTGTCATACAACGGTATGTTGTACAAAGGAGTTTTAAAATGATGCGTTGCTCAACAGGGAGCCAGTGTAATGCTTGAAGAACCGGGGTGATATGCTCAAACTTTTTGGAGCGTGTTAGGATACGAGCTGCAATGTTCTGGATTCTCTGAAGGTGATGCAAGGTGGAAGCTGGAAGTCCATATACGAGTGAGTTGCAGTAGTCAAGCCGAGACGTTACAAGTGCGTGAATGAGTTGCTCTGCTGTTTTGTCAGAGAGCAATGAGCGGATGTGGTTTATGTTCTTCAAGTGGTACATGGCGATGCGGGAGGAGTTTTTGACGTTGGTTGTGAAGTTCATGTGCCTGTCGAAGATGACACCAAGGTTTCTAGCTGTGTTGCTACAAGGAATGACATGGCCATCAATCAGGATGCTGTGAATGGTGTTGTGGCGATGTTAATCTTGGGAGTTCAGCAAGAGGATGACAGTCTTGTCGCTATTGAGTTGAAGTTTGTTTGCGACCATCCATTCCTTAACTTCGGCAACACACGCTTCTGTACGAGCAACTGCAGTGTTTGCGTCCGTGGAGACAAATGGCAAATATAGTTGTGCGTCATCCGCGTAAAGCTGAACGGACAGACCGTGGTTACGAGCAATGTTGGCAACAGGTGAAAAGTACAAGGAAAATAACACCGGACCGAGCACCGACCACTGAGGGACGCCAAAACGTGGTGTAGTGTTGGATGAGAAGGACCCGTCAATTTTTACATTTTGGGTGCGATTTTCCAGATATGAAGTAAACCACTTCAAAGCAGTTCCAGTGATACCGAAATTGTAGTGAAGACGTTGAAGGAGGATTTGGTGGTCGATAGTGTCAAAAGCAGCAGAAAGGTCAAGTAACACTACAATTACAGAGAGTTTCTTGTCAATGGCTCCAAGGATGTCATTTTGAACACACAGGAGCGTAGTCTCGGTGCTGTGGTGTTTACGATATGCTGACTGTGCCAGCTCAAGCAGGTTGTTAGATGTTAGGTAGTCATTGAGTTGACCAGCTACCACTTTCTCCACAACTTTTGAGATGAACGGCAGATTCGACACAGGTCTGTAGTTACTCAGCTTGTTCTTATCTAGCTTTGAGTTCTTTAAGATGGGGGTGACGTGCGCCTTTTTGAATTGCTGAGGCACGATTCCTGTTGCTATGGATGAGTTGACAATGTTTGTAATTGCAGGTAGGACGGATGACAGACATGTTTTCAACAAGGAGGTGGGTATTGGATCGGGGTCACATGATTTCGAGGGTGAGCGGCGGGTGAGCGGCGGATGAGCTTTCCAACAGTTTTGTTCCGATTCCGTCTCGAAAAGTTGGAGTACCGATGTAGAATGAGTATCATGGACAGAGACTGCAACTGATGATATCTGACCATCAAGCTCCGACCTGATGTGCGTAACTTTGGTTTCGAAGTTAACATTAAACCTTTCCGCGAGGTCTAATGCAGATGAACTGTCAGGAAGACACAGTGATGGTTTACTGTGTAGCAAACCATCAACAACAGCGAAAAGTTGCAAAAAAAGAACTGGTTGCTGTTTGGCTGTGTTATAAATTTTCAATATAGACATAATACATAAAATAATTCTTACTTTATACGATTTCACATGTGTTTTTCCACAATTGGAAATGCCAAAGCAATGCCTCGTACCGCACAGCCCCTATAACATGGCGCTCTTTGATTGTTCGGCATAGTGCCTAAGTTTGAAATAAAATTGTACAGCTTGTGAAATTTCCTCAACCTGTAAACACTCCTGTTAATTGGGAGTTTGCAAAATTAACACATTTATTGTTATTGTGATTTTCTGAGATTTGTTCAAGTGCGTCACGTTTATGAAAAGGGGTGGCGATTTTATGACCAATTTCCGACTTTTTGTGTATTTCGGACTACATTTTATAAAAATGAAATTGCTAACAAAGGTGTTCAAGAGCACGTAGTACGAAGGCAAATGTTCAAGTATTTTAATAGCTCCATAAATTTAAAGTCGATCAACAAAGAGGTTCGGAAACAACGCAACAGGAAAGTCGAGGGATACGTCAAGAAAGTGCGCCACGATAGGGGACCCCGCTGTACACAAAAAAGGCCAACTTCGATGGAGTGTAACAAAATAACTGCAGCATTTTTAACGTGATGTTAAACCTCACATTTATGCATTAAAAAAGTAGACCCAGTGTTGCTGGAGCAAAACGCAATTTATAGCCTGTTTTTAAGGTTCAGCTGACGGCCTATAAGCATATCGCTGAAGGGCAGAGCCTGTTATCTAATTTGCTTTATTCTGATGCAAAATTACATTAAATAGTGATAATTGTTACAGGTCATACCTGTGGTCATGGTGCATAGCCCTGTCTGTCACCAACATTCTGAAGTGCTGGCCGTATTCACTCCAAAGTCCAATTTCCACGTTTCTTAAAGAGATAAAGTGAACTTAAGTTAAGTTCAGTTAACACAAACTAATCAAAAATCGACACAACAGTTTATTTAAAGACCATGGTCCTAGTCTGTGGATGGCAATCGTGTACATGTAGTAGTTTCACTTCCATTTTTTACAAGTTCCATTCTAAAATTGCCTTTGCGTTTGAAAGCCAATTAAAAAGTGACTTTTCCAGCTTCAAGCAGTCATTGTTCTTCAGATTTGAACCCATGATTTTTTTTTTGAAAAGTGGTTTAGAAGAAAATGTGACTCAGTGTCTTACCCTTTTTGCAGTCATGTTTATTGCCATCTTGTGTTTTTGTGTCATGCCGGTTGTCGGTTTTTCCCCAAACCATAGGCCCAACACTCTTTCCACGAAGTTTTGCTTGCTGGTAAATACTTGCATGATTCCAAATCATGATTTTTCCTACTTGTATCATCGTCAAATTCATCCTCATAAAATTGCCTTTTTTGTTTGTACTAAATTGTAGTCTTATTCCTACGTTAAACTAGACCGTACACTCACGCAGTGGACTTCCCTGTTCCCAGCTTAGCATACGACAGCGGAATCAAACACACCGACAAAAACGTCGAATTGTGGCCCAAAATATTGGCAAAATTAACATGGCAAGTTACTTACATTGTACACTGGAATTTCGCTTTGCCTGGCTCAGCTCCTGTGGCTAAAGGGTTGTTCAATCGACGTCAAAATCCTTCAATGTCGACACAAAAGAGAAATAAATGCCGCACACAGTGTTTTTCAAGATGGCGATTCGCTGAAAGTTTTTACACCGTGACGTCATCAAGCCCGGCGTTAGCCAGCTTTCGCGAGGCTTGGTGGGGCTTCAGAATACAGCCTGAAATCTAGCCCCGGGCTTACTTCGCCTAGCCTAGCCCGTCGTTTGGTATAAAGCTTCAAAATGGCACAGCAAAATTCTAGCCCAAGCCTAACCTCTAGCCTCCGTTTTGTAAACGCCCTATATAATGGAGACCAATGGCTAGAGCACAGTGCACGGAACAGGTAACAGCCGTTGACTTCGCTCAGCAATGGCTACGTGCATTTGAATCGGCGAACATTGCTCCACATTTTGAGGCCCGGTTGTCTCACTTTGTTAAAAGGTAAGAACACACCGATAGTGTTAGTGTCTCCATTGATCCTTGGTGCCTACTGGGGACAAGCAGCATTGTGTGGCCGTTTTCCGTGACATTTTTGGGGGACAGTGTGGGAGGTCCTGGGGGATCGATGTGCAGTCATTTCGTACAACGATTCCAATGGGTCTTGCTTGGACCCTATATCACCCGACCATGTCCAAAATAATGTTGAAAAAGGTGATTCTGGGTCCAAGTTACTCGGACTGTATATAGACAACAAGCAAACTAATCGCTCCCGGAGTCCAGGTAAACAACGCGACGTTGCACATAAAAAATACACATTTACTGGCTTCGTTATCTAGCCTAGAGACCCGTGAATGTGGCGGTATACCGCCACGTTTACGGGTCTAAATCTATGCCTGCCTTGACCGTACGTTGATACCGCGGTGATGAAACCTTCACAATCACCGTCCATGATGATCACAGCAAGTCATTAACTTTGCGGGAATATATTTTGAAATTTTGACGGCACAGAGAAACCTCTACGCCTCAGACGTTTACACTGTATAAAAAACTACTATATTACTCTGAAATGGATAGACGAAACATATACTTACATTGGCTGAACCGTCTGTTTTTAGTGTGCGAAACATCGGTACACCGAGCAACAAAAATGGCGGACAAAACGAGATTTAAAATTGTCCGCGTCACGCAAGCGCAGGGGGCCTGGTCACAATGCGCATGCGTGGGAACGTTGCAAGATTAGTCATTATGACTAGAGGGAGAGTCATTCAAGTTCCTCAACATTTCGAAAAAATCCCACGTATCCGTAAACTAGTGATCAGTGGTTGAAAAAAATGTGCTGGAATAACACACAAATACACATATTGCTATATTTATCAAAAACAGCTGATATGAAAAACGGAATTGTTCCAATATAGCACCTTTTCGAAAATGTGACTAACCATGCTTAGTCATTACACATTGACTGACAAATATTAGTCAATCTGACTAACAGGTTAGTCTAAGAGGCAAATAATTAGTCAAAATTACTTGACTAAGCTAAAATAGTCATTTTGACTAATATCGGTGCTCAAAATCAAATGACCAACTTATGTTTACAGTGGGCCGGCTGTTCCATCTTGTTTGTTTGCTTCAACATAGAATCGACGCAGAAGTGAGGCTAACTAACTCGATCACATCGAGACCTTCGGAATTTGGGCTTTCGCCAACACTCTGACACCAATCTGTCAATTAAATAAACATTTATCAAATTAAGTGTGGACAACTGGAAATACTTGTGCCTTTATACAATCGTTTGGTACACAAGTAACATAGATTAGGGGGCCTACATTCATTTTATTAATTCATTATTGTTGAAGTAAATCTTGAACAAATCAAAATAAAATAATGGCTTGATAGCTTTGCTACTTGTATTTTAAAACAAAATGTCAGAAAAGTACCCCCAAATAATAAAATTGCCCTTACCATATACCTGAGCAATAAAGTAAAAACAAAAAACTCTCAGACCTACCTCTCAAGATTTTCACACCCCATGCTGTAACATAAGAGGTGCCATTCTCATTATTTTGGCTTTCCAATGCTGAAATCTCTGCATCAGTCAGGTGGTCAAACCTAGCATTTTCAGCTCGATTTTCTTCATTTGTTTCTTTATTTTCTGCTTCTTGACTCTCTTTTTCATTCATTGCCATCAATTCATCGTCAGTGATATCGTCGAAATCAAAAGCATGCAAGGTCAAAATTTGCATTGGGAATGTAGTCTGACATACTGAATGATATGTTTACATCAACTGTTCGGGCTTTGCCCGATTATAGATTATATTTATGAATTCATCTTGTATGGATTTAAATTAAAACTCATTTAAAAAAGGGTTTAAACATAATTATTCTCTTTACCCCAGATTTCCCTGAGCTTCATAACCCACCCACTTTCGGGGCAACAATTTGGCTTCTTTGATTAAAATAAATATTTATCGAACATGCGACGTCAATCCAAGTACGGAATGACGCGCAACCAGTCGCGCAACCAATCGCGCAACGCCGAGGTAGGAATAATGCTGTCCATGTGCAGGAGCCACTTTTGTTGCCAGCTGATTTTAAACACTTCTAGCCATGTCTTTATCGTCCGTTTAATACCGGCCACGTGACAGGCTCACGACCAATAGGAATGCCTAAACTGTCCCAGGTATTTATGAATAATACATAATTCAAATTAGGAGGCGAAGTACTCTAATTGTTATTATAGATCATTATCAACAATTGTTTTTTTTTTTTCAAAATAATAAAATAAAGGCGTGTTTTCTAATTAAATTTCGAAATGTAATTTGTAATTATAAAATGTAAATAATTATGTCAAGCCATTACCATGTACGAAGGTCACTTTTTGTTCTCCTCAATTTTCAATACGGTAAATAATATCGTTTGGTTACCTTTTTGTTACTGTTTTAATTTCCGACTCTTGTTTTCTATTTCTCATATCATTAATGTTCTCACTTTTCAATAACCCATGATTCAAACCTACGCCACTACGCCAGTATAGTCCGATAGAGGATCATGATCTTCATCGAAGACCAGATCGGTAAACCTCACCGAGGATCATGAGAGGGAGGTGTGTCTGGAACTAGATGATATCATGGATCAATGGGTTAATCGCAAAAGAGGGGGGTTAGGAATATATGATGACAGGAACACAAATAAGACGACCAGTAATCGATTGCTGGGATTCGCGCAGGAGGGGTTAATTTTATCGAACAGTTCATAGTAATCGTCAATTATGACGCTTGTCTTCTTTTTTTTTCCAGTCATTTTCAGCTGTTTTTTAGCTATGTATAATTTGTATTGTTTTTGCGCTAATCGATGTTAATGTGACGTAAAGGTAGCATTTACCATTGGCAATTGCTTGAAAGATCACGAATAGGTGGATTTGTCCAAAGTTTTACAATCATGAATGCTAAGTAAAGAACGAAAAACGGCGTTTGTTTTTTTAACCGGCGTCGGCCATTGGTCCGTATGTTGTTCCTGTTTTTGTCGCGATTTAGTTTTTGAACAATTACAGGATATCTAGTGATATCATTTTGCTGGATGCCTACAATCGTTATTTACTTTCAAATAAGTAGGATACTTTTTAATAATTTGGTAGTAAAAGTTTCGATATCTGCAAATGGTGTATCCTATACTACTAGTACTAGTTGGGGTCACTCTCTAATTACTGTGTCACATACATATAACACCCAGTACATTTCAAGTCAGAAACAGTAAATAATTGCACAAAATAAATCACATTTTAACAGCAGGACAAAAACATACAACTTCCCTAAGTGTACATGTAAATACATGTACATATGCATTTTTTTTTATGTGATTAATCAACCTACATTTGCAGACATTCATGACCTAAAAGAACAGAAAATCTAGTTTAAATCAAAGTAAATATACCCTGGCAATTACTTTACTAGCGATCCTATTGGTGACAACTTTAAAACAAGAACCATAGTTCCAGTGATGGCATCGTAAAATTTGACATGATATATTAAACTAACGAAAATGGGCGTCCATTGATTTATTGATCAGAAAGTTACAAAACAATTTGACCTAAATTTCCCATTAATTTACCCATTTACACATTGCCCAAGTTGTCCCACAAATGCTATGTTCGTTAACCAGTTCGATCATAAAAATCAGATAAAATTAACCATTCAAAAAGAGAGACATTTGTTTTACCTGCAAAATGGTGCAGAGTAGACAGGCCAACAGCGAAAGCGATGACAAACATATGATAATGCCAACGCCGCCGCATGGTGGCACTGTTGCTGCGCACTGGTCGTGCATGTACTTAAGAGAAACGTCTGACATCCCTCACACAAGCAACAAAGTTGCAAGCCAACAAAATATATATATCTTATTTATCTTAAAGTAAATAATGATTCTAGGCATCCAGTTAAATCATTGCGCTAGATATCCTGCAATTGTTCCGAAAATTGAATTTTATTTTAAGTAATTTACGATCGTCGTCCGGCGATCGTAAATTAACAATAACCTAATTAACAATTAACAAGATCGTAAATCAACAAGAACAACTTAAGAATAACTGACCGCCGCCGGTAGAAACAAACGCCCTTTTTCATGCTTTTCACGGCATCCATGATTGTCAGTTAAACGATATTATACTAACAAAAATACAACCTACAACTTTATTATCGATAACGTTACTTTCCCTAGGTCTCAATTAATCTCAGTATACATGAAAACAAACCGTACAAACAACGCCATACTTCACTTATAATAAAAACAAAAAAGTTTATCAATGTTGAGAATTTAATATATTTTCAGACGTCCATTATACGTCGTTGTGGAAAGAATCTGTTATCGATTGGTGTCGAAAAAAGATTAATAATCATCTTCACCGACATCTTCGTGACTATGAAAGGGAAAGGAAGATTCACGAACTCTGATGCCGACTTTATGTTGTACAAGAAACAGAAGAATGCTACGACGTATCTCATGAATAAGGCTCAACGTGAATTCTACACAAACATAATTCATATGCATGGCAATAATCAAAAGCAATTGTTCAAAGTCACAAATTTACTGTTTGCAAAGAAAAAGAAAAATATGTCCCTCCCTGTCAATGGTGATTCTTATTCATTGGCTAATTATTTTGGTATGTTTTTCCAAACGAAAAGTAGTACCATCCGCTCCAGATTGGATAGTGCATGTTCTTTCAATAATAACATGACGATAAACAGTAGCTTTATTGCTCATAATATTCCGAAGTTCTCTAGTTTTAGTGAACTTAGTTGTGTGGACATTAGGAACATGATTCATAGTATGTGTGTCAAATCTTGCAGCCTTGACCCAATTCCTGCTAAACATTTATTACGCTGTTTGGATGTTATGTTGCCTACTTTGACACGCATGGTCAACATATCACTTCAAACATGTGTTTTCCCAGACAGTTGGAAACAGGCCCTCGTGTCACCATTGTTAAAGAATCCAGGATTGAATTGTGTTCTGAGTAATTACAGACCAATTAGTAACCTCAGTTTTGTATCCAAACTGGCTGAGAGGGCTGTGGTTGAACAGATTAATGAACATATGGTGTCTCACTCATTGTATCCGACTGATCAGTCTGCTTATAGAAAACAACATAGCACAGAAACTGCTTTACTTAAGGTACATAACGACATTTTGATCAACATGAGTAAGCAGCAGGTGACGATCCTGGTTATGCTAGACTTAAGCGCAGCATTCGATACGATCGACCATAATATGCTTTTGAAACGTCTGTCTTTAAAGATTGGAATTTCAGAGAGTGCAGAACACAGCAGCGAGACTAGTGTGTAGTGAATCAAGATACTGTCATATTACTCCGCTCCTCCAGGATTTACATTGGCTGCCAGTTAAATATCGCATCTGGTTTAAGATTCTCTTGTTTGTGTTTAGATCTGTCCATAGAATGTCACCCACTTACATTTGTAATCTTGTTCAGTTGAGTGAGTCCTCATATTCTCTTAGATCATCTTGCCAGCTGAAGTTACAGGTCCCCCCTTGTACTTCTAATAAACTAGGGGAGAGAGCATTTATGGTAGCTGGTCCTCAGCTTTGGAACCAGTTACCTGGTCACATTAGATGCCAAGAAACACTGGGGAGTTTTAAGCGCGAGGTGAAAACCTTTTTATTTCAGAAGGCTTTTTATGTGTAATTGTGCATGTCGTGATTTTTAATGGTTCATTCGAAACTTAATTGTTTAGCTTGTAAAATTTGATTTATAATGGTTTTACTTAAAAATGGTATAGTACTGTAGTTTTGGTTTAAGTAGTACGGTTGTATCGTTCAAGTATGTCTATTGTAATGCGCGTTAGAACATATGTTTATGTACTTTGCGCAATATAAATGTCATTATTATTATTATCATATTCTAGCTCCATTTTGGATTCTGAATCATCTTCATCGATTTTCGTCATCATCATCTTATTCTACCTCCGTTTTTCGGTTTTTTCGAATCATCTTCATTGGCATCTTTGTCATCATCAATATTTGGCAAAATAGGCAACAAAGAGAAAGAGATGAGCACCAAAATTAGAGAAATTAGCACACAAAAAAACCAACAGAATAAGTAAAATTAGCATTCAAGAGCAAGAAATGAGTAAATGTGCAACAAATGAGTAAAATGAGCAAACAAATCAAGGAATTAGTAAAATGAGCACCAAATGACCGGGAGACTGAAATGTGGCAGCGTTCATTAGGTGAAGGATGGCTGAAAAGACTTTTTATCCCTCGATACGCGACCAGGACAAGCTATAATAAATACATTGCAAAACTGAAAGTGATGTAACTGTTTAATACAAGCTTGTTTTTAATTCTATGATTTATGTATTTTATTGTATTATGTATTTATACCTTGGGGTGTCACACAGCTTGCTCGTTCACTTTGGAGGCGTCCGCCCAAGGTGTGACGTTCATCTTGCAGCCGCTGAGGGCGCCTTTCCAGTTGGACTTTGATGTGAAGACAGGCCATGATGCCATAATAAGTCTGGCGGAGGAAAATACAGAAGCGTCTGTCTTTGCCCAAATAGGTAAGTGTCAGTGATCGCGATCGCGAAAATACACAAATAACCTAAGAATAACTGCTCGACGCCGGTTAAAAACAAATTCTAATAAGCTGATTGAACATTCTGAAATGCGATAATTATGGAGTTTGATGCAAACCAACGTGATCTGTGATTGGCCATTGAGAAAGACACATACATTAATAGTGATAATTTACATACACACTCACCCTTTGTTTTTGTTATATAGTCATAGGTGGCTGGGAGAACTCGATGTCGGTTATCCGAGCCTGTTACCTTTCTGACACATGCCCTCATATGTTGTTTGGTGGGCGTTCACAATACAACGAGGCAGGTATCGTCAGTGGCACTGAACGTCGCCCCTTTTGGGTAGAGTACAAACGGGGCATGGTGACCGTCGGCAAAGGAGGACAGGAGGAGGCTTTCCTGGAGTGGGACGCCGCTGCGCATCATCGTCGCAACATATCAACGCCGGTATACGTTGGTATAAGTTCTTTTGAACATGAACCGGCGGACTGGGTGTTCAATCAATTCTGTGCCTAAAAAACCAAAAGCATGCGGGTGAAATGAGGGTGATGTATAACACGTTGAAAAGGCGGGCACAGTTCGCCCCATTAAAAAATATATTCGCGCCCAATAAACTGCCTGGAATGTATTCTTTTACAGTGTAGTAGATGACTGAGACGTGTTAACATCACAGTTATGTTCACACGTGTGCTTATGGAAGTCACCGTAGTAAAGAAATCAAGATACCGAGAAACCAATAGCGGTCGGGCGGAAAATTGGGGTGACGAGTTGAAAAAGGGCACACATAAATGTACTTATGCACTTTTATCTATAAACAATTAACCCGTAAACTCACATCACTAAACTTCGGAACACGGATAGTGCCACTGTATACTGATGAATATATTTTTTTGAAAACGCGCAAGAATATATTTGTTGTACTATCTATCTGGCAGCCGCCACTTAATTATGTGGCGGCCGTCACATAATATCTGGCAGTCGCCACATAACACGTAAGGACCATTACTCGAATCTTGCGACAATACTCGAATAGTATCCCCAGATATGATGTGGCGGCCGCCAGATAATGAAGTGGCGGCCGCCAGATAAATGGTACAAAATATACACATCAGTATCCAGTGGCACTATCCGTCTTCCGTATTAAGCTGATATTGATGTATGTTTTAGGTCTGTCGTAAGACATGTAGGTCTACATAACAGCGACGTGATATTGTCCTACCGTTTTTACGAACGAAAGAGCCTCGCGTGGATTTTAA
Organism: Crossaster papposus; assembly: GCA_037893245.1. Lineage (NCBI taxonomy): Eukaryota > Metazoa > Echinodermata > Asteroidea > Velatida > Solasteridae > Crossaster > Crossaster papposus. Next base: position 343,021 of record JBAIAA010000061.1, read on the forward strand.
GGAAAACTTGAAGCGTTTTCGGAGATAATCAGAAGAGGATTATCTCCTTTTAAAACTGCCCATAATTGCAGTAAGTAAACCTTTACGTGATTTTATAAGAGGTGATTGTTTACATAAACTCAGTAATTAGAATTGACACGGTGGTTAATCATCATTAATACAGTGTTTTAAAGCAAAATAGTCAAACAAAATCAACATCGAAAAACAAATTATAATTGTTGGCATGTGTGGCTCTTTGTGAAAACGGTGACAATATTTAAGTCCATTAGGAATTGACGAGTACCCAGAAATTGTTGTTAACCGAGACAAATTGTGGTGGCAATTTGTTAATGGGGACTTTAACTACCTCCCATACATAAATTTATCAAAATCAACCTTCGGAAAACAAGGTTAATTATTTGTTTTAAATGCACAATGTATATTAAAATGCACGTATTTGTGACAACTAAGGCACCATTTCAAAATTCGGAAGTTGGAACGGAAAGATAGCGGAACTCCTACTTTTGATCCTGTCTGACCTATCGATAATGCGAACGATGTGGAACCTAGTGTTCTCAATAACCTGCACATCACACCAATTTTACAACATTGGGTTGGCCACCGACAGGCAATGCGGTTGCTGACCCTGTTTTTTATTTTCTTTCTTTTCTTTTTTGAATGGAATATATTTTACATAATACAATATTTGCTATGAATTACTTATTCAACCATATTTGATTAACAATTCATCCAATAGTATATGCATTACATTATCATCGATAATTCTTTCCAGGAGTCACATCAACTCGTACATTGTACTTGTACTTTCATGTAAATACACTTCCAAAAACTCCTTGTGCGCTTTTCTGTAATTCAGTCGCGCGCCTGCGGAGTGAAAAACCAGAGGTAAAAACTCTTGCGAGAAAATACTCTGGAAAACCCCGCTAGACGCACAGACAATACGAAAAGGAATTGTGTCTTGTCGAATTTGTCATATTAAGAGTCGAAAACATTACTATACTAAACATGGCCCAAATTATAATTTTTAACGAATAATGGAATACATGTAAATATACAATTATGGTAAAGGTAAGTCGAGCCCGTCGGTGCGCAGATGACCCGTGCTTGCCAAGCACCTCCTTATATATTGCCCCTTCACTCCTGGTTACCTCCGCGTAGCGGAGTGATAGCTACACTACTTGAGAACTACATTTCGTTCTAATTCACCCGGTTCAACCGAACGAAATAATATTTCTCAATAACCTGCACATCACACCAATTTTACAACATTGGGTTGGCCACCGACAGGCAATGCAGCGGTAAAGAACGGGGCTGCGACAATTAATAACACGTTTATTATTGTATACGAGTTAATACTCTTTTGGTTATAATGTAGTACATGTATCAAGCATTAGAGTATAATATTACTGTTTTCTTACTTGTCTTGGTTACGTCTATAATAAGACTATATTTTTATTTTATTTTTTATTTTTTATAACTTAATATAATAAATTATATAACCACAATTTATGATTCTTTAACTCGCTCTGTCCTTAATATTGAGCTTACTTAAAATAAACTTACACAATTGAATCGGAGTGTACATTATCTAATTAGAGACCTAAAGACTTTTATTACCCCATTCGACAGGACACATGACAAAATAGCCTAAGGAGTTCAATTTCTCGTTGTATCGTAAGGCCGAAGCAGTTTAATGCCAGGTTGATCTCACAACTTATTATTATTTCCAACTAACAGTATTTTACAATAGCATATTACCTAGTATATAAGTTTGCTTCCGATCGGTGCGCGAGTATCACTCTCATGTTTCAGTTATTTACCAAAATACCATAAAACCAATAACAGGATGCCAACAATAATTAAAACGCATCACCATCATGTTCTTGTTATTTACCGAAATAACGCAAACCCGATAATGGCGATGCCAACATTATCATGTCTCCGCACTTTACGGTAAACCCAATAATAATGTCCAGACTACCAGTGCACCGATCGCGAAATTAAAACGCATCCCATCATGTTCTAGTTATTTTCCAAAAATAACACAAACCCGATAATGGCGATGCCAACATTATCATGTCTCCGCACTTTACGGTAAACCCAATAATAATGTCCAGACTACCAGTATACCGATCGCAAAATTAAAACGCATCACCATCATGTTCTAGTTATTTACCCAAATAACATAGAACCCGATAACAGTGATAACGCTATAGCAAAACTAAAAACGTACCGTTAACACAGCCGCCTCAACATAGCTGTAAATTACCATTAAGGTTAAACATGAAGCCGCAAACATTTATCATTACATTTGGTCTTAAAATTCGTATACTTGGCATGGCTTAAGTTGGTGTAAAGTTAGGTTATTGGGGCCTATGACGGCGTTCCGAATGCAATTCCGCCAAACGGTCATTCATGACCGCCGCCAATTAGGCCCAAATGTTGTCAAATAATAAAAGCATGAGAGAAGTGGCACAAATTATTAATAGTGATTCAGGTAGCATTCATCAGTTCTGCGTGTGTGCGGCAATAACTCCCGGGTCATTAGAGCCGACATTAAATGTTATAGTCCGGGTTCGATGGCTGTATTTCCCAGGTGTAGCCACTGGACGTTGCTAATGCGTGCAGAGCTTCTCAATGCGTGGTAATAACGTCAATTCGGCAGGTCCAATGACGACAACGTCACCCATAATCCACATTAAAGGCTTGTGCGCCCGTAGCACCATGGCTCGTGAAAGGAAGAAAAACACACAAAAACGACTAAATAGTAGGCGCACATAATATATATAGGAAATAATCAAATTACTCACTAGAAAGAACAATGAAGTGTACAACTATATTCATAAAAGTGGGCAAGAAGTGGGTGGGTAGGGGGTTTAATTGCTAAGCGCGCCGGTAACCGAATGCGTACGGGGGGGCGACATAATCTCTTTATAAACACCGGCATGTTTATATGAAATTGCACCAAAGGTCGGCAGGCAAGGGAGTGATAATGGGGTATGCACCGGGCGCTAGCTGCCGGAACCTAGTCATCTGAAAGCGGGAAAGAGCATCGGCAATACCGTTATCAATGCCGGGAACGTGCCGTGCTTTGAAATGAATATTCAAATCTAAACAACACACAACAAGCATGCGGACCAATTTCATTATCTTGGGACAGCGGGAAGTTTGCCGATTGATTATGGCCACGACTGCCGCGTTATCAGACCAGAATACCACCCGCTTATTCCTTAATGCCGGTCCCCATACACGCAGCGCTATTACAATGGGGAAAAACTCGAGGAAGGCAATGGATAACTTCATGGAACGCACTGACAAGGGCCATCGTCCGTGTGTCCAATTACCACCAAAGAATGCACCGAAACCTATCTCTGATGAAGCGTCCGTGTACAAATGCAGATTATCGCTCGAGTGCCAAACTTGGTCGGGGAATATGACTGAACCGTTAAAATGTGTCAAAAACTGCTTCCAGGCCAACATGTCAGCTCGTGCCCCCGATGAAATATGGACACGATGATGTGGTCTTTGAACGCCACTAGTTAAGTCAAACAAACGACGCAAAAACGCGCGGCCTGGGCGAACGGCCTTACAGATAAAATTCAAACTCCCCAACAATGACTGAAGCTCCCGCAGAGTAAGTTTCTGTCTACTCAATGCATTATCTAGTTTTGCCATGATCGAAACAATTTTTTCCGATGGGACTTGAATCTCCTGCGCGATAGTGTCGATTGCTAAGCCTAGGAAAGTGATATGAGTGGTCGGCCCCTCGGTTTTGTCCACCGCTAAGGGAACCCCAAACTTCGTACAAACTACTGTAAAGGAGTTAAGGGCGCGTGCGCATTCATCGGAATTTGTACTCCCGACGAAAAAGAAATCGTCAAGGTAGTGAAGGATATTATCAGTGGCTGCTACTTTGCGGGAACAATATTCAAGAAAGGTGCTAAATCTCTCAAAGGTTACACATGATATTGAACAGCCCATGGGCATGCACTTATCATAGTAATATTACCCATTAAAGTAAAACCCTAACAAATCAAAGTCATCCGGGTGAACTGGTAGTAAGCGAAATGCCGATTTTATATCTGATTTGGCCATAAGGGCACCGGGACCTAAACTAGAAACCAAAGTAACAGCATCATCGAAACTTGTGTAACTAACAGTCGCAATAGACGGGTCAATGTAATCGTTGACGGAGTCACCTATAGGAGATGACAGATTGTGAATCAAACGAAATTGACCTGGGGTTTGTTTAGGTACCAGACCGATTGGGGAACAGCGTAAATTGGGCAAAGGAGGGGTTAAATAAGGACCGGCAACACGGTCCAACTGCACCTCGCGGGCAATTTTGTCATGTAACAATGCCTGATTTTCACGGACGGATACAAAATTCCGGGCAGAAGAACTAACACGCGGTCCGGAATATCCCAATCGAAAACCAAAAGTAAAACCATCTACCAATATATGCGCATCCTGTCGGTCTGGGTATGTGTTGAGAAACGGGCGCATACTAGTTAGGTTTACTGGGGTTGGCAATAGTGGTTGGGTTGGCTGCACCCCGTGCGGTGCGGGAATTACCTCGGCAATTGTCGGCCGAGTGGCCAAGGGACAAACAAGCGGAGCACTTGTGGGCAAATCGACACCCAGCCCGGAAACATTGGCCGCGGTTGAAGGCAAAACAGATACCGCTAGCAGCGGCTCGCTGGGTTTGTGCGGGACGACCCGCTCCGGCACTGGAATATCCTGATACGCGCTGCTGTGAGGTGGTATTGGGAAAGGGACGAAAATTAGTCTGGGTCGGGGCACCCACTAGCGTGAGCCACAATTCAGCATCGATGCTGGCCCAAGAGCGTGCCGGCAGGCGCGCTTGTCGCAGGCGAAATTGAATATCATAATCGCGCCAGCCAAAACCTACGCGACGAAATGCGGCCGAGCGGATAGTATCTGCATACTTCAGAAGTTGCCTAGCACGATTTCCATGACGCATCAAATAGATCGACGCAAAAATCAAGAATGCCGAGGTCCATTGCTCAATGGACGTTATACGCACATTTTGGGCAGCGTGGGGGCGAATTTGCCAAGCGGGTGAATCGGGCGAGCCGACCATAAACACGCAATCATTTGGGGTGCCAGTATTGCTATGGCCCGGCCGCATTAGAGAACCAAATTCAACAAACTCCCCATTCCAAATTTTGTCCTGAATATGTTTAGGAACCCCCATCCCCAGATCTTCACAAACGCTAGTCAGCGCTGTGTAGTCTTGAACAGGCACAAGACTAGAGAAATGAGTGTTATCATTGGCCGTATTGGGACAGGTAACGGAAATCACGTTGGGAGCGGGTGGTAAATTTACCGGCATCTGAACGATATTATTAACGGTGGACTCACCAAACTCCGAAGTTATGAGCGGTGCAGCAGCATTCCGTAGGCTTCCAAGTACGGGGGCGGCAGCGTCAGGTACGGGGGCGGCAGTGTCAGGTACGGGGGCGGCAGCGTCAGGGCGAGGGGCAGCGAACCCCGGCGGTCGGTTGGGGTATGTGGGCACGACAACAGCCGGCGTCGTCTCCATAGCTGGCACCGGTCGTGTTAATCCAACACCAGCCTCCAGGTTTTGATTAGACCGAGACGAACGGGGTCGTGCGCGTGGCTTTCTCCCCGCCGAAGCGTGTCCAGATGTAGATGCAATTACCGCTGTCTTCTTGGATTTAGGCATTGTTTTCGGCATGGAGGTAGGATGCGGGTCAGTTAATTGAACTCGACAAGAGCGTGAAAAACTCTAAACTCGAAAATTGAGATTTGGCTACGGTCGACGAACTGCGAAAAACGATTATTCTTACTGTGAAAAATGTATGTAGAACTTCGAAACTTCGAAGTTAATACAAGAACCTATATCTACTCTGCTGAATAGCAAACAAACGACCTCCTGGCTTAAACTGCTGTGACAACGTGATCGCTGACCAGTCGTCAAGATTATGGCGGTATACCAGGCCTTGTCTGTTTTAACCACAGGGCCATAAAAATAGCGTCCCCATTCCCCAGTGACCTCCATGTGGCGTGGGAAATGGACATTGGTCTAGATCCCGGCATACCAATCTGTCTCGAGGTTAATAAATTCTTTGAAGCCTTAATTGGCTTAAAAGTGATGATACTCGGATTCTTTCAGCCATAGCCTCTTTAATATACGAATCTTTTGCCGAGTCTGACACCCATCGACCGTGTTTCTTGAGTAATCTATCTGGGATGCCTCGGCTAGCTGCGAGGGTTGCTCCTCCGGAGCGTAAACTATGTAAACCAAACTTGCTAGTATCAGAAATCACTTCCTTTAACATTTCAAGAAATAATTCTCGAGCCCTTGTGTAGGAAATTGGCGACTTATCATTTCTTTGCGCCCAACCTTCTTTATGCTTAGTGACGGAGCGAAAAATATACTCATCTGAAGCGTCTGGAATCTGACACAGTGATATGTAACGCTCTAGTATTGAGACGGGGCAAGTACTTTCCCCTGAACGACTTATGATGACCCATGAACCTTCTCTATATTTGTCCGTTTTGCTCTTTTCGACGAATAAACTGGCATAAGTATTTGAAATTAGCACGTCTGATCTCTTGATATGTACGAGCTCGTTGAACCTGAAGACTCCAGCGAACCCCACAACGATTATTGTAAGTGTCCTTAGGTGATACAGGTCGGTCGTAGCTGGAGGGAATTTGCGGCATAGCTGCTGAATTGTTTCTATGGAAAGGGGCTCTTTCCTGTGGTTAGTTCTTGATAAAGAGCGTTCTGCCGCCTCGTGTACCGATTTTGGTAGCATGTGCTCCGTAGGGGACTGAAGAGATGCTATCCTGTGTGCCCATGCAATACTGTAGAAGGCAGTACTTACTGGAGAGACAGTGTTTGCTGTCTGCATGATGCTGAGAAGATACAAAGCAACATCTAGTGGCGAGGCTGGAAGAACTGTAACCGGGTGTGATCTTGCTACTGCCCATGCTTTCCATCTTTGAAATCCGTTCGAATACTGTTGGACTGTTGAGTCCGCTCTGTCCTTCATTACCACTCCAGGGAGCTTGCTGAAGAGGTCCTTCATGACTGGATCGATGATAGATTCTGACAAATCTGTCCAAGGCATCTGGGAAAAAATAAGTATATTCTTTTGTACTTCTAAGAATCATACTCTTTTAGATCAACAGGCATGGCTCTATACCATGGGCGTCAATCCTGGGGGGGACAGGGGGACACGTCCCCCCCATATTTTGAAGGGTGGGGGACACAATATCAAATGTCCCCCCCATGTTTTTGAACTCATGTATCTCATAATAGGGCAATATGTACTGTAGCGGAAACTGTCAAGAATAGCGGAGCGGCGGCGTAAGTGTGACGAATTTACACGGAGTCCATCCAAGTCCAACAACGGCTGCGGAGCCAACAGAACCTGACGTTAACGCGCTACTGCGGGTTTGGCCGCCCTATGCAGGCGTATGTGCGCCCGCGAACTCGATCTTCACGTGTGGTGGTACGTGTGTGTGTACATGTACATGTACATACGTGAACATATATACTGTTCGCCTAAAAACAGGCGTTATCTCGTCCAGACGTAATCTCACTTTTGTCCTAAATTTATATTATTTGTTGCTGTAACATAGCCCCTGAAATCGATAATTCAGTCAATGATGTTTTGCAGCCATATTCATACTGTAGAACATGTAGGTTTTGTGTGGACTTCGGCTGTGGTTGAAATCTGTGTTTTTGGTAAAGTTGTAGCCTAGTTTGAGACAGTTTTGTGTGTACAAAAGTTCAGTGAAGTGCGTGTGCCATTGGCTGTGCTTGATCGTGTTCAACTTAACTCTAGCGAACTTTCGCAAAGTGCGCTGACAATCAATCAAATCGCAGTATAATGCTGCGTTCCAATCGCGTCGTGTTTATCGTGTTCACGAGTTCACGAGTCGTATAATGGCGTTCTAATCGCCTGGTAACTCGTGTTCACCAGTGGTGAACTCGAGGTGGAATTATTTTCTCCATGTTCACCACTTCATAACGATTGAAATACTCGCGCATGCGTGTTGGTTCACGTACGAGTTCTTTAGCGGTAAAGAATGTCCTTACCGCACGACTAACTCGACTGTGCGCGTGCGTCTTGGTGAGTAGCGTTTGGAATGCAACCCACTCGTGAACGTGGAGAAATTCACGGTGAACACGATAAAAACGACGCGATTGGAACGCAGCATAAGTATTAACTAATATCTACCGTACCACTTGGGGGCGCACGTTTAGGGCTTTTTTTAATATTTGGGTTCGGATTTGTCTTCGTCTTAGGATCAAGGGGATTTTAGGCTACTGTGAGAACTGCAGCCACATTCTGGTGCCTGTTGTGCTTCAGAAACATTCATTCAGTTGATATGAACCTATACAAAAGTCGGATATTTCTATTTCCTTCATTTGTATTTACTTCTCAGTGATTCTGAAGTCGCAGGCGAACCGAAGCCGAAGACGCGAAGCAAAGGTTTAAGTACGCGTAGCAGACGACCAAATGCGCTGCGCAAGAGATCTTTGCCCGAACATTTCACTTGCATTTTAATAGTGGTTATTCATTCATTTTACCATAACTGAACATTTTATTCTTCACTTCCATCACACTGAAACAATAACAAATAACTTCGTGGAAATGTCTACTGTTATCAGATGGCCGTCAATCAAATTTCAAAGACTTGGAATTTATTATTTGAATCAATTCGACGGTGGAATAAAACAAATACCGGCACCTCCGATTGAATCTGGGGTAATACTTTCAAGATACTTGATAAATACTTTTCAAGATACTTCTCCGTAACTTATTTGAAAAAGTAAACGGATGAAACCTTATCTCATTAATTTTACAGGACACCGACAAAAATGCAGATGGGAATTATTCCGTCCAGATTTTCTTGTGTTTCTAAACTACATTCAAACTCCTTTGCACCATTTCGTTTGCGGAAATAGTTTTCTAATAGTTTCCAGGGATAATTTTTTTTGCGAGTTATTTTCACCAGAAAAGTAAGAATTAAAATTACCAAGCTAGTATTAAATGCACTTTAATTCCTAAACAAATTATCCATGTTTAAATTTTCGACTTGACAATTTGTTATCGAGCAAATAGGTTTGTGTTAGAGTCAGGGGACCACTGCGACCCCGGCGCCCCCAGAAACACGTGGTTTTCCCTTCAAGTTCTCTCTTATATCGTGTCCGATGTAAACCACAGGTTTTTTCTCGAGAACGGTAAAACATGAGGTTGGTTTCCTTTTGACCAGACATTTGAAATAGGATAAGTAAACAATCCGAAACATGAGATTTTTGGGGATTCCAAGAGTACCCCTTTAGGTCTTCGCAGGAAGACGCTCGCCGTCTGGGCTTGTCATTATGCCGGCCGCATGATATGCTGGCTGTGCCAACATCCCTTGTGCAGTCGCGTTGACGTTTGTATAATGTGCATGCTAAACCCCTCTAATAATTCTTGACTTCAGTAATGTCCCCCCCCATATTTGAAATGGGATTGACGCCCCTGCTCTATACGGCCCTTAATAATTCAAAAATAGTTTAAATATAGTATCGACATGATTCTGCTGCCTTGCTTTTGGCTTTGAAATATAAAATAATACCTCTAGTATTATCATGGCTCTGCAGCCTGGCCCCTGGCCACAATACAAATAATATATATTCAGTATTATCAAGGCTCTGCAGCCTCTTCTATACCATGATAGTTGGGAATACATGAATATCTCCAGTATTGTCAAGGCTCTGCAGCCTCTTCTATGCCATGATAGTTAGGCATACATGAATATCTCCAGTATTATCATGGCTCTGCAGCCTCTTTCTACAGTTAACATATTAACTCTATGTATTATGTTAATATTATCGTGGCTCTGCTGCCATTGAATATATACAAGTTGTAATCGTTTCCGACATTTAGTGGGATAAGAATGAAAGGCGGACTGCGATCATGCTGAAAGATGGTTTTTTCTCTTTGAACAGAGGATGATTACTCTGGCCCAAGATAAACGATTCTGATGATGCTGGAAAGTACCTAGAATCTGTAACCTGTGGTATGAATAAGCCAGAATTTGGATCGATAAGCAAAGGCCAAAAGGGCGCAGAAGGCCAGTTTGGCACTACCAAGGTGCCAAGTGCTTTGTTGGCCTTGAGGTGCAAGATGGTTTTCGCTATAAGAGAAATAGGAGGAACGAGCCAATTATTCTCGTTTGCCCAGCAGCAAGTAAAGGAGTCTACTGCTTCTGAACCAGGGTTCCAGTATCGTGAATTGAAACGTATTAACTTATTGTTAAACGAGTTGGCAAATCTATCTACAGTATGCACTCCCCATAGTCTGTCGAATCTCTTGAATAAATGATCTGCAAGAGCCCAGTCATCGTAATCTACTATTCTGCTCAAACAATCTGCTTTGTCATTTTGAGAACGAGGGACCCATTCAAGTTTCAAAGTGATACCATGCTCTATGCACGAGGCGAAAATGGAATATGCCATTTCATGTAACTCAATTTTTCCACTGCCAACTTCTACGATACGGACAACATTCTGACTATCAGTAAACCACTTCACACAAGTACCAGCCAGTAAGGGTATAAAGCTATTAAGAACAATTTGTACTGCTTTAAGTTCCCTCCAAGTTGAGCTTTGTAGTTTTTGCTTATCATCCCAAGCACCATGAGAGAGTGCTCCATTAACATCCACAATATACCCTCCTGCACCTACTCCACTTGCGTCAGAATACACCACCTGTTGGTACGTGAAATCGGTTCTCATTGGAACCGGTTTGAGGGCAAGAATATTGTGCTCCCAGAATTGTAATTCTTTCAAGGTTTCTGCTGTGAGTAATATAGAATGTTGCCAAGAAGGTGCGGATTGAACATTCGTTAACATTGACCGTGTCATTAGTCTTGTTACATTACCCACTGCTGGGGACAACGCGATGATTTGACCAATTATACTGGCAAGTGATTTAACATGTATGACCTTATTGCCGGTGGAAATAAACTGTTTAGCTGTTTGTTTAATGCGTACCAATTTCGATTGTACTGGGCTAATCACACCTTTACTTGTGTCTAACAGAACACCCAGCCATTGGCAATTTTGCTGTGGATCCCAGTGGGATTTGTCATTATTTGCGATAAACCCTGCTTCTATCAGATCGTTGTGGATAGCTTGAGAATGTACACTAGCTTCCGTGATTGAATTACCTAGACCCAATCCGTCGTCGAGATACACCACTATTTCTTTGCCTTCTGAACGCCACTTCTTTACCAGAACTTTCATAATTTTAGTGAAAATATACGGGGCCGAGCTTAACCCAAACGGTAGCACTAGGAATTTATAGTATTTTGTGGTAGCTCCGAATGACCACGAGAAACCCAGGTATTCAGTATGTTTTGGGAATATGTCAACATGGTGGTAACCACACTTGAGGTCAAAAGAAAATAAATATTTGTCTTTCTCCAAGTATAGACGGGCCGTTTTAAGATCTTCATATTTGATGGATTCCTTCCAGAGGTGAAGGTTAACTTTCCTCAAGTCTAGAATGAGCCTCTTTTTTCCACAAGGTTGAATTGTGACCGATAAGGGGTTAACTACCTTTGGCCTAATGGAACATTCTTGAATACGCCCTTCATTTAAGAGCTGAATTATAGCTTCCGACACAAAGAATGAATGTGTACACGCTGATCTGTTATTGGGAGTGAACGAAGCCTCGGGCAGGGAATAGAAGGGAATTTTATATCCAACGGTAATTGTGTCCAAAATAAATTCATTGGAACAATGTTTTAACCAAACCTTTCTATGCTTCCTCAGTCTACCTTTAATAAGTTTCCCTGTGACTCCTTGTTCACACTCATATCTAGTGGAATTTGATACTTCTAGGCACTTATCTTTAAATGTGTCTTCATTCCGTGAATGTTCCCTGCGATGCCTGGTGTCTACTGGATTAGGTTGCTCTGGCGTCTCTAGCTGATGTGATGCAACTGACAGTAGAGGGGGCGGAGCTTCTACCTGGCTGTACAAACGGGCACTCCTTTCTCCAATGGCCAGTGGCTCCACATGCGAAACAGGAACCTGACTTGGCGGCTGGCCTGGGACCGTAGGGGTAGCTACGTTGACTAGACATGACGCTGTTGAACGAGTCTTGGGGACGGCGAAAAGAGCTCGTGTAAGGTCTGAACCTGCTACTGCCTCGGGTACCGAACGATTTAGATCGCTCATTACTCGGACACTCTCGATAGAAGTGACATTTAATTGATTGTACACGAACCATCGGTACCGATGGTTCGTGTACAAACCAGAATGGGCCAATAACGACACAGCGCCCATAGTTTGTGCGCTGACAGATAGAGCCAATAAGAGAGCACACAATCACCCACGATCCCTGACCATTGCAGCGCTTAACCTCGAGAATTACGCAACTTTATCTAAACAGCAGATGGCGTATACGACTGCAGAGTTTGCGAGCGCTGTGAGCGCGCTGTTTAGTAATTCACCAACATGCACTCATGACCTTCTATCTAGCTTCTACATGTATTTAGGCTGTGGGTTGGCGTGCATGTCCTTGTAACTTGACTCTCTGAATACCAACAGCGTTAACTTGCACTGTAAAGCGCAGTACCTATGGGTTATAGTTTATGTACAAAATATGAATTGAACGGCAAACTAAACAAATGATGTTCTAAACGTTATGCTGTCCTTTCCTTTCTGGCAAGAGAATGTCGGTGCTTACCACATCAATAATACAACTTTTATTATGAATTTATATATGAATATATGATGCCAGAGAGACATGAAGACGAAATGAGTGACGAAAATAATGAGGTTGCCATGACATATACTAGGTCATATAATGTGCAAAATGAAGACAATGATGAGGTAGAAATAAACGAAGCTAAAGCTAGTCACTTTGAGCAAAATGGGCAAAATTACGCCAGGAGGCGTACGCTCTATCGTCCGGCGTGACATTAAGACTGAGGGCGGATAAAACAACAGTGCACAGCGGAGATAAAGGAAGATTTTTGTTTGGCTTTGGCAATGGGCATCACATAAAATACACACAGAATAGGGGCCGTAAACCCACGATGAAACGGCAAACTTTGCACTGATGATGATGTCATAAATATTTTTAAAAAACATTTCAGTAAAATCGACTAGAAGTCAAATTAGCTTATACGAAGAACTGTTAAATGTTCACGTTTCTGTATGTCAGCTGAAAAAAATTCTGCAGATGACAGACACTGATGAAGTTTTCTCCGAGTGCCAAAAGTGAAGTCATAACATTCTGCAAATTTGCGCTCGCACCCCTCTTTTGCTTTATCGCACCCCTTTTTCTCCGAGTGCCAACAGTGAAGTCAAAATATACTGCAAATTTGCGTTCGCACCCCTCTTTTGCTTTATCGCACCCCTTTTTCTCCGAGTGCCAAGAGTGAAGTCAAAACATACTTATTTGCGCCCGCACCCCTTTTTTGCTTTCTCGCACCCCTTTTTCTCCGAGTGCCAACCGTTAGGTCAAAACTATTTGCGCCCGCACCCCTCTTTTGTTTTCTCGCACCCCTTTTTTCTCCGAGTGCCAACAGTGAAGTCAAAACTATTTGCGCCCGCACCCCTCTTTTGCTTTCTCGCACCCCCTTTTTTTCCGAGTGCCAACCGTGAAGTCAAAACATACTGCACATTTGCGCTCGCACCCCTCTTTTGTTTTCTCGCACCCCTTTTTCTTCGAGTGCCAACATTGAAGTCATAACTATTTGCGCCCGCACCCCTCTTTTGCTTTCTCGCAACCATTGTTATCCGAGTGCCAAGAGTGAAGTCAAAACATACTGCACATTTGCGCTCGCACCTCTCTTTTGTTTTCTCGCACCCCTTTTTCTCCGAGTGCCAACATTGAAGTCGTAACTATTTGCGCCCGCACCCCTCTTTTGCTTTCTCGCAACCATTGTTATCCGAGTGCCAAGAGTGAAGTCAAAACATACTGCACATTTGCGCTCGCACCCCTCTTTTCTTTTCTCGCACCCCTTTTTCTCCGAGTGCCAACAGTGAAGTCGTAACTATTTGCGCCCGCACCCATCTTTTGCTTTCTCGCAACCATTGTTATCCGAGTGCCAAGAGTGAAGTCAAAACATATTGCACGTTTGCGCTCGCACCCCTCTTTTGCTTTCTCGCACCCCTTTTTGCTCTTGCCAACAGTGAAGTCAGTCATAACATACTGCACATTTGCACCCGCACCCCTCTTTTGCTTTCTCGCACCCCTTTTTTACCCGAGTGCCAAGAGTGAAGTCAAAACATACTGCACATTTGCGCTCGCACCCCTCTTTTCTTTTCTCGCACCCCTTTTTTTCCGAGTGCCAACATTGAAGTCGTAACTATTTGCGCCCGCACCCCTCTTTTGCTTTCTCGCAACCATTGTTATCCGAGTGCCAAGAGTGAAGTCAAAACATACTGCACATTTGCGCTCGCACCCCTCTTTTGTTTTCTCGCACCCCTTTTTCTCCGAGTGCCAACATTGAAGTCGTAACTATTTGCGCCCGCACCCCTCTTTTGCTTTCTCGCACCCTTTTTTACCCGAGTGCCAATAGTGAAGTCAAAACATACTGCACGTTTGCGCTCGCACCCCTCTTTTGCTTTCTCGTACCCCCTTTTGCTCTTGCCAACAGTGAAGTCAAAACATACTGCCCATTTGCACTCGCACCCCTCTTTTGTTTTCTCGCACCCCTTTTTCACCGAGTGCCAACAGTGAAGTCAAAACATACTGCAAATTTGCGCCCGCACCCCTTTTTTGCTTTCTCGCACCCCTTTTTCTTCGAGTGCCAACAGTGAAGTCAAAACTATTTGCGCCCGCACCCCTCTTTTGCTTTCTCGCACCCCCTTTTTATCCGAGTGCCAACCGTGAAGTCAAAACATACTGCACATTTGCGCTCGCACCCCTCTTTTGTTTTCTCGCACCCCTTTTTCTTCGAGTGCCAACATTGAAGTCATAACTATTTGCGCCCGCACCCCTCTTTTGCTTTCTCGCAACCATTGTTATCCGAGTGCCAAGAGTGAAGTCAAAACATACTGCACATTTGCGCTCGCACCTCTCTTTTGTTTTCTCGCACCCCTTTTTCTCCGAGTGCCAACAGTGAAGTCGTAACTATTTGCGCCCGCACCCCTCTTTTGCTTTCTCGCAACCATTGTTATCCGAGTGCCAAGAGTGAAGTCAAAACATACTGCACGTTTGCGCTCGCACCCCTCTTTTGCTTTCTCGCACCCCTTTTTGCTCTTGCCAACAGTGAAGTCAGTCATAACATACTGCACATTTGCACCCGCACCCCTCTTTTGCTTTCTCGCACCCTTTTTTACCCGAGTGCCAAGAGTGAAGTCAAAACATACTGCACATTTGCGCTCGCACCCCTCTTTTCTTTTCTCGCACCCCTTTTTTTCCGAGTGCCAACATTGAAGTCGTAACTATTTGCGCCCGCACCCCTCTTTTGCTTTCTCGCAACCATTGTTATCCGAGTGCCAACATTGAAGTCGTAACTTTTTGCGCCCGCACCCCTCTTTTGCTTTCTCGCAACCATTGTTATCCGAGTGCCAAGAGTGAAGTCAAAACATACTGCACGTTTGCGCTCGCACCCCTCTTTTGCTTTCTCGCACCCCTTTTTGCTCTTGCCAACAGTGAAGTCAGTCATAACATACTGCACATTTGCACCCGCACCCCTCTTTTGCTTTCTCGCACCCTTTTTTACCCGAGTGCCAATAGTGAAGTCAAAACATACTGCACGTTTGCGCTCGCACCCCTCTTTTGCTTTCTCGCACCCCCTTTTGCTCTTGCCAACAGTGAAGTCAAAACATACTGCCCATTTGCACTCGCACCCCTCTTTTGTTTTCTCGCACCCCTTTTTCACCGAGTGCCAACAGTGAAGTCAAAACATACTGCAAATTTGCGCCCGCACCCCTTTTTTGCTTTCTCGCACCCCTTTTTCTTTGAGTGCCAACCGTTAGGTCAAAACTATTTGCGCCCGCACCCCTCTTTTGTTTTCTCGCAACCATTTTTATCCGAGTGCCAACAGTGAAGTCAAAACATACTGCACATTTGCGATCGCACCCCTCTTTTGTTTTCTCGCACCCCTTTTTCTTCGAGTGCCAACATTGAAGTCATAACTATTTGCGCCCGCAACCCTCTTTTGCTTTCTCGCACCTCCTTTTTATCCGAGTGCCAACAGTGAAGTCAAAGAAAAAGGGGTGCGAGAAAACAAAAGAGGGGTGCGAGCGCAAATGTGCAGTATGTTTTGACTTCACTGTTGGCACTCGGATAAAAAGGGGGTGCGAGAAAGCAAAAGAGGGGTGCGGGCGCAAATAGTTTTGACTTCACTGTTGGCACTCGCTAAAAAAGGGGTGCGAGAAAGCAAAAGAGGGGTGCGGGCGCAAATAGTTTTGACTTCACTGTTGGCACTCGCTAAAAAAGGGGTGCGAGAAAACAAAAGAGGGGTGCGAGCGCAAATGTGCAGTATGTTTTGACTTCACGGTTGGCACTCGGATAAAAAGGGGGTGCGAGAAAGCAAAAGAGGGGTGCGGGCGCAAATAGTTTTGACTTCACTGTTGGCACTCGCTAAAAAAGGGGTGCGAGAAAGCAAAAGAGGGGTGCGGGCGCAAATAGTTTTGACTTCACTGTTGGCACTCGCTAAAAAAGGGGTGCGAGAAAACAAAAGAGGGGTGCGAGCGCAAATGTGCAGTATGTTTTGACTTCACTGTTGGCACTCGGATAAAAAGGGGGTGCGAGAAAGCAAAAGAGGGGTGCGGGCGCAAATAGTTTTGACTTCACTGTTGGCACTCGGAGAAAAAGGGGTGCGAGAAAAGAAAAGAGGGGTGCGAGCGCAAATAGTTTTGACCTAACGGTTGGCACTCGGAGAAAAAGGGCTGCGAGAAAGCAAAAAAAGGGTGCGGCCGCAAATTGGCAGTATGTTTTGACTTCACTGTTGGCACTCGGTGAAAAAGGGGTGCGAGAAAAGAAAATAGGGGTGCGAGCGCAAATGGGCAGTATATTTTGACTTTACTGTTGGCACTCGGATAAAAAGGGGTGCGAGAAAGCAAAAGAGGGGTGCGAGCGCAATTGTGCAGTATGTTTTGACTTCACTATTGGCACTCGGGTAAAAAAGGGTGCGAGAAAGCAAAAGAGGGGTGCGGGTGCAAATGTGCAGTATGTTATGACTTCACTGTTGGCAAGAGCAAAAAGGGGTGCGAGAAAGCAAAAGAGGGGTGCGAGCGCAAACGTGCAGTATGTTTTGACTTCACTCTTAACACTCGGAGAAAAAGGGGTGCGAGAAAAGAAAAGAGGGGTGCGAGCGCAAATAGTTACGACTTCAATGTTGGCACTCGGAGAAAAAGGGGTGCGAGAAAACAAAAGAGGGGTGCGAGCGCAAATGTGCAGTATGTTTTGACTTCACTGTTGGCACTCGGATAAAAATGGTTGCGAGAAAGCAAAAGAGGGGTGCGGGCGCAAATAGTTACGACTTCAATGTTGGCACTCGGAGAAAAAGGGGTGCGAGAAAACAAAAGAGGAGTGCGAGCGCAAATGTGCAGTATGTTTTGACTTCACTGTTGGCACTCGGATAAAAAGGGGGTGCGAGAAAGCAAAAGAGGGGTGCGGGCGCAAATAGTTTTGACTTCACTGTTGGCACTCGGAGAAAAAAGGTGTGCGAGAAAACAAAAGAGGGGTGCGGGCGCAAATGTGCAGTATGTTATGACTTCACTGTTGGCAAGAGCAAAAAGAGGGGTGCGAGCGCAAATGTGCAGTATGTTTTGACTTCACTGTTGGCACTCGGATAAAAAGGGGGTGCGAGAAAGCAAAAGAGGGGTGCGGGCGCAAATAGTTTTGACTTCACTGTTGGCACTCGGAGAAAAAAGGTGTGCGAGAAAACAAAAGAGGGGTGCGGGCGCAAATGTGCAGTATGTTATGACTTCACTGTTGGCAAGAGCAAAAAGGGGTGCGAGAATGCAAAAGAGGGTGCGGGCGCAAATGTGCAGTATGTTATGATGACTTCACTCTTGGCACTCGGAGAAAAAGGGGTGCGATAATAAAGCAAAAGAGGGGTGCGGGTGCAAATGTGCAGTTATGACTTCACTGTTGGCAAGAGCAAAAATGGGTGCGAGAATGCAAAAGAGGGGTGCGAGCGCAAATGTGCAGTATGTTTTGTTTTCACCGTTGGCACTCAGAGAAAAAGGGGTGCGAGAAAGCAAAAGAGGGGTGTGGGCGCAAATTTGCATTATGTTTTGACTTCACTCTTGGCACTCGGAGAAAAAGGGGTGCGATAAAGCAAAAGAGGGGTGCGAACGCATATTTGCAGTATATTTTGACTTCACCGTTGGCACTCGGAGAAAAAGGGGTGCGATAAAGCAAAAGAGGGGGGCGAACGCAAATTTGCAGTATATTTTGACTTCACTGTTGGCACTCGGAGAAAAAGTGGTGCGATAAAGCAAAAGAGGGGTGCGAACGCAAATTTGCAGTATATTTTGACTCACGTACTGTTGGCACTCGGAGAAAAAGGGGTGCGATAAAGCAAAAGAGGGGTGCGAGCGCAAATTTGCAGAATGTTATGACTTCACTTTTGGCACTCGGAGAAAACTTCATCAGTGTCTGTCATCTGCAGAATTTTGTTCAGCTGACATACAGAAACGTGAACATTTAACAGTTCTTTGTATAAGCTAATTTGACTTCCAGTCGATTTTACTGAAATGTTTTTTAAAAATATTTATGACATCATCATCAGTGCAAAGTTTGCCGTTCCATCGTGGGTTTACGGCCCCTATTCTGTGTGCGCCCATTGCCAAAGCCAAACAAAAATCTTCCTTTATCTCCGCTGTGCACTGTTGTTGCAATATTAGCGATTTTAGACCCGTTTTCTAAGAGTAATATGAGCTTTTGTCCGCCCATGTTCTCGAGAGCTGGCTAATTATCGCTCTCTAGCTCTCAGTCTTAATGTCACGCCGGACGATAGAGTACGTACGCCTCCCGGCGTAATTTTGCCCATTTTGCTCAAAGTGACTAGCTTTAGCTTCGTTTATTTCTACCTCATCATTGTCTTCATTTTGCACATTATGACCTAGTATATGTCATGGTCAACCTCATTATCTTCGTCACTCATTTCGTCTTCATGTCTCTCTGGCATCATATATTCATATATAAATTCATAATAAAAGTTGTATTATTGATGTGGTAAGCACTGACATTCTCTTGCCAGAAAGGAAAGGACAGCAAAATGTTTAGAACATCATTTGTTTAGTTTGCCGTTCAATTCATATTTTGTACATAAACTATAACCCATAGGTACTGCGCTTTACAGTGCAAGTTAACGCTGTTGGTATTCAGAGAGTCAAGTTACAAGGACATGCACGCCAACCCACAGCCTAAATACATGTAGAAGCTAGATAGAAGGTCAGTGCATGTTGGTGAATTACTAAACAGCGCGCTCACAGCGCTTGCAAACTCTGCAGTCGTATACGCCATCTGCTGTTTAGATAAAGTTGCGTAATTCTCGAGGTTAAGCGCTGCAATGGTCAGGGATCGTGGGTGATTGTGTGCTCTCTTATTGGCTCTATCTGTCAGCGCACAAACTATGGGCGCTGTGTCGTTATTGGCCCATTCTGGTTTGTACACGAACCATCGGTACCGATGGTTCGTGTACAATCAATTAAATGTCACTTCTATCGAGAGTGTCCGAGTAATGTTAAGTTTCTTGGAGGCCCGAGCCTCAGCTCTGTTGATACGTTTCTCGTCTTCGGAGTCGGAGGCAAGTTCGTTAGATTCGTACTCCTTGACGGTTTGCCAGCCCGACTCGCTGGTATCTGCAAGGCGGATTAACTTCTGCCTCGTAGTGAGTTTTTTCATAGCTTGCTCGATGTTAGCGGAGCAGCTAACAGCGTCCCCTCCTTTGATCGCCTCTGTAGCTTTGTTGAGGCTTTCAATGATTTCTGCATTGAAGTCGAACTGCTTTCGGTTGCCCTCTTTCTTCCATCTTTTGTTCGTGCTCTGCTTTATTTGCTGTGTCAGAGCCTCTTTGGACTCTGAATGGTGTTGAAATATTTCGTTACGTAACGACGTACACGAAGCCTGAAACGTGCGTTTCAGCTCGGCTGTGGAGGCTTGGAATGTTTTGATAAGCTGATCGGGTGTGGCCCTGGACTGGTCAGCAGAGAGGCCCTCCATGCTGGAGGAATGCTAAGAATGTCAAGAAGTACGAATAGTATCATGGTAAAGGTAAGTCGAGCCCGTCGGTGCGCAGATGACCCGTGCTTGCCAAGCACCTCCTTATATATTGCCCCTTCACTCCTGGTTACCTCCGCGTAGCGGAGTGATAGCTACACTACTTGAGAACTACATTTCGTTCTAATTCACCCGGTTCAACCGAACGAAATAATATTTTGGTGGTCAGGAGTATATTACAAAGGGTTTTAAAGGGTACTTGAAATTCAAAACTTTAATATGGCAAAATATACGTTTTAATAATGCTAAATACTTAACAACTGCAAAAACTTCATATTTGTTTATGTTCGTTCATTAATCGTGACCCTAAAATAAAAAGCAATATGCGCCGTGCCCCGCCTATAAAATATGACGTCACGGTAAGAATAGAGCGTGGCTGTACCAGGCTAAGCCTAGCCTTGAATACAAGGCTATGCTGTATCCGCAACGTGGGATCATCGTTTGCCACAACACTAAACGTGTACATAGCCCGCAATGCATTATTATACATACTCAGCTGGTTCTAATGATGCATTGCGGGCTATGTACACGGTTGGTGTTATGACAAACGATGATCCCACGTTGCGGATACAGTGCAGCCTTGTATTCAAGGCTAGACTTAGCCTGGTATAGCCACGCTATATTCTTACCGTGACGTCATCTTTTGTGGGCGGGGCACGACGCATATTGCTTTTCATTTTAGGGTCATGATTAATGACCAAACCTAAACAAATAAGAAGTTTTTGCAGTTGTTAAGTATTCAGCGTTATTAAAGCGTATATTTCGCCATATTAAGGTTTTGAATTTCAGTTACCCTTTAATACATTGCGCCATGTATCCAACGAACAACGGGCTGGCCACTTGACAACGTGTGGTAATGGTTTTGACTGGTGTTTTTTACAAGTTTTTGAAAATGTTGTTAGCACTATTACATTGTTCATGTACTGTTTTCATTTGTTTCATTTTATTGTTTGTTTGTTGTTGTCTTGTTTAATTACGTGATGTTTGTTGTTATTGTCTTTGTGTTTGTCCTGTCTTGTTTTATCATGCAGTATATTTTCTTGTTTTATGTTTTGTCCCATGTTGTGCATTGTCTTGTCCTGTTTTGTTTGTTTGGTTTAGTTGTGTGCTTTTGTATCCTGACTTATAAGGCATTGTGTCGTGTCTTGTTATTAGTCTTGTCTTGTTCTATTTCGTGTTTTTTTTAGAATGTGTATAAAGTCTTATATAAAGTGCAATGTTAATGTTTTAATTTGTAGTTTTATAATGTTATTTTCACAATTTGATGTGTATATTTATTTATACAAATAGGCACTTGGGGAGACAACTTAGCGTAAGTTTTTAGGTAATAAGGAGACAGTGGTACTTAGGGAGACATTTCAGTGTCTTCCTAAGTGTCTAGCTACCCTAAAAATACAATATTTGGGAGTTATTTTTGCCCTAGAAGGACAGATTTTGGTCTAAATAGCATAAATCTCGAAATCATATCCATGCGCGCAAAATGCACAGCGCCACCCACAAGTCTGGCCAGCTAACTTGTCCGATTGCAATGTCAGTTGTACATCAGCCGCGTATTCTGGTCATGTCGACTAGTTCATCATCATTCATTATCATCACTGTGGCCAACATCACGGTGCGACAGCGAGTGCGAGGTACTAGTGTAGTACTTAACTTTGTATGTGAGATCAGCCATAATGAAGCAGTAGCTAGCTGTCTGTGGTTTCTTTCTCGCAACCAGCGCGAGTGGACTCGAAGTCCGCAGACCGTGTTCTGCCCCACAGCGCGCGAGGGAAAACTACTGCCGTGATTTGACACCTCTGCTGGGCGGACTGTTGCGTTGTGGCAATATGCATGCCGTTTATTTCTCGATGGCCATACGAAGTTTTCATGAGGCAGGTAAACTATTGCGTATAATTAAATAGACCTCCGATTAGCACTGCTGATTCACGCTTAGAAAAAAGGGGCAATTTGGTATAGTCTGCAGAATTAGCTAGCATAGACTATTAAGAGTCCGTTCTAGTGAGTAGACTGTAATTTGTGTATACCCCTGCCCTGGCTCTAGAACTATCATCGGGGGCCCAATAATACTTTTTAGGGGTAGACTAGTCATGCCGCCTTGACTGGACAAAGTTAGAGATTTTATTCCATTTTATTCCGTTTATTCCAAATCATTTGGCCTCAAACTCGGCATGTAGGTTAAATTTATTGTAGCATCTCAATATTTCGCCAACATTTGGATTATTATATTGTTCCGTGAACTTCCGTCTGGTGTAATTTGTCTTTAAATTTGCGACCTGATGTAATATTTATTTTAGTCATAAAAGCTGGAACACGGCGGACCAAAGACGCCACTTCTGTGAGCCAATGAAATGTCCAGGTGTAGAGGTCAGTGGATTTACTTTGTACATTTTGTATTTATAAACATTATGTCATACGTGCCGTACCTATTGAACTCTACACCTGGACATTTAATTGGCTCTCAGTGTGACGACGTGGGTCCGCCATGTTGCACTTCCAGTTTGCGCCGAAGTGTGAAACAATTATGATCTGTCCATATAGCAACAGCATATGAAGCACGATATGTGGCAGAGAAACCCCCCCCCCCCTTTTGTGTTGACCATTGTGTTCCCGGAATCTCAGGAATTCCTGTTAGGTTTCAAGTGGGGATGGGTTAGGTTACAACAGTGCTGAGTGTGTATAAGGTATGGTGATAAGAGGGGGGGGGGGGGGGGGGGGGTACCCCTCTGCCACATATCGTGCTGGGTATAAGCAACAGTGTCTTTGGTCTGGAGATTTTAAAATTAAATGTGCCAAGCTGTGTGAGCAAGTCAGTGTACCTGATGTTATTCAAATTTAACTCGGGGTCACGCGCAGATGGCTTATTGATCAAGACACGTTATCAACTAGGAAGTAATTAGTACAGTGTGTATAGCGAGCCAGCTCGTGCTCATCCGGGGAAGGGCGCAACCTCGTTTCTGGTTAGTAAACAGCTGATTTGCATAATCGCATCAACGTGGTAATTTAGTACAGTAGTACGAAGCGTACTTAGGACATAACGAAAACAAATTATCAGGTAATGTACAAACACAATGATTAGATTGATGAATAAAATGCGTATATATTATCGCCAATTGTAATGCAGTGTGTTTATTATAAATTGATATCACTGCATACAAATAATCAATTTTTAGTTGACTTCTGCACAATGCAGCTCACGAATATTCTGGCTGTAGTGGCAGTCACGCCATACCAGTAAGGTATTTACTATAAACACCATTGATTATAGACAGCATAAATGCATCCTCTCATCTTATGGGATTTCACTGATTGTTATTCAGTTACTCCATATTTGTGTATAAACTAATCATGTTCAATAGCCATCATGTAACACATAGCCGTAATGTATGAATTTACTATTCATTTTATTTTTTTTGCAATTTGTTTAATAACAAATAAAACAAATTATTGTGTCGGGAGCCGAAAAACAGGGTCGGTCGGGAATGAGAACCACATAAAAAGGGCCGTTCTAATAAACCCACCCTGCAAGAGCTAAATGATTTTCCAAAGGCCTATTCGATTTTATAACTAAATGGGCAATTCCACGCAAGTGCGACACGAGGGTCAATTTTTTTAAATGCTTTTTTTCCTAAATATCTTTTGCAAAATTAATAGGGTATATTCTGAAGTTTACTAGAAATGAAAACAAAATAGTTCTAAACCAATTATTTTGTAAGTTACAACACTCTGAAGTTGATACTATTTTTATGCTACCAATCGTAGGTAAAAACACAAAACTTATTTCTTTGGGTATTTTTCATTAGTCTAATGATATTGAATTAATGTTTGTGTTAAAATAACAACTCTTAGTATCACCTTTTTAGAAAAATAACTTTTATTTATATGTAATTAATGTTAGATACACAGGATGTGCCGTCAAAATAACGCTTTAGGCTTAATGTAATGTCAGTCACAAAAAACGATGATTTTTCCCATAAAAAAACATACAGGATAACAATTAACGTGTGCCCTTCATTATTTTCTTAGTTTGGGGTCTGGGCATAGCAATAATACTATCAATTGGGCAAATACTTGTAATTTATAAATTTGGTGAGTTGAGCAAAAGTGTAATGTCAGTCACAATGTAATGTCAGTCAGGTTATTACATAAGTCAATGGAAGAAATTTTGAACAGTGGATGAACTGATAACTTGTATATTACCCACAATGAAACTTAATAAAGCTTGTGTAATCCTGAAATAATGCTCTAGGATCCCTCATAATTTGTATTTTTAATCCACTACTGTGTATCATCCAATATACAGGTACAGATATAAAGTGAATGACATGGATTTTGTGTATGAAAAAAAAACATTTCAGGCACACTATTTAACATGTTTAACATGAATATTTTTCATTTGATTGAAGTTAGTACATTGATTGAAGAAATGTTAGACAATATATTTTATTTTTTTAAAATATTGGCATAATTATTACAAAGGTCAAACACTGCACACATTTTACAAGAGTGTAAGCAGAATGCCAAAAACAGCAGCAAAGAGACAAGCTGAGTACAGGGGAAACAAATGAAAGAAAGGGAATTGTATGAGGCATACATGTACAAGAAAAGAAAAGTAAAGAATCAAGGAAAAAGTAGGTCAACCAAAAGGGAAAAATAGGAGTAGCTACTGGTAATTAAGACTGATTAGAATAAACTATAGATGACGAGAGCATTATTAATTTGATGACTTTGTAATGTCAGTCACAAAAACTTAAAACCTATAATTACTGATTTGCTACTACCGGTATACACCAAGCTGTAAATTTGTGGTGTGTTACCCTAGGTGGAGGTGGAGGGGCGAGTGGGGGTAGGGGTGGGGTAAGCCTGGTTTGCTGTACATCGTGTGGATGTGGTATCTACTTCGACTGTTGCTATGAAACTTTTATAGTTCGATTCCTAAACTTCAAAACAAATTTACAGACAGTATATCCACATGGTGTACTGCAAATTGAAAAACAAAACTTAGAATCTTATACCTAAACCACGTTGAGTGTTGCTCACTGGCTGGGATGGGAGACTACGTGTACGTGTATGTGTAAAGAAGTGTAGGCAAGTATTTTTAGCACATTGAACATTTTGAAATATCAGTTTTATGTATACGCGACCCCGCACATCAAAATCAGGAATAAGCCGGAAAATGACTTTTTTGCGATACGTACATGTAGTAAGATTGGAAATTCCATTAGCTTTCTAATGATATTCACCACAAGCCTGCAGCTAGAAGTTATTGACTATGAGATACAGGCTTATGATGGGCATCATTAGAAAGCTTATGGAATTTTCAATCTTACAATGTACATACCGGTATCTCAAAAAGTCATTTTTCAACATTTTGCTGATTTTGATGTGCTGGGTCACTTAACTTTTTTTCTCTCAATTCTTTGATGCACGTGAAAAGCTACAAGTTATGTACTGACAAGACTACGGTGTTTTACTAAAATGGTAGTAGCCATCTTCTCCTCTACATTTTCGTCAATGAAAACTGCCTCCTGAATTCAAAATGACAAAAAATGTGATGTACCGGTACATACATTATATATATTGAGCGTTTTAATATATTTTACATATTTTGTGACTTTTAATGGATGATCCAACATTTAAACATCTCAAACTTATAATTATTCCTTTAAATATAGCATAAACAGTTGATTGATACTTCTATTGTTGACAGAACATTCATTGTTTTCATGTCAAATCAGTGTTGCTGTTAACAGGTATTATGAATCTAATGTGTAATGTCAGTCACGGTAATGTCAGTCACGGAGGTTAATTTGCATATTTATTAACAAATTCAATTATAGTTTTTTCCATCTTACAACATGTGTAAGTTACCCTATCAGCTATAATGTTCATATGGATTTAGATCTGCAGCACTTTCAACTTGAAGAGAAATTTTCAAAACGTATTTGACACTTTTTGGTTGCGTCGCTTATTGTAATGTCAGTCACGGCAGTAAACAACCCCCCTAGTCGGAAAAGCTGAACATCAAATTGAACAGTTTTAATACTGTATTGTGTATTTCGTTCCTAGTATCCCCCATGCCAAACATGGTTCAGCTGGCTGTAATTGTTTAGGCATTGGAGCTGATTTAATATGCAAAAATAGTAAAAAATGTAATGTCAGTTACGGTAGAATTGCCCACTACCGTATAATAGACGTTTACAACAGCATCGCACATGCGCATTATGGACCGTCCGCGTACAATTCATTTGGCACTAGCTGACGCGAGCCAGTGCTAAGTGAACACCGTTGCTACTACATGTACCAACGAAAGCCAGCCTTGCAGATTTGCGCCTGCGCAAGAGGCCGGCTCGTCGGGTATCGTACATGTACATGTACAAAGTGCATAACGAACAGTTCCGTGTTCCTGTTTGGTTGTGGACGTGGTGAATGGTCGGTACGCCACGCTTCGGGATCGGAGAGAAGAAAATTGCCGATATAAAAAGCATGGAGTACCCGTGTATAAAGTAAATTATTATTAAGGGCACGGCAGCCAACGGAAGAAAAAGGCAGGGCAGTGTTGGCCGTGAGGAGGTGAATTTTTCCAGGGGCACGTCGGCCAGACAGAGGGGCATCGACGGCCATGGTCGTGTGGCGGCCGTGAATGTTGAGCCCTGATACCCAGTGCCACCAGATAAGTGCAGGTCACAACCCGCCGTACTTGCAAGTGCGTGCTGTCTACTTGCAAAAACGTGGGCAAAATTTGGGGATCCGTACGTGGTGAGTACCGCCTCAGTACGGATTTGGGAGCACGCAGACACGCCGTAGCACATTTGGTGCATGAGGAACTTTCGCTGCGTTCGGGCAAGGTCCGTGCTTACTCGGCACTTCCCCAGTTCAACTGTCAAATGAGCAAGCAGAACTCACGTGGACCGTACGTTGTAAGCACGTACAACTCACTTACCACTTGTGCAACGTACGATGCGCGCAACGTACGATGCACACAACCGCTCACGGCCAGGCGTAGCGTGCGGGCCACGTACTTACACCTTGCGCAACCGTGCGGGTGACTGCGTTGACGTACTCCCTCCCTGCTCTTGCCACTCCCTCCACACGTTTTCAGAAAAACGTTGCGGCCGTGGCCTCCCAAAAAAATGTACGGACTAAAAACACGCACGGTGGGTTGTGACCGGCGCTATAGTGTGTTAGGGGTACATGAACATTGTGTACGTACATACATACTATGTACATGTATGTTTTGAGGTGTAACTTCAGTAGGAAGAGCAGAATGTTTGTCATACTTACACAGGCACAAGAAGACCAGAAACACCAGGTAAATGATGAGTTCTCTCAGGGTGGTCTTAACGTGAAGCTCCTTGTTCTTTTTAGTGTCATCAGTTTGCCGGGTTCTCCAAAGTGCTGAAAAACAACCAAAGTTTCAATGAACACTGCTGTGGTCTTACAAAGTGAATTCCGACTTTGCCAGTGGGCATTTATACATTGCGTGTTCATGTACTGTGTCTCTTAAAGGTAGTATACACCATTTGCAGATATCAACAATATTTACTACCGAATTATTAAGAAATATCGTACTCATTCGAAAGTAAATAATAATTCTAGGCATCCAGCAAAATTATTGCGCTAGATATCCTGTAATTATTCGGAAAAAAAAATAAATTTTATAAAGAAAAATTCGCGATCGCCGGACGACGATCGCGAAAAAAACAAAGATAACATAAGAATAACTTCTTGACGCCAGTTGAAAACAAACGCTGTTTTTCGTGCTTTTCTCGGCATCTATGATTGTAAAACTTTGAACAGGTCAGTTAAACGATATTTACTATAAAATACAACACCCCAAATCCACACATTCATGATAATTCAAGCAATTACCAATGGTGTATCCTGCCTTTAAGCCCTGTTCGCACTGGACTTTTGTTGATAAAACTTACCGAGACGATGCGTACTTTTCCCATTTTAAGTCCAGTGCGGACAGTTTTCCTCGAGCAGTTACTTTTCCCGAGTCTAGTGGTTACTTTTACCGGCCAACTGCTGCCCGGTAAAACTTCCCAGGTAACTTTTCCCTAGACGAAAAAAACAAAGATAACATAAGAATAACTTCTTGACGCCAGTTGAAAACAAACGCTGTTTTTCGTGCTTTTCTCGGCATCTATGATTGTAAAACTTTGAACAGGTCAGTTAAACGATATTTACTATAAAATACAACACCCCAAATCCACACATTCATGATAATTCAAGCAATTACCAATGGTGTATCCTGCCTTTAAGCCCTGTTCGCACTGGACTTTTGTTGATAAAACTTACCGAGACGATGCGTACTTTTCCCATTTTAAGTCCAGTGCGGACAGTTTTCCTCGAGCAGTTACTTTTCCCGAGTCTAGTGGTTACTTTTACCGGCCAACTGCTGCCCGGTAAAACTTCCCAGGTAACTTTTCCCTGGACGATAAGTCCAGTGCGAACAGCGCGAGTCGGTAAAAGCGGCCCCCTAGTGCAATTTCATGCTACACAAGACACCGCGCATGCGCTCTTTGCATTGTTTACGTACGCGCGCTGATCGTGATCACATTCGCATACCGGTACATGTGTGGTTCTGCAAAAAGAACGAAAACAGAAAATAGCGTGGAGTAGTTGTACTACAATATGTAGTGTCGACGATGGCATCAATGATCGATCGGACAAAACACGCACGCGTGCGAATTGGGTACACCGGGGTCAATGCTGAAAGGTCACGCAAAGCGCTCTCATGAGTCATTATATTGACAGCTCGGCTACTTCTCCCACGGTCTCGGTAAAATTCTCCCGTGTCGAATGTCCAACTGCGAACAGTGGTAACATTTAACCAAATTGTATTTTACCATCGTCTCAGTAAAACCTTCCCAAAATAAAGTCCAGTGCAAACACAGCTTAAATGATGCTCAGCTGGGTTCTTGCATAAACTCACTGTACGTTGGTAACGTTGCATGCTGCCATGTATGTTCTCTAAACAGCTATCAGAAAATTGGGCCCAATATATTAAAACTAGCAATTGCTTTTTCTAGGCTTTTGCTTTACCTTTTTATACATAAAAATAAGAAATTGCTAGCAAGCAAAAGAACTACTTTTAAGCAAAAGCAAGCTTGTTTCTTGCAGGCAAATGCTTTCCAGATTAGCAAAATGCTTGAAAATGTAGTACGGTATGTATTACATAAAAACACTTTTGCTTTTGCCATTAATTAAAGCAGTTAGCGCTACTGTTCAGAACCTTTAAAAACATAATTTGCTACTGTAGGTAAGCTTTAGAAAAAGCTGGAAAGCAAAATGGTTATGGTTACATACATGTACAGTACTATGCACATTTTAAGCAATTACATACATTTGCTTCTGCTTGCTGAGATTTTGTTTTTGCCTAATACTTTCTGCTTAAATAACTAGTTTCAAAGTGAACAAAGAAATTATCAAGGTGGGACTCGAAGCTACGATCTTCAGGATGCTTGTACTTCTGACTAGCGCCATCGAACAAAGATGCTGAAAATTTGGGAGACCGCCAACATAGGGCAAGATACATGTACAGGTACATGTACCGTAGCTCAGTTGGTAGAGCGCTGGTCCGGTATTCAGGAGGATGCAGGTTCAAGTTCGCCTTTCTAATTTCTTTGTTCACTTTGAAATTTATTTCTTATAATTTTTGTTTATTATGATAACAAGTCGTATGCTAATTGAGTGATCCCCAAACATGTCGCTTCCCGGGTTGTATCGTAAAATTGGGCGTGATCCCTGTCCACACGGAATACTGGTGTTTATGACTTCTGACTTGCGCCCTCGAACAAAGATACTGACAATTTAGTATCCCTAACTTAAGGTTCATCTGTGAAAAAAAATTAAAAGAAGCTAATTTCAACTAATTTGGGTAGGTATGGGTATGGACAACTACCAACAAAAAGGAAGGAGGGATAGGGGTTGGGGAATTTTTTTTATTAGAGGTCAAAGGTCATTGACCCCTGCCCAAATCCCTAAAAATTATATTTCAGCAACAAAATATGGTATATAGATGATCTTGGTGTCAAAATGCACAGAATTACAATAGAAGATGACATCAAATAATTATTGACCCTTGGGACCAAATCCTGACCTCCGAAAATTAGGTCAAAGGTCACAAAACAATGTTATTACTAAAATGTCATATTTATAGCAACACAATATGGTATATAGATGATCTTGGTGTCAAAATGCACAGGATTATGAAAGAAGATGACATAGAATAACTACTGACCCTAGAAAAGAGGTCAAAGGTCAAAAATGGACGTATTACTAAAATGTCATATTAGTAATTAGTAAAATAACAGGAAAATTACCATGAACAAAAACAAATCTAAGAGGCTAATTTCAACTTATTGTGGCGGGTATGGGGGTTATTATTTATTCCAAGAGCAAAGAAGGAGGGGGGAATTCCCTTTCTGAGGGTCAAATGTCTTTGACCCTGCACTAAAACATTATAAATTGTATCTCAGCAGCAGTATGTTTTTCATAGGCCTAGATGATCTTGGTGTCCAAATGCACATAATTATACTAGGAGACAAACACAATATGAATGGATTCTTCACCACCAAAATACGCGGTTAAAGGTCAAAATGAGCAATTGGGCGGGGGGGGGGGAGATTAAAGTTCATTAGTGTCAAATAGTTTGTGTATGTAAAGTATATGTGCATTTATAATCATGTTTGGTGTTTATTGGGAAGGAGCGTAATCATACATTCAGCCTACGTTTTTTTATTATTAAAACGATTCTCGGTCACATGGGAAGGACATTAAATTGAAGGGCGTCTAACGCTGGGTTATGTGGAATTGTTTTCTCTTTCTGTGAGACTATTAAGTTTTTTAGTTAAAGATGAAGTGCTTTTGCAAGAAAATAGCAAAGGGAAACCGGTTTATGCAGGCATACTTCAAGGAATGATCAGTTTATTTGTTGTTGTTTGTTTGATCAATCCCAGAGTTAACTGCAGTGAATCAGAACTCATTCTACTATGGGAAGGGGAGGGTGTTTATGGAAGTTGTCACAAGTCAGAACTATTTCTCACCGTTTTCATTATTGTTTTGGAGATGCTGCAACAGTTCTGCTGCGTGAAGTATCATAGGATTGTATGTTTGTTGCTGGTCTGCAGAGATAAATCTGTATATTTATGATTTGCTGGTATGCCTGCGGTGTGGTTGCGTAACTATATTGCCCAGAGCGTAATTCTTAATGTAAGTTTTTTTCTTAGTGATATACGCTTCTGGGAAGTCAGTTCTGATCACAGTTTTTCTGCGAGATTGCAGTCGGTAGGAGGAGGGGGGGGGGGGGGGGGGGATTACGTGTACAAGAAGTTGAAGAGAACCCCTCCGTTTTTTTCGTTATTTTCTTGAGACGCGGTTCTGCTGACAAGTATCATATGGATTGTATTTGTGACTGGCAGAGTTAAATCTGTAATTGTACGTTATCTAGTGGGTATGCCCGGTATTCCAGAGAGTGGTTGTTTGACTGGCCTCTCCGGAGCGTAATTCTTAAAAAAAAAAAAATTGGTTTGTGGTTTGTGTATTGCAACAGTGGTCCTTTGTCTTTAGTTCACTCAGTGATTGATTATTACCGGTAATAATATGCCGTCCCCTTTTTCTCTCCTTTTTGGAAGGGGAGCAGGGCATATTTGTTTGTGCTATATTATGCACTTCATCAGTCACCATTCTTTCAGTTTACTTTTCTTTTTCCTTGTTTTTATTTGTGTGTCGGTTTTTACGACAGATTGCAAGGACAAATACCGGCTTTTGGGGGGTATTGATCGAAAGGAAGGCATCTTGACTTATTTATTTTGTTTTAGTCTTGAGAGCCATTTCTGTTATCATTGTTTTGTTCTTCCAATAGTTCCAATAGGATTTGCACATTCTCCCCATCCAGGTTGTTTTCTTCTTGGTTGGATTGTGGAGATGCTTTAGTCCTAGATCGAACAAGTTAATATTTTATGTTTTTGTGCCGTTTGTATGCCAATGGTTGGGTATCAAATAGCCTACATGTATTTAGGTATTCGTTTTCACTAATCCAGTGGCAGTGTTTGAGGAGGGCCCATTTGAGAGCTGGGTGCGCGGCTCGTGGGTAGTATGGTAGGACGAACACCAGTGGGGTATTGTGGTGTTTTTGTGTGTGTGTTTTTTCACGCTTAGAGTCCACGGAACTCTCGCCCATTTGAGGAAGGGCTAGGTCTTCGTTTGTGTATCCGCGCTTTTTAAAGGTAGGATACACCATTTGCAGATATCGTAAATATTTACTACCGAATTATTAAGAAATATCTTACTCATTTGAAAGTAAATAATGATTCTAGGCATCCAGCAAAATGATTGCGCTAGATATCTTGTAAATATTCCGAAAAACATGATTTTATAAAGAAAAATTTGCGATCGCCGGACGGCGATCGTGAAAAAACAAAGATAACATAAGAACAACTGCTCGGCGCCGGTTGAAAACAAACACTGTTTTTCGTGCTTTTTTCGGCATCCATGATTGTAAAACTTCGGACAGGTCAGTCAAACGATATTTACTATAAAATACAACCCCCAAATCTACCTATTTATGATAATTCAAGCAATCACCAATGGTGTATCCTACCTTTAAGTTGGTCCTTGAATAATTCAACCCTCTCCTCAAAGTCTTTTAAATCGGTACACATACGGTTGTTCCAGTCACTTCGCTTTATTAAGCCGCCAAATACCGACTTAGGGTGTGCTGAATCTCTCTGCTGTATACAAGACTCTCTGCAAGATGCACCAAACTCCTCTTCTTATTAATAGGAAACTTTTGGGACATCTCACTTCACTGGGGTAACTAGTCAGGGTACATGTAGGCTAACTAGGTGTTATGAGTAATCACTTCTTAAACAAAGACATAATTCATGTTGTTTTATGTTATACGTATATCTCTAGGGTGGTGCTTTGTGGATTCAATATGGGGCTTCGAATAATGACCTTTGACATTTAAGGTCATATGTGGCGGTCAATTTTTATCCTACATTTATATTACAAGAATTTACATTTTTCTACTTCCAGTGTAATTATGACCATTTCGACACCAAGATCATACAAGTACATATGTTGTTGCCGAGATACAATTTATAATGTTTTAGTCCAGGGTCAATGACCTTTGACCTCTGCTCCTAGAATAGATAATAACTCCCATACCCGCCACGTAATTTAAAATTAGTCTCTTTGATTTGTTTGTGCTCATTTTTATTTAATGATAATGTTCCTGTTATAAATATGACATTTTAGTAATAAAATAGTTTTTGACCTTTGACCTCATTTTCGGAGGTCAGGATTTGGTCCCAAGGGTCAATAATTATTTGATGTCATCTTCTTTTGTAATTCTGTGCATTTTGACACCAAGATCATCTATATACCATATTTTGTTGCTGAAATATAATTGTTAGTGACTTATGCAGGGTCAATGACCTTTGACCTCTAATAAAAAAAGTTCCCCAACCCCTATCCCTCCTTCCTTTTTTTTTGGTAGTTGTCCATACCCATACCCACCAAAATCAGTTGAAATTAGCTTCTTTTAAATTTGTTAACAGATTGGCTCAATATATGGCTAATTTAGGGTTACTAATTTGGGAGACCGCAAACATACATGTACTATGTAGGGCACATTGTTAATGCCTTGCAGATACGGCCATTAACACGTTCAGGCCAACGTATCTAAATTATGTATGCAAATATGCATGAATGCAAAATCGCCCAACCACACATTTATTTCCTTATTAATAATTTGTGTTGTTTTGTTCAATTTTTCGGGGTGGCCTTGCAGTAATGGAACATCTTGCAGTAATGGTCCTTTTTCACCACACTATAAGGCAAAAAAAAAAAAAACATGTTTAGTGTCAGGCTTTTTAAAAAAAGGAAGAAGGAGACCTTTTTTTTTTTTGGTTTTTTTCTTCAAAATGGCCACTCGACACATTTTGATGCGAGTCATGTTAGTGAACATGTCACACCCTATCTTCCAATAATTTGAAATTAAAACATGGTTCACCCACGATTAAAAATCTAAATTCATGTGTGTCGATCATGTATGCACCATACACGTCACACCCTAGCCTTCCCATTAGAAAAACAATATTTCCACAGCGTGTACACAGTGATGCTAAAGTCTAAAAATATGATCTTTAAAATATGATCTTTAAAATACGATCGTTAAAAGTTTAATTTTATTAACTTTTTTGATTTTTTTAAATTTTTTTCTCAAAAAGATAATTAAACATTTTAATTTTTAAAAAAAAAAACAAAGAAAAGAAAAATAAAGCGGCCTCAAAAAAGGAAGTGGGCGGGGACGCTAAACATGTTTTTGGTTGTATATTTGGCCTAAGCACTTGTGCTTTCTCCTTTGTCTTTGCATCTTCTTTCATCCATCAATATTGATCTGTGTGACTTGCTACAGCCGTCAATTATTCATCTGACCCAGGTAATAATACTGTACTCCCAGCCTCGCTTGCTCAACGTTACCGTTGCCAGGACACATTTTCCTACTCCCATACACTTGTATACGGTATGTCAGACCTATTTTGCAATTTACACAAATCAATAAAAAGCACTTGTGGTTGCCTAGTTGGGTGGGAACAAATGGTTGATTCCGTAAGACTCTAAAAATAAAAGGGACATGTAATGACAAAAAAAAATAAAAATATATTTTTGTCATTCTTTTTCTAAATTAATTAAACCTTAGGGCTTTGTCGCACCCAAAACAGATCAAAATTGGCATTTTAATTATTTTTTGACAAGTTCTTGCTGTTAAAAGCACCTGTTCACTAATCTAACAGACCTTTTAGAACAACAAAATACGTTATTAATATTAGAATGAGAATTTAAGGTTAAATAACAAATTAAATTTTTCAACTTTTCAACATCGACACGGGCATTTTCCAAACGTGAAATTTTGGAAACGAAATTATTTAAATAAACCTCTTACACCATTGGTAATTGCTTGAATTATCATAAATTGGTGGATTTGGGGGGTTGTATTTTATAGTAAATATCGTTTAACTGAGCTGTCCGAAGTTTTACTGGCGTCAACTGGCGTCGAGCAGTTATTCTTATGTTATTTGTGGTTTTTTTGCAATCGCCGTCCGGCAATCGCGATTTTTTGTTTATAAAATTATATTTTTTGAAATAACTACAGTATATCTAGCGCAATAATTTTGCTGGATGCCTAGAATCATTATTTACTTTCAAATAAGTAAGATACAAATGTATTTCTTAATAATTTGGTAGTAAATATTTTCGATATTTGCAAATGGTGTATCCACCTTTAAACACCCAAAACTGCTTTCATCTCCATAATGTATTACATCTAGGTCCTACCGGGTAGAAAACACCTGAGCCTATTTATTTAATACACGGGGCATGGTTCCTTTTTATAGTAATTTCTCAAACATAAAACATGAATTATCACTATTCTAAAAACGTTAACAAAAAATCTTTATTTGCCTAACGGTTAAAGGGACACATTGCCTTCAAATCTCATGAAATGTAAAAAAATTGTCCTCAATATAATAGTTGCTCATGCAACAAAACACCTGTAATCTGTTGTAATTAGTGAGTAATGATAACAAAAAATGGCATTTGACCCCTGATATCTGACCCGTGATTGAAACAGACATATTTTCAACAGTAAATACATACCTCTGTATAAATAATACGCAAAATGTGCGAGGTACCATTCTCCACCTAGCGCGCGGCAATGTCAAACAAATGCACGCACGCGCGGATTTGTAAACGAACAAAATAGTAAGCAAAATGGGAGTAAAGTCAGAAATATTGAAAATTGAGATATTGGTATTTTCTTGAAAAAGAGAGCTTTCCAATGGTACATAACACTTGGGGGTTTTCAAGCGATAAATACTTTTTACAGTGCTCTAGGAAAGTCCTGGCTTTCCAAATTACGCAAAATCTCAAAATTGACCACCCCTTTATATTTTGACTTTGGATAGCCATATCTCCAAATCACATCGTGCGACTTTACTCTCATTTTGTGGTGACAGGTCACATATATAGTCATCGTACTTGTGCAGTTGTAATGCTGTAACGATAGAAATTGAAAAATAAGCTACTGCTGCCGTAACGATAGTAGACTTGATGACAAGTCGTTAGATAGTCGGGTTTCATCCGTGTATTTCAGTCGAAATTCATCGGCACGGCTGGTTTAAGACTAGTAACGTGCCGAGTTGCGAAATTAACTTCGAAATTGGGAACGAGGCAACCGCAACCTCCCCCCTGTATATACTGAGTGGACCGCTATTACCGACTTGGCACCAAGTCTATAACGATAGTCACTGCGTTATATTAAATCAACTCCTCCTGGCAAGAACGCGGATATAAAGACACTGCAATGGATGATTAAAATAGGCACCTAACTGTGAACAAATTACCAGTAAGCGGACGATATTTGTGTTTGTTTAAGATGGCGTTCGAATATGTTTCGTTACGAGATTGCCAACTCATCATTGCAAGCCCGGCCACTAGTACTCTGTGCACTGACTGCAAAACTTACCATTAATTATCAATCATGATTTAATTTGTTTCCAACAAAAACAATCACCCATTATTGTGGGATCTTCGTCTCCTATTGTCTTATTAATTGTAAGTGTCGTTACATGTGTTTTTTACTTACATCTTATGCCTTTCTTGACTTTGGTCCAACCTCCTGCCTTGGCCTGTTCCGCATTCTGCTTGGCGATCTTCGGGTCAATGGTGCGAATCTTTCCGACGTACATCTCGTTCTCCATGGCGGTGGGCAAGTCGGCCGCGTCGCCATTGTCCTCCCGGCCCCCATAGTCGTCCCCGTAGTCGCCATTAATGCCTTTCTCTTCGTTGCCGATGTCAAAGCCGTCATTGTCGCTCCAGGCCTGCCGGGAAGCAGAGCTGGTGGGTCGCCGCTGCATCCTGTCGTCGATAATCTTGTCCATCTCGACTTCGTCTCGCGGCGACGGCGAGTCGGCCCCAGAGACCGGTCGCGGGCTTACCCGCCTTGTTGTCATGTTTTCCTAAGTAATCTAGAAACTAGATTCGAAAGCTTTTATTTTTACCACGTAGGCCTATATGGTTAAAACAATCTATCTGAGGTTCAGATAAATTCAGGGCTTAAAAATAAAATTGAGCGTGATCATCTGTTATTGCTGTCACAAAAATGTGTAGTTGTTTAACTTGTTGCTACTTACCAATGCTACGTACGTGCACACACCGCGCGCGTATCATAGTCTAGTCGGGTACCGCTATATTTTTATCGATCCATTCAATGCAATGACGTCAGTGTAATATCTCAAAGAGAAAGTTTAGCTCCTTCCTCGAACCTTTCGTGGTCGCTTCGAAGATTTCGCCGTTCCACTGCGTTCCAAGAGATCCAGACTACTTTCGCCAAACTTCTAATCACACGTTTGGAGAATTTAAAAAGTGATCAAAACGTTCGCCTTTAAAGTTTGTATGAGCGGGATGCCACTTTGAAAAAATAAGATGAATGACCAAAATCTGGAGCAACTAAATTGGCTAGGGGGCGACTTAATTGATACAATCCCGGCTCTGATCAGACAGGCATTTTCTTTATTGACTTTGTCTAATGATTCCCCCTTACGGGATAATGCAGTGATCGTCCACTATTGAAAATACGAAGTGGATAAATCGACAAACTGAGAAAAGGAAAACGTTTAGATAAATTCCAAAGTAGTAAACAAAGAAACAGGCAGGGCAAGAGTCGAACCTGCGACCTTCGGAATACTGGACCGGCGCTCTACCAACTAAGTTATCTTGCCCTATGTTTTGGCGGTCTACCAAATTGTCAGTATCTTTGTTCGAGGGCGCTAGTCAGAAGTCATAAATACCAGTCGAATGCCGCGTGAGGATCACGCCCAATTTTATGATACAACCTGGGAAGCGACATTGTATGATCACTCAATGAGGATACGACTTTATATCGTATATTAAATGCACAAACAAAAACACAAGGGAAACTAACTAGGTAAATTTGCATACATTTCCTGGCAAAGAAATTGACAAGGCGGGACGCGAACCAGCGACCTCCGGAACACCGGACCGGGGACCACCAACATCGGATAGCTCAGTTGGTAGAGCGCCCGGTCTGGTATTCCGGAGGTCGCAGGTTCAAGTCCCGCCTTGCCAATTTCTTTGTTCAGTAAACTTGGGAGATTTATCAACGAATCGCGGCAACTCTATTAATACGGCACTGGACATGTCCTGTGTTGTCTTTTTAATCTCTGAGTGGCGATTTAGTTCAACAGATTTCCTGCCTATAGTTAAATTATATATGACTAATAAAAAGAATAAGAATTCTCGCGTCGTTGGTTATTAGTTTATTGGATTGTTATTCAAGTTAAGCGTTTTCATAAACTGGGAATGTTGTTCACTGAAAATATACCGTTTATCTTTTAAAATTAACCTTCAGTTTAGGCCTAAGTGCGGTCCATAAAAGTTATGTTTTCTATGTCCCCCCCCCCCTCCCCCTTCCCCTAAATAATATATTCCAAAGTATTCCGTTTCCATTGTCGATTAAAACAATTCCAAGCTGTAGATTTAAAACCTTAACTTTTGTGTTCTTTTAGCTTGTATTTATTGCTATATAATTGTTGTCGTAATGTTTTTGTTGAAACAAATTAAGATTTGTTTTTAACACGAATTTCGTGTTTTCCAATAACGACAACTTGAGATGCTAGGCAATTCATAGTCCCTAAATTTGTCCCTCAGAAAAGCAGCAAACAAATCCAAAATGGCTCCATTAATTTCTTGGTATTTTCCCACCGTTAAATATACACCGGGGCTGCGTTCCACTTACTTAAGTTAGTTGAAGTGATATTTTAAAAAATACGTTTTCAAAATGGCGGTGCCCAGTGACAGTGACATCGTTTGGTTGGCTGTTTTTTGTCCAACTCATTATTTTAATTAAGAAGACCCCTGTAACTGCTCAAAACGATCCACCGTTTATAACGAAAAGTATGAAATGTAAATCAAAACCGTAAACAGAAAATTGTCGGCTGCTAACTTCTCCGCCATCTTTAAAATACGTCACTGGCCAACAGCGAACAGCTCGAAATGTCGTTCGCCGTTTTCGCTAACGTTTGCCAACATAATTGGCGCACATTGCGTTCCACTCAAGCGAACAACGCTAACCGACGTTGGCCAACGTTGGCAACGTTCGCTTGAGTGGAACGCACCCCGGACTCCAAAACTGCTCACGCTTTCGGCTAGTCTTTGGGAAAGACGTTGCATAATCCGCAGCCACGAGAGGGCGCTATCGCGACAAACCATCATGTCTGTGATCATCAC
Source organism: Crossaster papposus (assembly GCA_037893245.1). NCBI lineage: Eukaryota > Metazoa > Echinodermata > Asteroidea > Velatida > Solasteridae > Crossaster > Crossaster papposus. The sequence goes on from JBAIAA010000061.1 coordinate 382,596, forward strand.
CCACAAAACTAGTTCGTGGTGATGATGATGGTTTGTCGCAAAAGCGCCCTCTCGTGGCTACGGATTAAGCAACGTCTTGCTCAAAGGGGGAAGGGTTCCTTCCTCCATGATTAGACCCGTACGACTAAAAATCGTTCAATTGGCTGAAGACCACGGTGCGAAATGGCCGCGTTGATGTTAGCTACGCATGAGGAACTGATGAGACGACGTGCAAACCGTCGAGAACGGGTATTTCTAGATAGGGTTCATTCATTAGATGTGTATGATGACGTGAAACTCTATAAACGTTACCGGCTAAACAATAACAGGCAGACAATTCTTCAGTTAATTGATGCCCTTATAGAGATGAACTAGAGCCTCGAACATTGAGGAATCATGCCCTCCCTTGTGAGCTAAAGGTCTTTGCTGCTCTAAGGTTATATGCCTCGGGGTCATTTAAGCTGGTTGGTGCTCACATGGTGCATGTATCTCAGCCTACAACATCGAGGGTAATAACACAGGTAACTCGCGCTCTTCTCCCACTTGAGCCCCGTATATTGTGAAATTTCCTAACGCCAATGAGAGACGCAGCAACATTGTCGATGAATTTTACTATCAAATATCACACTTCCCCAATGTTGTCGGACTTGTTGATGGAACCAATGTGGATTATTGGACCCTCACAGCATGAATGGCGCTATATTAACATAAATAATTGTGACCGGCTCTACAAAAATTATTATACAAGTGTATTATTTTGCAAAAAATAAAATTAGGTTATATACATGGTTAGAAAACCCACAGCGTAAGCTTTCATTTGGTATATAATAGAGCTCCATAGCCCTTTATGTTCTGGAGATATGACATGTTTACAAATTGGTTACTTTCTGGGAGTTCAAATTACACAACTGAGAAAACGGGCCTTGAAATAGCTGGCTCTGTTGTACTACAACAGAACAATGCACACAAAATGGTAGTTTTTGTCCACTTTATTCATCAAAATCAACATTTCTCTAAATGAAACCTAAAACTTTAAACCTAAAGATGTCATTTATGAAATCAAATAAAAATCACATTTTGATCAATTGTTTATCCTCTCAACGTTGAGCGGGCCATTACATGATAGTGTGTAGCGCGACTTAATACACCTTTTTGTAGAGCCGGTCTAGTCACAATTATTCGATGAATGTACAATTTCGTGATGGGTGCCAAGTTTAGATTTGTCAACGCCGTTACTAAATGGCCGGGGAGCACACACGACTCTGTCATTTTGCGTGAGAGCGGAGTTCCAGCATTCTCCGAGGACGGAGAGCTGAGGAAATGCTTTTTGGCGACAGTGCATTATCCTCTGACATCGTGGCTCATGACGCCATGAATCCGAACACTCCACAGGAACGATCCTTCAACAGAGCTTATTAAAAGGAGACGGTGTTTAGTAGAGAGGTGTATCGGACAATTCGGGCGATTCACAATGCAGTGCGCCACCAACCGTTTGACTCAAAAGAGCCACTTTTAAACTTTACGGTCGACTTCTTCCGTACATCATACTGTAGTGAAATATCTATTCTTTATTGTTCACGCGAAGTACAACACAAACATAAATGTATCCGGAAGCGTCGTTGATTAAAACATTTGTTATTTGCAGAAAAAAATTGGAACTTCGTGCGCGTCCAAAAATACGTAAAAACTGATGAGTTCGTGCAAAATGAATACCATTTTTCAAACTGATGCCGACTTTTTCCCATGATGCACTGCGGGTATAGCAGGATTTGCGCCTCCAACGGCAGCTTCTAGGTATTGTGAATCACTCGAATTGAAGAGACGTTTTCATTGTCTCCATGGCAAGTTACGATTTTAACCACAGAAATGTTGCAAAATTATTGCGGTTTGTGCCCTCCTTCAAAATATCGCCAGAAACCGAGGGTTGAAGAAGTTCCAATAGTGCGTAACTATGCCACAACCAGATGTGCAGCTAGATACTGTGACACCAAACAGACCTACCGGTGTCGGCAAAAGAAATGTTATCGCCAACTTTCATTTCCAATGAAGTAAGTCCACAACAACAATTCTCTTCCTTTCAAATTTGCTTTATTTCTTCAAAATAGATGCCAAATCAGAGACTGGTCAATGAGTAATCACAAGGTTCATTCGGCAAGCTGGTAGACGGCATTTGGCCACTATATCCATACCTACTGGTTTGTATTAACAGACTGACTGTCAAGTTTTCTCTTCTTGAGTTGGAGGACTTCAATTTCTAAGGCCAACTTAGATTTTTCAAGTTTGAGTTTATCAATTTCAAGTGTTGCGCGAGTTTTTTTCCATTTTCAAAAGTTCCTTATGTAGCGCAGTAGTGTCATCATCATTTGTATTCTTTCTCTTTCCATGTCCAGTTGCCGAGCTGTTGTCATCCTCCTCGTCAGATGTGGCTGGTATGGGCAAGGGTTTGGGAGTTTTTCGGCTGGCGGGTACCTCTGCGGCTTTTGCACACTGGATGCAAAGTGACTAAGTGGACGTGAACTGTAAAGCAAGGACATTATACATGTTTACGTACATGTTCGTATGCAAGTTATCCGATTTAGTGTTGCCTTGGACCTAGAATTTTCTACCGTTACGAGGTATGACGAATATGTTTCACACATAGGGCCTACGATTTTCTGTTACGTTTAGGTCATTCGTGTGCGATTACTACCTCTCTTTTGAGATTTACCATACGGAACTCCTTTCCACAGGAGGAGGAGCTGGGCGTACTTCATGGCTAGTACTTGCTTCACGGGAGGCGCTGTCCACTCCACCTACAATTCCGTGGACAGTCGGATCATCTTCTCCAAGGATAGCTGCCACCTTTTTGGAAACCTGGGAAGGCTCTTCTGGGGGCGGACCACCTCCTGTAAAATTGTAATGAAAGCTAGCAAATCTACAAGGTTATGGGGAAAACAATCGACCAAAAGTAACTGTTAACTGCTGAACATGGATTAATTTGAAACAGAATAGACGTGTTAAATTTAATATACATGTACCTGTCTTTGATAATTCCTTCCTGTATTTTCTGTAGTCGTCTTTCATTGAGGAACACATGTTTTGCAACTGTTTTAGATACTTGGAGTCGCTCCTAATGACGGCGGGATTGCGTCTGTTCATAGCCTCGGTTATTCTCTGCCACGCCTCGTGTTTTATCGGTTCGACAACGTTGAACTAAATTTTCCGCAGATGACATTAAACTCTCTTTCAAACTCTTCACAGAGGCGGAACTTTTCCGCCTCCGTGAAGTTTGGCTTTCGTTTGGACTTCTCCGACGCTGCCATACTGAAGGAACGCACTGAAAGCCCCAGTACGAACCGCTACAGCTTATATACATAACACACCGGCAGGAGTTACGTAAGATTAGTCAACCACTACCAGGTGGCGAGTAGCCAAACCAGAGAAAAATAGACAAATAAACAATTGAAATGTTATTTCATACCCTGGGAACAACTTACCTTGAATGTTAGGCATGATACCTAAATCTAGGGATCATACTCAGCTAGGTGTCATACTGAGGCCTTTTATGAATACCAACATAAGTATTGTGACGCCACGCCCCTTTTGAGATGTGGAAGGGGAGAAATCGGAAGAGGGCGCCCTCTCCACGAAGCGTGGTGCGCCCACAGACATAAATAACCTATAGACGGACAGCAGGGGGCGCCAGAGTGAAATTTCATGAAAGCCACAAATCGTGGGCAAATTGTTTATTTTCTGTAAGAACTCATTATTTTTGACAATTTTTAATTTTTTTTTAGAACTATGCAGCATTTATATAGTTAACAGCTGAAAGTATTTTTAGTCGACATCGGCTGCGTTTTCAACCGAAATTACCAATTTGTATCCGTCCTCCCGAAGTTAGTCCATAGATTCGTGCACATTTGTCAATCACTTCCGCCCACGATTTCATACTTAGTCAGGCGCCGTCGAAATTACGGTACCTGGAGGTTGATTTCCATAGGCGCTGTCGGTCTATAGGTTATTTATGTCTGTGGGTGCGCCGGACGGCACGTACCGGAACGCCCCTGAGCGGTTAGAGACGAGTCCGTTGGGATGGAAATATACCGTCCCAGTTGGAAGGCTAGTTGTTTTGGGTGGTATGGGTACGCGGGCTAATGTGATTGGTATAATGCTTGTGACGCGGACACTAGGAACGCTGACTTTACATGAACGGCTATGGACACCAACTTTATGTGCAAAGGATCACAAACTGGTTTATTTAGACATCAACACAGAGAGGCCGATTAATCCAACGATCACGCCAGACTATTACAGGAATTTAATATAGAGGGCGCTCTACAATAAACAATTAGGATAGGAGGGCTTTGTAACGCAAGTTAGCCTAGCAATGCAGTGTACCGCAGCCAATGCCGGATGGGAGGCCTATTTCATTATGCAATGCGCACGCAAAGAGAGACTGGAACAAGTCTAGGGCCAATACCACTTAATGGGATGTCACCCTCACTCAACAGAGTTGCGTGATCGTGGGCAACAGTGCTCCCAATTTATCGAACCGAGCCGCACAACTGGTATATGGCCTTTCAACCAACCCCGCTCCCCACACAATAGGGACTTTTCGATTTGCACGTTTACTAGTAGACTGCGACGTATGCGGTCATTTGTGAAGCAGTGCGCATGCGCATCGACGAACTCGTCGTTCGTAGCAGAATTCTCGAACGCGTTCAACCTTGTTTTGCCGTCGTTGGAAAACTGTGACGACGTAGTGTGCATAGCGCGCGCCAAACATAAGGCATGACGTCACTGAGTGAGCGTAGTCGTAGTCGTAGAAATCGAAAAGGTAAGGTACAACATTTAGCGTGCCGCATACGTCGCAGTCTACTTGTGACCGCATACGTCGCAGTCTACTAGTAAACGTGCAAATCGAAAAGTCCCTAATATCGCGCTAAGAATGCCTACGCTGCGAGCTAGGTTACCAGTCAAGCACCATTAGTATGGGCCTGCATAAATCCTTGTGAGCCGATCTATATTCGCCGCACTTCTCGTGAGCTCCCACTAGAGGGAGCGTACACGGCCACTCGGATAGGCAACCAGCAAGCTGCTCCCACTAACTCCTATTAAGACTAGCTTTATCAATTCGTCCGCTTTACTATATAACAGTCATCTTTTGGTTTAATGATTCCAGAGCATTTTCAAGTCTTAGTCGACATTGTACCGGCCAATGTAATGATACATGTACTTGTGTACCAGTCATTGGACAAAGATGAAATAATACATGGTTCAAGGGAAGTGTTGCAGACCTACTTTTAGATTAACTTTTAAAGCAAAAATCAAGATTATATCTCTTGGGGTGATTATACAGGAAAGTTAACGTTCAGTCTGATGATGTCATCAATTTTGTTTTAGCGCACATGTGATGTTTACATTAAGGTCTTAGAAAGATTTGCGGTAACACCATGTGAAAGGATCTGTTTGGAGAAGAGGTAGAGCGGTTCTGATAAGAACCGGTGATTCTATCTGAACCACCAATTTTTATCAGAACCACCATCTGTCAGAACCACCCTATCGCTTCTCAAAAGAGATCTTTTCACATGATGTTACCGCAAATCTTTCTAATTAAAAAAAGCTTTAAATTTTAAGTCATCAAATTAAAAATTTGAAGTGATTTTACTACAAACTTTGCCAGAAATAATGAACTGAAAATTCATTTTCAACATTTTTCAACCCAGAGCCCAGAGGGCGCTGGAATGATGCATTAGGTCACTGGTCTAATGTTTAACCAGTTCGCGCCAGAGGATGTATATACAAGCAAAGTTTTCCCCAGATTCACAAACGTATGACGCATAAACATGTCACGAGCAAGGCTGGAAATGTCTGTCAGCAGCGAGCAAGGCCGGAAATACGTGGGTGTGCTTCCCGATACCATCGTCCTGAACCTGCCTCGTAGCGAGTTTCGTTAAACATAATTCCGCGCCTCGGCTGGGTGATGTTAAAATAATCCTGGCGCGAACTGGTTAATATAAAACAAATTAAGACCCTGAATTCTATCAATTCCCATATGTAGCCAAATTAGGAAGAATCCACTGGGGCGATTCCATGAATGTGGTCGAGGCTACTCAAATAATAAATGAAGATGTGGAACAGGAAGTTGTATTTACAGTTATTTTATTACAAAAACTTAAATTTCCAAAAGAACTAAACGGCGCTGAAAGAACGGCCAGGCGCCGAAAGAACGACAGCCAATTCGATGTCTGTAATCAAGTCGCCTTGGACGACCAAGCTCGTGCCACACAACCCGTGTACGAATGTATCAGTATTAAGGTGTGGCTAGAACAAAAGTCAAAGGACCAATGCCCCAAACACTGCCTTGCGTCAACAAGAAAACTAAGCAAGCAATTAACAAAGCAAAAGAATGTAAAGTATGCAACAATGGGCCTATTGTTAAATGCAGCACGCGAGGGCGCAATTACAAACAAAGTTGTTTAAGTTGTAGAGGGCAGTATTCCCTAAATTATAGAGGGAGCTATATTTATAGCTAAGTCTAGTGGAAACTCTATATTATTACATATATATTGGAAAATAGTCTTGGGGCCTGTCGAGGAAGGCGACTGGTCACACATAACACAAATTATTAAAAGGGTACTGCCACGTAGCTAATCCTTTGATGTTTGCGATTGTATTTTCTGTAGTAAATATTCCATCTGATATTTAACTATTGGTTGACCCTTCGGTGTTCGCTTGCTCAGTTTTTTGTGACGCAATTCTTTCTTCTCTCGATATTTCCTCAGTGCCTCTTCTCTTGTTTCTCGTCTTGCTTTCTTCTCCTACAAGATATAGGTCACAAGAAGATCTTTAAATAATTAAACGCGCCTGATGCTTACGATTATTCACTGCAAAACTCGCCGGAATGATGTCACCTGGCAGCGTATCATTTTTATTTCCCGGACGCACGGCGGAATCAGGGGCGTAGCGAGGACATTTTCATTGGGGGTGTGTGAAAGTAAATTTGCCGACTCTGAGCCGAGCGAGCGCGAAGTCATTTACGGCGTGGGGTCCGCGGCCCGGTTGAGGGCCCAGGACAAATTTGGATTATAGATGCTCTGTGGTGCAATCTGAGGCATTGCCTGGCTACTTTCCCCTGACTCTTTGAATCGAATTTGCCAAAATATTCTGCTGGGCAGAACACGTCACAAAGCGGGGAAGGTGATCAACATCAAGGCATATCATCGCCTATTAAACAGTTCATTGCAAAGTCGCCTACTGTTATCAATTCACTGTAGTGTACACATTGTGTAGGCCGATTTCAAGATTTTAGACGTATAGTTCTTTAAAAACTTGAACCATGCTTCAACTGAGGTAAGGACATTAAGATTTACTGTTCTATGGTAAATTTAAATTATCAGTGACCTGCCTACTGGTCATTTAGTCTCAGGTCTGGCAAGAACTTAAGGTCAAATGGGGGTCAATGTACACCTGACGATAGATGATGAATAAGTATGCGGGATAATTACTGAATAGGCTTTCTGTGTTATTTCCATTTGGAGCCTCAGTCGGTGAATGGGCCACCAAATTATTAATTTGGTGGCCAAATTTGTTGACTAAGTTTTTGTGGTTCAGGCCAGTTGCCGACTAAGGCTCGAAATGCCGACTGAGGAAAATTATTGGGGGGGGGGGGGGGGGGTGGTGACAATCCCCCCCCCCCCCCCCCCCCTCCCCCCACTCCCCAGTCGCTACGACTCTGGAATAGCGTGCTCCAATTTGCTCATGAATATTTATGAGGTTTGGTAAACCAGCAGAACCCTACAGAGGTTCTATTTTTCTGCAAAAAGAATCTACATACCTGAAGTTTGTTGGTGAATGGTTTCAAACAATGGTTATGGTCTAATAGTCTAAATATAAAAAAATATTTTTTATAGTTCTTTAAACTGACATAGCTCTAAGGGAGCGCTATAACGTAACACTTTGAATACACTTGCAAGCACTAAAGCTGTGTTTTTGAGGGGTGACATGCTTAAAGGGGCTGTTGGGTTCTTTAAAAAATAATGCTTTAGTTCACAATAGATATTGTTTTTTCTGTTTATATACCACTAATAAAATGTTATCAGAAAATATAATGTAAGAAATGCTGTGGAGGTAGTTACCCAGTAAACAAAGAACCAAAAAAGAACCAGTTTTGTCGGTGACTATTTGGTGATTTTTAGGTTTGGTGGTTTTCACACCAAATGTTCCCTTTTTTGTCACGTGATTATTATTGGTTTATTAGAAGCTTTGTTTTCACGTCCTAATCATACTCGAAAATCACGTAATAGTCACGTAAATAAAGTAAAGTGATTCGTCAACGTTACCGTAACACGTGTAAATTACGTTCAAATATGACCACCCATGCACTTGATCAAATAACGGGTTTGTAACTCTTATATTTGGCGTGCTAAAATTACGTGAATATTTCGTTTTTAAAACGTCGACGGATTCGGTTTTTAAGTTACCATCAATTTACTGGTGAAAATAACGTGATTGTCATTGGTTACTCACCTAGTCATATTACGACTCCGCATAACGTTATTTGTTGGTGTATATATCACGTTCTTATTTGGTTTTTAGAACACTAAATATTTAGGTTCTAAAGTTACCATCAAATCACTGGTGAAATTCACGTGATTGTCACTGGTTATTTAGCTAGTCATCTTACGACTCCGCATAGCGTAATTTGTTGGTGTATATAGCACGTTCTTATTTGGTTTTTAAAACACTAAATATTTTGGTTCTAAAGTTATCATCAAATCACTGGTGAAAATCACGTGATTGTCACTGTTCCACAGCAACTGACCAATCAGAAGTGTTCACAATAGTCTTTGTTAAATTGTGGTATTTTGTCTAAAAATAATTTGTTTACCATAATATGTAATTATTTAAACGTTTCAATGATTGAATTTTAATTTGTGTGCAAACATAGTAAACAAATATCACGTGAATATTTGGTAAAAACGCATTAACGCCTATCACGTGATTTTCACGTGTCTCAAGAACGTAACTTGCATCATGATATGTATCCCCTAAAAATAACGTGTTTTTTACGTTCCTCTGTTTATTGGGTAGTCTATATTTTTGCCGTCAAAAATGCTGCTTATTCAGTAGGAGTGTATATTATTATTTTAAACTAGAGAGAAAAAAGCTCAAATTACATTTTGCCCAATTTTGGGGAAAAACAAATTTGTGATGCAATACTGCCTAAAGAGGATACAATCCCCCAAACGTTTCTCACCAGATATGAAAAGACCAATGTTAGCTCTAATTAAATCTAAGTAAAATATTCTAAGACCTCTGGCAAGTTGACTTTTTAAAGAACACAAATAGGGTAAAAATTCAATTTTACAAGTCCTAAACGCATGCTTTAACACATGTTCTAAAAAATGCATAAGGATGACGTTTAAAACATTTAATTATTTTCTCAAGTAAGGGCAAGGATGATACTTTGTAATAGTTTATTTTGTGATATCATTTTGCATTTTGGTTGCATAAAGGGGCAGTTGGGTTCTGTAGAAATAATGCTTTAGTTGGGTTCTGTAGAAATAATGTTTTAGTTTACAACAAGTATTGTTTCATCTTGTAATATGCCACTAATAAAATGTTATCAGAAAATGGCATGTAAAACATGCTGTGGAGGGGATTGGTCTAGATTTTCGCGGTCAAAAATGCTGCTTATTCAGTAGGATTAATTCACCGGCCTGCAACTCACTCTTATGATTTTGAAAAGGCGCCAGATTCATAAACATATTCTTGCATGTGTGTATTATTACTTCAAACTAAAGAAAAAGTTCATATTTGAATTTTAATTATTATTTTTGTGGGGGGGGGGGGGGGGGGGGGGGAATGACCATTTTTGATGCAGTACTGCCTTAAGAGGAAGCAATCCACCAAACTTTTCTCACCAGATACAAACAAGACCAATGTTGGCTCTGATCAAATCCAAAAGGAAAATATTCTGAGACCCCCGGCAATTTGACTTTTGGAGGGACAGGCTAGGCATAGCTGGAGTTTGAACTTTGGGGGCATTCCCTTGTTTTTGTTTCTAAGTTTTTCGCGCAAAGCATCGGTTCGAGTTGTGGACGGCTGTTTGCTGTGCAAGTAGTAGACCTGATTCTGTTCGTCAATGTTTGGGGGTTGTATTTTGAAGTAAATATTGTTTAAAACGACATTTACTATGAAATACAACCCCCAAAATCCACCCATTCCTGACAATTCAAGCAATAACCAATGGTGTATCCTACCTTTACATCCACCCATTTCTGGCAATTCAAGCAATTACCAATGGTGTATCCTACCTTTACATCCACCCATTTCTGGCAATTCAAGCAATTACCAATGGTGTATCCTACCTTTACATCCACCCATTCCTGGTAATGTAAGCAATTACCACTGGTGTATCCTACTTTTACATCCACCCATTTCTGATAATTCAAAAGTATTTTTGTTGTCATGTTTTGAACTGCCTTAAGAAAATTAAATCCCCTAAACCTTTCTCACCAGATATGAAAAGACTAATGTTGGCTCTACTCAAATCCAAAAGAAAAATATATTCTGAGACCCCTGGCAAGTTGACTTTTTGAGGGACAAAAATAGGTTACAAATTACAATTTTTCAATTTCTAAAAACATGCATTAATGCATGTTCTAAAAAATAGCATAAGGGTGACATTTAAAACATTTAATTTAGTTTTACTCAAGTAAGGGCAAGAATGATACTTTGTAAAGATATAGTTTATTTTGTGATAAAATGTTGTATTTTGGCTTGGTGATTTGTATTTAAATTAAGCAAAAACAAATGTTTTTTGAGGCCCCAAAACCGGCTAAAAATGCAGTTACCATGGCAACGGGCAACGGGCAATAGAAACAGAATATTTAAATTGTGGTTAATAGCTTACCAAGTCCTTTCATATTAAAAAGTAGAAAAGAAAAAAAAGGCAGAGTACACTTATATGAAATATTTACGTGGACCCACTCCTAAGTGCTTATAAGTGCGTTTACACCCTGGGTTTGGGCCAAACAGAATGTGACTTGTTCAGACTATTATTTTAACTCGCATTGGAGTAGTGTCGTAAACTTAAAGGATGCGTAGTCATACATTCAAAATACAATGTTGGAAATAATAGGCCACCATTCATTAAAACAAAATCTCCTATACAACTCTCAAAGCCAGGAATTCCACAAATTTACGACTTAGTATTCCACATTGCCAACATATTTTATTAACTTCTAATATGTAGACAAATTATAAGTGTCATATTTATCTACATGTGTTATGAATATTGAAATAATGAGCAATACATAAATATTTAATTGCTTGAATGTCTAAGAGTATCATTATTTGTATTTGTATATATAATGTTATATAATTTTGACGAACCTCTTCGTTTTGTAAAGGCCAGTTCATACTCGGCACAGAAGCAAATGCAAACTTCGATTTGTGACATCACGAAATGTATTCGTAAAAGTTTAACATAAATCGGTCGAATTTTGCAGCGAATGAATTGCATAACCTTCAATATAGCCTTTATTCACGAGCCGGCCATATTGAATTGCAAGTGAGGCAATATTTTCCTATTTGCAACTTGGGGATATAAATGACTTAAAGTTTAATTACAAATTAATAACAGTCTTCTCAGATGAATAAATTAATATTGTTGATTAAACGTCAATCTCAATGTTTTATGCCACATTTAAACAAATATATTGAAAGTGAGGCTAGAATGCACAAATAGTCTTGGACTTCTACAAAAATGAAAGTTTTTGTCAAACACATTACCAAAATTGGAGAACGTTGCTTTTGTAATTTGGACTGTGCCAAATAGTCAATTTAAACATATTAAGTACCACAACTATTAATTTGTGTGCATACATTTAAGATGAACTGATAGACGTGCAGAGAAATGTTTTAAAGACAAATATGATTTGTTTACACGGTACAAATATTTACATTTTATGTATTTAGATAAACAAGGATAATAATGAAGTACTGAGTAAGACGATAACATTTTAAACTAAAATGGTTTTCAAGTAACCACAACTCATAAATGATCTAGACCGACGCTCATAATCTTGTACGAAAATTAACGTGTTTTTTTAATTAATACACAAATATGTTTATTGTCTCACAAGCTATATAAGCACACAACGAAACCATGTTTAAGGGCATTTTATTTGTACCGCACCAAATAGTATATTTTAGTTTTAGTCATATCATATTCAGTGCCACAATTCGGTAAATCTTGACAAATAAGCGTTTAATATTTAATCACCGCAACGTTCGGTTTCGCGCCAATGTTAGTGCTGGTCTGAAAATTGTTCAATTTTGTTTTCTGATTACGCCAAAATAAATACTGTTGCTTCATGCAATTTCAACAAAATAACCATCAAAATTATTATCCGCACGAACATAATTTAAATTCGAAGGGAGACTTGGTTCTATTCTGAAACTGAGTGCCTGCCTATTACTTTTAAAATGAGGTATACAAGTCAATTACCAAACTATCTAGAAATAGATCGACTCTGCGCGTTAAAGGGCGGAGCCAGAGGGCAATGTTTTGTATCGTCTTGACAAACAAAGAGCACCTCTGAAATACACTATAAAAAGTCCCAGGTCAGATTTGATGTGGATCAGGGTCCCATGAGCCTGACACTCTTCCGGGTAAGAGTGACTCTTCGTTGGCTCATTTGTAGGGGTTATTTTAACCAGGAAAAGTGTCATTCAAACCGGGAAAAGTGTCACGCTCATAATGAACCTTGATTCTGATCAAATCTGACCCGGACCTTTACAAGTGTATTTCAAAGGTGTTTTTTGTTTGTTTTTTTAGCCACGATGAACGCACAGGATGTTATACCCTTGTTAACTTTGTCCAGGCAATACAAAATATTGCCCTCCGGCTCCGCCCTAACGCATAGAGTCTATAGCGATTAATCTGGATAGTTTGGTAGTGATTGTTTGTTAAAACCTCATTTTAATGCATTGTGCAATTAGTAATCACTTTCAGAATATCATATATTTAGCCAAAATAAGTAGGGCGACATCCAAGCAACTCCAATTGCAGACGAACTCGATTATACCATTCAGTAGGCTTAATGCGAACTACAGTCGCCACCACGCTCTCATCAAACATGTTAGTGACAGAGTTGGTGACATCAGTGTTACCATTGAACTCCTGCAACAAAAGCAAAGATTATACGTGTTATTATTATTTATAAGCGGGACAATACTTGAAGAGGGGAGGTAATTCTTCGAAATTATAGGTTTTCCTGGCTATTTTAAAACATTTTAAATTCAAATTGACCAACTATCACATTCAATTTCGTCACAGAAAAAAAAATATCAGACACTTTAACCAAACCAATGCATTCATTTATCATTTAATTTCAACGTTTGGTCACCATTTGTAAACACCTTGTCAAAAATATTCGTCATTAAAAATCAAAATCGTCTAAGCAACAGCTTGGACGAAGTTGATCTGTAATGACAAATATTGTTTAAAAGGAGTGACTTTAACATTCAATGGTAAATTACTAAATTGATTTTGTGAATTAAAAGCGTGTGAAATTGTTTCTTGGACGAAATGGAATGTGAATACAATTTGAATAAAATAAATTCCCAAGTTAAATTTAAAATGTTGGTCACTCTATTTAATCATTGCCTCGGGAAATATCAGCATTCAGAGATCGATTTTGTCTGAAATCAACTTAATGTTAACTGAATTAGTCTGATGTGTGCTTGACTCAATCACACACTAGACTAATTTAGTTAGCATAAAGTTTGAAATTGATTGATATAAGACGAATTTTGTTGGCGGACTCCCAAATGGTTCAAGGGTGCTATACTCGCGGAATTCTGGAGTTTTTGACTTCTGGCTAGCGCCCTCAAACAAAGATATTGACAATTTGGGAGACCGCAAACATAGCGCAAAATAGCTTGGTAGAGCGCCAGTCCGGTATTCCGGAGGTCGCAGGTTCGAGTCCCACCTTGCCAATTTCTTTTGTTCACTTTGACATGTTAAGTAAACATTCTTTGTAGTTTGTCCCCATTGGTCAAACTTGATAAAGGCGGAAACTGTTATAAGGTACACCGATGCCCTCATTTTCTGGAAAAAAAATATATTGCGGGTCGAGGCAGCAAAATACAAAGAACATTACCTTGACGTTTCCGTTTGCATCGGTCACGTGTTCAAGTGAAGATGCGGCATCTGTCTGATAGGCCACCTTGTACTTCTTTACGTATCCAGGGTAGACCCAGCCTTTAGTTATGACACCAGAGACCACTGTACTTTCTATCAGGTTCACCTGGATCCAGGAATCGTCGTCACTGCGCACCAAGAGTGAAGGAAGATACGAACAATGACGTGAACACGCTTCGCAAACAAACCCACGTTGATCAGGAGATAAATTGGCAAACAATTAGAACGATTAAACTACTGAAGCCTCTTCAAGACTTTTGATCTTTCAAGTTTCAATACACTGGATATTATTATCACCGGTATTTAGGTTTTGTTAGCTTTACAATCAGTGCTAGTTTAATGCCTTTCTTCCGTGAAAGAGAAAATAATTTAATTTGCTACTTTTTCTCGGACGAAATTTAATGTGCCAGAGTTGGAGAATTTGAATGAAAAATGTGGCCTGCTCCCACAAAACCAGACATAAGTGTTTTTGTTGAAAAGGGAGATATTGTTATTTTTGATTCCCATAGAATCGCGTGTACAGGCAGTCTTAAAATCATCATAAAATTGGAAGTATGTATGGTATAATAAAGGTGGTTTTGCAGGGTTGTATTCGAGTCCCTGCAAGTCCTTTCACAAGTCCTTTCGTGAAGCCAGTCACAAGTCCCTTCATAAAGCCAGTCACAAGTAACTGGATGAACAATGACAAAGGAATGCCTTTGTCAAAGCTGATTTGAATAGCTTGTGATTTGAATTGGAACTGAAGGACTTGTGATGGACTTGCAGGGACTTGCAGGGACTGTGGTTTTGGAACCAAATGAAAGCTGAAGATGTGTACTAAAAATGAAATAACAATATCTCACTTGTGTCTGGTTTTGTGGGAGCGGGCCACAAATATGTTTTATATACATAGCTGAGATAACCTACACTACAGCAATAAAATGGTACTAAAATAGGGTAGTCTGAAAAGTAAAACAGAAATGTGGGTGTATGCGTTTGTTTTTGATTGAAATAGGGGACGTATGACAAAGGGAACAATGGGGTCCCCTATTCCGCAAAGGTCCCCGATTCAGACTCGTGTGCAAATCCTATGGCGATCATCCGAAAACGTTAGAGTACAAACAAAAGAGGGAAGACGGTCGGACAATGCCCCGTCCCCTATTGACGGCATTTACCCACTTGCGTGCGTTTGTCTTGCTTATGCAGTACGGGGGTATAAAATCTCGGCATTTCGTGCGTACATCATTAGCTTCTCCATTAGTGATGGGTCTTAATAAGCGATTATTTGGAATAATCTGCCCGAACAATTGCGAACATTGGACTCATTAAGCACATTTAAATCAGAGCTCCGACATGCCATCTGAGTGTTAGATATTATGCCAATTGCGCTGATCTACGGAGTTAGAACTTGGTTGCCACTATAATGTGGAGCCGGATAGAAATGTCCCCTTCTTATTTTTCACCTAAAAGGTTTTTTTTATTTGGCGGGTTTTCGCCTATCTCGTAAATCAGAATTAGTATTAATGTTTAGAATTCCTGTAATATCCTTGTATTTATAATATGTACTGTTATTTTAATTGATGATGTATGCAGGGCCCCAATGAAAACTAGTTTTAAACTGTTTGGGCACACCCTGTGTAAAAAAATGGAATAAATAAATAAATAAATGGTTATCTATAGTTCCCTTTGATACCTACTTCAATGGTTTCCATACACTGCTAAGGTTGAGTCGTCCCTTCCGGGCAGGACAACATGAGCCATAACTACTGGAAGCACTGATCTGATCATCGGTGATTGTCTTACTCTCCATTCCAAGAGGCTCTGGGTTCGGACAAACAGCTGTTGCTGCCAAAAGAGAAAATAAAACCATATCGGTGTATAAATGTAAATTCGCCCCCCCCCCCCCCCCCTAAACCACCCCACCCCACCCCAAAGGACAAAAAATGGGCTCCTAAGTTATTATATTATCAAATTGCCATAGGCATATAAAGCATTTCGAAAGATGTCATGAACTCCCCCACGCTCAAAGCTAGATCAGGGCCCAATTTCTTGGCTCTGCTTACCGTTAGCGAAAAATCCCTGCTTACTATAGCAGAAAATTCGGTGCTTACGGTAAACGTATTTCAAGCGTTAGCAAGGAATTTTGGTCTTTGGTCATGCATACAACCCGTAACTAAGAATGTTTGCGCGTACAGGATGAGCACATAATTTTTCTGCTAGCGCGGTTCGCAGAAAATGGTGATCGTAAACGCGGAATTCTGTGGTTAACAGAGCCATTGGGCCTTGCGCATGCAACGAAAAGCGTGAGTATCATGGCAACATGTACTCGGGCCTGAAACGTAGTCATAATGCTGTAGTTTATCCAACAAAATAATAGTAGTTTTTTTATTAAATTGTATTAGATAACATCTTACTGGTCGCCGGGCTCGCCGTGGTCGCCGGGCTCGCCGTGGTCGCCGGGCTCGCCGTGGTCGCCGGGCTCGCCGTGGTCGCCGGGCTCGCCGTGGTCGCCGGGCTCGCCGTGGTCGCCGGGCTCGCCGTGGTCGCCGGGCTCGCCGTGGTCGCCGGGCTCGCCGTGGTCGCCGGGCTCGCCGTGGTCGCCGGGCTCGCCGTGGTCGCCGGGCTCGCCGTGGTCGCCGGGCTCGCCGTGGTCGCCGGGCTCGCCGTGGTCGCCGGGCTCGCCGTGGTCGCCGGGCTCGCCGTGGTCGCCGGGCTCGCCGTGGTCGCCGGGCTCGCCGTGGTCGCCGGGCTCGCCGTGGTCGCCGGGCTCGCCGTGGTCGCCGGGCTCGCCGTGGTCGCCGGGCTCGCCGTGGTCGCCGGGCTCGCCGTGGTCGCCGGGCTCGCCGTGGTCGCCGGGCTCGCCGTGGTCGCCGGGCTCGCCGTGGTCGCCGGGCTCGCCGTGGTCGCCGGGCTCGCCGTGGTCGCCGGGCTCGCCGTGGTCGCCGGGCTCGCCGTGGTCGCCGGGCTCGCCGTGGTCGCCGGGCTCGCCGTGGTCGCCGGGCTCGCCGAAGTCGCCGGTGTACAGTTGAAGTAAGCTCGAATTTCGTCAGCGTTCTCGCTGAGGAGAAGCTCGTCCAGGTAGTGGAGCGCCGTTTGCTGGTATGACGAAGCGGGGATGCGCATCCCGCCAATACGCACAGCGGTGCATTCGCATGGATCTTTGTACGGTAGGAACCAACGGGGTGGGGTACCAGACTGTGGGTTGTACTCCGAGCCAATGAAGCAGATTTGATGACATGATGCCAGCACTTACGTAAAAATGCAAAGAAATATTTATATACAAATTATATTAACAATAATGCCACTGGTATCAAATGACCAAGAAGAGTAATTCTCATAACGAGTTGAAAATGTGTAATAGCATTGCAGCGTGAGTGATGGCAGCGTTTTGGGTGTTGTCGTTTTTTGTCTTCAAAATGGCCGCCAATATGTTTGTTACCGGATCAATTATGTGGTAACGAGCATTATTGGCGGTCATTAAACAAAACGAAAACAATTATAACACTCAAAAAGCTGCCACTGCTGCAATGCTATCACATATTTTCAGCGAGGGGTTCATTCCTTGCTCAAAAAATACCATGATCATCATTATTAAGCATGCGCAATATATACCAAAGAGTCCGTGTGTTATAGAGTCAGAAAATCATGCAAAAACCGGATCATGCGCCTTGACTAATGACCCGAGGCGATGTTGGTATAAGGTATTAGTTAAATAGTCAAAAAAAAAAAAAAATATAATATATAAAACAATATACACAATTATGAAAAGAGGTCCATTTAAAACGCACACAGCGTTAATTCCCTGAAACAAATGCATTGACTCAATCACTATAATTTAAAAGCGGAATTTGGTGCGTTATGAAAAGTCGAATCTACCTGCCAAGGCCGATATCCGCAGCACAACCCAAACTACTACTCCGTCTATTCTCTTCGATGCAACGATCGAAAATATGTGACCCGCTTTGCAAAAATGAGCCTGATGTCGGAAAATACATTTTTACCTAAAGAGCCATTTATTGTCTCGGAGGTGATTTTTCTTTCAACAAATAATATTTTTGTTTTAAGGCATTTTGGTTTCTCCGACACCTATATTTTCAGATCTGATCGATTGAAAAGATTGTTTTGATCCCTAAATTTAATTTAATACAGGTTTTGTCATTCTCTTTCCATAGCATCTGATGAAGCACTACAATTGTAAATCTTCATTTCTTTTTTAAAACATTTTGAATATGACTGAAAAAAAATGCAAATTTCGCAAAAAAATAAAAAAGACCGATGCATTACACTACAGAGTTGTGCCATATTTCAAATGAAAGCTTAGTTTCTGTTTTTTTCTGACTAACTGTAAAATAAAAAAACAACATTTTTAACACATCAGACTCATTTTTGCAGTGGGTCACATTATGTTGATATTACATCTACTCGGCTCTGGAGAGCTACATACAGCAGACCACCGACTATTTAGGCTAGGTAGGCGCTAGGCGTTAGGCGCGGCGCTGGAAAATGCTGATGAGCTTCATGCTCTGATTGGATAGTTAATTGTTTGATAGTCCACCCGTGCCGGTTTTTGGATCCTTGTGTAAAAAAAACACATAGTTGCGTGGTGGTAGCGTCGGAAACGTTTCCACGCATTTTTAGCTCAAAAAGCCAGGGGAAAGTGGCCAGGAAATGCTTTGGACTGAACCACAAGGCATCTAGAATCTAAATGTTCCCGGCGTCTGGTGCCGCCACTGAATTTAGGGCACATTCTTTTATGCTTTTAATAGTAAAATCACCTAGAGCGATTACATAAAACAAAGTATACCTACAAAACAAATTAAAACAAGTTCATTAAGTTAAAGTTGGAAGTTAATTTCAGTGACACTTGGAGGAGAATTTCAATCGGTCACGTATAACTGCAACACACATAAATGTCACATTTTGGGACCCATCGTATTTAAGGACTGACCCGAATTTCATTGATGTTAGTACACGTTCTTTATTATAATGTTTGGAATGGTATGAACATGACTGGTTGAAAGACAACCAATATATTGGTTATAAATGATACCTTCAACCAATATGACTGGTTGACGGACAATCAACGCGTTGGTTACGCTTTAACAAACACATTGGTTAAAAACAGCCAATATTGGGTCAACCAATTAGATTGGTTGATCTTTTAACCAATCTGTTTTTAGAGTGTTGTATTACTAGTTGCATTGCCAAACTAGGAATACTGTATTGAATACAATACAAATCATTTTTTGTTAAAAACAATTCTGCGCCTATAGGTCCAGTACATTTAAAACGTACACAGCGTTCAATCGCTGGGAAAAAAATCAATTTACTGACTCGATCACTATGAAACGTAATTTGTTGCGTTTTAAAAAATCGAACCTACCTGCCAATGCCAATATCCGCAGCACAACCCAAACTACTACTCCGTCCATTTTCCTCAATACAACGATCAAAATTCCGTTGATGAAATACGCCTACTCGCCTCTAGAGAGCTACAAACAGCGGACCACCGACTATATGGGCTAGGTAGCCGCTGGGTGCGGCGCTGGGAAACGCTGATGAGCTTCGTGCTCTGATTGGATAGTTGTTGTTTGATAGTCCACCCGTGCCGAGTAATAAGCATAGAGCTCTATTTAATTACTAGAGAACTGGCTCGATGTACAAAGTGATGCGAGCTGGGCGCATCGATGTTTGTGCACAAGCCTAAGGAAACCTCAAAATTGTGTACGGCCTTTGTACGGATATTTGCATATTTGCGTTTGTTTTCTATACAGTGCCTTACCGAAGCCGATACGCCCCGAACCGAAACGAACGATTAGCAAATGAGTGCAAATGCGTGTGCGTATCCGCGCGCTGCAGATGATGTTGCCTCAAAGAACTATATTCAATTAATATAGATCTATGTTTTGTCTTGACCCTTTTTACTTGCAAGACGCGCGCAGGTTGTTTGCGTCTGTTCTACATGCACGCGCGTTGCATTTAATGTACACTTTCAAAATTCAATACATGTATTTTTGTTTTGTTCTACAAGCACGCACATGAATTCAAAATGTCTGCGCGCAGAATGGATTCAAAGTATCTCTGCGCGTAAGGATGAGCGCTATAAGAGTTAGCGCTATAGTAATTTAATATAGCTCTATGGTAATAAGTGATCTTGGTCTCCACTGCTTATTATAAAGGTTTGTGGATCCTTTTATTAAAAAAACAACATAGTAGCGTGGTTGCAGTACCGGAACGTTTCCGAGCATTTACAGCTCAAACAGCTCAAAAAGTGGCCAGGAAAGGCCTCGGATTGCACCACAGGACATCTATAATCCAAAATGTTCTCGGAGTCTGGAGGCGCCACTGAATTCAGGGCACATGAACACTAGCTTAGTAACCAGAACTTAGTGCCCATTTAAACACTTAATGAATTCAAATACTTGACCAAGCAAGTATACAATAAATAACACTGCGCGAGAAATGGGCTGCACATTTTTAACGAAATACATTATTGATAAATAAACAAGAACACCGTGGGATTGCGGATGTGCATTCGAATTCGCGCTGAAATTAATTATCAAGATACTAAATTCGGTGCACATTCGGGAAATCGTACGCCAAATTTAGTTTATTTGTTTACGACTGTATGCACTAACAAATTGCTAAACGAAATAAACAAATATATCTTTAATTTACAAATTAATATGCACATTTTGTGATATCACCCAGGAAAACCCATATTAAATTGTGATGAGTTTAATATTAAAAATAGATAAACCCAGAAGAAACAGATGTGCGTTCGTTTAGCTTACACTTGTATGCAAAATGTTACACGAGACCGTTCGATTAGCCACCATGTGACCATCGTGCCTGCCCTGGGGCCATTTTCATAAAACCGGTAAGTAACACAAATCGCTTAGCACAAAAACAGTTTTGCTCAATAAAAACTGGTTACCAGCCAAAACTCCATGTGCTTTTTATGCCAAACAAATGCCAGCTGAATACCCGTCACAAACAATAAACATCACCTTAAAATTCGATTTGTAACCCTGTTTTCCACAAAGAACAAATTCTGATGCTAAGCAAATTTGTGTGCTTACATGTTTTATGAAATTGGTTGCCTAGCCACTATTGACCCAGCTCACGAGCGGGTGTCTAGGGGTGCACTATCCTAATTGAATTTCATTGCCATAAAATGTGCCCCCACTATTTATTTTTTTAAGGAGGCCGTTTGGAAGAAAAAAAATTGGGATTGTGTAAATATAGTCTAGGATCTACTCCCTGATTTTTTAGCTGCAATCTGAGGGCAAAGTTGTTAAAATAACGGTTGAAAATTGGGTCCTAATTGCCCTAGAACGTGGAGGGATGCCATTTGTAAAATGGCTGCTTGCAGGATCGAGAAGTATCACTTTTCGGAAGGTGATTTTCTTTTGGTGTAAATATTAAACAAATGTAATTGGTTAACCCACTACAAATTGAAAAGAAATGGAAAGATAAAGACCAAGACAATAATCTGATTGTCGTTGAGACGTTACCGGGACAATTACATTGACAGAAAGATACAAAATTTCGGGGTAATTGATACAAAGATAGTATATCCCCTAACATTTGACTAAAGGAGGGCGATGAAGGGGGGGGGGGGGGGGGGGGGGGGAGTTGCCACATTCAATACCCCCCCCCCCCCCCTCCTTCCGTAACGCATAATGCCAGAAATAAAAAAATGCCAACAGGCTAGCTAAAAATTAATTCGAAATTGATTATATAAAATGTGTTTTAAAAGTAAAAACAAGGCTTAGAATTTCAGATATTAATTTTCAACCCAAACAATGAATAACATCGCTCTCTAGTCTACAAGGTTAGCTAAACGTGAAGCTTACTCTTTATAATACATGTGTATTATTAAATATATCCTTGTACGGCTGCGTTCTGCGATCGCTACGTCAAGGCCAGATAGTGTGGTTAATATTTGTCTTAAAGGTAGGATAAACCGTTGGCAGATATCGAAAATATATACTACTGAATTATTAAGAAATGTCTTACGCATTTCAAAGTTAATAATAATTCTAGGCATCCAGCAAAATGATTGCACTAGATATCCTGTAATTATTGAGAAAAATTGAATTTTATAAAACCAATTCGCGAAAAAACTAAAATAACATAAGAATAATTGCTCGACGCCGGTTGAAAACAAACGCTGTTTTTCGTGCTTTTCTCGGCATCCATGATTGTAAAACTTCGGACAGGTCAGGTAAACGATATTGACTATAAAATGCAACCCCTCAAATTCATCTATTCATGATAATTCAAGCAATTACCAATTACACTAATTACACTACAAAGTTAGCAAAACGTGAAGCCTACTCTTCATAATACATGTGTATTATTAAAGACATCCTTGTACGGCTGCGGTCTGCGATCGCTACGTCAAGATCAGGTAGTGTGGTTAATATGTTTTTTTAACATCCGTAGTTGAAGGACCGGCAACAGGCGTCGCCTTCCCTCAGGCACAGCACCGTGCACCGGACCCGTGTCAACCCGGAGTAGCTCCCAATAGAGTGACCGGTCAACGCGCGGTGCTATTGGGCCGCGTACGACGCGTTCTGCCACCTCCAAGTTGAGGTACACGCGACGGTTGCTGCTAGTGCTACGCACGCCGCAATCGCCACCAATAAATGGCTGGCATATTTAAAGACCGACAACCCTCCAAAAAAACATTTCTCCCTGGTTCCCAAACGTTGCTGTTTTCAATGAATGTAGACTTATGCAATATAGATTTGGGAACAGTAATGACACATGACTTTATTAGGGTACAGTGACTATAACGCATACTACACGAAAACATCTTAACAAGCAAGTGGAAATATTCGTTTTTACTTTAGCGTTCATCCTACGCGCAGTGTTGGCATGACGATAACTGTACGGTTTACCATTAATTTCTCCCTCGATAATCAGAATATATCAGAAGTCACTAAAAACTAACCACTGTAGCGTTCTTGTTGTATTTTTTCAAGGAACTTATATACCCTAACCCGGTTTTCTCTTTAACTTTGTTCTATGGTTGAAAATAACCGATAAGAACATTTGTCGAAGAAAATTACAACGATAGTCAGATTCGGACCACAGACCTTTCGTTCCATAGCTCTCCTCTCTACCAACTACGCTATTGACGAGTTGGTTGGGGAAACCGTTCTTTATAATTCGTTATAGTTTATTAATGTATACAAGTCTTTCTCATATACATTTACGCACCACCCAGCTTCCAAAATACATTCGCGAACCGCTATACTGGTTAGTTTTTAGTGACTTCCGCGTAGGTTGGCGCTGACATCCGGGAGCTTCATAGATACGTCTTTAAAGTAGTATGTTAAGTGTGAGGCTTCCAACAGATTTAAACCAAAAATACTTACTATTCAAAGTTGGAGGGCCCACAGCATTTAGGTCTAAAAAAGCAAAAACAAAAGTACCAAATCAGTCGCACGTTGTCATGGTGATATCGTTTCCTAGGCAACTGTGGCGACCACGCGTCAATCTTCAGCGACCCCCCACCCCTATTTCCGCCGATACCTCCCACGCTGAATAAACACGAGCCATTAACAGTTAATTTACTGTGTTAACTCTACATTTGTAATGTATTTTAATGTATTTTCTCTCCCATTTCATTATAGACAATATTTGGTACCAGTTTGTTTAAAACAAACTAGACCGTGGTTTGTTCCCAAGGTTAAAGGGATACTATGTCCTGAAGCGCCCAATTGGCCTACAAAACGCGTTTTGAACGAAATAAGGTTAATTAGAAAGAGCATCTAGAATACATCCTTTTTTCGTGTTATTCTTGTGTAGAACGAGTTCCGGGGTCCACTTTTGCGACCCACAAAACTCGAGATGTTTGGGTGTACTCGTGATTCCTGCCGTAAAGTATTTGCCAGTTTGCGGACGTGTAAGAAACCACTTTTGCGCATTGGTGCTGTGTGTAATTGTATTAACACTCAAAGAGTGTATCGTACATTTAATTAAAACGACAGTATTCGTAGTCCGTCGTGTCCGATGTAAACACCTGCGTTTTCGGTTGAAATATGATAAGTAAACAATCCAAAACAAGAAGTTCTCGGATATATTTTAGAATTTTGTGCCCCTTTAAAGATTTAATGAATTTCAATACTTGACCATGCAAGTATACACTAAAAACACTGATCGAGAAATCGGCTGCACATTTTTAACGAAATAAATTATTGATAAATTAAAAAGAACACTGTGAGATTGCGAATGTGCATTCGAATTTGCGCTGAAATGAATTATCAAGATACTAAATTCAGTGCACTCCACATTCATGAAATCGTACGCCGAATTTAGTTTATTTTTTACGACTGTATGCACTTATCAATTGCTAAACGAAAATAAACAAATATATCTTTAATTTACAAATTAATATGCACATTTTGTGATATCGTCCAGGAAAACCTGTATTAAATTGTGATGAGTTTAATATTGAAAATCGATGTGCCCAGCAGAAACAGATGTGCGTTCGTTTAGCTTACGAGACCGTTCGATTAGCCACCATGTGATCCTCGTGCCTGTCCTAGGGCCAATTTCATAAAACCGGTAATGGCCCTGTCACACCAGAACATTTTAGGCCAACGCGTGAGTAGCGTGTTGTAATTTTGGCAACACGCTGGCAAACGCTAACCAACGCTAGGCCAGCGTTAGCAACACGATGAGCGCGTTACTCACACGCTGGGACACGCTGTCATACGCTGAGGAATTTTTTTTTCTTCAAAATAGCTACAATTTCCAGCGTTTGCCAGCGTGTGACTACACACGCTGGCGGCGCGTTTTAGATTCGTTACTCACGCGTCGAACACGCTAGGCGATCGTTATCAACCCGCTACTCACACGCTGGCGTACGCCGGCGTACGCTTGCGACACGCTGGTTATGGCCCTGCCACACCAGGACGTTTTAGGCCAATGCATGAGTAGCGCGTTACAAATAGTTGATACGCTGGCAATTGCTGAACTTTCACAGAAAAAGTCAAGTGGAACCGTGATTTCAGCGTGTTCATACAGGTTGATAACGGGTTCATAGCGTATACCGGCGCGTAAGTAGCGTGTGAGGAACGCGCTCAGCGTGTAATGAACGCATCACTGATTTATATAAAAAATACGACAGCGGGTCGCCAGCGTGAGAGTAGTGGGTTGGTAACGATCGTCTAGCGCGTTCGACGCGTAAGTAACGGCCTTCTTGAGCGCCGCTAGCATGTGCAGTCACACGCTGGCAAACGCTCAATTTTTTTAGGTATGTTGACAAACGTATTTTTGTCTCAGCGTGTGACAGCGTGTTCCAGCGTGTGGGTAACGCGCTCAGCGCGTTGCGAACGCTGGCCTAGAGTTGGTCAGCGTTTACCCCGTGTTGCCGAAATTTCAACACGTTGGCCTAAAACGTTCTGGTGTGGCAGGGCCATTACTGTAGTAGCGCGTCATCTTTTTGTACAACTAATCATGTGTTCGTTGCCGTACGCTGGCGCGCGTTGGACCGCGCTACTCACGCGCTGGGCAGTCGTTCATCAGTCGTCGAGCGCGTTACTAACGCGTTATTCACGCGCTGGCGAACGCTATGAACCCGTTATTAACGCGTTATGGACACGCTGAAATCACGGTTCAACTTGACTTTTTCTGTGGAAGTTCAGCGTTTGCCAGCATATCAACTATTTTTAACGCGCTACTCACGCGTTGGCCTTAAACGTTCTAGTGTGACAGGGCCATAAGCACCGAAAGTCCACTTAGCACAAAAACAGCTTTGCTCATTAAAAACAGGTTACCAGCCAAAACTCCATGTGCTTTTTATGCTAAGCAAATGCCAGCTGAATACCAGTCACAAACAATAAACATCACCTTAGATTTGTAACCCTGTTTTTCCCCAAGGACAAATTCTGATGCTAAGCGACTTTGTGTGCTTACATGTTTTATGAAATTGGTTGCCCAGCCACTATTGACCCAGCTCACGAGCGGGTGTCTAGGAGTGCACTACCCTATGCGAGCTCATTAGCATTAAATTTGCCCCCACTATGTTTGTTTTAAGGAGGCCGTTTGGTAAAATAAATTGTGGGATTGTGTAAATATAGCCTATGATCAACTTCCTGGGTTTTTAGCTTCAATCTGAGGGCAGAGTTGTTAAAATTACGGTTGAAAAGTGGGTCCTAATTGCCCTAGAACATGGAGGGATGCCATTTGTAGCATGGCTGCTTGCAGGATCGGGAAGTATCACTTTTAGGGAGGTGAGTTTGTTTTGGTGTGAATATTAAAAAATGTAATTGGTTAACCCACTACAAATTGAAAAGAAATGGAAAGAAATGAAAAGATAAATACTAAGACAATAATCGGATGGTTGTTTGAGACGTTACCGGGACAATTACATTGACAGAAAGATAAACAATTACGGGGAAATTGATACAAAGATAGTATATCCCCTAACATTTGACTAAAGGAGGGGTGGGGGGGGGGGGGGGGGGGGTGCCACAATAAAATACCCCCCCCCCCTCTCACTCCCCCCTTCCACCCTCGCATAATGCCAGAAAGAACATTTTTCCAACAGGCTACCTAATAATTAATTCGAAATTGAGTATATAAAATGTGTTTTAAATGTTAAAACAAGGCTTAGAATTTCAGATATTAGTATTCAATCCGAACAATAAATAACATCGCTCTCTAGTCTACAAGGTTAGCTAAACGTGAAGCGTACTCTTCCTAATACATGTGTATTATTAAAGACATCCTTGTATGGCTGCGGTCTGCGATCGCTACGTCAAGGCCAGGTAGTGTGGTTAATATGTTCCTTTAACATCCCCACTGCAAGGGCAGGAAACCATGTCTCGCTTGATCGCCCATGCAGATATTTACTTCGGCGAGGCTAATTACACTAATTACACTAATGAAACCAGCGCACGTGAACAAAATAGTTAATTGGTGGGAAAGGCCACCAGCCAATTCTTGCACTTTGAGTTTAACGCTTCATAAACAAAATAAACACGAATAAACTTAACTTACAATTTGTAAGTCCATACATAACACTGATAAATTCAACACTCGATGCATCAGTTTAATGATTGAAATCCCATCTTTGACCGCACACTTCCCACTGGGCATTTTACCCGATATTACCCGGGTTGTAACGAGTAATAACGCTAGTTATTACTGGGTAATATACCGAAATTACGAGGGAAATAGTGAACACACTATTTCCCTGTTATTACCACTCGAAATTACCCTATTAACCCACTATTACCAGGGAGAATGTTACAGACATTTCCGACATTGCATTGTTATTACCACCCGATATTACCCCATTTACCCAATATTACCAGGAAGAATGTAACCTTTATTTCCGACATTGCATTGTTATATTTTACTTAATGGGCACTTTGGGAGACAAATTAGCGATAGTTTTGATTCACTTGGGAGACAGTGGCATTTAGGGGGACATTTCAGTGTCTCCCTAAGTGTCTAGCTACCCCACAAAACAATATTTGGGAGTTATTTTTGCTCGGAGAAGCCAGATTTGGGTCTAAATAGCATAAATCTCGAAGATCATAGAAAAAAGGGTTAGGGTAAAAAATTAGGGCAGTATCCATTTTCTGCACGACTCTTCTCCCAAAATACCCATTTGGGCGTTTTATTATACTTATTACCACCCCTTTTACCCAATATTACCAGAGATAATGTAACCGTTATTTCTGGCATTGCATTGTTAATACAGAACCGATATTACCCCCATATTACCCAATATTACCAGGGAGAATATCACCGATATTTCTGGCATTGCATCGTTATTACTTTATCAGTGCGAGGACCCGGTTATTACTATTATAGCGGTCATCCCCCAACCCGGTCATTATCACGCAGTAAAATCCAGGCGTGACGTATTCCTATTGTTCCTGCACGAAATTACTAGCCGGTAATGCCTTGTTAGACAGAAACTCATCATTAACCATCACAATAACTCATCGTTACCAACACAATAACCCATCATTACCAACACAATAACTCATCATTACCAATACAATAAATCGTCATTACCCATACAATGATATTAAACACAACAGTACTGTATTACTGTGCCAACCAAATGGAACATAATGTGTGTCATAGAATAGATACTGTATATAAACACCTCACCAAAAATAAGTCCCCCTCTCAACAATTCGTCATAACATCGTCAGATAAAACATTTTACCAATCAAACTTAGTTAGAAATAATCCTTTGACTGTTTCCTAAGTGTTGTTTAAAAATAAAAGATGTCCATGACTTCATGGCTGAATGAGCTCAAATTAATGACAAAAACTGCCCTTCTCAAAGATCACACAAGTTGATCTGCCACCTGCTTCACAGGGGTATTAGTCTGTAAAAGACCAATTGCAATGGCCCTCTCTTGATCGTCTGGGCATAATGCTTAATTTAAGAACACGAAAACAAATCAGTAGGCCTATGCTTGTCAACTGCAAGGTGTATTGGGACAAGGAATGGGACTGATCATCTAACATCTCACTGTGCTTAGCTCTGAGCCAAGAAACGGATTTGCATGGTTGAATGATCCTGAATTGATTACAGATTAGACTAATGTACACTTGGTGGGTATTTTAAACTGCATTCAACCACAGGTGTTTTTTCCATTAGTAAGAAGCCATTCATAAACTTTTGTGACTTTTGAGAAGGGCAGTTTTGTCATTCATTTGAGCTCATTCAGCCATGAGGTTATGGACATCTTTTATTTTCAAACAACATTTAGGAAACGGTCATATGATTATTTTTAACTAAGTTTGATTGGTAAAATGTTTTACCTGACGATGTTATGACGAACTGTTTAGAGGGGGACTTACTTTTGTTGAGGTGTTTAGTTCACACTGCGGCATTGTGTAGTGCCGTCAATAAGCCACTACAGGCCCGTACGCAGGGGGGGGGGGGACTGGTACGTACGCACCCCCAAAAAATACCAAAAGATCCACAATTGTTGGGGTAAATAATGATATTTTGATGTAGAAATAACGATATTGGCACACAAAAATGAACTTGGCTTAGGCAATAATGTCAACTAAAATGTCACCCCCCCCCCCCCATACAAAATCCTGCGTACGGGCCTGCATGACTGACAGTGCACTTACATTGTAGCCTCATTGTACTCGGTTCTTGTTGTTCACATTCTCATTGACAATGGGAGTCTGGATTTTACATAGGCTAATAGCTTCGGAACGCGCCAATACCAGCGATAATCGGACTAATATTACGATACTACTGGAACAATACTACAATGTATACACATATACACATCAATGACTCTTCTGAGCTTGCCACTCCTACAATTTTAGCGTGTACTTAAAACGCTATATATGTGCCCAATATCACCGCCGTCTGCAATCACAGTTTGCAATTAATTTGTGTTCATGCGTTTTGCAGGTACGTAAGACGGTCATTAGGCTCTTGGCCAATGAAAAGCTCTGCTTTGCAGGCTCCACCCCAAGCGTCACTCTCTTCGACTGTCCACGTCCTTAGAATTCCACAATGAGCCCCGCTTGTCATTGTTCGTTTTCTTTCACTCCGTTGATTTGCAACGAAGGTCGTGAAGATAATAATAATATGGTATTTTGATGTAGAAATAACGGTACTGTACCACACAAACAATAAAATTACATTGGGATACATACTTCTCGTAGGTTAGACCTATATTGTGTATACAGTCGGCGGCTCCAAGTATACCCAGCACGATATGTGGCAGGGGGGTACCCCACTCTTATCCCTATACTTTATACGCACTCAACACTATTGTAGCCTTACCCACCCCCCTTGAACACAATGGTCAACACAAAAGAGGGGGGGGGGGGGATTTCTCTGCCACATATCGTGCTTCATATGGCTCTAAGAGTGTTCTTTATACCCAGCACGACATGCGATGGGTGACTTTGGAGGTCGAAATGCTTCTGCAAACAGGTGAGGTACTTTGCACGCTCCAAGTGGTGGTGGAGACTGTCCGAGTCGGGTGCGAGTCGGATGGTATTTTTCTTGTTCTGCGCCTTCCACTTCGCTGCCCTCACATCTCCCAGGGTGGCATTTTTGTTATCACAATAGACGTATCGAATGACGAATCGCTCCAAATCATTGATGACTTCTTGAGGGACCGGGAGTTGGCTGCCACATGTTGCCAGCAAGCCATGCGCCTCTTCGGAACTCTGAAGATGTTCTGTGATGAGCTTCTTGCTTGCTCCGTAAAAACCAGAGTTGTGGTCACATCCAGTAAGCACGTGTAGTTGTATGGTGGATGCAGCCATTTCCTCGCTGCACAAGCATCGAGCAGTGATCAGTTGGTGTATCCGTTTCAGGCACAGGAGCCCTGATACATGCTGAGCAACATATGCAGCTTGTACATAATTGTCTGTGTCCTCAGTGTCAAGAATGACTGCTGCTGTGTAGCCCTCTGACCGTACACTATAAACCGTGAACATGGCCGTATCAGCCTCCGCATGGTAGCATTTGAACTCAGGCACAAGCTTGCCAGAAGTGAGATTCACCGCACTGCTGCCTACGACACAGTAGATAATCTCATTATTGGTTAGTTTGAAAAAATGCCTGCAGGCGTATCTTGTTGCCAGAATTACCCAGGAGAGCAAGGAAGTCTTTGTTTGAGGGAAATTTGTCATCCGACTTCATATATACATTCCTGATCGGCTTGCCTTTATCGTGTAGGTTTGATCATATGGATCGTTCAGACAAATTATGCGCTCTGTGTGCTTGTGTCTTGTCAGAACTACATGCACTAGCTTCTCTGCAAAATTCCCCCATGTGTACTTGGTACCGTCACCCTTCTCTCTGTCTTCAGTGGTTGGAGCAGCTTGACGCCAGATTAGACCCATAATCTACAATAGACGTATACACATCCGGTCCTGAAATCAGGGTCATAGTTAGCTTCTCCTGAAGTTTGCATTTCTGTACCTTCTGCATGGTTCCATTAGCAATGAATAAAGAAAGGCACTCGCCAGTCAGACGATGCTGGAGTACCTCTTCAAGTTTGAGGGCAACACTCTTTTCGACCAGTCCAAGAACTGACGCCATGGCTTTAGACTCCATTTCTTCAGTCTTTCCCTTCAGGCCCTCACCATCCGCTTTCTTTAGTTCTTGAGTTGTAAAGTTCTGACGCTTGTTAAGAGGTAAACGGTCGTTCAGAGACTTGGTTTTGGAATACACCCTCTCTTTCAGGAATTCCTCAACCTTGGTTGTGCCATCCTCCTTTGCCGATTTAGTCGGAAGCTAGCACGTCCAAAGCCGGGATTCCTGACTGCAGGGAGCGAAGTTCCTGGCCGTTATCATGGTCAAATGGATCGCACTTGAACTCAGTGAGACAGGCGCTCAAATCCTGGATGGCTTGCTCGTCCTTATTCATTTTACTCTTAGAGTGTCAACGATATGCTTCAGATTAGCATTGCTTTCTAGCTCGCTATATGCTTCTGCAAGTTTCTGTAAATCGTTCTTTACTTTGAGCTAGGCGAGGAACGCCTTGACTTCCTCTGATAGAAGGGTGCCCTCCAAACGCTTGTCTAGAACATGATACATTATCGTCTCATAGAATAGCCGCAGACCACGTACCCCACGTTTGCAGTGCTTTCCTCGAAGTGCTTGATCCACAGACCCGTCCGCCATGACGCCTGCTGCCACCAGCACATCTGAGATCTCGGAACCCTTGAATCTCTTGTAGATGGCGTAGTTGAATGACATTTGGATATGGAAGGGTCCCATGAAAGGCAGGGTCTTGCTGAACAGGGTGGAATTCTCACTTTTTAATTCGAGCATATAGTGGGGCTGATATGTAACAAAAAATGCTCGAGATGTTCACACCCGGCAGAAAGTTTGAAATTTTGCATACAGGGGTATTTTGACATGCTGAGTTCAAAAATTGGCGGATCCAAGAGGTCTGACCAATGGACCGGTCGCCATCTTGAATTCCAATATGGCCGCCATGACGAAACATTGAACCTTACTATCTTGGGTTCCAAGTGACCTATGGCCCTGAAATTTGGAACACAGGTGCATTTTGAGACAATGAATTAAATAATGGAAAAATATGAAATGTCTGACAAACCTTATGGCCGCCATTTTGAATTCCAATGTGGCCCCCAAGACGAAATGTTGAAAATCTCTATCTTGGGTTCTAAATGACCTGTGGTGCTAAAATCTTGTACACAAGGGTATGTTGACATGCTGAGTTCAATAAGGCAATCATTTGAAATGTCTGACAAATGGTATGGCCGCCATTTTGAATTCCAATATGGCCGCCAAGACAAAATGTTGAAAATCCCGGGTTCTTTGCAAAAGCAATACCAATTCAATGGATCCCTAGTTGACGAATCATATAACAAGTCACCACCCAAGATTCCCTGGAAATCATAGGTTCTAAATGACATAAGGCACAAGTACATGTTGTTATGCTGAGTTCAACTGTTCAATAGTTCAAAAGAGCTCATTTCAAAGTATATTTCGTACCAGTTGGCAGCCGTAACATGCTGCAAGCTTTTTCCATCCGTTTTACTTCTCCTACTGCTCATGTTGTTGTGTTCATTGGGAAGCGTAATCATACATGTTGCTTA
The DNA here is from genome assembly GCA_037893245.1 of Crossaster papposus. Taxonomy (NCBI): domain Eukaryota; kingdom Metazoa; phylum Echinodermata; class Asteroidea; order Velatida; family Solasteridae; genus Crossaster; species Crossaster papposus. Next base: position 415,351 of record JBAIAA010000061.1, read on the forward strand.
CGGTTTTTAAAAAAAAAATTAATTATTAGAACGATTCTCGGTCATATGGGAAGGACATTAAAATAAAGGACGTGTAATACTAGGTTATGGGGAATTTTCTTCCTTCTTCTGTGAGACTATTAGGTTTTTTAATTCAAATGGAGTGCTTTTGCAAGAAGGTAGCACATAGAAACCGGTTTATGCAGGCATACTTCAAGGAATGATCAGTTAATTTTTTCGATTTTTTGTTGATCAATCGTAGAGTTAGCTGCAGTGAATCAGAACTCTTTCTATATGGGAAGGGAAGGGTGTTTATGGGAGTTGTCACAAGTCAGAACTTGTTCTCATCGTTTTCGTTATTTTTTTTGAGATGCTGAAACAGTTGTGCTGCGTGAAGTATCATTGGATTTTAGGTGTGTGGCTGGTCTGCAGATATAAATCTGTATAATTATGATTTGCTGGTATGCCAGCAGTGTGGTTGCATAAACTATACTGCCCAGAGCGTAATTCTTAATGTAATTTTTGTTTCTTTAGTGATATACGCTTCATGAGAGGTCAGTTAAGGCCACATTTTTTTCTGCGAGATTGCAGTCAGGAGGAATGGGGGGAGTTTCGTGTACAAGTTTCAAAAGAACCCCTCCGTGCTTTTTCCTTATTTTTTGAGACGCGGAAAAGGTTCTGCAGACAAGTATCATATGGATTTTATTTGTGACTCGTCTGCAGCGATACATCTTTTATTGTGCGTTATTCACTTTTTCCGCGTCTCAAAAAAAAATAACGAAAAGCACGGAAGGTTTTTTTTTAAACTTGTACACGAAACACCCCCCCCCCCCCCCCATTCCTTCTGACTGCAATCTCGCAGAAAAAAATGTGGCCTTAACTGACCTCCCATGAAGCGTATATCACTAAGGAAAACAAACTTAAATTAAGAATAGCGCTCTGGGCAATATAATTACGCAACCACACTGCTGGCATACCAGCAAATCATAATTATACAGATTTATCTCTGCAGACCAGCCACACACCTAAAATCCAATGATACTTCACGCAGCAGAACTGTTTCAGCATCTCCAAAAAAAATAACGAAAACGATGAGAAAAAGTTCTGACTAGTGACAACTCCCATAAACACCCTTTCCTTCCCATATAGAAAGAGTTCTGATTCACTCCAGCTAACTCTACGATTGATCAACACAAATTCAAAAAATATATACTGCTCATTCCTTGAAGTATATGCCTGCATAAACCGGTTTCTCTGTGTAACCTTCTTGCAAAAGTCTTGCAAAAGTCTCACAGAAAAAGGAAGAAAATTCCCCATAACCCAGTATTACACGTCCTTTATTTTAATGTCCTTCCCATATGACTGAGAATCGTTCTAATAATTAAAAAAAACGTAAGCAACATGTATGATTACGCTACTTCCCAATAAACAGACTGAATGTTCAGTTCCGGCAGAAAGTGTTAAATTTCGCATACATGGGTATTTTGGGGCGCTGAATTTCCCAAATTTCTACTGCCTTCGACAAAATTACAAACCCATCAGTAGATTTGAGATGCAACAATTTTCCTTTTATTATAATAATGCTCAAATGATTTAACATTATGACATCATCGTACACTGTGCTATTAAAGCAATGAAAACATCGATGTTTGTCTTGGCGGCCATTGGAATTTAAAATGGCGGCCATACCGTTTGTCAGACATTTTAAATTATTGTATTATTGAGCTCAGCATGTCAACATACCCTTGTGTACCAAATCTCAGCACCACAGGTCATTTAGAACCCAAGATAGGGATTTTCAACATTTCGTCTTGGCGGCCATATTGGAATTCAAGATGGCGGCCGGTCCATTGGTTAGATCTCTTGGATCCGCCAATTTTTGAAATCAGCGCCCCAAAATACCCCTGTATGCGAAATTTCACACTTTCTGCCGGAAATGAACATCTTTTTCACATATCAGCCCCACTAATAAGCACATAGACTAGATGATCACCAACGATGATTGCGAAGGGCATCTTTTTTTCTTCGATTGCTTTTGCGAGTTTACACATCACATCATAAACAATCGTCCCACTGGGTGGATCTGGGTAGGTTAGTGGTATATGGCTAGACTCTTCTCGTCTGATTTGGACATGTTGGCATGAAACCCAGAAAACCCAGGCAGGGTCTGTTCTTCTGACTTTGGTCTTGTTCGATCTTCTTGAGCCCTCGCCAATGCATGGATGACGCCACGTGTCCTCTGAGCTGATGTGTCAAGGGGAGCACTCTGATTTTTAGGACGATTCCTGATTGGCGGCTCTCCACGTTTTACTATCTTGTACGGGTTGACCTTCTGCATTTTGCTTCCAAGTTCCTTCAGTGAAGTTGAGAGGGATGTAGCCAGTCTAGCATTAGGACGTGGACGATCTCCATCATTCTGAGAGGAAGGTTCCGAGTCGAAGGATTCTGGCGATGTACAAACATCACATTAGTGCGGTGTGCTGACCGGCGCCGGTCAATGTGTCACTCTTAAAGTCATCATTGTCAACTATAGCGACGGCAGGCTTTTCATCAGCAAGCTAACAAGGACAATTCAATGAGCGATTCAGATCATTAACTACCCAGAAATCGCGTAGCATTATGACGTCATTTTAGCTGATGCCCAAACCATCTAGTGCATTATGTCGACTATCTCCCTGCTCTTTACCAGTCCATGCAGCATGACAGAGAGATTTATCTTGAATGCAGTGCGTTTTCCAGGAAAGTCGTCGATGGAGGACATGTTGGGGCGCTCAGGTGTTCTTCTTTCTCCAATTCATGGATGTATGGCGGCCAAGCCTCAGTATTTGAGCTGCGTACATTCGCATTAAGCTGTGCTGCCATGTTCCGTAAACTGATCGTTGCTGATACCCAAGGAAGTGGTTGCAGCCTCAACGTATGCAGAAGTGTCGTAGACCAATTCACTCACATGTTTCTGATGTCGATCCTAGAATCCTATAGTTTTGCCAAATTCCTTCAGAAGGAGCTCCTTCAAGTAGCTTGACCTGACTACTGAATCATGTCCATAGTTGCAAATGATCCGCTGGTAGTCCTTCAGGAGCCCTTGTAATGTTCGAAATTCGTGGTCATGGAAGACGATTTGACGAACATGTTCGAAAAAAATAGTCTGAGCTTCACGGAGGTTCACCCGCTGAAGATGTTGTGCAGTTTCGTCTGTAAGTGGTTTATGATCACTAACGTATTTGCGCCAGCACACACGGTGATAACGTATTTCGATCCCAAAGGCTGTCTGGGGGTCCGGAATAGAGTCTATGAGAATGCAAAGTCTCCTTACTTACAAAGTCTCAATACTTCATCTTCCAGACGTACAGTATGTAGCTTGAATCTATTTCATGCATGTAGGCTACTGTTGATAGGAGGTTTAGTTCTTTATCGCGAGCACGGCTTTTATGATGAGCGTCTTTTAGGCACCATACACAACAATTCTTACCGTGAAGTTGTCCTGTGCTGGACCGGAGCCTATTTGGTGTGCTTGCATTTAAAGCGGGGCTACTATGACTTGCGACATCGGCGCTGTCCTACTGCTGAACGTTTTGTTGGCGTTTCTCTGCCTGCAAGAGCAGGCGCTGGCTGGAAAGTGATGTGTAACAAGAACTATGCATGTGACACCCTGTTGGCCCCTTCTCCCAGTGCACAGAGCAGTGCACATTTCTAAACATATCAAGTCCCTTCCATTTCATGGCCTTATTCTGGATTGATTTCCACTTATCCACAGAGCAATAGGCATTCGTATTCGTTTCCTGTTTTCCTTTTCAGACTAGGAGGACCACTACTGGCACTAGTTCCGTTTGCCCCAGCATTCATCCTTTCTGACATTATGGCATCACATTGTCCTACCCACGCGGGAGACGCGGTTGGGGTTTATGTCGACCTTCTTTCTGATACCCAAGAAGGAGGCCGGCGTATGGCGCCCCATCCTAAACCTAAAGCCCCTGAACACATGTATTCGTCCGAAACGCTTCCGTATGGATACACTCAGGATTGTCCTTGAGTTAATCCACACGCCAGCATGGGGGGCCAGCCTAGACCTGAAGGACGCTTACCTTCATGTTCCCATCAGGCCGGAGCACTGGAAATTCCTTCGGTTCCAATACAAGGATATCCGCTACGAATTCAGGGTGCTCCCATTCGGCCTTTCCACCTCACCCCGAGTTTTTACCCGGATAGTAAAGGTGGTCAGGGCCGCGCTGCGGAAACGGGGAGTGGCCATATTCATGTACCTCGACGACTGGATCATCGTGGGACAATCTCGGGAGGCCACGGCTGCGGCGTTCGACCTGACATGGCGCCTCACGTCGGACCTCGGTTTTGTCATCAACACCGAGAAGTCACACCCGCTCCCCTCCCAGTTCCCAACTTTCCTGGGAGCGTCTCTGGACCTCCGAAAGGGACTGGCCCGTCCTACAGAGGAACGCATATCAAACCTTCGACAGTGCGTGTCTCTGTTTCTCCCATCGGTGATAGCCCCGGCACAGGCTTGGCTCAGGCTTCTGGGCCTCATGTCCAGCCTGGTGGACGTTGTAGGGTTCTGAAGGTTAAGGATGCGCCCCATCCAGCTGCATCTACTCTCTTTCTACCAACCCAGTCACCACTACATAAATCATCGGGTGCCGACCACGTCTTGGTTGGTACCACACCTCCGGTGGTGGCTCGACATTGCCAACCTCACCGGAGGCCATATCTTCGCAGACCTCAGCCGTCAGTAACCGTAACGACAGACGCGTCACTTTCTGGCTGGGGAGCCACCCTCCACCCACGTCAAGTAGCGGGTCGGTACGTGGGACCCCGAACTTCACTAAAGTCACATACATGTACTCGAGATGTTGGCCGTCGTCAGATCTCTCCAACATTTTCGTGTATCAGTGATGGGTCGGGCGGTCCTGGTTCGATGCGACAATGCCACAGTAGTGGCTTACATCAACCACCAGGGAGGCACGCGGTCTTCCAAGCTGTGTGCGCTCACACGGAAGCTCCTCCATTGGTGTTTGCGCCACAACGTCACGCTTTCAGCAGTTCACCTCCCGAGCAAGGAAAACGTCGTTGCCGACGCCCTTTCCAGGGGTGAATCCTCCCAACAGAGTGGACACTGCAGCCGCAGGTTGCTCAGTCTCTATTCCTGCTGATCGACAGACCACATGTCGACCAGGCCCGTACGCAGGGGGGGTGCGACGGGTGCGTACGCACCCCCCACCCCCCCCCCCCCCCCCCCCCAATTACTAAAAGGTCCACATTTCCGGATAAATAATGGTATTTTGATGTGGAAATAACTGTAGGCCTACTGCAGGCACACGAACAAATTTGGTCCCATTTTTGGTCCCATCAGTACAAATTCGCCCCCCAAATTACCAAAAGGTCCACATTTTCCGGGGTAAATAATGGTATTTTGATGTAAAAATAACGATACTGGCCAGAAATTTTTTTGTTTCATTTTTGGTCCCATCAGTACAAATTCGCACCCCCCATAACAAATCCTGCGTACGGGCCTGTTCACGGGTCAATCACCACTTACCGGTCTACTACGCAAGGGGCCCCGACCCCTGCGCGTGGCAGACGGATGCACTGACGATTCGACGGGACGGGCTACTGGCGTATGCCTTCCCCCCGTTCTCCCTCATTCCTCGGGTGCTGACCAAACTAGAGCAAGAGGACTGCAAGGTCTTCCTCATAGCTCCGTTCTGGCCTCGCCAACCGTGGTTTCCAAGACTGATCAGACGCTTGGTTCACCGGCCAGTGGTCCTTCCGCGCAAAGCGGACATTCTGTTCCAACCCAGCTCGGGTCTCCTTCACCCGGCTCCGCAGGAACTTCACCTGACGTGCTGGGTACTGTCACGCAATCCCTCCGCACGACAGGCTTTTCTCAACGAGCTGCAGCTATTGCAGCCTGCAGCCGGAGAGAATCAACCAGAACAATTTACGACAGCAGATTACGCCGTTTTTATAAATGGTGTAGAAGCCGATTTCTGAATCCCCCCAATACTTCTGTAGGGGAAGTTGCAGATTTTCTGGTATACTTGTTTGAGAGTAACCTTGCTACGGCCACGGTTAGAAATTACCGTTCGGCCATAGCGGCTATCCACGGAGGCTTCCCAGACGGAACCTCTGTGTCAGATAATCAAGCTCTCAGCCAGCTAGTCAGGGGGATGTTCGTTTCACGCCCCCCGACACGCAGCCCACATGGGACCTTTTTAACGTGTTATCCACGTTATCGAGATTCCCATTTGAACCAATGGACAGTTCAACTTTACCGAACTTGTCCATTAAGGTTGCCTTCTTGTTAGCAGTAGCTACGTCTGGACGACGTAGTGAACTGCATTCCCTTACATTAGAGGCGGGCCACATCCGGTGGGAACCGGGGGGCGTCCGCTTGGTACCTAAAATAGGGTTCTTGACTAAGAATAAGTCGGAGTACTTTTCGCCTCCAGACATCTTTGTCCCGGACATCAAATCGTTCTCGTCCGTTCCAGACGACAGATTTTGGTGCCCGGTCAGGGCTTTGACGTGGTACATAAACCACACGAAGGCGCTTAGAGCAGACCATTCGCAGCTTTGTGTCACGACGACCCTGCCACACCGGCCGGCTTTTCGTGACACGATCGCCCGATGGCTAGTCACTGCCATCCGCTCATCCGCAGACGTTTCAACGGCAGATACCGTTGAATCGATCCGCGCACATGATATCAGGGCGGCATCCACTTCGTGAGCCTTCTTTAAGGGCATCTCCTTAAATGACATCACTCAAGCTGCGTGTTGGAAGACCCCCAACACCTTCACTGAGTGCTACCTAAAAGACGTTTTCCACACGGAGGGCAGAGCAGGAAGAGCACTGCTGAGGGCAGCTAGCCGGACCTCATCACGTCCGCAGGACCCTCTCCAGCCGGGAACTTCTCTATAATGCGTGAGTCACCGTTCTCTGCTCCCTTTATGGGGCCTTTTTTACATTCAAAACAGTGTGTATATATGTAAAAAGTTTTTTTGCCCGTTTTTTCTGCTGGTTAGCGTTGTTAACGTGCAGGGCTTATGGACCCTTGCCCCACCCTTATGTGGTGCAACAGGGCCCACCGAGGTTATGCCTCATGCCCCACGCCACAGTATACAATAGCATCTCGCATATACCCACCGCCAATTACCCGGTGCGAGTCTATGCATAAGTAGATGGCTCTACAGGTAAGTAGAATGACGTAGACCCCCCCCCCCCCCCTCCCCCCCCCCCCCCCCCCCCCACAGCAGTGTGGATGGGGTCTACGAATGAATACTTACCTGAAGAGCATCCCTCCCTCCTTTCCCACTAGCCTCGATGCTATGAGTGCTCCAATCTAGCGCTCGAGAAAAGAGGAAGACACGAGGTGTGCCGCGGGGCACTATGGGTAGGATGCTACATGAGGGCGCTATTGTGTAAACTCTTAGCGGTAAGACCTGTCGGTCAGGGAAATATGCATACGTAGATGGCTCTACAGGTAAGTATTCATTCGTAGACCCCATCCACACTGCTGTGGGGGGGGGGGGGGGGATTTTGTGAGCTCGAAATGTTTTCGTAGCCACGAAATGACTTCGTGCGCTCCAAAACAATTTGTTCGTGAGCTCGAAATAATTTCGTGCGCTCGAAATATTTTCTAGCTGGTACCCTGCTCACTAAGTTTCGCAATTTTTTGCCATACAATCCATTATGTTTTTAAGACGTCAACAAGGTGTATCTATAAGTTACGATTTCACCCAGCTTGCAGTTGCCGCGCGAAGCGCGGCATGCTGCTAGTCTATATACTATAAAAGATGAAAAATGCGCCATCTTGTCCCTGGGCGCCGCCATCTTGGAACACAGGGCCGCGCCATCTTGGCGCATGGTTGGCGCCATGTTGGAAAGATGCGGCGCTTTTGGTCGGGCGACTCGTCGCCGTGCGTGTGTGCCTGCCGCTGCCGCCAGATCGTTCGCGACGGCGAATCCCCCGGGGAATAAGATTTTTTAAAAACCTCATATTCGTCCGTGGTGAGATTTAGGAGATACGGACGTTACTGATAAACGTGCAGTCGCTTTTCGATTGCCGGTTGATGTGTGTGGGCCTTTTTGCGTAAACTATTGCGTTATTTTGGCATTGTCCTTGCCGGAGTTCGGGCCGAAGCCTTCCCGAAATGGTATACCGTAACTCGGTTGCCGAATTGTTGGCTGTTCGCGATTAAGCGGCAGCTACTGCGTTACACGAAGCCTTCGCAAATTAATTGTATCCGCCTCGCTCGCTCGGTGGCCGAGTTGTTGCCGAGTTTGTTGTTCGCGATTGGACGGCGCATCCCGTGTTATTTGAGCTGGTGCCCCGCTTTATACTCCCTTGGTTATTGCGGTGGAAATATAGTACCAGTTGAGCGCCAGCTTCGTTTTCGGCTTCGAATTCGTGCGCGTCGACCACTTCTCAGTCACAGGTTCTGAACCTTAAAAAATGATTTATTCCTTTCGTGTTGCCTTTTGGGCAAATTTCTTTGCTTCACATTGTCAATACTTAAATATTACAACATTATCTCTCTCTCAAAACACTCCGAAACCTATCGCTACTGCGCAAAATGTAACGTTCATTGTGCAAAAATGTCGCGAAATTGTCTGTCGATCGTAGATATGAATATGCAATTTAGAAACTTGACTGCATTACGTCAGTTGAGGGCACACTGTCAGATGGCCGGCCTGTTGGTTTTTTTAATCATGATTTTCACGATGATGTAAATCAGAAATCCCGAAGTGGTTCGTATTGTTTCCCGTACGATTCCTGTTAAAAATCACGAGACGCAGGCAGCATGCAAGCGAAGATGGACTGCCTATTGAGTATTATTAGTTCGGAAGTCGGGAAGTATTTTTACAAAGATTGTTTTTATTAAGAGTCGATGGTATTCTACGGAGCCCCTAAAGGGACATATGACGAATAACAATCACCGTTACAAAATAATTTGAGTTTTTTTCGTGCACTCAAAATAACTTATTTCGTGAGCTCGAAAGGTTTTCGTAGCCACGAAATGACTTCGTGCGCTCCAAAAAAAATTGTTCGTGAGCTCGAAATAATTTCGTGCGCTCGAAATACTTTCTAGCTGGTACTCTACTCGCTAAGTTTCGCGATTTGTTTGTCATACAATCCATTATGTTTTTAAGACGTCAACAAGGTGTATCTATAAGTTACGATTTCACCCAGCTAGCAGGTGCCGCGCGAAGCGCGGCATTCTGCTAGTTGTTTCACACTTGAAGTCGGCGCGAACTGGAAGTGCAACATGGCGGACCCACGACGTCACTCTGTGAGCCAATGAAATGTCCAGGTGTAAGGTTCAGTGGGTACGGTACGTATGACGTAATGTTTATAAATACAAAATGTATAGAGTAAATCCACTGACCTCTACACCTGGACATTTCATTGGCTCACAGAAGTGACGTCTTGGGTCCGCCATGTTGCACTTCCAGTTCGCGCCGACTTCAAGTGCTAGCACAGCAGAATATGGACAATGGTCCGTCCAGGTGTAGAGGTCAGTGGTGCTACCACATCAACATCCAGACTGCAACTGAACAAAAGCCCCAAGCCGGCCGCGCACAAGTAGCGAAATGCGCTACGGTGATAGGTCGCTGGGCACTGCTGATTATCTATGCATTTACCGGGCAGAAGCTACGCGCGCCACTGATTAGTCACTGCGAGCTGCTGCATTATTCATGATGTATGCATTAAACATCAGCTTATATTATTTATAGGACGGCTAAACTCGAACACGAGTCAGTGTATAGGAATACACATATCCTGTTTCGTCACAATACACCCGGTATAATTGCGACTCCACAATTCGTTGACGATCTCACGAAGTGCAGAAAACCTTCAAAATCAAATATTTGTCGATGTTGAGTTTTACTAGCCTTTTTGTCACATTTGTTTCAAGGAACAACTTAACCATGTATCAAAGCAAAATCTAGTTTACTTTTTTATTTAGCGTAAACACACATTTGACAAAAAGGCCGAACTACGTGTACATATTTGTTGTTCTCATGAAGTGCAGAAGACTTTAAAATGATCTCAAGGAGTGAACAAAAACCAGTTACCTCGTTAGCAGGGACTGGTGATCAATTCTTGTTTTGCTCGTGTCTACGATGGAAGCATACACGTGCACTCACGTGTACGGTGTTGAAATAGAACATAAGCGCGCGCGTTCACAAGTAAAATGTAATAATTTTACACAGAACGGCAATCTCACGAAGTGCATACAACAGTATACAAACGTACGAATACACAGTGAAGGCTCCGCGTTTCGTGTTCTTACGAAGTGCAAAAACAGTTGTATTAACAATTTTTTGTTTAATTAACAGACGTTTTTTAACAAACGAGTATGAGTTAGCATAGTGCAAAGTATTTAGTTTTGATCAATGCAAAAAAAATGAATTATGTTACTGCAAAATAATCGAAAATGCCTTGTTAAAAAAGGACCAACTTCAAATGCGATTATCTCGAGATGAACATTTTCCAGAATTAGAGATTTTTGTCACTTCGTGAGATCATCCTCGAATTCTTCGCACAGGATGCGCACGAAAAAGCAAAGTTTTCAACCAATTTTAGCGTGTCCCGATGTGTGCCCATGTATAGCGCAGCATACCGGGGCACACTTGTGGGACTACTATTACTAAGTGCCCTATAGCATAGTCCGAGTAACTAGGACCCAAATATCGGGTTTTTGTTTACATCTGGACATGAGTAGGGTCCTAGGGAGTCCCATTGGGGTTTTTACATTTAAATCAAAATGTCACTTTTCCCATAATTATGTTTGCCTAAAGAAACATCCGATTTCACCCTCAAAACGGCCACAAAAGTACTTGATAAGCCATCTGAGATACAAGTACACATCGACGATTAAGATTGTTGTACTAAGGTTTACTTACGATTCGAATGAAAAGTGAAATGTCAAGGTAAATTCCGCAAGCTGCATCATACACTCTGCTGTCGTGTCGTTGTACTCTCGTTGTTGCAATATTTCAAAATAAAATATGCATATAAATACGGCGCGCGGTGACCCCGGCTTGACCTTGCATGTACCGGCGACTGTTTTCTGAAGGATACAGTGGACGTTTGTGGTATGCGATGCGTGTTGGTCGCCGATGGCTAGCTGTGTGTATGACCTCCCGGTCGTTTTAAGGACGATGGAACTGCAGGATATCTGCTCCTTTTTTTTAAGGGATTTTTTTTCTGTCAGGGATTTAATATTAGCAAACGTATAATATCGATGGAAAAATTACAATCAATTGAATAATGCTATATTCTTGCGGTGAGCCCATGTTAGATCATCATTAGTCTTTTCGTATTCTGATGTCTTATTTCCCCCAACTGACAAAGCTAAATCTGCACATTTCACAACAAGATTAATGATGACCTAAAATGGGCTCACCACAAGAATATAGCATTATTAAATTGATCGTAATTTTTCCATCGATATATACGTTTGCTCATATTAAATCCCTGACAGACAACAACATCCCTTAAAAAGAGGAGCAGATATCCTGCAATTCAGTCGTCATTAACAGAGGTCCCACGCACAGCTAGCCCTCGGCGACCAACACGCATCGCATACCACAAACGTCCACTCTACCCTTCAGGTAACAGTCACCGGTACACGGGAACGCTGCTGACAGTGACATGCAAGGTCAAGCCGGGGTCACCGCGCGCCGTATTCATATGCAGATTTTATTTTGAAATATCGCAACAATGAAAGTACAGCGACACGACGGCAGAGTGTCTAGTGCAGCTTGCGGAATTAGCCTTGAAATTTCACTTTTAATCCGAATCGTAAGTAAACTTTAGTATCACAATCTTAATCGTCCATGTGTACTTGTATCTCAGATGGCTTATAAAGTACTTTAGTAGTAGGGATATGCCGCTTCTAGACCAAATCTTAAAAAACTCAATTTGGTGTGATAACAAAAAAAGTAGAGGTGCCACTTTTGAACCAAATCTTAAAAACTCAATTTAGTCCGATATCAAAAAAACTCACAAAAAAAATAGTTTTATTTATCTTGCGAAAATCTTGCGAGCGCCCTCTATGGGTTAACAACAAAACCAATAAATGACAAACTCTAAAATTAATTTAAAAAAAAACGCCATCAACAGAGGCCGCTATTTTATTTTATTTTCATTGATCACAGTTTTAATAATATAACTAAAATTAAATTCTAAAAATCTGCCAGTGCCCTTTAGGTTTTTTACTGGCAGTCTCCTTCTCTCAAAATAGACTTTTTTTATAAATGATGTCATGTCTATATTTAGAAAAGGAGACTGGCAGTCTCCTTCTCTCAAAATAGACTTTTTTTATAAATGATGTCATGTCTATATTTAGAAAAGGAGACTGGCAGTCTCCTTCTCTCAAAATAGACTTTTTTATAAATGATGCCATGTCTATATTTAGAAAAGGAGACTGCCAGTCTCCTTCTCTCAAAATAGACTTTTTTATAAATGATGTCATGTCTAAAATTACACAGGTCCACAGTGATTACAAATACACTCTGCATGGTGTTTCAATCTTTTACCTAATGCTGGGGTGATACTAAAATACGTCTTAAAAAAAAGTTAAGGGTAGACGGCAGTTAAGTAATTTGGGATATTCGTTTACCAGTTTGTAAAATTCCCTCAATATTTTAGCCCAATGTTTTCTTATGTAGTCGGGGCATTTTTCTTTATTTGGGGCTGTTCTTCTACTTCTTCATCATTTTCTTGAGCTTCTAAAGTTGGGAGTGGTGGCGGATTATTTACATTTGGTTCGTTGTTTAGGGGTTCCAAGGCTTCTTCATGTCGACCGTCGATGATAAGTCTTCTTGCCTCATCGACGAGTTGGTGTTGCGCCGCCTACTCGCAGCCTGAGTCGATGAGACGATTGGCTTTATCGACGTCTTCCCTCATGTAAGTCAGTTTGAGGACTTGCCTTGGAAACGCCATGATACTAAAGCAAAGAAAATACAAGAATAGATAGAGTTTTAATATCATAGCAATTATTCTTTTGAGCTACTCACATAAACAAAACAATCATATTTTCTTACCTTTTTTAGTAGCGATTCTGTAGCTGAGTTCTGGGTTAAAACACACGGGAGCTGGCTCGATGTGCGTAGCAAAACTGTGTGATACACGCTCACGCTGTACAAGTGCAGAAATTTCTGGGTTAAAAATAGACTCGTGATTTTAAAACTGTGTGATACACGCTCACGCTGTACAAGTGCATAAATGATGAAACAGCTCATGCCGCGGTACGTATTTATACCGCTACTAGAACCAGTAATTTTCCATACAGCCGCCCACGCCAGATATATTTCTTTGTCTGTGAAGGGTGGCTAGCAGCCGCCCACGGCAGATATATTTCTTTGTCTGTGAAGGGTGGCTGCTAACCACGCTGACAAAACAATCTCGGCTCAAAGGTTGTTTTGCCAGCGTGTTATGTGTTAGCTCATAATTTGTGCTGGTACCCACCATAGTATAGTATGGGTTCAAAGAGTCAAGTTTTTCTCTTTTTTATAAAGGAGGCGCCGACGGGTAAGGAGGGGGTTGATCTAAATAATTGTTATTTATCGTGAAGCTGTAAGTTTTTCGATAATTCCTTTTTTTTCTTTCAACACCAACTCTTCCACGCGTTTTTTAATCTCGGATTCCATATCGCTCTCACCTTTCTTTTCTGACAGCAAGCTGCAGGACCTGATAGCCTCTTTCATATCGTTAAATTGCCTCAGTTCCTTCAACACCAAAGCGTACTCTTCGTGGGATATATCGCCGTCCTCTATAGCTTGAGAAATAAGATCTCTTACGCTGTTGAGCTTAGCCTCGGCCAAGACTCTAATCTCGTCGTGTTTTTTAGCTTTACGTCTAAATCGTTTGCTAAAATATTTTAGCAAGAGCGCGGCGCAACCAAAACTCAAGGCTACTCCCTCTAACGCAAAACCAACGGGTGACGTGATGGCACCGCTTATAGCTGCGATTCCCAAACCCCCACAAATCGCACCACCCATCTCGGCTAGGGTTTCTGTAGTAGACAATGTCGTAATTAACTTACCGTATTTTTTACACAACGCGCTTCGCTGTTCTCGTTGCGCCAATATATCTTTTTGAACTTCTTCGATCTTTTGCAATCGAAACACCCTCGTTTCGTCGATTTTTAGATCAGGATAAATACTAGTCGTCATTTTACAAAAGTAACTAAAATATTTCTACGTTAAAAATTATCTCTTTACCTCTGTTATCTAACACCTCACCAAGGCCGTTTTTTAACGAAAACGTGAGGCTGTTTATTTTGCCAGCTACCAACTTTTTTGAACACTTGTTATAGTTGATATAAATTGGATCTTGAGGGTTGTTTGAACGAGCAGCATCGCCCGATAAAGGTATACCCTCCAAAATATTGGTTTGCTTTCCGTTAACAAAATTTGAATGCGTAGACAGTTCTTCGCAATGTAAAAAGACCGCGCTGTAAAGATTTAGGTTAAATTTTCCAAAATGATTACCACCATAAAGCCAACCCCTGGGTAAACCTAAAAGTTTAGACAAATTACTCGATAGTTTTATGCGATTGTGATCGGGAATGGATTCATAAAATAGTTCATCGGATAAGATCTCTATGGATATATCGTGAACATTTGTTATAAAATATTTAAAAGAATAAAGATTCCATCGATCGTGAACAACGTGATATTCCTCCTGATCGACAATTTGATCTGACGTCGGATCATTTGTTTTACCCTTAAAACTCTCCCAATTTATCGACGCTTTTTTGTTGAGGTTATAAAAACCCAAGTCTAACGCAAAGTTGTTTAACTTCATGCGACGGTCACCCCCGACGTTATCTATAGGTCGCGATAATTCAAAGGTCTGCTCGTTATCCGTCATGACAAACGTATGAGACTGCATTTTACAAAAGTAACTAAAATATTTTTACGTTTAAAATTATATCTTTACCTCTATTATCTAAGACCTCGCCAAGACCGTTTTTTAACGAAAACGTGAGGCTGTTTATTTTATCGGCTACTAACTCTTTCGGAGAATTGTCGTATTTGACGTAAATTGGATCTTGGGGATTGTTTGAACGAGCTGCATCGCCCGATAAAGGTATACCCTCCAAAAGATTGGTTTGCTTTCCGTTTAAAAAAATTGAATGCGTAGACAGTTCTTCGCAATGTAAAACAACCGCGCTGTAAAGATTTAGCCTAAATCTTCCAAATTCAGTTAAATCACCGCTGCCATAGATCCAACCATCGGGTAAGCCTAAAAGTTTAGACAAATTACCCGATGGTTGGATATTTGCGAAAGACTCAGAGGTCGCCAATGACAAATAAAATAGTTTATCGTTTATCGGAGTAATGGTCATAGGTTTAATATCATCTTTAAACCGATCTTCGAAAGAATAAAGATTCCATCGACCAGGCGTGATATCAAGTTTTCTATCTAATGAATTACCAAGAAAATTATATTTATTATACAACATAGTCTCTACTTTTTCGACGTTATAAAAACCCAAGTCTAAAATGACGCTGCTTAACTTAATGCGACGGTCGCCCCCGACGTTTTCTATGGGTTGAGGTAGCTCAAAAGTCTGCTCTTTTTTTATCATGACAAAAGTGTGCGACGGCATTTTTTAAAAAATAAAATAATAAAACGTTACTATAAAAAATGAACGCGACTTACGGAAACAAACTAAATCCGCACAGACGCCTTAAAAATCCTCGGGGTATAAAAGGCAACCGCCAGACTGTCGTCGTAACTCACAATCCAAGCACGATCGACGCGAACGACAAATTAATAGTCAAGTTTCCGTCGTTGAGCGCCGACGACGTGATCGTCCCCGGTTCGGCGAAACTAGCTTTTAATATCGATCTAACCTCGGACGACGATGCCGATCGAAGTCTGTTTAAAAATCAAGGACGAAATCTCGTAAAACAAATTAGAATATGTATCGGTGGCCGGGAGATCGTAAACTTGACCGACGCCGACGTTTATAACATTTTTAAAGATCTTTGGTTACCCAAAAGGTATCAGAGATCACTACGCCGGAAAAGAGATTGCCAACATATCGAGCCTACGTGTGGGCACCGGCAACGCGGTTGCCGGTGCCAACTCTGGAAAAGACAAAGCAACAGCGGATGCCTTTGGAAACAGATTTTGTATTCCTCTAGACTTTGAAATGCTCACAGATCATCAACCGTTTTATCCATCCGCTCTGAACGACCAACTGTCTTACGAACTTACTTTTAACGACTACTCCAAAGTCGTAAATTCTACCGACGCCGAAGCGAGTTATCGCATCTCTAACTTGGCGCTAGAATACGAGATCATTTCTAACAAATATTTATCTCAAATCTTAGCTTAAAAATGTCTCGACAAGACGCAGTTTTTGTTTGATAGGATTCAGAGACACGAAGTAAGATCTATCGATAAATCGGACACCGTTTGGAACTTTAATTTAAACGTGGCGGTTAAAAGTCTCAAGGGTATACTGTTTTTGTTTAAAGACCCGACTACGAAAACCCCCGAACTATTTTATAACCCAAAGATAGACAAAGTTAGCGTGACGATAGAAGGAAAACCTAATCAACTCTACATTTCGGGTCTCAAAAGCTATCAACACTGGGGAGAAATCAACAAGTTCTTTGGAGACTCATCCACCGAGCTAGGGGCTGGTATATGTAAAGATTTAGGGTTGACGGAGATGGATATCGGTGATTATTTGTTGAGAAGATACGGTCTTTGGTTGGATATGAGATCGACCGACGTCAACAAAAATCACGGATCGGGTAAACAAATCGGCGATATAAGCGGAGGAATCTCTATATTGATGGAACGCGAAGCTCAAACCGCGGGCGCTCTAAAGTGTTACGTATTTTTGGTTATGGACGCGCAACTTAACATCCAAGGAGGTCGCTTGAGCAGCGTCAACTTTTAAAAATAAAATAACTCTATATAAAAGACACGCCAACATGAGTAAGATGACGCCGCACTGCGCTTTAATATGTGGAAGGACAAACTCTGGTAAAACAAAGTTTGCGTTAGACTTGCTAGAAAACGAATATGCCAACAAATTTGAATACTTGGTGATCATATGTCCGACTCTGTCAAACAACAAAACGTATCACGAGAGACCTTGGTTTTTTAACGACCCCAACGTTTATGCGTGCGACCCCGACGTCGAAAATATGAACATGAACGAAGCCATAGACTTTTACAGAACGAAATTTAAAGGATTGCACACTTTGTTTTTAATCGACGACTGTAGCGCTTATCAAGCGATAAAATATCGAAAGGGTTCTAGAGGCGGTAGTAGTGTGTGCATGTTATCTAAATTAGCCTTTAGCGGTAGACACGATAACCACAGCTGTTGGTTATTGACTCAAAAATATAACAGCGTTTTAAAAGATTATCGCGAACAGACTCAATGGGTCGCTATTTTTTATTGCAAAGACAAAAACAGTTTTGATAATTGCCTCGACGAAAATGATGTGGTGCCGGATAATAAAAGACAAGACATAAAACAATATCTCAAAGACACTCCCTATAGTAAATTGATTTTACATACGGATCCTCCGGCTAAATGGTACTTGTATAGCTAGTTGTAACCTAGTTGCGGTTTGTTGGGGTTTTGTTGGGATTTTGTTGAACAGCTAGTTGAGGTTTTGTTAAACAGCTAGTTGAACAGCTAGTTGTAATTTGTTGGGTAGCTAGTTGTGATTTGTTAGGTAGCTAGTTGTAAAGTACTTGCACAGCTAGTTGTCTAGCTAGTTGTAATTTGTTGGGTAGCTAGTTGAACAGCTAGTTGTAAGTTAGTTGTAAGTTAGTTTATCTCGCGTTTATTTAAATGTTCGTGATGATCGATCTTTCGCTCAAATTTATTATAGCGTCGACCTTGTGTATTTTATCTTACGAATTTTTTTCTCTAAAAAATAAATTATATCGTCTTATAAAAATGGAGCTGTCTACTTTAGACTTTAGCACACCAGCGCCGCAAACGGAAAAACATAAAACTAGACTGTTGGGTGTAGTATCAGCTGGTGATTCTAAAAAGTATTTAGGTAAAGAATTTAGCCAGGGAGATATAGAAAACCTAGACGCGAACAAACAAGAACAAATGTACAACCATTACGAGGCTCGACTGGGTAAAGAAATGATTACTAGTTTGGGTAACTGCGTGCTGGGGATTTACTCTAGAGTTTTAGGCGCGAGTCTACCTATGATCAAACTAGGGAAGGGTGTCAGTCTAAGAGTAGACTCGGAAGACGCACTCACCAAAGATCTAGAGGAAGATCCAGTTATATCTAGCTCGATAGCTAGTTTACTTTGTGAAGTTTATTACAACTACGGCGTTTGGTTGTCGCCGTTAGTAGGTGTCTTGATAACATCTAAACATTTAGTTATTAACAAAAATAATTATCTACCTATAATAACAGATGAGTCAACCAGAGAGTTCGAACCCTCTTCAACCAGAGACTCTAAAAGTCTCAAAAATACAGACAGTGACGACTAAAACTAAAAATCCCGATAGAGTAAAACAAGGCAAGGCATTAGCGGAACACAACAAAAAGAGAAAAGAACAAATTGTCAAGATGCAAAATATAGACGTAAAAACTACTCCTCCTTCTTCGTACGCGGCAGTTGGGCCGTTGTCGCTGGTGGTTGTTGTAGTTTTAGGAGGACTCTATATATGGAGCCAGAGAGTCTCACCACCAAAACCGCAACCTCTAACACAGCCAGCCCAAGAGAGCCCAAAGGAGAAACCACCTTCCCATGGTAATGCGTGGGTAGAAATGGAATAAAAAAATTAACAAATAAAATGGTGGCAATTATAAATGGATACTAATAGCATCGTCAACAATCTCTATCACGCCGCTATCATCTCTATGTTAAGCGTGGGATTTACCATGTTTAGTAAAAAAATGTTGAAGATCAAACCGGCCGATCTCGACAAATTGAGCGTGGAAGATGTAGAAAAACTAACGGCTACGATAAGCGGATCGATGTACGTAAAAACCTGGCTGGTATCGCAAAATATACTTCCACCAAATATTTTAAAACTTTAATTTGTTTATATAAATGGCTGAAGGTGGAGAGTTTGAAGACGTAGAAGACTACGAGGAAGAAGACAACGAGGAAGAATGGGATATAAACGATGTCTATCTCGACAACACAACGGCATTAGATCAAGACGTTGTCTTAGAACAAGCGAGACGTGTGTTTATTAATAATCCAAGAGTCGAACATTTCTACGAAAGTCAAGGAGAAAAACAATATGGGATTAAGAAATGGAAAAAAATTCGTAGTAAAAAATAACACGTTATTTTTTGAAAACGACGAAGTAGAAGTACAATTATCGCGCAAAGGCAACCCCGATACATTTTTAAAATTAAGTTCCATCGAAATAAATTCTGGTGTAGAATTTATTAGAAATGAATTAGGTTTTAAAGATTATAAAGTAAATCCATTTAGTAAAAAACAAAAAAAGCAACTTGAAGAGAATACGGAGTCTATCCCGATACAAGATCTTCCAGAAGCGGCCGACGCTATAAGCGAAATTCTCGAAACTTTTGAACAAGAAACCAGTTTTATCGAAGAACGAGAAACGGGCTTACCCATGAGAGAGATCTTGGGTTTAGACAAAACTCTTCAAACGATGAGAGGCAACTTAGAACTTAATTTAGCGCGCCTCAGACAAGTCGAAGATGAGATAGTCTCAACCGAAGCGGCACTCGCCGACGGTTCCACGGCAGAAATGAGAGAGAGATTAGAAGACTTAAGGTTGGAAAAATCGGCTAGATTAGAAGCCGCGTCTACCGACGAAAAAACAACTCAGAAGTCAGATGAACAGAATCAAAGAAACGATTACGAGGATGTTAGATAGCAACGAGACCTTGGGAGAAAAAAATTAGAACGTTGTTTAGAGAACAAGGCGTGACCGTAACGGCTATTTTGACGGCGTTTAGTTTGGCTATCGGTTTGATAGTAAAGAGCGTTTTGTCTGTCGGTGCACCACCCACACCCACACCTGCACCACCATCACCACCGTCTAACGCCACCAACGTAAAAGAATGGATACAGTCGCAACTAAAACACTTGTCAAACGTGCTCGCTAAACTAGGCTCCAAGCTGCTCGACGCCTTGCCCGGAATTTTAGGTGGTATAGCGAGTTGGATATTTAACGTCTTGAGTAAAACCGCCGGATGGTTGGGAGAACACGTGTGGACCCGTATAGTGGGAGTCGGAACTTTAATTTTTGTTTATTTACAAAAGCGTCTTGGTTAAAAGTAAAAAAAAAAGCCTTCTGTTAGTTACCCCTAAACTGCAGAAGGCTTTTTTTTTTACTTTTAACGCGCAGACTCGTACAGGTCTAAAAGCAGGTATCCTATACCCGCTATGGCTAAAGTACCGACAATCAGCGAAGTTTTTTCGTATTCGTGAGGATCTCTGACTGCGTTTTCTTCAGACTCGGGTGTGGGTGTAGAGAAGGGTGGTGGTGGGTCAACGACTGCGAGAGTTGGCGCGGGAGTAGGGAAGGGTGGTGGGTCAACGACTGCGAAAGTTGGCGCGGGAGTAGAAAAGGGTGGTGGGTCAACGACTGCGAGAGTTGGCGTTGGTGGTATGTTTGAGTTTATCTTCGAGTTTAATCCCAACACCAACTCAGCAGTCGCAATCTGTATATTGTTGTTATATCCTTCGTGGGTTCGCCAACACAAAGTTTAACGAACTTCTGGCGTATTGCAGCGAATCTTGAAATTGGGTTATAGATTCTTCCAGATCGGTCGGAGACGATATCAAGCCTTCTATACGATATTAACAAACTGGGTTTGGGCGTCGAGCCCCGTACCCGGAGTTAAAATACTAGTTTTTGTTTGTGCCTGGGCCCCCAGCAGAGCGTAAACATACGCCCTGATAGATTCGTTTATTTTGTTGTATGCCGACGTCGGAAAAGTCAGACTCTTGGTTTATAAAACGTTTCCACGCCGAGCCAACGGCGTCATCTTGCGTCAAATTTGTCACAGTAAAAGAGCTGTAACGCCCAGACCCTCCTGGAGGTTATGAGGGACCAAACCCCATTTTAGTTCCTCCCGCGTATTTACCGTAACTAATACCCAAGTCCGTGGTATCGTAATCTCCCAAAGGTTTACCCCAAGCATAAGCCTGCCCCAATCCGCCCGAGTAGAGATCTACCGTCTGTATCCAAGTATTTTTAGGATCCGTAGAATAAAATCTACACGCGTCGATATAAGACCCGCGATCTACGTTGATGTCTACGGCAATAAACACGCCGTCGTTCAAAATAGGACATTTGAGAAACTCTAATATTTTTATAACGGTAAAATAAACGTGAAATCTGTATACGGCGCTCGTCAGAGGATCGATCGAATCAATAAGATCCCACCCTAAACCGGCTCCGGTGGTACTACACCAAATGGCAAAATTAAGTTGATTTTGATAAAACGTCATCGGTTGTGTTTTCCATCTGTTTATTACCTCGTCCGTTTTAACATCGGGTAACTTATAGTCGGCGAGTATATCTGGAAAAGTAGCCATAAAAGAACCGCGGTCGACCGAGTTAACTACTACTTCTAGACTCTTGAAATCTAAGTCCATTTTTATAGGTATTTTTTTTTGTTTCGTTTTTTATAAAAATGGCTAGCATCGCTATGATGATCGGAGGCGCAATAGTTAACGCTTTAGCTTTCACGGGATCAAACTTTTTATTTTCGAGCATGAAACAACAAAAACAATACGAAGAGCGCAAGAGACACGATTTGGCTTTAGAAAAACTGGCAACGGCGAAAAACAATTGGGAAAGAGCGAGGACAAAGTATCTCGATTGGTTAAACGATCGACTCAAAAAACAAGCGAAGGCTCAAAGGACTTTTGAAAGTATAGACGAGGCTCTCAGAGAATACAACTCGGTTACTCGCTCAAACGCACAAGTACCCGTGAGCCTGCAGCATGAGCCCACTCTAGCTGATTTTTACGCACCTAGCGAAGATCAAAGGACCGGCGAGTTGGCGTTTGTTTTGGGAGGAACTGCGTTGGTAGGTTTTTTAGTTTATAAGTTTGTTTAGTTTGTTTAGTTAAGTTAAATGGAAACGAAGTTTAAAAAAGTGTATTACAGTCCCGCCGGTTATTGTAAGGGTGAAGGCGCGGTTGTAAAATTAGCTAAAAAACGGGCGCGTCCATAGAAAACGCTAGAAACTGGTTAAGAAAACAAGCGTTGTGGCAAATTTATTTACCGCCTCCTACGTATATAAGCAGGCCTACGAGTTTAAACAAGTCCATGGCTGTGCAAAACGAAATGCACCAGATAGACTTGTTATTTTTACCTTACGATAAAGTCGGTAAAAACGAATACAAGTATGCGATGACGGTCGTGGACATAGCTACGCGTTTTAAAGAGGCCGAACCTTTGACCAACAAGACGAGTACCCAAGTGGCAGACGCTTTAGCTCGAGTTTACGCTAGGTCACCTTTGACTTGGCCCAAGCTGTTAAAAGTAGACGCGGGTAAAGAATTTCACGGTGCTTTTAAAAAGCAACTGGAGAAGAAAAAAGTCGCGATACAAGTGGGAGAACCGGGTAACCACAGAGCGCAGGCAGTGGTCGAAAGATTTAACAGACTTTGGCAGAGAGATTGTTCGGCCATCAATACGCTGCAGAGATTGTTAATCCGACGGAGAGATCGTGACTCTGGGTTAAAAGATTACCCGACGTGATTAAGGCGTTAAACGACGAAACCACTAGATTGATAGCGACGGAAGATTACGAGCCACTAACTCCTAAGCTCGCCATGCAAGAAACGCAAGTTCGTCAAATCAGTTCTTCTCCAGGTGTAGAAAAAGAGTTGGTGAGAAAAGGCGATATTTTTAGATATCTTTACGCGCCTGGTGAGTTAGAGGGAGGAGAACGCAGGCGAGCGACCGATCCTATTTGGAGTCTCGAGGTTTTTGGGTTGGATCGCTCGATCAAAGTAGACAACCAGCCTACACTTTACTATCTCAAGAAATGTCCCAGTCGAAGTTTCGTTAGTCAAGAGCTTCAGGTTGTGACTCCGGGCACCGAGTTACCTCCAAGTTTATAGTGACCAAAAGCTAGAGTAGACGTTCCGTTCGGGAGTATATACCGCTTTGTGTCTAACGGGCTCAACGACAGTTTGTTTTGCTCAATGGTGTGCAAGACGTGATTTTTTGATCTGATGTACGTCATCGTGTCTAGCTGAGATTCTTTTTTTTTGAGACAGTCGAGATAACGCTCGTGACTTAATTTTTTGTCGGTGACCGACTTTGTGACCCCTTTAGATTGTTTAAGGTTAGAGTCAGAGGTTAAAATCGAGTACATCTTTGGTCTTAAGCAAACGCATTCGCTGACTGGTTTTCCACCAAACTCGTCTTTAAATTGACCGATGACCTTTTTGTTTTTAGAGTCATAGATGTTGTGAGAGGAATCGTAGTTTGACAGGTCATACAAGTCAGAGTCTTTTTGTATATCTTCATAAACATCGTCCGTCTCAACGCTCAAGAGTAGACTGTCCGTATCGGTATAAAGTAACCCTACTCGGTCTATATAGGTCTCTTTGAGGTGGTTATAATAAAAGTCGTACATAAGAGTTTTTGAGAGGTCTAAAATACTCACTCCCGCATAAATAGGTTTGTTTAATAGCGTCTTGGTCTTATACATTTCGATAAACGATAGATTGCAATCGGTAAAAATCGTCGTGTGTTTATAGCTCGGTTTACGCACCAACGCTTTATATTTGGAAACTTGGTCGTCTCTGAGCAAAAACGCGTCCGTTCTATTTCTCACGTTTTCCATCGTCTTTCCAAAAACGCTGTTGTTCATGAGCTTAAAAAAGTTCTTTTCAAAGTCGGACGTTGCTTTAGCTCTTAGTCGAGTGTTTTTGTCTATGTAAGATTTCATCCAAGGCGCTTGCTTAAATTTTAATACGCGGTGTACTTTTTTGAGTTGCATACCAAGATTGAGATACTGTTGTAACGATCTGTAGTGCAAGACATATTTACGTCTGTTGTATAGAGTGGCTATTAATTTAGATTCGTTCAGACCGGTTAACAATCCCAGTTGATACTCAGATAACCACTCTTGGGGTACTTTGATATTTTCGGGGGCTAGCGGAAAATCATTGTGCTAATCGTGCAAAGCGTTGGGGTAATCTAAGTCTACCTCCAACAGACACCCTATATCGGACGTTTCTGAGATTGACATAATGCTTTCCGTCGTAAATAGTTTGGGTTTTACCCATTTAAAATCGGCGTAGGGTAAATATTGACTCATGGCCCAACCGTACAAATTGTTGGCGTCAAGATACATGATGTAAGTCGATAGCTCGTCCGTTTTAAAATCGGGTAGATATTTATTGTTTGCTTTGTAGTACCTAGAACTACCCACGCTCGATAGTCCTCCTCTTTTTGCTTTTTCAAAAAACAGATGTTTGTCGACGTCTTCCAATAACTCGAGCTCGACTCCCGAGTGTTTTAATAGCGCGTCCCACGATAACCCAGGAGAGGTATAATAGTTAGCGGGATCTAACTTATAGTTCTTTTTACACATTTTTCTAAAATTGTCAAACACACCTGTCAAAAGTAACACGTCGGTGGTCACATACAAATCGTGATATTCGCCCAAGTTTTTGACGTTAAATTCGTTCCACACTTGTTGAGCCTTAGAATAATCGTCTTGTGAGATATTTGAGTCTTTGAGGCTGCTGTAAAACTCGTCGATGCTTGGTAAGCTCGTCTCTTCAAACTTATCGAACGAGTCCATATACTCGTACGGGTAAACACCTTTTTGTAAGAGCAGGTCGACATTTTGGTCTTTATAGCGTTCTCTGAGTAGAGTAAACGCCTCTTTAGGACACGCGTTGACTAATTTTTCCAACGACGTTGCCATAAATTTAAACGAGTCTATAAATCTCAGTTGACCGATCGAAAACGAAATGTATTTTTCCGAGTTGCTGGGAATAAAACCGATATTTGTTGTAGTCTTAGACAAACCTTGCATGATTAAATGAGCGTCGTAATTTTGTAAATTGTGAAAGATGACGGGTATTGTGGTTTTATTCGGTACCACCTGCAGTTTTAGATTGCAATAAGCGTGCGCGGCTCCTCTGTATTTGCCTGTGATGTGGCAGTGATCTCTCACCTTTCTAAATTTGTTGATATGTTTTTTACACTTTATACACTTTGACTCTTTAAATCCTTTTTGGTTTAAATAACAATATTCTTTTTGTTCTTCGTTAGTGCGAGGTTCTTTCGGTATAGGGCACTGACAGTTTGAAGAGTAGTTGGGGTATATTGACTTCTCGCAAATCCAACAAGTGTCCGCGTTTTGGTGCTCGATGTTGTCTCTTGTGGTAAAGTCTATGGGCTTGGGGTTTTTAAAAACTTTGTTTACTTTGTCTCTTAAACGCAACGCCGAGTCTAAAAACTTGGTCACGGCATCTGTTCCTCTATAGATCTCTTGAAATTTAACTTTACCGTCGCACCTTAAAGCGATCAACGAATAACCGCAAGCTTTGTGAACTTGAGTCTCCTGCGTGTTTGCCTCTTGAGGTTTTAATTTTGTTAATACCGATTCAAAGTCGGCGTAAATGACAAAAGGTGCGTCTTGCGCAAACTTGTGATTTTTAAATTTTAATATCGGAGGGTCGTCGTTAAAACCTTTTGGAAAGACAACCTTAGATGGCGGCTTATCTGTTCCCTCGCAATCTTGCGTATGCCTGTCCAACTTGTCTCGTGTGTTGTAGTGGGCCAAACATCTGAGACAGACGTATTTTTTATGCTGGTTTTTCGTTTGGTTAAAAAATATTCTAGATATATGTTTTATCCAACAATAGTGATTCGTTTTGCCTGAGGAAAACAACAGCAGATTTATGACTGCGGGGTCGTTGGCGTTTTTAGATAAATATAATGGTCGTACGTCATCCTCTTCGTACGCAAACACATTTATACTAAGATTGTTTTGTCTCTCTATCTTTTCTATTTGATTGATTCGAACGGGAAAGTCTACGTCTTTAAAATTTAATCCATCGTTTTTATCATAAATTGATGTCCTGTCTTCGTGGATTTTAAAATCGGGTTTGTCTTTTACTCGTTGTTTTATTTTGTCGATATACTTGCCGAGAGCGGCTCTCAAACACCACCGTAAACATTCGTTGTCTTTGTTTCTGATGTTAATAAAGGCCTTTTTGTTTACTAAAAAAGGCGGTAATTCTATATAAGAGTTTCCACTCAAAGGTCTATATCGGTCGATGTTGATATAAAACGCGAGTATTTTAACGAGGTTCCAACCCGATCCTTGTCTCGTATTTTTGGAGTGTTTTTCTTTTATTTTAAAGATTTGATCTTTTACTGTTTGTTTTATCTGTCTCTCGTTTAAAACAACTAGCTTTTTACTAAAAAAGGTAAAAGCGCTAGTTTCTACTAAGCCGTCTTGATTTGTTTTATCGTATTTCGCTTTAAATCCTAATTGAACTTTTATGGTCAATAGATCTCTTAGCTCCGACGTAACAATTTTTTCAATCTGCTTCACGTGTGTAGTAAAGAATTGCTCTACGTCGTTGTTAAACACCCTAGGCTTTAGCTCCCAGTTTATATAACTGTTACCAAAAGCTCTATGTACTTGAAAATCTGCCTCTCTGAAGCTATCGGGGTTTTTATACGATTTAATTGCTAAAATTAAATTCTTTCGTAAAAATCGACCTCGTTTACCAGTTGGCGTAAATTGTAACTCTTGGTCGTCTACGATTTGTTTGAGCTCATCGAGTTTCTTGCGATTCAAGTTTCTATATTTATTCTTCTCTATTATAATGGCGTCGATATAGTCTCGACGTAGGCTCCGCTCTGGAACCGTGATATTATTCCGCTCCACATAATTTTGCAAGGTTGATTTAGACCAACGTCCGTATCCTATTGGTGTTGGTCTCTTCATCATGATTTATAATATAAGTATTATAATAAATTTTTTATTTAAATTTTATTGAGAGTAAATAAAAAAAAAAACACTTTTTTTTTAGAGTTTGTCAACCCATAGAGGGCGCTGTTTTTTTAGGTTCTCGCAAGATAAATAAAAATAGTTTTTGTGTGATTTTTTTAGTTCAAAAGTGGCACACACCAAATTTGAGTTTTTTAAGATTTGGTTCAAAAGTGGCACACACCAAATTTGAGTTTTTTAAGATTTGGTCAACAAGCGTCAGATCCCTACTACTTCACGTCTCTGGCTTTTCCGAAGCCAGAGCGTGGGCCCGTGAATTTGACGGCGTTGGGTACTGGTCCTTTGGGACAACATCGAGTTGTGGGACGGCCATTTTGCTGTCTTCACGCCACTCGTGGTGCCCCACGGACTATTTGCGTGACAATAGAGGTAGGCTGCTTTCTCTCACGATTTCAATGCCCAACACAAAAACAAAAATTCGTATTGTTAACGTTTACGGTCCGAATGATCCGACCGACAGACGTAAGTTCTTTGAAAGTGAGTTACGTAACCACACACGGGGTATGAGACATGTTATTTGGGGGGGGGGGGGGGGGGGGCGACTTTAATTGCATTGAAAATTTAGTTCTTGATTCAAAAAGGGGGGTTGCACAATACACTACGCAGGGGAATAAAGAAATCCAGAAAATTGTGAGAGAGAGCAGCCTCCTCGATGTATGGCGGGTTCAAAACCCAGTAGAAAAAATATATACTTGGCACTCCAAAAATAACCAAATTGCCTCTAGAATCGACCGCCTATATATACATTTCACGCGAATTGTCCGAAGGTGCACGTAGCGCAATCACTGTATGCCCCCTGTCTGACCACGATTTAATTTCTGTCGTTTTCACGAACCAAATCCAAAACGCTGGGCGGAGTTTCTGGAAACTTAATATTTCTTTTCTGGGAAGGGATGATTTTAAACAAGCCGTTAGTTAGAATGGAAAGATTGGGGTGCGCGAAAAGGGAATTTTGATAATTTAGTTGAGTGGTGGGACAGGGGAAAAATCCAACTAAAAAGTGCAGTGATTGTTTTTTCTGCTGGCGAAGCACGAAAACGTAGCTTTGAGCGTAAGGAACTCTTAAGATAAATCAATCTCCTGCAAAACAAAATTGATCACGGAGATCCTGCGTGCGTAGACGATTTGCATAACTTAAAAACCCAATACAACACTCTGAATAATTCACATTTTTCTGTTCCCAACCCAGTGCTCTCTAACGGAAAAGTACTTTCCGGCCCAAGGAGCACGACTCGGACTTAAAACGCATGCAGGGCCTCCGTGATGGTTCAGGTCAACTGCACACGGAACCAAATCGTATGACCAACATTTGTAGGAATTTTTATAACGATTTGTATACAAAAACCGACACGGACGATAAAGAGATTGATTTTCTTAAGGGTTCTATTGACAGTTCACTGAGCCCTGACGAGCAATTGTTGCTCGAAGGGCCAGTTACTGTTAATGAGGTGAGGCGGGCTTTGTTCGATATGGCGGCAGGCAAGTACCCGGGTTCGGACGGCTTGCCCGCTGAGTTTTACAAGACGTTCTTTAGTGATATGGGCCAAGATATTTGTGATATGGTGAATTGTGTCTTTCAAGAAGGTAGGCTTAGTCAAAGTCAAAGGTCGGGTCTGATTACATTGTTGTACAAGAACAAAGGAGGTCGTGAAGAGTTGGGTAATTGGCGGCCCATATCACTGCTGAACGTCGACTACAAAATCATTGCTAAAATTCTCGCCACCAGATTGCGGACCATTTTGCCAAGCATTGTTAATGAAGATCAGACTTGCTCCGTGGCGGGGAGAAGCATATCGGACAATGCTCACCTACTTCGCAACGTTCAGAGTTACGTAGATCAGAAAAATATGTGTGCTGTGTTCGTGTCGCTCGACCAGCAAAAAGCGTTTGATAGAGTTGAC
The DNA here is from genome assembly GCA_037893245.1 of Crossaster papposus. Taxonomy (NCBI): domain Eukaryota; kingdom Metazoa; phylum Echinodermata; class Asteroidea; order Velatida; family Solasteridae; genus Crossaster; species Crossaster papposus. Next base: position 444,259 of record JBAIAA010000061.1, read on the forward strand.
TGGGGGTATCTTCAGCAGATCCTCGGGACCCTCGGCTTCGGTGAACATTTTAGAAAATGGGTGAAAATTCTGTACACCGACATTGAAAGTAGTGCGATTTGTAATGGGCATATTTCTCGGCCTTTCTCGCTATCCCGAGGGGTTCGACAAGGCTGTCCGCTTTCGCCGTTACTTTACATCCTTGCCCTCGAGCCACTCGGGTGTGCGATCAGGGCCGATCCCAGCATAAAGGAAGTTAAATTACCAGGGGGCACCGAAGCTAGGGTCTCGATGTATGCTGATGATACCACCCTCATTCTAGCGAACGATAGGTCTATCGTCCGCAGCTTTGAGCTGGTCGAGAAATACGAACGCGCATCGGGCGCTAAGCTCAACCAGCAGAAAACGAGTGGCGTGTTTCTTGGCCGATGGAAAAATCGACCAAGTGGGCCGGTTGACATCTCTTGGGCGACTTCAGCTAAAATCATTGGGATTTCTTTTGGTTATGGGAACATCCTAAACGATATGTGGGAAGAGAAATTGAGAGAGCTGGAAAACTGTATTGGGGAATGGGAAGACTGTGATTTTTCGATTAAGGGGAGGGTTTCAGTAATGAATACTTTTGTGATTTCCAAAATTTGGTTCTTAGCTGAAGTCGCCCCGCCCCCCAAAAAGAAACTTAAAAAGATCAACAAGTTGATTTTCGGTTTTGTTTGGGGGCACAAACCAGAGTATGTCGGCCGGGACACTATGTACCTCCCTCCATCCCAGGGAGGGATGGGGATGGTGGACATAGACAGCAACATTGCCGCCATGCAGGGTGTTCATGTCGCCAGCATCTTATCAGGCAAACCCGGCAAGTGGCGGGTTCTCGCGCGCTACTGGTGCGGTCTGTCTCTACGTAGTGCAGACCCGTCATTGGCGCGTGAGAATCTGCCGCACTGCGACACACAGCCGGACTTTTATCGTTCCATTTTGTTTAATTTCCGTAAACATCAAAGTTTAGTTCAAGACTGGCGACATATAAAACTCAAAGAACACCTTGCAACCATACTTGAGACCAAAGGATTGGAACCGCGGGTACAACGCTCCCGCCCTGGTAAGGACTGGGCTACGGCATGGTCACGCACGCTGTGTAGCAAATTGTCTAATACTCAAACTTCGTTTAATTTCACAGTCGTGCACAACGTGCTGCCCACCGGTGACAGACTTCGTAAACGGTTCGGATCAAAGGACCCCGGTCTGTGTCCACACTGCGCTCGACTAGAGACGTTAGAACATGTTTTCGTCGAGTGTGGTGTGGTCAAGCCGGTGGGCAAATGGCTTGGTCACTACTTGGGCGGTCTGAACAACACGCGCGCGTACCCACCCGACACGGATACGCTAATGTTGTCTTTGTTTCCCAAACCAAGAACAAAAGCACTGGAACTTAAGACGGCACACAAATTAAGTATTTTTAGACGAACGATTTGGCTTGCAAGGAATGAAGCAAAACTTGATAAGAAAAATATTAATAGTCATGGTTTACTGTGCCGTCTAAAAAAGTACCTGTTTCCTCAGCCAAGGTAGTGAGGTGGATTAAGGAAAAAATCGTTACACGGTGGACAAAAGCACCATTTTTTCACCAAAGTATCAGTTTGACCCATAGATTTCAAAAAAGTCATGCTCCAAAAAATCTGAGAATTGTTAACCTTGAATTACGTCATTATGACGTCATAACCTCTTGTTATGTAATAAAGCAAACGCAAATGCCATGGTGGGATTTCTACATGCCAAAATTATGTTTCTGAGGTCAAGGAATTCAATGAGGGTGGTATTAGTTTGTAAAAAATTAATATCCTTTATGGTGACTACATGTATATTGATGTAAATATGACGTCATCATCGTCAATACTACACAAATAACACAAAATTTGAAAAAAAACCAGATTTTATTGCCGTTTTTTCACCAAAATGCTATTTTTTTTGTTCAAAATGGTAACAGTATAATTACCGTGGCACTGATCTACAAAATACCATGATGTCATTATGATATAATAAACAATAACTATCAACCAAAACAATAACACATTAAAGGATCACAGAAATAGAAAATAAAAAGTACTTATATGATATAAAACATAGGTTACAGTATTAATACACCCAATACAAAATATTGTGTGTGATTTTAGGGTTATTTGAGCCATTACAAATTTCAAATTTCTCTTCGATCGCCCCGCCCAGAAAAATTCCTCCTTTGACAGAATGCCTGGATGTCGAAGTCGTGACGTCACGTAAAGAATAGCTTTCTCGCGATTGATTGCGATCGTGTGGTTACGTATGTACGCACGCGATCGCGATCAATCGCGAAGAAAGCTATTCTTTACGTGACGTCACGACTTCGACAGGAGGAATTTTTCTGGGCGGGGCGATCGAAGAGAAATTTAAAATTTGTAATGGCTCAAATAACCCTAAAATCACAAACATTTTTTGTTATTGGGTGTATTGATACTGTAACCTATGTTTTATATCATATAAATACTTTTTATTTTTCTATTTCTATAATCCTTTAACACAATGAAACACAAATAGCTTTACCTTACATACGCACTGTGGACATTCCTTTGTATTCGTGTAGTTAACAAACTTTGACTAAATACTCATTTTTCTCGCTTCCCCAAAACAAATTTACCCTCAAATTAGGATTATGGGCCTCTCAGCTGTCCCTTCTATCTTTTCTATATATAACCCTAACCCGTTTTTCCTCTAGCGCTCTTTTTCGGAAACTGAAAAACGGATTGTGGACGTGTGCAAGTCCACACACCGTAACCTCTTCCCGCATCGTGTGGACCTATATTGTTCGGAGGTCCACAGTGCGTATGCAAGACTAACTCAATGATTCTGACCGGATATAGGTTATGACAGGATATTTATTATATAGCGCATATAACAGTTGGTTTGTGTAGACGAGGGATTATAGTGTGTTACCATTTATTTAACTGCATCGTACAGTTACAGTTATTAGGTTTTTTTTACAGTTTATTACTATTAACCACCTACTTAAAGGGGCAGGATCGTCGCTCAAAAAATTGGCGTTCAACAAAGCCAGCTACAACGTCAGACAAGCTAAACGAATCCTTAATAAATACACTGGTCTACTGGGCCCCAACTACGGCGTTAACATCTCTATCACCAACAACCCTAAGCTAAAACAGTTGTTTTGTACCAGCCGCACACTGCACAGGAAGATTGCTAACTTCAAAGTATAATATTAATATAAAAACAAAAATATAATAAAACAAAACAAATCCTCCGACTATCACAAGTTTGTGACGCGTAATTCCTTCTCAAAAATATTCCCCGAGAGCCACTGGTATTGGACGCGTAATTTCTTCTTAATAATATCATCCAAGAGCCACTGGTTTGTAGACGCGTAATTCCTTCTTAAAAATATCCACCAAGAGTCACAGGTTTATGAACGCGTAATTCCTTCTTTATAATTTACTACAAAAGCCACTGGTTGGTAGATACGTAATTCCTTCTTAAAAATACCCTCAGACAGCCACAGGTTTGTGGACGCGTAATTCCTTCTTAGAAATATCCTCCAAGAACCACAGGTTGGTGAACGCGTGGTTCCCTCTTTAAAATATCCTCAGACAGCCACAGGTTTGTGGACGCGTAATTCCTTCTTAGAAATATTCTCCAAGAGCCACTGGTTAGTGGACGCGAAATTCCTTCTTTAAAATATCCTTCAAGAACCACAGGTTTGTGGACACGTAATTCCTTCTTAAAAATATTCTTCAAGAGCCACAGGTTTGTGGACGCGTAATTCCCTTCTAAAAATATATTCAAAGAGCCACTGGTTAGTGGACGCGTAATTCCTTCAGACATCTAAGAAACCAACAAAGAACTTCCAGTAGTTAGAACTGAACACGAAGGTAGGAAACAGCTCAACCATGGTTAGGAGGTGGAAGGTTAGGCTAGGTTAGTTGTGGCACTAGGTAAATGCTGGCCCATGCAACACTGTCAAGATATGAACCGCAAACCGATTGTGTAGAGGCACGCAAGCACTGATGCTTCCTCGGCCAATGAAAACAAAACATGACGGGATTCGAAACATGGAGAAAAAAGAGGAGGTGAAAAAAACAAATGTTCACTTTGTAAAGTGATAATAATCCACCATTTTATTGTCTCAGTATTATACCAAATTAACTTGATGAATCTTTATCTGTGTCATATTCATCGCAATTAATGTACTTCTTTTGTTCGTGCGTATAACATAGCCTAGAGGCCTAGTTTTGAATTTCTGTGATAAGACTGCATAATTATTAGAAATCAAGAGTAAATCATCTGAAAATAATTGCTTGACGATCTGCTTGACACACTCAGCATTGAATCCCTAAAAAAAATCACTTTATTTGGCAAACGAGCCCTAAGACTCTCCACTCCACGGGCACTAAATTCATTGCCATAAAGAATAAGCCTCCCAGCACCATCTAAAGTGAAGTAGCGCATCAAGTCAGGGATGTCATCATCATTCAGTCCACATGTATTTAACTGCACCGACAACCGAGGTGGAGCAAAGAGAGGCGCAACATCGGCAAAGTGGCCATGAAGGTTGGTATCGGACAAAGTTATGTTTTTCAAGTTACAACCCGTCAGTGCATTCCCTAGTCTCATGATGTCTTCAAACTTAAGTTTATGCAGGCAGACGTCTTTAATTTGCTTGCATACATGAGGCAGGGACAAGGAGCGTAACACACGCTCATCTTCGAGGTCAGACATCTCATTAATCTGCAGTGTAAGATATAATTGATCACGAGTCTGTAGACGCGTGTTTCCTTATAACATCATTTCGCCGACAGCCATTGCTGTACGGGCATGTATGCCTATATTAAAAAGATCACTTTTTACTCAATTAAATAACAACTTTCAACTATATAACAGGCAGCTGTTCACTATGTGAGACGTGATGTTTAAGCTCTACCCATTTTAATTTAAGTTTTTAAGTTACGCATACATATCGGTTAATGTTTTCATAATTTTCCGATAATTTACCACACGCCCTTATACATAAAATAAAATAAAATTCTTTAGTATTAAGTCTAAATTACACGATAAGTTTCTTATACAATTCATTATTAAAGATTGATTTATGTCAATTAAAATACACATTGGTTATACACTATACTGTATAATTTTAATTCATTTCTTTATTTTTGAAATTCATCTTTTGAGTTTTTAATGTAAAAAGTTTATTATTACAGGCTCGAGAAATATCTGAACCATATCTGCTAACTTCCAAATTGAACACAATTGTTTATATCCTTAAACTATTTAATTCATATTTTCTAATTTATTAATTTATTAAATATAATATTTTTAAAGAAAATGCGAATTAATACCGTAGTTCTTTCTAGAGAAACATAATTCCTTCACGTAATTGATTTAAAATATAGTTGTATCGAAATGTAATAAATTATAACCATAGAACTGTCCGTACTTCGCGTGCATTTTGAGTTCTTACTGTTTCCTCTATGTGTGATCTCTGTGTCTTTGAACTACCTATCCCCTCGTGCCGGGTTTGACATTACTGGATCGTTTATAACCGGTCGTCAACTCCACCAACAGGCACATTCCCGAACGGTTTTTAAATCCCACTTTCTTCCACGGCGACTGTCTGAACGTCTGGCGTATCATGAGGTACGTTAGGGACTGCAGTTGGACTTTAGGTTCACTATACAACAACACAACCATGAGCTGAAATTGAAACATGTTAAAATATTTTAATACAAACCACTGATTTTCCCACGGTGATGATGAGGTATTTTATACCATCATATGCTAATATAGACAAATTTAATACAAAAATGCTGAAACTGTTTGTTTCAGCGCAACACAAACGTTGCCATGCGATTCCTTGGCCTTTGATACATATAATTCGCTACTAAAATCACTTGCCTCGGCATTATATAACTAAAAACATGCCGTTTTAAGGAAATGGCGGCCATTTTGAATATATTACGTCATAATTAGGTCAAGGTCATTGCAATTTTTTTGGAGCATGGGATTTTATTAATCTACATACCCATAGGAGTCTTTAAAAAAAAAATGGTGCTTTTGTCCACCGTGTCACGATCTTCGTGTTTTTTGTCCTTAATCCACCTCACTAAGGTTGTTTTGCAGTCCATCGTTTATTTTCAACTAATTTGAACAAATGAATACATATTGGTAGTCATCTAGTCAAACAAGCAAGTTATGGTGGTGGGTAATAACAGTTTTCCCATTATTTTGTTATAATAGACAAATCGGTTTTTTCAAATTTTCAAAAAGTGAGGAGTTCATGATTTAAAAGTTAGTAAAACGTATTGAAAACTAAGGCATTGAAAAGAAGTGTAACTTTTTAATTGTAAACTTGTTAATTGTATAATTGTATATTTTTCGATGTATGTTTTTTTTCGGAAGGAATAAACAATTTAAAGAACGGTTCTCCCTCGGCGAGGCCCAGTCATTGCACACAGACGGGTTGACCTGGGCGATTCCCTCAAATGTGGGGAACTCGGGAGTACAATTTATGATAGTGGGAACCTCGGGAGTACAATTTATGATAGTGGGGACTGCGTTCGCGCTCTCCCCGTGCAAACAAATAAAAAGACAGAATCTAAAGGAGAATTTAATAGGTATCTGAAGTTGGGAGTTACGTATCGTATTCCTATTTTGGACAGAAGCTAGAATAACATCGCAATTTTTGAATTATGCATTGAGCATCAGAGAAGACTGGCATTAATTTGTAATTAACTTTAGGTCATTTGCTTATTATGGCCGACTCGTGAATAAGGAAAGTCACTATAAACTATCTCGCGCAGCGGTTCTTGTATTCTTCAAAACACTTGAACCCGGTTTTCCCCTCAGCCTTGCTCTATTGTTAAAATAATACACAAGAACATTTGGCAAACAAAGATAAACGTTAACCGGATTCGAAGCAAAGACCTTTCGATGCATAGCTTACCTCTCTACCAACTTAGGCTATTTGCGAGTTGGTTGAGAACAGCCGTTCTTTTCAGTTCTTTAATGTATACGAGTTGTTATTGTTTTTTTCTTATGAATATACATTTATGCACTACCCAGCTACTGAAAACAATTGCGAACCACTATACGGGATAGTATTAAGGGTATTCCGTGACAAAAGCCCACGCGTACTAATCTTTGACTATCGGACGATATCATCGACGCAGTAAAGGCCCGGTCACACTGCAGCGATAACGGACGCGATAACGAGCACGGAAACGACAACAATAATCGCACTCGTGTCACTTCAATGGAGATGGTCACACTGACGCGATAACGATTCCGATACTTCGATAACGATACGGTCAATATCGTGATAATCGCTCGGGGAGCAATTTTCTTCTTGCGATTTTTATTTTAGCCAATCAGGCGCGACCTTGCAAATACGTCACTTTGCTAGCATCTTGCCAAACAAAAAATGGATGACGAAAAACTGATTTTGCAAGTAGAAACAAATACAGTTTTATATGATAAGACAGACAAAAACTTTAAGAATGTTGAACAGAAGACTCTGACATTTGGAGAGATATCGGTAGCAGACTTGGATGTAGTGGTAATTATCTCTTTTTTATTGAAAATTCTGATTTTTGTTTGGGTCACGATCGGGTGGCCCGCGAGCGGCAGCGGCCCTCAAGCTAGGACTAGGTCACGGTGTGATTTTATGTCGTGTCGAGTCCGCGCATAGTTTTTGGGCAAGACGTTGCTTAATCTGCAGCCAGGAGAGGGCGCTATCGCGACAAAGCATCATCACTCATGAACCAGTCCGTAGCAACGTCTTAGCACCTGCTTAGCCTAATGAGTGCATCGTGCATTACGTACTTTGCATAAACATACATATGCATAGGTTTTACACCCTGACTCTACTTCACGTTGTATCTGGATGCACCTGTACACATGTACAGCATATGAATCACTATATTTGGCAGAGAAACCCCCCCCCCCCCTCTCTCTTTTGTGTTGACCATTGTGTTCCCGGCATCTCAGGAATTCTTTTTAGGTTTCAAGGGGGATGTGTAAGGTAACAATAGTCTTGAGTGTGTATAAGGTATAGGGATAAGAGGGGGGACCACTCTGCCACATATCGTGCTGGGTATATTTGTTTCGATGAAAAATAATCCCGCCAGTGGTCTACACTGTTAAAATTAATTTGTCAATTTGACTTGAACAAATTAGTACACAATGATGTCTCATACGACTAATTAAATTTAGTCGCATGGTGTTGATGACTAATGAAAATTTGTCACATCCGACTAGAAAACCTTAGTCCTATGACAAGAAAAAAACCCGCTTCATACGACTAATCTTTAGTCCATCGACTTTCGCAATTAGTAATTAAACCGCTGACTAATGGTGCTAAAGTCGCATGACTAATGAACTTTGACTAATTAACTTGTCTCATATGACTGATCTTGAGTCACGTGACTGTTGCACGTACTAATTAGGCCTCTGACTAACAGCATTAGTCTTTTGACTAATTAGTTCTAAGTAATTAGCAGATGTATATCAGTGGCAGATCCATTGTGAAAGCAATAGTAAGGATATGGAGCTGGCCTGGTTTTTCGGAGGAGGAGGTGGGGGGAGGGGGGGGGGTGTTAAGGGCATGGGGGTCATTGGGAACAGATCTGCCACTGCATGATGATAATTATAATTCACCTGTAAGACAAAATACAGAGAGGCAAGTCAATGTCGATTTCAAAATTTAATTCAATAAAACACGTTCCTCAACAGTTCAATAATACAACAACTGAATTGAATGTTTGTGCTCCATGTATAGCATTAACTACAACTCCCTCACTCCTGGTAGCATGGTATGCCTAACCCAATGTGAAGGGCAAAGGTGCACTATACATCAGGCAAACAGATTCCAACAAAACATGTAGTTGGATTTTGAATATTTAGTTACATTCTTTTAATAAGTGGCCAATGTCATTGTGCTTCAAAGGTAAACAAATAATACTTGGTGCACATGTGCACGCAGCTCAAATATAAAAACTGTTGAAATGCAAATACCACGGAATATTTATAATTATTAACAAACCAGAATCTTGTAAGAGAAGTTCAGCGGATACTCGAGTCTTAACAGGCTCTTTTTAAAAATCAATAATCAATTGATCATATCTGGTCAACAATTCATGACATACTCCAAGTTCATTTTAAAGGACCAAATAACTATTTGGAAAACACAGTGTTCAAAACAGTGTTCCTAACAAGGTCGAATGCAACTCCCTAGGTTGTGATGACAAATCATATTATAATTGCAAGATTCAAGACTGTTAGGCAGAGATGTATATATGGAGTCTCTGCAAGTCCTTTCATAAATCCAGTCACAAGGTACTGGATGAACAATGAAAAAGAGACGGTTTTTGTAATAATGTATTTGAATAGCTTATGACTTGACTTGAGACTCAAGAACTCTGCTGTGTTTTCAAAAGAAACTCACCATGTTCCCAAAGGAAATTTTACAAACTTAATTTTATTAATGCTACACGCTTAAAATTAAAGTGTTGAATCAACATTATATTAAGTGTGCCGACATGCAGTAACTACTCTTTAAAAGATGGAATTCAATACATAAAACTAGTACTTATTAGTTTAATGTTGAAATCCCAACTTTTAAAGAGTACATGTAGTCAAATGCACACTTATAATGTTGATTCAACAGTTCAGTTTTAAACGTAAAATTCCAATCCTTCAGTACACCCATACCCCCCCCCCCCCAACCCCCCCCCCCCCCCCCCCAAAAAAAAGAAGTTTCTACAGCCATATGCATTGGTTGAACGTTCACAATACATGCCCAATATTGACTATATTGAGTCAGTATTTCATGGTCCTAAATTCACAACGCATTCGCCACAGCTGCCTCTGCGCAACATCATGCAGTACGCGCCAGCCAATGTCCATAAAAAGAGTAGTTAAAAAGCTGGATGCTTCATTGTTTAGCTGGAGAGGTTTTGAAAAACAAGTGAATTTCTTCATAATACTGCACACCGCCAGCACCACCATACGTAAGAAACATGTAATAGTCGTATACGCCACGATATGTCACACATATATGACATGATTTGTATTTCTTCAGGCCGATGGAAAATCCATGCCCGCAATTTGTTGTCGTCGTTAATGTTAGGTGATAAAATAGGATAGTTTATCGTATAGTTTTGGACCAAAATAAGTTAATAAGCACAACATGTATGCGCAGGCATCATATTTTGCATAAAATTTGGTTAAGGAGTGACGTCGCAGGTCAAAAGGTCAAATGTGACCTCTGACGTCATCTCTTAACCAAATTTATGCAAAACACTATGCTTGCGCATAAACTGCCGGGCACATTTGAATAAGGTACATCGTCTACAAAGCCAAAGTTAGATTTAAACAAGGAAGATAAATAAACCTGCTGATTGAGCAAAAAAGACTTGCGAGAGCATGCCGAAAGTGTGATTTCCACCAATGCGCTGACCGAAATCTACAACGAATGTCAGGTTTGTCACTGGTCTGCTTATGGTAATGATCTCGTAACATTTGTGACCATCCACCATGCCAAAGGGACATTCTGGACTTTTCATTTGGTTCATCTATTCTATCAATTGTCAACAATTTGTTTTAACCCATAAATTTTGTGAAATTATGTTTTGTATAAAAACAATTGCTGAAGTTATTTTCTTCAGATTCAAATTCCGATGTCTGTTTTAAGGGAGCAGAATCCGGCCCATTTTGCATTTGCAGAACGTTAAAGGCCCTGAGAGCCATTTCTCGGGGTTCCACACACACAAAAGCATGTATTATTTATCTTTACTTAAAAAATATAAATTGTACAGGCATGCAACTTGGAATTAACAAAAAGCGAGGAAATTCCAATCTTACAAGACGTTGTGCAGTGTTTTTAAATTTTCAGTGGCAAAATTGTGAAAAAGTGAAAAAGTAGGAAATCAGCTGATCCGAAGAAAAGTTGCATGCCTGCTTACATGAGTTGGTTGAGTTTCTCCAGAAGGGAGATCACAACTCTATCAGGCTTCAAGTTATCCTGGATGTTGAGAACTCCCTTCTGGAAAAATGTAAGCGTCTTTCTTAGACAGGTAGGGTAGGCAAGATTAAAAACATAAAAAGCTGCCAGGTAAACAGCTATTGCTGTCAGGACATCTTTGGAAGTGCTTACTACAATATCGTCAATTTCCACATTGAAGGTGTTGCATGAGGCAAGTGTTTCTCCATCACCACGTATTATTGGTAGACCATCTCTCTGTAGATAAATTGAAACACAAATCAAACTGCAGGAATGTAGGCCTGCACACGTATTTAAGTCGATTAAAATCAAAGCTGAATATACTCATCAGCAGACTAGAGAACACAGGTGGCGATTTGCAACTTTTGTTTGGCCTTAAGTATTGAATGGTTAATCCCAAACGTTTTAAGTTTGCAAAATGTTTGGGTGTGCAAAATGTTTGGGCCCACGAAATCTTATCACAATTGTTCCATTCCTAGACTTTTTTGTAAGGTTACTAGCACGTCATAATTTTTCATAATTTCATAATTTTGCTTTAAAAACAATTGAAAAAAAACAAACAAAAAAAACACCCAAACCATAAATTACTACCTTTTACCCTTGACTACACGCAGACACCTACATATGATTTGCACGCATAAATGTTCGATTTTTTTCTTTAAAATATGTCATGTCATCAGAAGTAGAAGTATTTTTAGTGCTAACAAATCATCCTTCAAACTATAAAATTATATATACCGTAAACGTAACATATACCATAACGTAACTAAAACGGTATTTCACAAAAGATGAAGTATAATTAACAAAATAGTTGGACACTTGTATTTTAAAGGTAGGATACACCATTTGCAGATATCGAAAATATTTACTACCGAATTATTAAGAAATATCTTACTCAATTGAAAATAAATAATGATTCTAGGCATTCATCAAAAGGATTGCGCTAGATATCCTGTAATTATTCAAACAAATTGAATTTTATAAAGAAAAATTCGCAATCGCCGTCACCGCTCAACCCCGGTTGAAAACAAACGCTGTTTTTCGTGCTTTTCTCGGCATCCATGATCCTAAAACTTTGAACCAGTCAGTTAAACAATATTTACTATGAAATACAACCCCCCCAAATCTACCCATTTATGATAATTCAAGCAATTACCAATGGTGTATACTACCTTTAACCGAAATTATAAATATGTGGTTGGTCGGTATTAAACATACAGTAAAAACTTAGCCGGTTATAAATGTACCTTTAAAACTGGCCATACAACCACATATTTATTTCCCATAACAAATTAATAAATGGATTATTGATAGATGTTTTACTCACTGCTTCCTCTCCCAGCACGATCATCTGGGTCATCTGCTCTTTAAGTAGGCAGGGTATTCCCAAGGCAGCGGCAATGCAAGTTGCTTCTGTTAAAACAACAACAAATTCACTACAAATGAAGAAAGCAACAAATGAATTTGCTTGTTTTCAATGGCAGGATTTTCTACGGTTTTAACACGTGGTTTTTGTCATTGTTCAAATTGCACTTTCCAGTTCAGGAAGTTTTGAGCAAAAGGAAATAAATATTCATATAGTGACAAACGAGTCTATTTTGGCTGACTTAGGTCATCGACAGGTCCGTGCACAGATGGGTTGTCCTTAGTTTGTATTTTAAGTTTGTATTTTAACTTTTTGTGAAGATATGCAAACGTTTGTCAATAGTGGACTATATTGCCCCAAATTGTTCAAATTCACGATTGCATAAATGCACAGGTGCACCTACATGTACATTATAAAAAGTGCATAAATAATTACTCACTGTGGGCTTATTTATTCAAAAGCTCATAACAAATACAATTGTAGAAAATTATCAAATTCAGGGTACTACATAATCTTGTTTGCAAGAGACGATCTTATTGCGGTATGCAGCGCACGTAGGCCGCAGATGCGGGCTAGCGCCCTCCAACGTACGCTGTGGACCACGCAATGACCTTCGCTAAGATCGTCTTGTATATGCTATAATTGTTCGAAAAATTTTGAGCAGAATTGTTTCGCATTTGCATGCGCATGACAGAACATGCATAATCGTCATGTTTCTGTTACGTCACGTAATTATGCACGCAATGTCACACGGACATGCAAATGCGAAACAATTCTGCTCGAAAATTTTCGAGCGATTATTAAGACAATCTTAGCGAAGGTCATTGCGAAGGTCATTGCGTGGTGTATGGAGAACGTTGGAGTGCAAACAAGACTAGGTACTACACCCAAAAAGCACGACCACACCAACTTTAAACTTTAAGCTTGAAGTTTCGACGGAGATAGCCGGGTCCATGTAGATTTTAAAAAACACACTGATTTTTACAAGTTGGAGGTGGTAAGGGCTACGCATAGCTACCTAGTCTTATTACCTCTGCGACTCTTCTCCTCACGCTGGAGGCTGATGGAGCCCAGTGCCTCTTGAAGATACGATTGTTCCTTCTTCAGATTCCTACACAGCTGGATTATGGCATTTCCATACTTGCTTAATCCGACCTCCAAGAGTTCCTGCATCTCCCCTTCTTCATGAAGACGTTTAAATTCATGCTGCATCTGTTCATATCAAAACATTATTTTAATAGAATACTAGATAATCATTTCGATTGTTTTCCTCTTTTCTAACTTGGGGTGGGAAAAAAAATCACAATTTTATACTGAAAATAACAGCACAATAACAAAATGTCTTATGGTATGTTTTCACTTATTGGATTTTGTTTATAAAAACTGTTGATTTCCATTCCATTTCCACACTTGGAATGGAAATCAACAGTTTTTATAAACAAAATCAAAACAAAATCTGGTGGATTCCAACTTTGAGTTGGATCACACCGAGGCAGATGAATGTCAATATTGTGACAGATAGAAGTTGGAATTTGTTGTTGCAAAAATACAGCTGTACAAAAACTATATGTATTGTTGGAACATATTAAGCTCAGAGCTTTTCCACGAGATTACAAGAGAAACTTTGGTCCTTGAAATAAGCTTCTGCTTTTAACTTCAGCTCTTTCCATAGCCTTTCAGCATGGGCCAAACTCGCCCAATACAAAATTAAATGTTTAAACTTGTTCAACCCTGCTTTCAATACATTTCAAGAGATTGTGCCAGCGTGAAGGCTTTTAAGACCTACATGTATTTCGACATTTCCACCTCAAAGTGAACATGACTATTTATCTAACTGTTATAGAAACTATTTCATTTGTTCAGGTGGGGGAGCTAAAACTATGGTTATTTTTTTTAATTGTTAACGTTTGAATTTGTATACATCGCGTAAAATTTTGAAATAAAATAAAATCAAAACCAATTAACCTTTTTTTTATGGAATGAGGGTTTGTATATTATTATATTGGGATACATTATTATGAAGTACAAACAATTTCACCAACCTCGTCTTCATCAAAGAGCCAGGGATATGCTTGTTGAATTGTCAGGATTGAGGCGCCCTCCTGTGTGATAAGTTTTCGGCGATCTGCAAGAGTTCTGCTCATTGCCATGTTGATTCGTTCGTAATCAGGTTTCCGCTTCGTAGTTTCGGTCTTCATCCACTTGATGTGAGCATTAATGGATGTGTCATCCTCTGAGCAGGGCCTGGATGGCTGGTAGTTAGATATTCCCCACTGAGGTGGAGCTTTCTTGGCAGAAGACTGGTCTGATGATGACGATTGGTTGTCCCCAGACTTTCTTTTACGCTGAACGACCACAGGGATGTTGCTGTCCTCGCGTCTGCGTGAGTTGGCGAACTTATACTGTAGTCTGTACTTCCAGAGGACCTGAAAATGAAATTTTTCAATGTTAATTGTTCAATGTCATATTGTATAAAATCTGCACTTGATATATATATTACAGTTATATTACAACTTTATCATATATCTCAAGATATATGACATGATTGATTTTAACAAACTGCCATTGTCAATTTTAATGTTCCAACAGAACTTGACAGTAACAAGAGCCCCTAGTATTTGTTTCATTCAACAACCAACAGCGCTGTAGAGCCAGAGAAGACAGGTTTTAAAAGTGGGAGCTATAGGAAAACCCCCGAAGAATTTTCTGGGGAAACCCACTAAATCGGGGCTGAAAACCCAATCCACAAGAGGGATTCAAACCTGGAAGGCTAATAAGCCAACCCGACTCCCCTTGACTGTCGCAAAGTATTTGATGTCAGTAACTTCTTTAACAATAAAAAAAGGCAATCAAAAAGGAGGTTTTAACAAAATTGTTTCTATAACAATCACAAAACAACCATGATAAGGAATTTTTCTTTCCACAGAGTTCACTATGAAACTTTTAAATAACCCAAACCGCACTAACTCACTAAGATTTGAAATCCATACCAAATTTGTTGGTATTGGTTAGTTATTGAAAATACTGTGACATGAGCTGCATTTTTTATGATTCAAATTTTGGGGTAGGTTTTTTTCGGGGTACTGGTTCTTGTGCACACCCCTAATATGAACAAATATATTTTGGCAGGAGATTTGTCATGGTTTCCTTGTAAAGAAGTTTTATTGCACAACAGAGCAGTAGGAGGGTTTAATGAATGTGCAATGTTTATTGTTAAAACTCACTCTTGTATTATCCAATGACATGTCTGGCTGGTGTGCTAACTTTGTGAAGCGGTCAAACAACAAATCTATAACCTGGTTGTACTGCGCTGAAGTTGGGTAGCTGTTTTAAAATAAGAAGAAAAAAAAACCTCTTCACAACATGGTTAATTAATGGCAGCCAAGACCCCTAAGAATTTAGAATCATTCTTTCTGAATACTCATTTATGTTTGCTACGAGATTATTCAATTCTGTTTTAGTTCAATGAATTACAGGTTTGTACATAAGGTTTTCTTTAAACTGTCCAATCAGATTCGGAAGTGAATGAACAGTGCGAAAATTGGTGGAAAAACCCGCAGTTCTGACTCATTTGTTTTGCTACATGTACAAAAAATCTAAAACAAAGAATCTTGTAAGACAGAAGGGTATTATTTGGAATTGTAAAATGATTCTAACTTACTAAGTGAAGATTCTAATGCTGCTGTAGATGGCCTCCAATATCGCAGATCTCTCCCCCTCCTTTATAGCTTGTCCATTCTCGAGCTTGTTGGAAATACTAGCAGGAAAGATCGGTAGCTTGTAGTTCCTTAGCCAGCTGATAGAACTACTGGTACAAGATGGTGAAGTCCTGGGGAAAAAAAGTAGACTTTTTTCCCGCACTTTTCCCGCAACTAGATGACGACAATGATATTTTTTTTCTCAAAATATCTCCTGAAATTGTTTACCAATTTTTCAGGTTTTGACCCGATGTGAGCTAATCAACTCACACGATTTGACTCAGGCGCTGTTCTAAAGCCAATTGCATTTTTTGTATTTTTTTTTTTGGGGGGGGGGGGTTATAGACAAAAGAATCGTGCCTGATTTGACTTACAAGTACTATGTAGTATGTTTGATTCCTTTGCAGAACTGTATATGAGAAATGATAATGGCCAAAACAGTTGGAAAAAAACACATTAACCATAACCCTTTAAAGCATAATTTGGGTCGACACCCTGCTACACGCAGTAAAGAGTCTTGGTAACACAATGCACTTATAGTCTCATTATGATGGTGCAATGAAGTTGACAACAGAATGCATCAAAGTGCACTGGACTTTTTTTCTTGATGCACTGGCTGTGTTAACGTGTAGCAGGGTTAGGGTTAATGTTCATGTTTTCAGCACATAACAATTAAAGCTAAACCTGCGCACAAACTCACCTACATGAAGCAAGCGGCATGAGTGTTGGGATGTCATCGGTACTGCCTGCAAGAGACACAGTTGGTGTTGGCACAGTTGGGATGGCATCTGTCCCTATATCTTTAAGGGATATCTTCACTTTACTGTTATTATCAACTTCTTGTCCATCCTCCTCTGCATCAAACCAATCGTCAAATCCTCGGTCCCATAACTTGACCTGAGCACGCTGGACTGGCAAGTCGAATAGCTCGGATGCTTTCTTCTTTAAGTCCAAAACATGCATCTGATTCACCTCGCTCCCATCAGGCTCATTACAATGAAACTCAACTTTTTTTTGTTGACTTCCATAAATCAACAGGAATCTATGTGGAAATATCAACATTCAAATTTAAATTGGCAGAACCAGCTATTGCATGGACAATGTCCATAATTTCTTTCCAAAATAATAAACTGATCAGTTTCTGTCAGCAGTTCATAAACATAATTTTGTAAGAACAAGTCAAACCATGTCCTACTTTCATGATATCAAATAACTCTTGACTTGATTCGATGGCAATCTGAGTGAAAGAGGGTGTCAATGTACTCATTAGAATGCCGAATGATTTGTTGCAAGTTTTGGACATTTTAAAATAAAAATCAATGGTCCGGTTAAGAATCATAACAAGAGATTTTGGTACACACTGCTAAAATCAGAACGTATACAAATGTAACCCTTGGATATCCAAACCTTCATGATCAAAGCCTCAGATACTCTAAACTTTAATTAAAAATTAATTAAGTAAACAAATTAATTTTAGAGTGCTGCCAGGAAAATTCAATTAAACTCTGATGCCAATTAATTGCAAGATCTTGATGTGGTTTTGCAGCTACTGCGACAATGTGAATTATGCAAGAATGCTGCCTCTTGTAAAAAAAAAAGGCTATAGATCCGAAAAGGATTAAAAACCTTAAAAAACATTTTGAAGAATATTAATGGGGCCTAACACTTTTGTCTTCTCAGGTTGGAACCAACATTGGTTACACTGATGATGTATGTACATACTGACGTGGCACTACTACACATGTCCTTTCTGGGTTGCTTTGGTAAATACCAAGTGAATAATGATCAAGAAGATCTGACACTTTCTTCACAATAAATTCCTCGGTAACTTTGAATTTATATCCATGAATGTGTGGTACATACCGAGTATTTGCAGACTGTTTGCAAATAAGATGCAATTCCCCATGAATTAAACAACAAATTTCAATTACAGCAAACTTGACAAATCCTTCTGGGGTTGTCCCCTCTGCAACTGCCAATCCTTGACAATACCACACACCATTAAATTGCACTTTCTTAGCAATATAGACAGATTCGTTTTCTCCAAGTATAGGCAGTAATAGGGCTTGTACTGGTCGTAGCAGCAGCCTCACAGGTAGAAGATTTCCATAAGTATGCTCAATCACATCTGCCACTAAATGCGTGGTAGTGGTTCTCAACCATGCCTGATAGTATTGATGTCTCATGGCAAGGGTCTTACACATGTTTTTTCTATTTTTGGTGTGGTGAGACAATTCTTTGAAGTACAGGTGCTTCCCCTCGAACCTCAATGTCCAACAGTGAACCAATGGACCAAAATTCATCATCATCTTAGGATAATGGATGACGTAGTGAAACTTGGGTTTCATGGAAACGTCTGGAAATTCCATGAAGTACTTTTCCAAGAACATTTCTATCAAGTCTGCTAGAAAGGCACAGAGAGCAATATCTACTCGAGGTGAGGTACTTACTTGTACTACATCTTGAAGGAGGAGAAGAACTTCCCACACACTGTTGCCTACAGGCACTTTACTACCAACCATCAATGGCAAAAGGCGCAAAAAGCACCATGATTGGACTGCCTTCTGTTTTACCTTGAAAGTACAAAGTTCGGTTGCCATTTTTGATGGCTTATTAGTTTTGTCAGTTCCTGAATAAGGAAAATGTTCTACTTGTTCATTTAGGAACTCTAGGGAGAAAAATCCTTCACGGACACAGTGAAGGATTACCTTTCCCATGACATCTGGAATAACACCTTCAAATAGGTCATGTGCAATGTCTGATGGAAGACCATCCACAACATGAAAGTGTTCAAGTTGGTTCAGTGGGCTGTTTCTCTTCACTCCATATACACGTGCAACATCTGGAGTTTGCTCCACAACTTCTACTTGTTCATTGAAAGAATTTCTAGTCCTGAGAGCAAGATCAATATCCCTGAAGTGGTTTTTCACATCATGCTTGGTGATCATGCAAAATCTACAGAAACGCTCCGTGTTAAAACTCTCTTGAAAACCCCCAATACCATGAGCAGCCAGATTGTCAGCAACAACCATTGAAAGTGTTCCTCGGAAATTATGCATGTTACCATCTCTTTCAATGTTTATTCCAACTGACTCGAGGAGTTTTAAATCTTCTATCAAAGGATTCATAACTTGTCGAATTCCATATTCAGACATGACCTCTGAAGGACAGAGCAACACAAGCTGAATGGAGCACAGCTTTGACCTGAGCTGAGGAGGCATATTTCCAAGGGCAAAGTAAAAAGCAGAAAACTTCATCTGCTTTACTCTGTTGCCAATTGGATTTGCAACTGTAAAATCGTCATTATACAGCTGAATCTGAATCGTCGGACTAAGCTGGGAGAAAAGAGAGTGTCTTTTGTAGAATAAACCATCACAGTAATCTTTGACAATCTCATTATTCTGGTGTCCTTGAATAACCTGGGCGAAAACATCATCATTCTTCAAGAGAGCCTGTAAAGTCTGTATGACGCTGACATATTGAAAACCTTTAACTTTGCCATTTCTACCTCTTCCCATCACATACTCAACAGGTTCAACAAAATCAAATTTGTCTTTGACATAAGAATTCAGGTGTGAGGTGGTGCTGAAATAACTGAAAGATTGCTCCATTTGTGAATGTGTGAAAACTTCTGCTAAGTCAACTTCCTGTGCTTGCGGCATTTGAACCCTTGCTTTTTCATGAAGTTCCTTTCTTGCTAATCCAAGTAATTCATGTACCTCTTCAGCAACAAAACTGCATGTCTGATCATTGACTTTGTACTTTTCTCTTAACCCTAAAATGAATGTTGTTGATTTATAATCAGTGTCAAGAGGGACATCAGGCTCATTTGCTAGATCTAGGCCTTCCTGTTCATCATCAGATGATCTATCTGATCCAAGTAGTTCTTGTTCATCATCCTGGATGTCATCAACGTCTTCTTGTATTTTGCCGTATCTTCCCCAAAATGTAGGGTGTTTTTGTTTCACATGGACTTGAAAGGATCTCACATTCTTGAACACTCTATGGCACCCATCTATACTGCATGTTATTACTGAGAGTGGACCACTGTGCAAGTACCTGTAATGGTTTAACAATCTGAGGAAGTTCCTGGATTCATATTCACACCTACAGCAATGAAAATTAACCATATTTCAATCTCTCTTCAATCTCTCTAGAATTCTACCGCAAATTGCCCCAATATAGAAAACGAAAAATATATTATATTGCTAGGAGAGCCTGTCTTTCTTATTCTTACAAGAAGAATATATTTCAAAGGCTACAGGTACACAGAGTAAATGACCCAAACTGATGTGGAAACACAAATACAGATGTACAAGCATTACATTCACTGTACAAAAGATGCCCACACATGCAGCGCATGCAGCCAAATTAATAATGGAGTACCTCTGAACAAAAACAAGTGCAGGCAGTAATTAAGGCCTCGACTGAACAAAAGATGTCCACAAAGTGCAGGCAGTAAGCACACAGGCAGTAATAAAGGACCTCTAAACAAAAAACAGTGCAGGCAGTGATAATAAGACCTCTGAACAAAGATGTCGATGCACAGTGCAGGCAGTGCAAGTATAGGCATTGCAGGCATGAACAAAAGATATCCACACCGTGCAGGCACTTTTGAACAAAAGATGTTCCCAGGCCAAAATGCACACAATTGGAACTCAGTCTGAGATTTCCACACGTACATGTACATGTACAGTGCACTGAGGTAGTGAAAACACAAAGTTTATATTTCCCCCCTCAGAAAGAAAGACAGTTTACATGACCGACGTTCACTTTTAAGGGGATTACGATTAAAAATTGGTGTTAAAAATAAGACAAAAATGCTGACAGTTTCTGAAAAGTAAGTTACTTTGGAGAGATTGTATACTATTTTTTAAATTAATAAAGAGGTTTTAAACCAAGTTGGGCTGATGAGGATGAGAGTGAGGCCAGGTTACCATGACAACTCAGCATGTGGGCTACATGTAAACAAAAAGGGAGAAATATTCAAAATTAGCCAACTTATACAAATAAGTCTTTATTTGTAATAGGGTATGTGCACACCTGTCTAACAACAATAGGCTATGTGTTCGGGCTTGGTAATATTCCACGGATGCCATTGGGTTTTGGCTTTAGAACTGCACCATATAGTTACGTAACGTACAACTGCATGTACACGTTTACAAATAATTTCAACCCCAATTTCCTGATATTGCCTATTTCGTTGTACTACCGGTACATGTGGTTCCATCTTAAATTTGCCTAGATTTGTAGCGCAATCAAAGACTGTGACTGAGTACCATTAAAGGCAGCCCCAAAAAATCATCTTTGACACGCATAGAAAAAATTACGTATTTTGTTGAGTTTTGTCGTGATTTCGGCGACGTTTTTGAACTGCTTATGGATGTGCTTAAACTTGAAAGTTAAGTAAAAATGTTGAAATCAAAGAACGTAACAACGTTAACCTTATTGACTAGAGCTAATCCGAGTTGCTGGACTCCGAGAGCTCCCAGCACTCAACCGCCTTGTCCAAAATTTGTTCGTGCAATTGTTTGCTTATTTGAATTTAAGTCGTTATCGCAGTTAGTGCACCCCCACTGCGGCCGCAGCAAGTAAACAGTCCGAAAACGTAATTTGATTGTACATCAAAACTGTTTTCGAGATGGAGTGTTATAAGTGGGCATGTTTACAAATCGCGGGATGAATAATTATGACGCACGCGCTGCACATTCCGGCCACATTAGTTCACTTATTATCAAATTCAGACCGCACCAAATCTGACGAGAACCAGTGTAGCATATTCACACGTCATCTATATGTTTTTCATCACGTGACGATTTTCCCACACTCGATCTCGAAAGCAGTTTTGATGTACAATCAAATAGGGATCAAATCATAACCCGCATCTGTAAAACTATACCCAAATCACAAAGAAAAGTCAGTTCTGGGGGGTTTCTCATAATTTGCCCCCAAAAATACTAAATAGCCAATCCATTTCAATCTGTGAGGGCAGTCTGAAAGTGTTGAATTAACACGGAATGACCCTGCATTAGCTCTTTGAATGGCATGTGACTGGGACATTTCACAGACTTAAAACAATTCTCAAAACAAACTTGGTCCGGCTTTGTGACAAACTTTGTGAACTGCTGTAGTAGCTAGGAATAGGGTACGTACACCATTTGCAGATATCAAAACAAAATACTACCGAATTAGCAAGAAATATCTTACTTATCTGAAAGTAAATAATGATTCTAGGCATCCAGCAAAATGATTGCACTAGATATCCTGTGATTATTCTGGAAAAAAAAAATTAAAAAAAAAAAATTCGCGATCGACGAACGGCGATCGCGAAAAAACACAAATAACATAAGAATAACTGCTCGACATCGGTTAAAAACAAAAGCTGTTTTTTGTGCTTTTCTCGGTATTCATGATTGAAAACTTCGGACAGGTTAGTTAAACAGTATTTACTATAAAATACAACCCCCCAAATCCACCCATTCATAATCATTCAAGCAATACCAATGCCACGGCCAGTACCTAGTTTATGTTTCTTGCTCTATGGTTTCTAGGCCTGGCGCGAGTCGAGTACAAACAGTAATATAATGCATGCAGTGGCGGGACGTAGTACATGTACATGTACATGTACATGTAGTACATGTACTACATGTATATGTACGTAGTGTACCACATTTTTTCGTTAACAATCTGGCTGGTGTACTGCAGTCATATGGTAGTGTAAGTGCAATATTTAAACCGTACCAGTGAAGGTATCATTCGCTATTGCGCATGCTCGTTTTGTGGAGGTAGCAATGCTAGCTACGCGGATTGCGGACTCGTCACTTATTAAAGCATGCGCAGTAACAAACAATGTAAAATTAGATAAGAGTCAATGTCACACTGTATAACGCGAACTATTGTACACCATGTATGTGTTTTCCTCATGAATGAAAATGCAACATACACAGGCCCAGGCTTCTCGCCTATATTAACCATGAAACATGTCGTTATAGTGTACATATGCAGGCGGCGTACCGGCATGACCTCACCATGGCCTGGGTTTGATTGAGTACTCAATCGATCAGTATAATAATATAGGCCTTGCAGATTAGGGCTAGTGTCTGGGCGCCTAACTCTACTCGCTAGCCTAAATGCTCGCCCACTGCCTAAGCCTAAGGTTAGTCGGACAATTTGCGACTGTCCAGGTGCCTATAGGCCTATTTAAATAGATTGATCATTATCCAAAACACACTATATGGCCTACCTTTGCATATTTGACATCTTCCCGTTGAGCTAGAATGGAGCCTGGGGCAGACAGAGCGGAGGGGGCCGGGGAGCGGAGCCAGGCCTGACCGATAACTCGATCGACTGGACTTAATACTCTCGGCTTCTTGCGCTTGCAGTTGCGTATATGCGACGCAGAAAACGTACACTCACGTCGTATACGGCCGGCGTGATAATGTACATGTATACACATGTACATGTACATGTACTGCATGTATTACTATCGTACAGCAATAATGCATCAATATTATGGCGACGGCAACCCATAGGTTCCCGCCTAAATTGTAATTATCTGATTGAAGGCGGGAAAATTACAAAGATCAAGTTAGTCAAAAAGTATGAAGGACATATATTGATTAGTCATCACTGTCGGACCATTGTACATCAGAAGAAACTGACTTAACGTAATTAGTTAACTGACTTAATTTAATTAGTCAAGGGTCTTTTACAACTGACTAAACAAAATATGTCAAAACCATCACATATGACAATTTCATTTAAGTCACTGATAAATTATAATAGTTACGAATGTATATTAGTCAAAAGAACGTTTCGTTTGAGTCATTTCCAACTATAAGTTAGTCTTCCTAAATATTAATTAGTCATTCATTGAACACCAATCAAAATTAGTCATTGTGACAAATTAAATAGCCTGAACGACAAATTAATTTTAACAGTGTAGGTAACTTGAAAATAAACCCGACGCAAACTGGTTAACTACAATTGTCTAATGTTTAATAATACACAAGGCTAATCCCTTACAATTTGGTTAATTTCCGCGAAAAATCGTATTTATAATTAAAGTTATAGACTAACACCTTACAATTTTTGTATTCCCAAGAAAAATCAAATGTTGGCCAATTGACCTTAACATTCTAGTCTAACCCCTTACGTTTATTATATTTGTGTCCAATTTTAATTAATAAGCTAGGCTAACACCTTAACATTTGTGTAATTCCAAAGAAAATAAAATGTTTGCCAATTGCTGCTAACCCCTTATAATTATTTTATTATTGACCAATTTAAATAAAACCCAAGGCTAACCCCTCCTAATTGGTTAATTTTCACGATTTTTGTGTCTACATTTTAATTGATATCTATGCTAATACCTTAACATTTAATTTTCAGTAAAAACACATACACTGCCACCACATACTCCTAAACGTCGCGAGACAGCGCCGTCTGCGTGATTGTGTGTTGTTTCCTATGGTTGCACAACACTAATTCCCTGTGAATTCCTGCCCAATCTCATTAATACTATTATTATTTGTGATTCTTCAGATCATTTTGAATAAGAGGTCACTAAAGTCTGTAAGTAGGACTGATTGTAGAAATATTTGTGGAGATCAGTTTTGTGACTGTTGTCTTACAACTCGGGGGAACAACGTGTGGGTCTATCCCACGGAACCGCTTTGATTTTGTTTGTTTTGTTTATCATTCAGTTTCCCATTTTTCGCTTTCGCACTCTTTGGCGGGACCGGGGGATCGTTTTCTGAAGAAGCAACTAAAAAGCCACAATTGTAAAACTGTTAGCAGTAAAACACGTTGAAATTAAAACGCAAACGGGACCAAAACTATGCAACTGAACCAGCGGCCGTTTCCACTGATGTTAAGATCAATTGTCGGAAGACTAACTCCTCCTAGCTTGCAATAGATACAATGCAAGTTAGAATGAGTTAGTCTTCCTAAGATTGATCTTAGTCTTTTGTTAAATCGCCCCTTGATTCAAATTTGCCGACAATTCCACGTGATAAGTCTAGTGTCCAAATCGACGTAAAGAAACGCAAAGTGAAATGCAAACAGGACCCACCCTACAACGCATACCTGCCTCGAAGGCGATCGGCAGAGTTAAATCTGGTTTACCGACGGTTCCGCGTACTGTCTGCGCAGCATACATATAAGCTTAACGTATATATGGAAACCAGGCTTTAATGACACCAGTCTGTGTAGCATCACTGACAGGTGTGATAGAAAATCCAAATTTGGGGCGAGTCATATTATGCCCATGCCGATGAACATAATAGGGGCGGCAAGAGGCGGGTTAGCTGTCCACTCCAAAAACGCCTGCTGCCGGTACTTGCCTACCGCGAAGGTGCCTCGATTGTACCGCAACCAGAAGCGACGAAACTCCGCGTTGCTCAAGATGTCAGTGCTTGCCACATGATACGATTGACTGCAATGCGTGCATGGTCGCATACTGACGACTCCTCCTCCTATTCCAAACACTGTAAATGCACATCGGGGTGGACAAAAAACAGTTCATGAGTGAGGTATTCGAATTGTTTTTTAAATCTAGTATTTAAGCGGTTTTGGTCCTGGTGCGATTTGTGGTTTTTTGAACGTCGAGTTCCCTCTGGTTCTTTTTAGAACCACACAGCTCACTAAGAGAATTACCGTTTAATACCGCAAACTACATTATCGTATTATGTAGTTCTTATTCACTTCCAGGGCGTTCATGTAAGTTTCGTTTAGAGACATTCAAATTCGTTTGACAATCAAATTCGTTGGCAAATTAAAAATACCGTTTAAGTGGATAGTTCTTTATATGTTGAAATCGCTTGACGCTGATCAATTCTTTTCAAAAAATAGTAAAAGTATGTTACGCCGTGAGGACGTCAACAGATGCATATAATTTCTTGCTATAATTATATAATATAGCAGGAAAGTGTTTAGAAAAGTTTTTACTTGCTAAACAAAGTTTTTGCAGTTTTCAGATTACACGCAATGCAGTGGTAGATAGAGACCCCCCGCCCCCTTCTCCCCTAGGCTGCTGAGCTTAGGCTGCTGATTTTATTGTATTGCAAAAACAACCCGAAATTCCCGAAAATCGTTAGTATAGATGTACATGGTACTTGTTCAGCCCTTTCAAGTCATTCATAATTAGCACGTTGATACCCAGGGATCGTGTATTACGGATTTTGTTTTTTTAGCCGGGGAGGAGGGTTATTTTCATGCTAGATACCCAGTTCCTGTTCAAAATATCTTCCAAATGACCCAATGCATCACCCCTCAAGTGGACGTAATCATATTCCATGTTTGTTTAATCCCAATTTGTACCCAATACTACCAACTTACATAGGCTGACACCAAGTACTGAACTCGTATGCGGAACAGTGATGCCATGGTGACATCCGTGTATCAAATTACAAGCAATTAAACATTAATAAATGTAATCATTTAAAATCAATAACAAATCAACCGTGAAAGGCCAGAACTATTAATTTGTGGATTTTGATAGAACAATCCAGGGTCTTCATTTTCTTTTGCGTGCGTAAAATCACGTGACCCCTTCTTCCGGTCCAAACCGAGAGTGCCTTATAATTTGAAAGTTGAAAATGATGTGAACGCCCAACGATGTTAGGGAGTGTCCGAATTGCTGGCTTTGGCTGTGACCTCGGCCGTTGCTATAATTGCTGAGAGCAGACAATACATGATATAACGATACATGATCGACCCACATGAATTTTGATTTTTATTCGTGGGTGAGCCATGTTTTAATTTCAAATATGAAGATAGGGTGCGTCATGTTCACTACATGACTCGCATTCAAATTTGTCAGGCGGCCATTTTGAAGAAAAAAAAGGGGAAAAAGGGCCTCATCCTTCCTTTTTGAAAAAGAGGCACGACGCTAAACATGTTTTTTCTTTATTTGGCCGAAATGAGCAACATACAATAATAAATTGCGAGAAAAAAACATATGTCCTATTCATTAAACAGATATATGTATAGTTGAATGTAGTTGTGTGTGTGTGGGTGTCCTCACCAACTTCCATTAGAAGGCCCGCATCCGTGGCATCAGTCGAGAACAGGACCATTGCGACGTTTGGAGCCCTGACAGCGAAGTCCAAGACAGTCTCGTCGTCATCAATGGCAGGGAATGGGAACTTACGCTGATACGGTGAAAGCTGGTAGGTGGTACTGCACACTGTGGAGGATTTAAACGTGCACATTTTTCACTCGTCATTGTTTTAAGTGTTGTGTCTTACTCTGGATTACACAATAGGGCGACAGTTCCGTAGATTTACGCACAACCTTATTCGACTGTTACTGTCACCTAACCCGATTTCCCCTATTGACAAAATGTGGTACGGTTATTATGTTTTAGGCACTGCTCTATTGATCTAGCCTAATTCCAACGGTATTTTCCTTCGGGTACTTTAATGAATACGTCGACAGTAAAATGTCGCCATGTTGAGGTGCGTCTCCCACTCAGAGCCAAGCAAGTTTACGTTATCGCCCGCTTGAGTTATCCATGCTATAGGTTTTCTGGGTCAAATTCCGCAAAAAGAATACCTTTTAGTAATCAACACGCATTTAAATTGTTCAGTTATTTCGATTTTGTTAAGACTGGGTGCATGCAACTTCAGTCATGTAGGTATATCACTTGACGTCAATTTGCCGCCGCCATAAGCATAGAGAGCCTCGAACTGGCAACTTTACGCAATCAATAAACCCAGTTCAGTGATTCCCGCGTATGTAATCTTTACCAAAGTAATCTATACTGTGCACATTGTGTAAAATCCATCCACGCATTGCACATGTCAACGACACGATTATATTGATCCTCCCGTGAGTGTAAGGTAGCTGGGCCGATTTTACGAAACGCTAAGACGCGTCTTATGCTTTCGTCACACCAAACTATTTTTCAAAACGCCCTGCCCCTTCCTAGAAAAACAGTAAAACGGGCTGTGCCGAGGGTAGAACGTGTAACTCTGGCCAGATAATGTCATAAATACGATGCTACTTTGTTCAAAAACAGTTCTCAATGTGTCCATCTCGTCTTTAACGCGTCTGCAGTCTGTTGGTATCCGGTTCAGGGGGGTGTTTCATAAAGAATGTCGAACAAATAATCTTATCTTTCAACCTTAAGTCCGAATCAATCTTAAACCATAATTAATTGTAGAGTTCTGTTTCATAAAATCAATCTTTTGCCCCAGATTGATCGCTTTTGCCCCAGATTGATATTAATTGTATGTTTACATTTTATAATTAGCGGAAGAGGATAAAGGAAACCTTTGAACTGAAACTCAGCTGTCAAAACTTGTTTTCAAGGTAGCCATTTTGTTTTCCGGTGTGTGGATATGAGCACAGCATTGCATGGTGGTGAGTGTTGAAAATGGGAAAATATATTTTATGGTATAGGCCTACTGAGTATGATTATTATTTATTTTGTTAAGGTGAATACTTGTATATATAATTGTTGTCTTAATAATTCCTTTCCTTTTCAGTGTTTTCTTGGTAGAAAATGAATGTTGATGTTGTTGATGTTGTGTTGTTGATGTGTACAGTTAGCATGTTTAACGGTATTGACTTTGTGTGTAATGTTACAGTACAGCTACATCATGTACGGTTACTTAAAAAAATACATTATTTATACTGATGCAAATACGAAATACCACTGAAAAGTAAATAAAAGCTACATGTATTTGACTCCTCTAAGTATGATGCATAGGCAACCGTGGCAATATAGGCATACAACGTGTTGCAGGATTAATGAACAATCTCTGCAATTATGTAGTTACCATTCCCTCTTTAGTTTTGATCAATGAATAGTCAATGGTGTTTTTGTATCATTCTACAATGACTTTATCAACCTAAAGTATAATTCTATCATTGCTAAAGGCGCTGTTACACTGTTGCGTATGGCACCAGCGTATGATTTGCGTATTAAAATTAAAAAAATATTGTGCATACGCACAACAAGCCCTTGAAAATACAGAATTGTGTGTATACTTAACGTATTGAACCTATTTGTAGCGTATGAGTAGCGTACGGCCAGCGTATAGCCTGCGTATAGCCTGCGTCTGACCAGCGAATTTCAGCAAATGTCAGCGTCTACCAGCGTATGACCAGCGTATGTCAGCGTATAACCAGCGTATGGGCTGCGTATGGCCAGCGTGCTATGCGTATGGGTAGCGTATTAGTAGCGTACGAGTAGCGTATTCACAGCGCATGCCCAGCGTGCCACCTATCACGTGACAAGTGGCTATAAGCGGCGGTATTTTACATTGCAAGATATCTTGATGCTGCCGAGAATGCCTGCGCTGACCTGGAAATTGGCCTGGATGAGCTCACCCCTACCCCCTCAACCCCCCCCCCCCTTCAGCCTCACGCAAGTGACCTCAGGAACCGGACGGCGCCCCCCTTGATTCCCTACATAACAGAGTTGCTGAGTCACGCACCATCCTCAAGGACCTTTCCAAAGCCCAGAAGCAGCCCATCACAGCCCGAACAGCCTTTGCCAATTACGTTCGAGACAGCTTGCTGACCATGTCCAAGGCCAAGTACAAGAAGACAAGGTCCACCATCAACAGGTTGCTGTCTGACCTGATGGATGAGGACAGTGATGATGACATTCCAAGTGCCATGGGAGCTCCCCCATCGAAGAAACCCAGCAAGTCCGCCACTCTCAAGCACCTCACCAACTGCGGCCCAGTTCAGCACCGTCCTTTGGCTCGTACGGCTCCTCAGCACCATCAACCTCCAAGCAGTTTCAGCCAGCTCCCCACATCATCCTCCAGCATCATCAGTGTGAAGTTCACAATCTATGGAGAACAATGAGCAGTACCACCAGCAACCCTTACATAATCCACATCAGCAGATGCATCCACATCCTTCTCTACATCACATGGTGCCTTCTCCTCAGCAACCTTCTCAACAAACTCAGCAGCAGCAGCAGCAACAGCGCACCCCACCACCACCACCACAGTGTCTGCCGCCTTGGGTTCTGCTGCCCAGGTACTGAGGAACCAGCCCAGTCCAACCCAGCCTAGTTCAGGCACAGCCTTACATATCAGCTTCCCGAACATTTCCGGTCTGTCCAACATCTAAGGACTTAGTGGCTACCTGGATTCTCCTCTTGATCTCGGTTCTCAGGATGGGGAACTCCCAACACCAAAAGGAAATAAGTCGTGACTGTTGTGATAAAGTAGCGGGTTATACATCAAGTCAAAGTAGTGTAGTGTAGTTTACAGGGTAGTCAAATTAAATTTCGTTTATCATTAAAAAAGTATGATAAACACCCAATGTTTTTTCAAAAAAAAAAGGTTCAATAATAACGACACATGATAATAATGGCACATAGTAATAACATTTAACAAAAAATAGTCTCTAGGATGACACAACAGTGACTACATTAACAGTCACTACAACAACAGTGTTGTCAGTCACTACAACAAGAGTCACCACAACAACAGTCACCACAGCCAAATCCTCTAAATCGTCTTGTCTTGCCATGGAACGAACTGCATCTGCTGGGGAGTTGGCCCAGTGCTTCAGGAGGTTCCTCTGCATCTTTCCTTTCTTGGTGGGGGAGTTACTGCCAGCAATGTGTGTCGTACAAGTTGCTCTCCTTTCTCAATGCTCCAGGGATGAAGTCACGGTTCATGTTCACTGCACGGTCGAGCTGCTGGTTCTGGAGTCCAGGATACCATATCCTCACCAGATTGCGAAGGACAATGCAGGCTTTCACGATGACCTTGTTATTAGAAGGGGTAGTGCTACATGGTAGTCAGCAGAACTTTGAAGCGGTTCGCTAGGATGCCAAAGGCGTTTTCTACTACCCTTCTGGTGCGGAAAAGCCTGTAGTTATCCTCGCTTCATCGTCTAGCCTCCAGAGCCTGTATGGCATCATCATGGCATCAGGGGGAGGGTGGGGGGAGGGTGGGGGGGGGGGGGGGAATCCACATGAAGTTCTTGAATGGTCTTTGGTCCTCGTTTCGGAGCTCCACCAAAAGCTTGTCGTAGAGGTCAAACTGCCGTCGCCTGCCAATACATGGTCTCACCCAAACTTCATGTCTTCTTCTTCTTCTCCTCCTCCTTCTTCAGTTTATGTTCTGTTGGATCTGGTGAACTGCAAAATCGATCAGATGATGATAGTGCTGGATAAGAGCTAGCTCCATCCTCTCTGGTCTAAGGTCAAGGAAGAACTGAAGAAGAACTAGAAATAGGAGCCTATATATATATATATATATATATATATATATATATATACTTTCTCAAAACGCTGGCAATACGCTGGGATATACGCTGGCCATACGCCAATAATACGCTAGTTGTACGCTAAATACGTTACTCAATCGTCAGGCATACTCCAATATGTCTATATACGTTGCAGATACGTCAGACATACGTTAGAAGTACGTTACTCATACGCTATCAATGCGCTATCAATACGCTAGCTGTATGGTAAACCTTCATGCCAACCTATGGCAACTTATGTCCAGCGTACTCGACCTATGGGCGATTCCGCAGTAACACGCGTTACGTTTTAGGGTGTCCTTCATTATTCTTCATTCTCTATGTAACCAACCAGACTGTTACGCTGCCTGGTACTTGTAGGTTATTTTGTTTGCACTGTAAATAGCGCCACCAATTGAAATTATTATATTGTATAACTGAGTCGCCTGGCGGCGCCCTATAGTAATCAATTTACATATGGCATGCTGTGCGCTAGTAGTCAGCTGATTTTAGAATGACTATGCTCGGGTTTTATTTTGATAAATTCCTTGCATTCCACTTAGTTTTCTTGTTGGACGCGTGGTCTTATAGAGAGTCACTCTGTAGCTGAGCCAGCAACGCAGCACATGCCTTTGCTTTGCATATGCCAATACATGTACTTTCGTTGACGTATTTGCCAACACACTTTGCAAACGTTGGTGCACACATTAAAAAATATTATGTCTTAGGACAAGTTTCACGTCTTCTTGGAGGCATGTGAGGTGTGGGGCCGCTTTGGTCGGTAAGTGTTATAACTTGCATTTGTTTTTGTGTGAAATTCCTTTATTAATTCCTTTTGCATTTGATGCACTAAGTTGTCTACTCGGGACAAATTATCCTAGAGTATAGTGTACCTTATTAAATTATCTTAAATTGATGCACCAGGTTGTGTACTCTGGATAAATTATCCTACGAGTATATCGCACCTTATATTTTGGGGTTAGTAACCTCCATCCTCACATTGCTTAATAAATTCAAAATGCACATCTGGGAATGTTTGGACACACTGCACTGCATTTTGATTGCAACATCTATTGTACATATGGTAGTATATCGTTAGGAACATATCTTGGACATTGTTTGACCTTTATACTTTTAAAAAACATAGTAGTGATACAAATGTGTATATTTATTGATACTTGTTGTAACTTGACAGAGTACTGGATTCTGGAGTTAAGGCATTTAGTGTTGCATCTTCAGGGTTGTTAATACACCTTGAATAGGTATGTTCAATTTAAACAAATATATATTTATTCACCCAATGGTATTGTGTCTTAACTTTAATCCATACGGAAGCAATGGTGATTTGCAAGTTTCATATTTGCACACCCTTAAATTATGAATGTTTAGATATTGTATTGCGAATATAATAATTTGTATTAGTAAATTGCCTGTCTTAAAAATATCTATGAATTGTATTATCGAGACTAGCTGGATTGTATTGATCTTTTAAAAATCAATTCATTCCTTTGTATACAAATGTACAATTGCCAATACTTGAGATTGCCCATAACATTGACCTTTTCTATTTTTCTATGAATAGACCTTATGGCTGTCGTTTTGGGTGGTGGTTGTCGTTTTGGATAGTAGTTGTCGTTTTTGATAATTAACAGTCATCGTTTTAAATAGTGGTTGTTGTGTTAAAATCGATGGTCTTATTTGTATAGATGTCATACCAAATTTGGTGGAAATATTGTAAATTGAATTGTCTATGCAATATCCAGTTTGCATATCAAATGTGTGCAACTGTTTGCAACTGTGCCAACTGTTGCCAAATTATATAAAAATCAATAAAATTGTAGATTTATATTTTCTTCAAGAAAACAAGTTTGCTTTCCTGTCCTAAATTTGTGCAGTAGCCCTTCCGTATCGGTTACATCTAGCTGCAAGACTACTTTGACTTCAGTGTTCATCTTTTGTATTTTAAAACCTGAAACTCTAGGCTAGATCCCCATGTTCACACAAAAGTGAAAGATCAACTGGTGTAGCTGAAAGAGCTCTGCGAAAATCGGTAACACGCGTTTCGCTGGATGGAAAGGCCAAAAAAATACCAAACTTCATTTCAACTTTGTCCTAAAATTAACCAGTCTACAACAAATTGGTTTCTATTGTCATCAAGTACTATGCTAATGTTTATTATACCGGAATAATAACAATAACCCAAGTGTAACTCTTTTAGTAAATTGCAAAATAGTCGGTAACACGCGTTACGGTAACACGCGTTTCACTTTTTCCTGCTACATTGTTGATAAGTTATTTCAATTGTTGAGTTACAAATTCTGAAAATTATCAACCAATATCAGTTGCACATCACATTTGAAGAGCAAAACAGTAAGCAGACCTTCTTATTTATTAATGTTTTTAGTTTCTCTACAGATCACAACATTTGTAGTGCATGAGATTGTTTACTACCACTGGTTCTCCAATTTCCCTAATGATCTGATTCCTAAAATAAAATGTTTTGTCGTCTTTAGGACTTGGCCACTTCAAATTCCTTCCGGCAGGATGCATCACTGAAACACGAAAGTCATTTTCTTCACTTACTTCCATAACTTCACCAGGAAAATAATCCCCATCATATACCACTAGAAACCAACTCCCCACCTCAATGTTATTATTCACACTATTGTTGTCACTTTGTTTCGAATTGTTATTGTCACTTGGCATGTGACCATGATGACTAATGTCACTTTGATTGTTGCTCTCATTAGCTGAAGTGACACTTGGAACATCTGATTCAAGAGGTGCTACTCCATCAATGCTTGCCATATCCACATCATCATCCACCTCATGATCTTCATCTGCTTCCAGAGCATCTTCTGTGGTGATGGATGCAACTACTTTGCCGTCTATTAGCTCTATGAAATGCATGCTTGCAATGCCTTTGACTGATACAGCCTTCTCAAATACATTGTCTAAGTCAAGGGTGTTGTTTCTTGCAGTGATAGTTGAACTGTCCATTTCGTCAACTCGCACTTTTGGCATTTCTGAAGCAGCAGCTACGAAGGTTACAGCACTATTCACAATGTGTTTGCGGGAGCGCACATTATCCCACACGAACCGCTTATTTGACCCCCCGATTCCATCGACAGGTCCTTTGCCGTGGGATGTCGCAAAGTAGTTCCACCTTATTTTCAAATTGTGCTTGCCTTCCAGGCCTGGGATAGTGGCAGGAATATATTTGTTTTTAAAACTTTGTGCTGGGCCCATCTAACCAGATTGACACAGCTTTAATTGTAGGGGGGAGATCTTCAAGTACTTTATCAATGTATGCTACTAGGGTTTCTTTTGCATTGTGGGAGTAAAAGTAACTATTAAAGCCTGCCCTCTTTAGAAACTTGTGCTTTTAGAAGAGTTATACTGCCCTCTTTTGACTTGAAAAGAAATGGGCTGTGTTCACAGTCCACAATTACCATTGTATACAGTGTATTAGGCATGGTAACACGCGTTTCATTGGTAACACGCGTTACTAGTAACACGCGTTACAATTTTTGAAGGCTCATTGTGAAGTGTTGGTTAAGAATGTATCTACATTTTTACTATTTTTACATGAGCCCCTACTAGTAGGAGGAAAATTATAAGTTGCAGCAATTGAGACCAGGTTATTTAGTAATTATATTTAAAAAAGTGTATTTTGGTAACACGCGTTACACTCTCTGAGAGTACCTCAAACCAAGTATTGATACAAGTGTACATTGAGTTGTATTAACATTGTACATGTTGTTTCTAAAAGAACACTACCCATACTTATTTACATTGATATATTTTTTAAGAAGATTGATCCTGACCCTTGAAATAGGGCAAATTGGTAAAGTCATAAAAAACATTACTTTTTCCCCATCAAAGTGCACTATTGGAAAAGTAAATTATTTTCACAGTTAACAATACCCAAACAGATTTTGTTTTCCCTGACACTTGCATATGTTTGGAATGATATAAAGATAAAAATTCAATTCTGGTAGCAATTTCATTTTTTTGAGAAAATTCCACCTTTTCATGGAATTGCCCCTATGCGTAACCTACCTCTGGCGTATTCTCTGGCGTATTCAGCGTATGCATAGCGTATGCCTAGCGTATTATTAGCGTATGAATCATACGCAGGCATACGCACACAATTTTTAAGCATGCTTAAAAAATTAGTTCGGCCTCGGCGTATCCCAGCGTATATCAGCGTATGCCACCGTGCTTGTAACGTATACAACCTATCCCTAACGTACCCCTACCGTATGTCAGCGTAGGCCTGCGTATGAGTGATATTTTAATACGCAACTCATACGCTGGTGCCATACGCAACAGTGTGACAGAGCCTTTAGAGAAAATACTTTGTACACATTGTAATGTCTCATTTTTACTCGCTAACCTTTCAGAAAAGAATGGTGGCTAATTATTTATCCAGGCTATAGTACAAACGCCTGATTATTTGCACTAAAATTGGTTTATGTGTGAAATTCTTTAAATGTCCTAATACGTCCTAACCATGGAGCTATATTAGATTACTAGAGCGCTAACTCTTCATTCTTACGCGCAGAGATACTTTGAATCCATTCTGCGCGCAGACATTTTGAATTCATGTTTGTAGAACATAATAAAAATATATGGATTCAATTTTGAAAGTGTACTCTAAATTCTTTTTTAGAAAAGTTTTTTTGGGGGAAAGAATTCCACATCATAATCTTATGCACAAACCATAGACAAACGAGATTTGTTTTATTAAGAACATTTTTGAAATTGTTGATTTAATTTTATATCCAGACAATACAAAGTGCCAGTTTTATGATAAAATTAAAAAGAGAAAATGTCTGTGTTTCAGGAAAATGTAATTGGCACATTAATTGGTTTGTTCGTGGGGTTTTAAGGCAGTGTCCAGATTTGGAATCAACCTAATGTTTAATAAATATTTTAGGAAGGGTCCCAACAATTCTTGCTCGACAAGTGGACAGAAAAAACAAATTATGGGGTTTGAGCTTAAACCATAGAGCTGTATAATAAAGATACAGCTCTATGGCTTAAACTATGAACTTGAGAAACTTGAAATAAATCACAATTAAAAATACCAATCACACGTGTAAACAATAACATATAAGTCACACAATGGATTAAATTTTGCTTGCTTTTATTTTGCATTGATACACTACAGATAATATGTAATAACTACTGCCATACTATGTACTGGTAGCATTGGAGTAGCTCCACGATCGCCCTACCGAATGAGGTGCGCGCGGCGTAGGCCTACTTATGTCGTACGTACGACATAAGTCTGACATTTAAGTCGTACGTACGACATAAGTCTGACATTTAAGTCGTACGTACGACATAGGTCTGACATTTAAGTCGTACGTACGACATACGTAGGCCTACTTATGTCGTACGTACGACATAAATCTGACCTTTAAGTCGTACGTACGACATAAGTCTGACATTTAAGTCGTACGTACGACATATAAGTAGGCCTACTTATGTCGTACGTACGACATAAGTCTGACATTTAAGTCGTACGTACGACATACGTAGGCCTACTTATGTCGTACGTACGACATAAGTCTGACATTTAAGTCGTACGTACGACATACGTAGGCCTACGTATGTCGTACGTACGACATAAGTCTGACATTTAAGTCGTACGTACGACATATAACTCGTACGTACGACATATAACTCGTACGTACGACATATAACTCGTACGTACGACATATAACTCGTACGTACGACATATAACTCGTACGTACGAGTTAGCTGAAGTGAGAGAAAATAATTATTTTCACCGTGTCCCTTAGACAGCTTCGTACTATCCTACATGTAATGTATGTACGCTCGAATTATCCAGTTTGTAGAGATCAGTGGTACCAGGTACCAGTACAATATACACAGCAGCGTAGAATACATGCTGTATAAAGCTGCTCATAAATTTGTATCCCCTCTGGAATCTGAACCAATCGGAGTGTTCGCATAGAATTTGCTAGCGATTGTCATAGGTTGTGTACAAAACTGAAAACGAATTGTCCAAGTCGGTAATTTAACTTCGAACTCTGCAAATTGGGAACGAGGCAACCGCAACCTCCTCCGTGTATATACCGAGTGGACCGCTATTACCGACTTGGCACCAAGTCTACGCTTTTACGAGCTTTCTACTAATAGCTCTCAAATTGTAAAAAAATAATGTATAGAACGTGAAATAAAGCTTTGCTATATTATACAGAATAAAAAACATAAAAGTCTGAAAAGCTACGTAAACGCCCATAAAATTAGGTATAGGTGGTAGAATTTGTCATTATACCGGGGGTGGACGTTCATATCATGTATTGGCCAACTTGTTTAATGGTTGCTTAATGTTTAATGGTGCGAATTTCTGCAGGGTTTGAGGGCGATGATTCAAGAGCCCTTTAAACTGTGCGTGGCTCAAGATAAAGTAGAACCATAAAGCTGTATTAAATGAATTAAAACAGACGCAAACCACTTTACGCGCGTCATGTTACTGTTAGTTTTTAAAAAGTCACGCAAAATAAACTGCAGCGCGCAGATACGCACGCACATTTGCAATGTTTGCGCTCATTTGCTGATCATGCGTTTCGGTTTTGACGTCGGTAACGCACTATATAGAATACAAACACAAATATGCAGATAGCCGAACAAAAGCCGTACAATATGTTGAGGTTTCCATAGGTTTGTGCACAAACATGGATGCGCCTAGCATAATTTAATATAGCTCTATGGACCAGACACACATTTTCTTCATCGTCTTTGTCCGATAAATCTCTCTAAAATATCCAAATGATCTCGTCAAGCACATTAGCTACATGGAGCCTACCTTTGTAATTAAACACCTACTTTTGAAAACTGGAAATCCCACCGATTTATCAAAGGATTTTCATCCGTTTGTATATTGTTGGCTTCCATCGGTCGATGAGTGCCGCGATCGTGATTGGTCAATCGGTCGATCGTGATTATACTAGGAAAGTCGTGTCGGAGGTTTTTTTTGGGCCAAGATATTAAGTGTAAATATTTAAGATTTACACTGTGCATTTTTATTAAGTGAGAAAAAATGCATTTCACTGTGGTTCGTGGCGTAAATTTTTATGGTTTTTATTCAAAGCCCCTTTTCTCGAAATTAGATCGCGAGGCGGCGCGCTGTCAATTGTCCTGTTGTATATCTATATAATTTATTGAGCTACAACAATAATATTTGGTATAATTGGAAAGCTAATGGGCTGCTACTATGGTAAAACACGGCGTTTGTTTTCAACCTGCGCCAGGAAGTGGTTCTTATGTTGTTCTTGTTTTTGTTGCGATCGCCGTTCGAGCAATCGTTAATTGTTTTTAATAGAATTTCTGGGTTTTTTTCTGAACAATTACAGGATATCTAGCAAAATCCTTTTGCTGGATGCCTACAATCATTATTTACTTTTGAATAAGTAAGATATTTTCAAATAATTCGGTAGTAATTGATTTCGATATCAGCAAATGGTTTATCCTACCTTTAAATATATGTCAAAGTGTAAGGATTTGTACGCGTATACGACGATTGGCGGATTATAGATCTCTCTCAAAGACGGCCATCTTTAAGAAAACTGCAACTGCGTATTCGACGCAGTCAAGCACGCGTTGCGCAGTGTGGAAAATGCTCCAAACACGCGCGCTTGTTGGTCCAAATTCTAAACACGGCGTTACGCAATTTGACGCTTGTCAATAGAGTGTATTGCCATTTTGCAAAAGGCTTATTGCGGGCAAAGATTGCCGTTGCTATTTTCAATAGGAGGCGGGTTTCAGACATAACACGTCATGCTTTATATGGATCTCCGTGTAATATCTGCTAGCTACAGGTGTGATATGAACATCAAACTCCTATTTTCAAATTAATTGATACCGACTTATTAAAAAGTATCTTACTTATTTGAAAGTAAATAACGATTGTAGGCATCCAGCAAAATGATATCACTAGATATCCTGTAATTTTTCAAACAAATAGATTGCGAAAAAAACAAGAACAACATAAAAACAAATGGCCGACGCCGGTTGAAAACGAATGCCGCCTGTCTTCTTTTTCTCAGCATCCATGATTGTAAAACTTCGGACAGGTCAGCTAAACGATATTTACTATAACATATAAGCCCCCATTTCAAATCCATCTATTCGTGATCTTTCAAGCAATTACCAATGGTGTATCCTACCTTTACGTTACATCAACATCAACTAGCGCGGAAACAATATCAACATACATAGCTAAGAAACAGCTGAAAATGGCTCGAAACAAAACGACAAATGTCATAATTGACGGTTATGATGAACTATTTTCAAAATTAACCCCTCCCTCGCAAATCCCGGTAATAGTTCACTGGTCGTCTTATTTTTGTTCGTGTCATCATATATTCCTAATCCCCCTTCTTATCGATTAACCCATTTATCCATGATCTCATCTAGTTCCAGACACACCTCCCTCTCATGATCCTCGGCGAGGTTTACCGATCTGATCATCGATGATGATCATGATCCTCCGTCGGAAAATTAGGTTAAATACGCATTCTGCGCTATACTCGCGTATTGGCGTAGGTTCGAACCATGGATTATTGAACAGTGAGAACGAGTGATATAAAAAATAGTAAAAACAAGAGTCGGAAATTGAAAAAGTAATAAAAAAAAGGTAATCAGACGATATTAGTTGCCGTATTAAAAATTGAGGGGAAAAGGTGAAGTTCGTACATGGTAATGGCTTTCCATATTTACATTTCATAATTACAAATTGCATTTCTAAATTTAATACAGAAAAACACCTTTACTTTATCCTTTTGAAAAACAATTGTTGATAATGATCCATAATAACAATAAGAGTACTTCGCCTCCTAATTTGAATTAGGTTTCAATAATGTTGGCAATCATGGCATTTTTGAAATACTTGGGTGTTTTCGGCCAAATTCACTTATAGAGTTTTAGACTACAAAGTCTTACATAATAGTCTAATAATGAGACTGTTTTATAGTGCCCGCCATGCTTAGCTCTCCATTTGTTATGTACATGTATATAGGCACTTATTAACCGCTAACAATTTTCATTTTTATATGAATTCAGTTGGGCTTGGAATTGCAATTGTAATGAAGTGCTTAATAATCACTTACATTTAGTGTCGTCCAGATTGCCTGGTTTACCACGGCACTCGGTTCTGAAAGCCGCAAATGTCTTGTCACGAAGCGTGGTCAGATTATCACCGACATCAGCCTTGATCTTGGCGCTACACATCTTCCCTCGTACGGGTTGCAAAGAGAGGAAACTAAGAAACCCAAAAGCTAAAACCAACACCAACATTTTACGCGGGTTTTTCATTTCCAGCCAACATGTCATCACTTTGGTATCTGCGTCAAAACAGAAACCGCACCACTTCCTGGTACGGTATGATGAGCATTGATCACGTCTACACAATTAACGTTTGTCGTCTTAGGTTTCCACAGTAACCGTAACAATAGCTATTGTGTGAAATTGGTTCGCTTGGAAGTCAATTTATTAAATGTCGCTCAACAGCCAAACTGCGTTTTAATATCGAGATACTCTAACGATTAGCGTCTTTTGTTTGCCTGTAGGTAATAAACTGGCGGGTTTCATTTCTGGACATCACCCCGTGTTTGCCTAGTTGCCTAGTTTGTATTGATAAGAATTGAGGTTTTCCCCTCGTGATACCTGTTCCACGTCAGCGTGTTTTTTTAGCGAAACGTTACTCATCCTTGGTACGGTGCGCATTTAATTACAAATGTATAAACAAATCTCATGCGGTTTAGTCAAGTAATCATAACGAATGTATGCTGCGATAAATTTTCCAAAATGGTAAAACTAAAACTAACCAAAAACTGTTTGAAGAATGTTGAACCACGGGTAAAACTCCATGTTTG
Organism: Crossaster papposus; assembly: GCA_037893245.1. NCBI lineage: Eukaryota > Metazoa > Echinodermata > Asteroidea > Velatida > Solasteridae > Crossaster > Crossaster papposus. The sequence goes on from JBAIAA010000061.1 coordinate 485,479, forward strand.
TTCTTGAATAGATGAAGCCCCCAAATTATGTAAACTAACACTAACACTAAATATTTAACTGACTTCACGTTTTCTGAAGGTAACGGGGGTCGGTTGAATGGTGGTTAGACCGAACAACGGAAACACGTCGTTTTAAGTATTAGCGAGGTAATTGGCTGGGGTTCTTCAAACAACATTATATATATGCAGCATCGTTTTCAGAAGGTAAATAATAAGCACGGTTTGTTTAATGGTGGTTAACTAATCAACGCTCGTTCGTTTGTACAATCCCTCGTGTACCGGACTTTAGGTGGTGTTAGGAGAGTACAGTATTAATGACATGTACCCTTTGTGGTTACAAGTGATCAATGTGTAATGTGGGGATCGGAACCAAATCAATTGTTGTGTGGGACTGATAATCACTCGGACACTAGGCCGAATACATACAAAATAGCAATTAATTTTTTTCTAGGATTTACTTAAGTGGGATTTTTGTATCAATTACCAACGATTGCCGGCAGGCAATTATTGCAAGAACCTCACTTGTCAAACACTGCCCCCCAATTTATTAAATTTAATATGTCCACATTTTATTTGAAACATTGGGGCCTAAGGTTACATCTCCGTGAATGTTGCAAACCGACTAGTCCGGTTAATTTCCTGACCGTCTACACTCGTCGTGAAATTATTCGCGACTAGTCGTGAATTTATTCGCGACTGGTCGTGAATATTTTTGCGACTGGTCGTGAATATGTTTGCGACTAGTCGTGAATAACTCGCGACTGGTCGTGAATATTTTTGCGACTAGTCGCGAATAAATTCACGACCAGTCGTGAATTTTGTCGCGAATATTTGTTCAGTATCTTGGAAGGTATTTACCAAACTGGCGACAGAGGGCGTTCGGTGGCATGCAGCGCGCGCAACATGAACTTCGTGCATTAATAAAGCATAGCGGGATGCCGCGCTTCGCGCGGCACCCGCTAGCTGGGTGGTGGAATCGTAACTTATAGATACACCTTGTTGACGTCTTAAAAACATAATGGATTGTATGACCAAAAAACTGCGAAACGTAGGGAGTAGAGTACCAGCTAGGTGTGTGTATAAACTTGCTTGTTTGTCATTCCATGATGCTTTTCAAATGTATCGAAAAAGTTTGTTTCATGTTTCAAATAGTTGTACATCAATCAGAATGTTTTCGATTAAAGGTATTACTTGATCCAATAATTGGCCACTACATACAGTGCAAAGTCATGCCGACAGGCAGCATCAAGGATGTACGCCAATATTATCTCAATAGACGCAGAAAAGAACCGTTTAGTGAACAAAAATGTTACCAGTCGCGAATGCATTATTATAAATTATATAGTTGGGAAATAGCGAAAATATGTAGGTCCCCGACGACGCAGTTGTAAATGGGATCTGAAATTGAATAGTGCTATAGGTAGAAAATATTACCAGTATTCATAACAGCTAAAGAAAGGATACAACTGGGACATTCCAAATTTAAAACATTAAATGTTGTGAAACGTAGATTTATCAACAAATAGGAAATTAAAATAGTTGCATTAATGTTATGACTAACCACGACCATGTATGACTTTCCAGATTTTAGTAATTAAATTGTAATACCAATTTAGGGGTATTAAATGGTATTGAAAATGTTATAGGAATTGTATAGCAATTTTATAGGATCATTATGTCCTTTATGTCGTTAAATCATTTAGTTATAAAATCGAATAGGCCTTTGCACAATTATTTAGCTCTTGCAGGGTGGGTTTATTAGAACGGCCCTTTTTATGTGGTTCTCATTCCCGACCGACCCTATTTTTGTTGTATTAAACAAATTGCAAACAACTTAAAATGAATAGTAAATTTATACAATACGGCTATGTGTTACATGCTAGCTATTGAACATGATTAGTTTATACACAAATATGGAGTACCTGAATAACAATCAGTTAAATCCCATAAGATGAGAGGATGCATTTATCCTGTCCCTAATCAATGATGTTTATAGTAAATACCTTACTGGTATGGCGTGACTGCCACTACAGCCAAAATATTCGTGAGCTGCATTGTGCAAAAGTCAACTGGGTCTTGCAAAAAATTGATTATTTGTATGCAGTGATATCAATTTATGATAAACACACTGCATTAAAATTGGAGATAATATATACGCACTCCTCATTTTATTTATCCATCTAATCATTTTGTATGTACATTACCTGATAATTTGTTTTCGTCATGTCCTAAATACACTTCGTACTACATGTACTAAATTACCACGTTGATGCGATTATGCAAATCGTTTTTTACTAACCAGAAACGAGGTGGCGCCCTTCCCCGGATGAGCACTAGCTGGCTCGCTATACACACTGTACTAATTACTTCCTAGTTGATAACGTGTCTTGATCAATAAGCCATCTGCGCGTGACCCCGAGTTAAATTTGAACAACATCTGGTACATTGAACTCTTGCCGAGATAGACAAAGTCTGAATCTCAAATCAGTCGTCTTTCTCACTTTGGCATATCTTTCTTAAACTGACTTGCTCACACAGCTTGGCACATTTAATTTTAAAATCTCCAGACCAAAGACACTGTTGCTATATCGCGGGGCAAGTCCACTGACCTCTACACATGGAAAGATCATAATTGTTTCACACTTCGGCGCGAACTGGAAGTGCAACATGGCGGACCCACGACGTCACTTTGAGAGCCAATGAAATGTCCAGGTGTAGAGTTCAGTGGGTACGGTACGTATGACATAATGTTTATAAATACAAAATGTACTGTAAATCCACTGACCTCTACACCTGGACATTTCATTGGCTCTCAGAGTGACGTCGTGGGTCCGCCATGTTGCACTTCCAGTTCGCGCCGACTTCAAGCGTTAGCACAGCAGAATATGGACAACGGTCCTTCCAGGTGTCAGTGGGCAAGCCTTACGCAAGCAACCCTTAGCTCCAGAATGTATACCCAGCACGATATGTATACCCAGCACGATATGTGGCAGAGGGGTACCCCCTCTTATTCCTATACTTTATACGCACTCAACACTATTGTAACCTAACCCATCCCCCCTTTAAACCTAAAAGGAATTCCTGAGATTCCGGGAACACAATGGTCAACACAAAAGAGGGGGGGTTTTCTCTGCCACATATCGTGCTTCATATGACGATATGTGGCAGAGGGGTAGCCTACCCCCATCTTATTCTTATACCTTATACACACTCAGCACTATTGTAACCTAACCCATCCCCCCTTGAAACCTAAAAGGAATTCCTGAGATTCCGGGAACACAATGGTCAACACAAAAGAGGGGGGGGGGGGGTTTCTCTGCCACATATCGTGCTTCATACGCTAGAATGGTCTGGTGGCTTTGTGCCATTCTCACCCATTGTGAACAATGTAAAGGTGCTGAATGTCTGTTACGTTACAATGCAAAAGCTTGCCCTGAATTATGTGATATAGCAACAGTGTCTTTGGTGTGGAGAATTTAAAGTTAAAATGTGCCAAGCTGTGTGGGCAAGTCAGTGTACCAGATATTCAAATTTAACTCGGGGTCACGCGCAAATGGCTTTATTGCACGCACAATCTTCGAATCACTTTACTGCGTAAGCAACTTGCCTTGAGCAGTTGAGTAGTCGACTTATTATTATGTTGAAACCCAAAGCATTGACGGAGGTCCCGAGGCAGGCAAATACAGGAGGAATTCAAAGTTCTCTAATTTCCAGCTCTATCTTAGCTCATGACACATGTGACGCGACGTGGATAATGGAATTTGTGTTTAAAAAACATAATTTTGTCCAGTTTTTATGACTAAAACAAATCTAACATCAGGTCGCAAATTTAAAGACAAATTACACCAGACGGAAGTTCACGGAACAATAGAATAATCCAAATTTTGGCGAAATATTAAGATGCTACGATAAAGTTAACCTACATGCCGAGTTTGAGGCCAAATGATTTGGAATAAATGGAATAAAATGGAATAAAATATCTAACTTTGTCCAGTCAAGGCGGTATGACTAGTCTACCTCTAGAAAGTATTATGGGGCCCCCGATGATAGTTCTAGAGGCAGGGCAGGGGTATACACAAAATACAGTCTACTCACTAGAACGGACTCTTAATAGTATATGCTAGCTAATTCTGCAGACTATACACAATTGCCCTTTTTTTTCTAATCGTGAATCAGCAGTGCTAATCGGAGGTCTATTTAATTCTACACAATAGTTTACCTGCCTCGTGTAGACTCGGTATAGCCATGAAGGAATAAATGGCATGCATATCGCCACAACGCAACAGTCCGCCCAGCAGAGGTGTCAAATCACAGGAGTAGTTTTCCCTCGCGCGCGGTGGGGCAGAACACGGTCCGCGGACTCGCGCTGGCTGCAAGAAAGAAACCACGAACAGCTAGCTACCGCTTCATTATGTCTGATCTCACCTACAAAGTTAAGTACTACACTAGTAACCTAATTGCACTGCTGCTTTGTTCGGGCTCCAGAATCGATACTAGGTTTAGATATGGGATAGATTCGAGCATAGAAACCAGAGTCCGAACAGACAAACAACTGGAGGGTGGATGGTAAAGAAGAAGAAAAAAAAAATGTAACAGCTGCTGTCCATTAGAACCTGGGCACATATAAAGAAGTACACATAATGTATAACTTGTACCGACCTGCTTTACCTTGTCGTTCATCCACTCCTCGACCAGACTTAACACTGACAGTCTCTTATCTTGCGCCCTCACGCGCCGCAGTGCAAATGGTAACCTAATTGCACTGCTGCTTTGTTCGGGCTCCAGAATCGATACTAGGTTTAGATATGGGATAGATTCTTCGCTACGAACCAAGCCTACGAAGCCTCTCCCATTCTCGCAATATCTCGCCCCAATATCACCCATACCTCACCCGAACCTCACCCGAACCTCACCCGAACCTCACCCGAACCTCACCCGAACCTCACCCGAACCCCGTTACCCTTGGCACGTCACACGTACCGAACGTCACGCGTACCGAACGTCACGCGTACCGAACGTCACGCGTACCGAACGTCACGCGTACCGAACGTCACGCGTACCGAACGTCACGCGTACCGAACGTCACGCGTACCGAACGTCACGCGTACCGAACGTCACGCGTACCGAACGTCACGCGTACCGAACGTCAACTTTCCATTCAGTAAAGCGGAGAACTCCAGGCCCATCTGATGGCGCTTTGCCGTAAATACTAACGTATGTTTCGACCGACGCGGTGGAAATACGTACACAGAAAACCAACCTATATTGTATGTCGCCCCTCGACGACGGGGGCGTGCGTAGCCATTCGGACTGTCGGTGCAAACTGGATAGGCCGAAGCGGGAGCTATGGAGTGCAAATTTCGATACTGCAGGACCAGCTCCCGGGATATAAAATCCGATATTTGGGAGCTGCACGATGCAGTTTGATACTGTGAGTGGCGAGAGGGCGGATAGACCTACATGTCGAGGCCACAAAAGCTGGTAGTTACTAGGGCGAGGAATACTACCTAATGAGCGACAGTTCGAACCATCCGGCGCAATTACGACCTTTGAGATATCTAAAATATAGGCCTATAAGCACATTTTCCCTGCATCACGGTGCCAACGAGCGTCGATGACGGGCATATTACTGGGGTCTCGTGTCGTCACACCTCGCTTAGACTCCAACCTCGCTTTCGGGAACATCTCGATAGACTTGCAGACGCCAAACGAACACGGGAAGCAAAATAGCGTGGAACTGGGGAATGCGTTCTGAATAAACCTACAAGACCTCCCCATACCTGAAACGCTGTTTATTTAGTTGATAAATTGATTTTGCAGATGAGATTTACACAGCCGCAAATATGCGCAGAACAAAAAAATGCTGCGTGTGGGACTTTTCTTGTCGCCGGGTTGCATGCACAATGCGCCTTATTTCCTAAAATTTCCCCTCCGTGGGTGAATGCCTACCCTAATAACTTTGTTTGTTATTATTTATTTTATTGATATTATTGTTATTACCACACTCGGGCATCCTCACACACTCTAACAGATACAAATATAAAGAAAAAAGTTGTTTCATTCTCAGGAACGCCATGTGATGCTAATATCCTATAGAAATACAGGGTTACTGGCCCCCCACGATGACCGTTGGGAACAAGCAGTTTTGCAGCACGGCTGAACTAATGGACTTGTGGACAGTTGCTAACCCGTTGACACGCAATTTTCGCCAGGATTGGCGACCATGGAAACAACAAATTCCTCTACATATTTTCTGAGCAATGACATAACATAAGAACGTTTCTGCCGCAGCCTGTCTCGGTGCAAGCCTTGAGGAGCTCCAGGCGCCTATGCTTGTGGACGTCCAGTGCCAATTTAACCTGCAATTGCATGGGATAAAATAAGCTGAGTGGTTATTTGCACGTGTCTTTAAAGGGGGGGGGGGGGGGGGGGGGGGGCGAATCGGCGCAAAAATAACCGAATGCGGCCGTGGCAAAGTTTCTGTTTTTTTTATTTTTTTATATCTGCCTACCGCCCACAAACTGGAATTCAATCTCAATATTCATGTTTTGTTCAGTCTAAGGATTTGACAAAATAAGCAATTTCATGTCCATAACCATGCCGCCAAGCTTGCGCGATGCAAGCAAGATTACCGGCTCGATTTTGAAGGATCTTCGTCGGTCTTGGGGCCCACCAATGCGAATTTGATCCTGAAATTCATGACTTGAGGCGTGAAAACAGAAAATAAATCTAAATATTCGTGGCCTCCATCAATTTTTGCGTACTATGCAGAAACGAATTCAATCGTAATAATCACGGGCGTTGCTTTTATTTCCGGCAAGCAAACAGGAATTTATTCTCAATATTTACGGCTCTGTCCCTGTTTTCGGGCATGCAAACACAAATTCAACCTATTTAATTAATATCCGTGGCCCTATACCTTGGATTTCAAGCATGCAGACAGGAATGTAATCTCAATATACACGGCACTTGGTATGTTGTGGTTTTGAAGAAAAGTGATTTTGTGTATACATTTCCAACGATTTCCGGCAGGCAATCGCCAAAAATAAAATTCCAATACGGTTGGCCATTGGTAAATGGGTGCAAGCTAACTAGGCCGGAAAACCTGATAATTCCCTGGCGTCTATACATTGAACCGTTTCGTCTGAAGGAAGTCAAAAAACCAAGAACAGCATTTTTGGTTTTTGTCCAGCATCTATAAACACAAAGCTCAATATCAATTTGACTGCAGGCTCAACGCGCGTTGGCGTTGGAAAACAACACCACGTCCGTTATAGGTTACACGGTCTAAACAGACGAAAATTTAACTTTGCAACTGGCGCTACGTTTTATAAGCTGAACTGGCGCGCACGTGCATGTTAAGCAATTACATTATCAATCTATCAAAAGGTTAATGTCCTTTGCCCTGTATTTTTTCGTGCGATGTCTCATTCAAAACCTCAAAATAAACGCAATGTTAGAAAATTATCAATTCGATTTGAAAATCAATATTTCAGGGTGCAACCCCCAAAGGCACGGACACACTTAAAATTAACGAAGCTCAACAGTTCCACCTTTGCACAACTTTATTCTAAATTGCTTAACTCTCACTGAAACGAGCAGGACTTCATTTTCAATTTACATGGCCCCTCCTCTGTTTAGCGGCATGCAAACAGGAAATAACTCAATAATCATGGCCCTGCCTCTGTTTTTAGGCGTAGAGACAGGAACTCAATATCAATGTCTGCCTGTTGTCTCAGGCATGCAAACAGGAATTAATCTAAATATTCATGGCCTCGCCTCTGTTATCAGGCAAGCAAATAGGAATTCAGTCCCAATAATCATGGCCCAACCTCTGTTCACTGGCATGCAAACAGGAATACAAACTTAATATTTATGAACCTCCCTCTGTCTTCAGGTATGCAAACAGGAATTCAATCTAAATATTCGAGGCCATGCCTCTGTTTTAGAGCATACAAACAGGAATACAATCTCAAAATGTATAGCCCTGCTTCTGTTTTCAGGCAGGCAAACAGGAATACAATCTCAATATTTATGGCCCTGTCTCAATATCCAGGCATGCAAACAGGAATACACACTAATATTCGAGGCCCCACGTTTGTTAACGGGCATGCAAACAGGAAAACAAACTCAATATTCAAGGCCCCACCTCTGCTTTCTGGCATGCAAACAGGAATACAATCTCAATAATCAAGGCCCAACCTCTGTTTTCTGGCATGCAAACAGGAATACAATCTCAATATCCAAGGGCCCACCTCTGTTTTCTGAAATGCAAACAGGAATACAATCTCAAAATTCAAGGGCCCGCCTCTGTTTTCTGATATGCAAACAGGAATACAATCTCAATATTCAAGGGCCCACCTCTGTTTCCTGAAATGCAAACAGGAATACAAACTCAATATTCGAGGGCCCACCTCTGTTGTCTGATATGCAAACAGGAATACGATCTCAATATCCAAGGGCCCACCTCTGTTTTCCGAATTGCAAACAGGAATACAATCTCAAAATTCAAGGGCCCACCTCTGTTTCCTGAAATGCAAACAGGAATACAAACTCAATATTCGAGGGCCCACCTCTGTTGTCTGATATGCAAACAGGAATACGATCTCAATATCCAAGGGCCCACCTCTGTTTTCTGAATTGCAAACAGGAATACAATCTCAAAATTCAAGGGCCCGCCTCTGTTTTCTGATATGCAAACAGGAATACAATCTCAATATTCAAGGGCCCACCTCTGTTTTCTGAAATGCAAACAGGAATACAAACTCAATATTCGAGGGCCCAGCTCTGTTGTCTGATATGCAAACAGGAATACAAACTCAATATCCGAGGGCCCACCTCTGTTGTCTGATATGCAAACAGGAATACAATCTCAATATTCAAGGGCCCACCTCTGTTTTCTGAAATGCAAACAGGAATACAAACTCAATATTCGAGGGCCCACCTCTGTTGTCTGATATGCAAACAGGAGTACAATCTCAATATCCAAGGGCCCACCTCTGTTTTCCGAATTGCAAACAGGAATACAATCTCAAAATTCAAGGGCCCACCTCTGTTTCCTGAAATGCAAACAGGAATACAAACTCAATATTCGAGGGCCCACCTCTGTTGTCTGATATGCAAACAGGAATACGATCTCAATATCCAAGGGCCCACCTCTGTTTTCTGAATTGCAAACAGGAATACAATCTCAAAATTCAAGGGCCCGCCTCTGTTTTCTGATATGCAAACAGGAATACAATCTCAATATTCAAGGGCCCACCTCTGTTTTCTGAAATGCAAACAGGAATACAAACTCAATATTCGAGGGCCCAGCTCTGTTGTCTGATATGCAAACAGGAATACAAACTCAATATCCGAGGGCCCACCTCTGTTGTCTGATATGCAAACAGGAATACAATCTCAATATTCAAGGGCCCACCTCTGTTTTCTGAAATGCAAACAGGAATACAAACTCAATATTCGAGGGCCCACCTCTGTTGTCTGATATGCAAACAGGAGTACAATCTCAATATCCAAGGGCCCACCTCTGTTTTCTGAAATGCAAACAGGAATACAAACTCAATATTGGAGGGCCCACCACTGTTGTCTGAAATGCAAGGAATACAAACTCAATATCCAAGGGCCAACCTCTGTTTTCTGAAATGCAAACAGGAATACAAACTCAATATTCGAGGGCCCACCTCTGTAATCTGATATGCAAACAGGAATACAATCTCAATAATCGAGGCCCCACCTCTGCTTTCTGATATGCAAACAGGAATACAATCTCAAAAATCAAGGCCCCACCTCTGTTATCTGAAATGCAAACAGGAATATAAACTCAATATTTAAGGGCCCACCTCTGTTTTCTGAAATGCAAACAGGGATACAATCTTAATATTCGAGGGCCCACCTCTGTTGTCTGATATGCAAACAGGAGTACAATCTCAATATCCAAGGGCCCACCTCTGTTTTCTGAAATGCAAACAGGAATACAAACTCAATATTGGAGGGCCCACCACTGTTGTCTGAAATGCAAGGAATACAAACTCAATATCCAAGGGCCAACCTTTGTTTTCTGAAATGCAAACAGGAATACAAACTCAATATTCGAGGGCCCACCTCTGTTGTCTGATATGCAAACAGGAATACAATCTCAATATTCAAGGGCCCGCCTCTGTTTTCTGAAATGCAAACAGGAATACAAACTGAATATTCGAAGGCCCAGCTCTGTTGTCTGATATGCAAACAGGAGTACAATCTCAATATCCAAGGGCCCACCTCTGTTTTCTGAAATGCAAACAGGAATACAAACTCAATATTGGAGGGCCCACCACTGTTGTCTGAAATGCAAGGAATACAAACTCAATATCCAAGGGCCAACCTCTGTTTTCTGAAATGCAAACAGGAATACAAACTCAATATTCGAGGGCCCACCTCTGTTGTCTGATATGCAAACAGGAATACAATCTCAATATTCAAGGGCCCGCCTCTGTTTTCTGAAATGCAAACAGGAATACAAACTGAATATTCGAAGGCCCAGCTCTGTTGTCTGATATGCAAACAGGAATACGATCTCAATATCCAAGGGCCCACCTCTGTTTTCTGAAATGCAAACAGCAATACAATCACAATAATCAAGGCCCCACCTCTGTAATCTGATATGCAAACATGAATACAATCTCAATAATCGAGGCCCCACCTCTGCTTTCTGATATGCAAACAGGAATACAATCTCAAAAATCAAGGCCCCACCTCTGTTATCTGAAATGCAAACAGGAATATAAACTCAATATTTAAGGGCCCACCTCTGTTTTCTGAAATGCAAACAGGGATACAATCTTAATATTCGAGGGCCCACCTCTGTTGTCTGATATGCAAACAGGAGTACAATCTCAATATCCAAGGGCCCACCTCTGTTTTCTGAAATGCAAACAGGAATACAAACTCAATATTGGAGGGCCCACCACTGTTGTCTGAAATGCAAGGAATACAAACTCAATATCCAAGGGCCAACCTTTGTTTTCTGAAATGCAAACAGGAATACAAACTCAATATTCGAGGGCCCACCTCTGTTGTCTGATATGCAAACAGGAATACAATCTCAATATTCAAGGGCCCGCCTCTGTTTTCTGAAATGCAAACAGGAATACAAACTGAATATTCGAAGGCCCAGCTCTGTTGTCTGATATGCAAACAGGAGTACAATCTCAATATCCAAGGGCCCACCTCTGTTTTCTGAAATGCAAACAGGAATACAAACTCAATATTGGAGGGCCCACCACTGTTGTCTGAAATGCAAGGAATACAAACTCAATATCCAAGGGCCAACCTCTGTTTTCTGAAATGCAAACAGGAATACAAACTCAATATTCGAGGGCCCACCTCTGTTGTCTGATATGAAAACAGGAATACAATCTCAATATTCAAGGGCCCGCCTCTGTTTTCTGAAATGCAAACAGGAATACAAACTGAATATTCGAAGGCCCAGCTCTGTTGTCTGATATGCAAACAGGAATACGATCTCAATATCCAAGGGCCCACCTCTGTTTTCTGAAATGCAAACAGCAATACAATCACAATAATCAAGGCCCCACCTCTGTAATCTGATATGCAAACAGGAATACAATCTCAATAATCGAGGCCCCACCTCTGCTTTCTGATATGCAAACAGGAATACAATCTCAATAATCAAGGCCCCACCTCTGTTATCTGAAATGCAAACAGGAACACGATCTCAATATCCAAGGGCCCACCTCTGTTTTCTGAAATGCAAACAGGGAAACAATCTTAATATTCAAGGGGCCACCTCTGATTTCTGATATGCACAACAGGAATACAAACACAATAATCAGGGCCCCACCTCTGTTTGCTGATATACAAACAGGAAAACAAAGTCAATATTCGAGGGCCCACCTCTGTAATTTGATATGCAAACAGGAATACAATCGCAAAAATTAAGGCCCACCTCTGATTTCAAGCAAGCAAACAGGATTGCAATCACAAAATTCAAGGCCCGTATACCTCTGTTTTCTGAAATGCGAACAGGAATACAATCTCAATATTCATGGCCCTGCCTCTCTGATAATAATTTATCCAAACAGCTCAACAGCGTGATTCCTCTATAATTATCAGTGTCGCCAAGCGAAAATGTTTTATATAGCGGTTTGATCATCATCAATACACCATTATGTTGGGATTAAACCAGTAGTTAATATCAAATTAAACAGAGATACAATAAGTGTGATCATTGGCTCAGGACAATGTTTAAGAAATTCATTAATAAATAAATCAACGTCAGCAGCTTTATTATTTCAGGATTTCCTTATTTGGACCAAAATTTAATATTCTAGTGAAACACTTGTTTGTTTCCTCATTTACCGATTGATCGATTTTTCTGGGATCAATGCCATTGGATATGATATTTTTCGGTTGGACCTAACCCAATTTTTCTTTTAAATACTCAAATAATGCTTCTAATGCAATATTTCTCAGTTTATCTTTACCCTGATTGCTGGCATCATTAATAATTGTCCAATACTCCCTTGGGTTAGTGCTGTAAGTGTCCTTATTTTATTATTGAGTTTTTACTAAAGTCATGTTTAGTTTATTGATGAGCTTCTTATATTTTTTACTAACATATTTAAGTTTGGCTTGAGCTTCAGGCGAATTGATTTTGTTAATCTCATATTAGTTTTTAAATACTCAGATCTGGCTTTTTAGCGGTCACTGTTAAACCACGGTTTATATTACACTGTTTACTTATTCTAGTTTGAAAAGCAGAATTCAAAAATTGAGCGCACAAGTGACTGGTGGTGTCACCCATATCAGAATGTGCAATTTGCAGAGATTAATATTTTACCACTTGCTTGCAATTTCATAATTTCGTCTTCATCAAATGCATTTTTATATTAAACAGAAAAAGTCGAATCCCAATTAGTTTTTGTGGTAGTTTGTGTATCTACAATTGGCACTTGCTCCTTACGTCTATCTATCTGCTGATGACACATATTTTAATTGAGTGGTAACTGAAATTGGGTTATGTTTGACCAACAAGAACACATCGAAATTACCAACAGTATAATTTGTAATTTGAGGGAACAGCTCAGTAGAAACGATAACATAGTCAATCGTGCTTGAGCTACTGCAGGTAACCCTGCCTATGATTTAATAGCCATCTGCATGTTCGTACATTAACAATATGCAAATCAAGATTTTTACAGAGGTTGATGAGATTATAACCGTTATTATTTAGGCAAGAATCAGAGTTACACCTAGTCGTTGATATACCAAGAGATTATAATTCGTCCTTGGCACTAAATAAGCTGTCATTTCCTAACTCAAATCCAACTACAGAAGCGACCGAATCATCTAATGTTACAAAGTCATTTAGATTACCTGGCCTGGCATTAAAATCTCCTATCAGACACAAAGTAAACATTGTACTTACATTTTATAATAATACAGTCGTCTGCAATTTTATCAAAATTATCTTTAGTATGATATTTTGACCTACATGAGGCACATAGACCGCACCAACAACAAATTCATATTAAAATGCCTTTTTATCAATATGAAAATATCCGTCACTGGACACGACTCGCAAAATGACGGACTGGCCGACTTTTGGCCATCAAATACTATTTTTACCTGCGTTTGTACCGAAATAAAAAGGCGTGGCATACGCAACTCTATTATCGGGCGACATAATTAGCCATCATAGGCAAGCGAAATGAACGCAAATGAACTATGCTAAGCTGAGAAAAAGACGTCCGTTCACGGGTTGCGATACTCGAGACTGCGAAGAGACTTTCCGACAACGGTGGTGCAAATACTACACAACTTTTAACCCGACGGGAAAAAACACGTATGTTATGTTACGTCCCTGCACGTAATGTTGCAAATTAACATCCGAAAGTTAACATTTCCCCAACCAAAAACATGCGACTTGCTCGACCAGCACTACTTGTCGTGCAATGATTCAATGTACATGTAGTGTGTGCATCAGTACAGGCAAAAGACTCCAAGACTCCGTTTGCAGCTCCATCTATTCAATGCACCTGCCAGTGAGATAAACAACAATGCTTTGAGAATTACCACAGTTAAAAGTAAGCCTGCTCGAAACATAACATAATTACACAATAAAAGGGATCAAACGCCTCAGTAGCAATGTGGCTCATATCGCCATAGCATAACTAAAGTATTTGAATTATTTTTCCGCAAATGGGATTTCGTGACTGCATACCCCGTTCTTCCTTTGAATCGATATAAATGTTAAATTCACAAGACTAAACCATTTACAATGAATAGACATGGCTGCCGAGGTGTGAATTTACTGCCAGTCAGGGCAGTCAGCTGTGCAGAGCCTTCCGGAAGTGCCCTCTTTTATTTGCTATGTATGCGTGTCTCCCGTTAATTATTTTTGCGACATTTGTATGCAACAAAAAGGCTGATAATACTAGTATCGTCTTTATTGTTTAGTGAGATTATTCAAGTTTTCATCAACATTTTATTTTGTGGTCGGTAAAAAATACCCTTTTACTTTACTAAACAAAGTTGTGCAGAAGAATGCGACAGTTTGGAGACGAACAAGATATGTTATTTAGTTACCTATCTTCAAAATGTGTGGTTCTTTTATTTACCTCAAACACTTACGAACACTCAAAATGTCGTCCATTCCAAAAGCAGGCTCACAAAAATAATGCCGCTCAAAAAGCACATAAATGCCTCAATTCTACTGTCCTCCAATACCAAAACAATCTAGCACCTTGATCCAACATGCGTTGCTATACTAAACTCAAGATACCTCTGTAATTCGCATGTCGGAACCCCTGCTCCACACCAGAGCAAAGGCGCTCGACAATCGTAAACAAACATCACATGCAAAACGTGAGCATAAAGCAAAGTTATGCAACAACACGCACGTGTATACAATATAATTTACGTGAATTAGGTCCATTTGAAAAACAGACACTTCGCGATTCTAGTTAATTTGTTTTTTGTTTAACTTTTCGGTGAAAAAGAACATGACCTAATTCCGAGGGGCATACCTCCGCGGCTACGAGGCCGTCAACCCGCACAAAACTTCGCAGCGTACCTCATTAATGACTACGCTGCAATCTGACTGGCATAATGCGATAGCACACACCAGCCTCCAGGATTTCATTCCCCTAGTATGAAATGGCACCGGGGTCCCAACATTTAGATTAAACGGGCTTTCCTACAGAAATGTAGCGGAAATATATTATTTCAACACAGAATTCCAATAAAACTGAACAAGCATTATAATCAGCTGGGTAAAGGTTTATGAAGGGAATGCTTGTCGCCCTTGTAAATAAACGTGTATTATACCCACCTAACACCAGGAGGGGCTCGATAAGACTGCTATCCTCGCTAGGTCTCAATTAAACCTAAAAATCAGATTTGCAGAAAAACAACCCCCGAAATAGAGAAATCACCGAAGATCACCGATTGCATAAAGAACACAATACGGCATTTCAAAACGGAGAAACAGACCCGTTTACCAAAACCAGAAATTAAATAAGTGAATTTGTCGGGGACATTTATTTGGAAACAAAAGCCGACAGGTGTCCAGCGGGACATCATAGAAAAGCTGCACAAACAGCTACACAAACATGCGAGCTATAGGGATGCCCATACACCGGCATATGCCTGTTATGTAACCAACTGCATTATACTGGACATGTACACTTCGCATGGCAATTTATACGTAAAGATGCATTATATGAATTCAATACAAATGTGAATTTTTAAAAATGCGATAGGAGATGTACCTCTTACTGGCGAATATATATATATATTGCTGAAAACGTATGCAAACGTTAAGTAGCACGAATAAAATAACTACGTTATTAAACCCACATTTCTGGCCCTATTCTTAAACAAGTAGGCCGGCGGGGGACGATGGATAAACCATTGTGGTGCTTTCACATTCCATTGCCACGCATCAGTGCGGCCACTCCCTATAGCGCAAATTGTGGTCTTCGGTACGAAGGCTCTATGCCGCCAAGCATGGCAAGCCTCAAACCTACATGCTAGGGCACCCACGGGACATATTCCAAACTCTGCCGAAGCAAAGGCAACACGTGAGGTAAAACAAGAATACCTGCGCGTTTATAAGAATACAATTATCTCAGAGCTCGGCTCCATAAACCATTTCGACACGCCCCTTTTCGAGGAGGGTTCTTCAGTTTCAGCTGCGCCAAATCAAATAAGTGGTTTGATCCTACCTCATTTCTCCATACAATCCAAGAAAGAGTCCTCAAACTAGCACAGGTGTCCAATCTCGCAAACACAAGCGCGATTGACTTTTACTGGGATGGAAAACCTTCCCAGAAATGATCTCTCTTGAATCCTGGATTGCTGCCACGACGCGGTGTAAAACACGGCCCGGGTGGCCATCGGTCTGGACAGACGCGAAGACATGGAACGTCATGCCATGACGAAACCAGACTTAACACTGACAGTCTCTTATCTTGCGCCCTCACGCGCCGCAGTGCAAATAGTACCACGCACTCGCTGTCGCACCGTGATGTTGGCCACAGTGATGATAATGAATGACGATGAACTAGTCGACATGACAAGGGTGGCGCTGTGCATTTTGCGCGCATGGATATGTGTACTTGTGATGAGTACAATCACTACACCAAAATGAATACGTGCCCGTGTGAAACAACGCAAAATCAGACAGAAACAGCGCTCAGGGGTAGGGTGGCAATGTATTTTTCAATGAAAATTTCACTGAAAAGCCCCTTAGGGCCGATCCCTTTTCAATTTTACTATGGTTGACTGACTAAAAAAAATTACATTCAACTCTCCAAAACACCCCTAAAAATGGTCGTCAATCTCCGGGCCCAGGTCTAAATATAACCCCCCTCCCCCCCCCCCACCCCCTCCCCGCCTTTATGCCAAATATACCCGCATGTTGGTATTTGTTGTTTAAAAAAAATCTTGATCTCCACAAACATTTCTTTAATCAGTCCCATTTATAGGCCACATGGACCTTTTATTTAAAACTATCTGAGGGATCACAACATATTAATGAGCTTCGCGCGTAATGTAATTCACGTGAATATTATGGTGTGGTGTACCGGCCTGATATGAGCACAGTCGTAGTCGTAAGCAAGTTATTACTGCACCCTCGAGCGATGCTTGGATTTGTGTTTGCAAAATTATGACGTTAGAATTTACAGGAATTTTCTTCTGCTCGATGTTACGCTATGTTTGTTTACAGCCAGTCGAAATACCTGATGATATTGACGGCTTTATCGGTTTGTTAGTTGTAATTCAATACACTATCATTGAAAAATAATAAAAAATGTGCTCCAAAATGCATTGTTAGACTGCGCAATAGCCGTAGCCTTGTTGCCATTTTGGGATTGAACCATTAACGACGTTCGGCTAATACTACATACGGGTATACGGGCAACTCGTAAACTGTAACATTAATAAATGACAATAATACATTATTTTTATTATTATTATTATTATTACTATTATTAGTATATTCATGCCATAAAGAACGATATCAAAATAAAGATGGGCATTGAGAAAACAACAGTTATAACAATCACTATGGTCAAAGACCTGTCACCCCACATCAAATTGTGAAAATAGCATTATAAAACTACAAATTAAAACATTAACATTGCACTTTATATAAGACTTTATACATATTCTAAAAAAACACGAAATAGAACAAGACAAGACTAATAACAAGACACGACACAATGCCCCATAAGTCAGGATACAAAAGCACACAACTAAACCAAACAAACAAAACAGGACAAGACAATGCACAACATGGGAAAAAACATAAAACAAGAAAATATACTGCAAGATAAAACAAGACAGGACAATCACAAAGACAATAACAACAAACAGCACGTAATTAAACAAGACAACAACAAACAGACAATAAAAAAATGAAGAAAACAATGAAAACAGTACATGGAAAATGTAATAGTGCTAACAACATTTTTAAAAACTTGTAAAAAAACACCAGTCAAAACCATTACCACATGTTGTCAAGTGGCCAGCCCGTTGTTCTTTGGATACATAGCGTAATTTATTATAACTCTTTGTAATATACTCCTGACCACCAAACACTAGGCTCCTATGTTACACTTCGTTCGCCTTATCGATAGGTCAGACAGGATCAAAAGTAGGAGTTCCGCTATCTTTCCGTTCCCACTTCCGAATTTTGAAATCGTGCCTTAGGTGTCGAAAATACGTGCCTTTTAATATATTGTGCACTTAAAACAAATAATTAACCTTGTTTTCCCAAGGTTGATTTTGATAAATGTATTTATGAGAGGTAGTTAAAGTCCCCATAAACAAATTGCCACTACAATTTGTCTCGGTTAACAACAATTTCTGGGTACTCGGCAATTCCTAATGGACTTTAATATTGTCACCGTTTTCACGAAGAGCCACACGGGTCAACAATTATAATTGTTTTCGATTTCGATTTTGTTTAACTATTTTGCTTTAAAACACTGTATTAATGATGATTACCCAGCGTGTTAATTCTAAGTACTGGGTTCATGTAAAAATTCACCTCTCATGGAATCATGTGAAGGTTTACTTACTGCAAGTTTTGGCAGTTTTAAAAGAAGATAATCCTCTTCCGATTAGCACCGAAAACGCTTCAAGTTTTCTTCAAAATCCACGCGAGGCTCTTTCGTTCGTGAAAACGGTAGAACGACACCACATCGCTGTTATGTAGACCTACATGTTTTACGACAGAACTAAAACAGACATTAATATCAGTTTAGTACGGAAGACGGATAGTGCCACTGATACTGAGGAATATATTTTTTGCAAACGCGCTAGAATATTTGTTTGTACCATTTATCTGGGGCCGCCACTTCATTATCTGGCGGCCGCCACATAATATCTGGCGGCCGCCACATAATATCTGGCGATACTATTCGGGTATTGTCGCAAAATTCAAGTAATGGTCCTCACGTGTTATGTGGCGCTCGCCACATATTATGTGACTGCCGCCACATAATTAAGTGGCGGCCGCCAGATAGAAAGTACAACAAATATATTCTTGCGCGTTTGCAAACAATATATTCATCAGTATCCAGTGGCACTATCCGTCTTCCGTAGTTTGGCGATGTGAGTGTACGGTTTAATTGTTTATAGTTAAAAGTACATCTATGTGTGCCCTTCATGAATTCGTTACTCTAATTTTCCACCCGCCCGCTATTGGTTTCTCGGTATCTTGGTTTCTTCACTACGGTGACTTCCATAAGCACACGTGTGGAAATAACTGTGATGTTAACACGTCTCAGTCATCTACTACACTGTAAAAGTTTAAATTCCTGGCAGTTTAATGCACTGTAACAAATAAAATTGTAATTTTACGGGAAATTCCTGGCAGTTTGGACGCCAGTACTTTACTGTAAAAAAACCGGTGGAAAGCGTTAACAGGGTTTCTGACGGCTTTTGAAAGCTGCCGGATTACAATTCCTTTCCCCGTTAATGTACCTTGCTGTTCCTGTACAAATACAGGGTATAAACAAAATACAGTACGCTGCTGGAATTTAGCTAGGTTACTATAGTAACTGCAATTTTACAATTTACAACAGTGAGAACCAAACGTTTAAATAACTATTATTACACACTACCATACACCTTCTACAATAACCTACTTAACACCATACTGGATCCTGTCGTGGTTTAGTTTTATATTCAAATTTTCGTGCCATGGTGAACTCACGGTTTCACCATAAATATTTAAATATTTAAATACGAAAAGAAATGTCATGCAATTTTTCATTTATGTTTGCAACAAATCTAAATTTGATCATAGATTCGTTAGAATAATAATTATACATTTCGCTCAAGAAAGTGATTTTTGGGGACAAAACACCACAATTTAACATGAAATATTTCGTGAGTTCTGATTGGTTAGTTGCTGCGTAATACGATTCATGTAACAGTAGAATCGTTGTAAATAAACAACACTTTGTTGGTGTTGCTGTATATTTACACAAATATGTTGTATTTTGACAGTGTTCTTGTAAATTTATATAATCTTTGCATAAATTAACGTCCGCGTGATATTTTCAAGGCACACTACCGTAATTTTACGTTAAAAATCCGTTAAAAAATAAATACTGCTATTTTTTGGGTTTTTTACAGGTGAAAAACCGTTATTTTGCGGTTATTTGTTTACAGTGTGGGCGCCACTATATTTTAACAGGACGAAATGTGCCCGCCTTTTTCAACTTGTTATACATTACCCTCATTTCACCCGCATGCTTTTTGGTTTCTTAGGCACAGAATTGATCGAACACCCACTCCGCTGGTTCACGGTTCCAAGAACTTATACCAACGTATACCGGCGTTGATATGTTGCGACGATGATGCGAAGCGGCGTCCCACTCCAGGAAAGCCTCCTCCTGTCCTCCTTTGCCGACGGTCACCACGCCCCGTTTGTACTCTACCCAGAAGGGGCGACGTTCAGTGCCATTGACGATACCTGCCTCGTGATGTTCTGAACGCCCCCCAAACAACATATGAGGGCATTCGGCTGAGTGTGTTTCAATGAAGTAACAGGCTCGGATAACCGACTTCGAGTTCAACCAGCCACCTATGACTATATACCCAAAACAAAGTGTGAGTGCGTATGCAAATTATCACTATTAATGTATGTGTATTTCTCAATGGCCAATCACAGATCACGTTGGTTTGCATCAAACTCCTGAATTGTGGCATTACAGAATGTTCAATCAGCTTCTTAGAATTTGCAAGGACGGGGGCGACATCTTAAAGATGTATGACGTCACTACGTCATTATGACGTCATAAAGTACCCTTCCTATGTCATCAGATTGTTTTTTGACATTACTTTCTCAACACTTTGGCAAAGCTTTGGTAAAAACAATGGTGCTTTTGTCCACCGTGTAACAATCCGTGACATTTTTTGTTTTCAAGGTAACTCACTATAATTTGTAGGACCGATAAAACTAGGTAGGAAAGTGTCTAATCGATTACTCATTTACGTGGACTTGGGCAATAAGCATATTGCAGGCAAAGAAATGAAGGTTACACCCCCCCCCCCCCCCCCCCCCTCCACTATTCAACTAACTTCAGACACTCGATTCCACGCTTTGTGGCTCTTGCGTTACACCCCTTTTGAAGAAGAAACAGGGACAAATGTAAACCACTCAGCAAAAAGGGGTATTAAAGGAAGGATACACCTTTGGTAATTGCTTGAATTACCATGAATGGGTAGATTTGGGGGGTTGTATTTTGGAGTAAATATCGTTTAACTGACCTGTTCGAAGTTTCGCGATCGCCGTCCGGCGATCGCGAAGAATCATCATTTACTTTCAAATGAGTAAGATGTTTCATAATAATTCGGTAGTAAATATGTCCGATATCTGCAAATGGTGTATCCACCTTTAAGATGAGTTACTACATGGTTGGAAAGCCAACAACGTAAGCATATACCAAAGATCAATTTGGAGATATGACGTGTTTACTATTGATTACTTCCTTGGAGTTCAAATTACACAACTGAGAAAACAGGCTTTGAAATAGCCGGCTCTGTTGTACTACAACAGAACGATGCACACGAAATTGTATTTTTTTTTCGATTTATACATTAAAGGTAGGATACAACATTTGCAGATATCGAAAATATTTACTACCGAATTATTAATAAAAAAATTACTCATTTGAAAGTAAATCATGATTCTAGGCATCCAGCAAAAGGATTGCGCTAGAAAGCGAAAAAAGAAAAGAAAAAGATAACATAAGAATAACTGCTCGGCGCCGGTTGAAAACAAACGCTGTTTTCCGTGCTTTTTTCGGCATCCATGATTGTAAAACTTTGGACAGGTCAGTTAAACAATAGTTACTAGAAAATAGAACCCCCAAATCTACCCATTCGTGATAATTTAAGCAATAGGTATTAAAGGTGTCATTTATGACAACAAATTAAAATCACATTGTTATCAAATGTTTACCCTCTCAACGTTGAGTGGATCATTACATAATAATGTACAGCGCGACTTAATACCCTTTTTTGTAGAGCCGGTCACATTTTTGAGTAACCAAACAATACTTCACTGACACTCACTTATTTGGGCAAAGACAGACGCTTCTGTATTGTCCTCAGCCAGATTTATTATGGCATCACTGCCTGTCTTCACATCGAAGTCCAACCGGAAAGGCGCCCTCAGCGGCTGCAAGATGAACGTGATACCTTTGTCGGACGCCTCCAAAGTGAACGAGCAAGCTGTGTGACACCCCAAGGTATTAATACAATTAATACCAGCCAAACCAAATTATATCATAGAACTGTTGTAGTCAACATGTAAATAATAGGCAGGTATATCGTCACGTGTGCACGATATGAGGAGAACCATACTCATTTTGATGTTCATTTTTTGCTCTTTATTGCTCATTTTGCAAAATAGTGTCATTTGGTGCTCATTTTACTAATTCCTTGCATTGCTCATTTTGCAAAAAAAATAAAGAAAACGAAGATGTCAATAAAGATGATTCTGATTCCGAAACGGAATGTGATGATGCCGAAGATGTCGGTGAAAATGATTATTTATTTTATATTGTGTTTCTTTCCTTGTCTCGAGTCTCTACAACTATTGAGTTGGTAAGTGATAGACTGAGTTTATGAATTTTGCCAATGTTTCGAAATAGCGCATCAAAGATATAACTTAATTAGGGTATTTTATTTTTAATTTTCCTGTACAATTAATTATACTACTGGACCCGAAGCAAATTAAGCCTATTAAAGGAGTTGTTATTTAAGTCACATCAACATTGATCAGCGCGAAAACACTAAAATTATATATAGCTGAGAAATGGCTGGGGAAAAAACACACGAAAAACTGTTTAATTGACGATTACGATGAACTATTTCCACATTAACCCCTCCCGCGCGAAGTCAGGCAATCGATTATCGGTCGTTTTATTTTTGTTCGTGTCATCTTATATCCCTAATCCCCATTATTATCAATAAACATATTTGACCCATGACCTCATCTAGTTCCAGACACACCTCTCGGCGAGGTTACCAATCTGATCACCGATGAAGATCATGATCCTCCACTTAGCAGGATCATATCCCTAGACCCAGTGACCATTTTCTTCCTACCTTTTTTATGATTAATTTGACTACCTGAACCTGAACTACCTGAGCTCCTATGCCCCTTTTAAATGTGACGGCTAACTCCGCCAGAGCGTGATATTCAAAATGGCCACCGACGCCATTTTGAAAAACATAACATTCAATATTTCAGGTTCCAAATTAGGTAGAAATACAAATGAGGTGTCCTTTTCCAGCGAGTTTGGCATGACAAACCCAATGAAATGAAATTTGTACACATTGTACAAATTCAAAGGTGTTTTATGTTGTTCTTGTACAATCATTTTTAAATATTTATAAAATTGTATTGGTTATTGCATATGGCATACCTCAGGGTCCCTGTGTTGGACCGCAGCTGTTTTCCTGTTATACTTACCCATTGGCAGATTAGTCCTGCAGGATAATAACTTTCTTCACCACAATATTGCATTTGATGATACAAGCACCAAAATTGGCATAACTACTCTTTTGGGGTCACTGTACACAAAAACCCCGTTAGCCAAATTAAAATCCAATATGGCGGCCATATTTTTCAAGATGGCCGCCACTAAATGGTAACACTTAATGTTACATTGGATTAATTGGTCATACAAGCACCAACAGTTGCAACTATCCACCAAATGTACCCCTTATCATTTTCAAAAATAGAAACAACTTAAACATTCAAGATGGCGGCCATTTTTTCAAGATGGCGGCCATGTTTTCCAAGATTGCTTTTATTGAATGACATACATTGGTTATTTTACAAAAGAAACCAAATGGTCATACAATAAAGCTGCAATTTACCTCTCGTTGGTCATTTATAATTAACAAATCATAAATCACTGGAAATCAAAGATGGCCGCAATTTTTCAAAATGGCGGCCAACACGTACGTACAATACCAATTTATAACAACAGCGGGTGTCAGTAAAGAAGAAAATGGTTACAAAAATTGCGACCTGACTTGAGATTCTTACCATTACTGTTGTAATTGCTTTCCAAGATTAACTCTTTATTTTGTATTTGCGTTACTAAACATTTGAAGGCATACTTAGCGTGCCTTTGATGCTTACATTCTGTTTTTTAACATCCCATGCATAGATCAAATCGATCTCATCAGTCCTGGTTGAGCTTGTAACCAAGGTATTAACCAATATATTGGTTATTCATAACCAATATATTGGTTAACCTCCAATTAAACTACTCTTGTGACGTCACTCTATTCAGAAAAGTGTCGATTATTTTAAAGAATGTACAGTTAACTGTACATTCTTTTAAGAATTAACAGAAAAAGAACGACTTAATGGACACAGAAATTGCTATTGTTATATTTATTACAACTTAGTAAGAGCTATGTTGACAGTTTCTCTAGAGCTCTCAACATTTGTCTTGGAGGTCTCTTTGCTGTGTCGACGCGCTTATGCGGTTTCAGCCAGGCTGACTGCTCTCCTATCGTCCTCACTGGTTCTGGCCACCGAAGCCCTTGTTGTAGAGGCGAGATGCTGCCATGCTCGATCGTATGGAGTGATTCGTCCAAAAGCCTTGTTGCACAGATTTGCCACAACCTGGAATATCAACAATAACAGAAATTAAATAAAATGGATGTGCCAACCCGCATGTAACAAATTGCATGTAACAAAAGGTTTGTAAAACATTCGAAAATGAAAATGGCCCAAGAACTTATTACGACTAAGAAAAAAAAAGGGGGAGGATAAACATTTTTATTAGCAAGGTCCAAGCTATGGTTTGCAATTTAAAATATGTACATGTAAAAGGAATTGATTTCTTGTAAATGGGAATAATTTTCGACGGAGATAGGCCATAGTTATGTCATAAGTTCGAAGGTCCTAAAAAGTACTACTAATGCACAACTTTAGGGCTGGTATACGTACAAAACGTACAACACGTACATCAACTACATGTACTTTACATTCGCTAACTCGCCCATGCTGTCCTGTCGTATACCCGCGTGTAGCAAAAACGGCAGAAAAACCAACAGAAATTTGTTTCGTTCCGAGTCTGGTTTGACATGTGATAATGAAACCGTTCAGGGTTTCACAAAAGGCTGGTATAGTTTCGACACGGAATATTGACTACTGACGCCAAGTTACACCATACAAAACGGGCTAAACATAATAAGCCAAAATGAGCTGCTGAGCTAAGCCAAATGTTGGGAATAAAAGTTCTTGTTACCTTTTCTTGCTTATTTTCCATCATTACCTGATCTGTTACAAGGGGTCCAAATCAGCCACGAGTGTAGGAAGTTTCTTCACCTCTAAATCTGCCGCTTTAGTATAAATCCTCATTGGAGTATAAATCCTCATCGAATATGTCCCAAAATACTGGTTTGAATCATCATCAAGTAAATTGGCGAGTCAGTTCTTGAGGTGACACAACATACCGGTATCTCCCAACGTATTCCTACTCAAAAATATGTACAGATCATCACTGGACATTTTAGCGGAGTTAGCAGAGACACACACTACGCACAAGAATCAATGGCATCAAATGACTTCGATGTCGAATGTACTGGGCATTTTAAACACCCTTATTTAACCCAACCTTTATTCAATTGTTTGGTTACGCAACACGGAGACCAGACAGGACAAAGCTTTCACATTCCTTAGTAGCTTGTACCACTGAACAATAGACTTAAATCATCTCATACTTTAAAGCATTAGTAAGAATTGACACTATTGTTCCTTTTAAATATTGACAATGGGTGTAAAAGGGACGTAGTTTAAGTCGGAGAAACGACTCAAAAGGTGGGCATTCTTTGAATCAAAGAATGCCCACTTTTTCGTCATTTCTCCTTAAAATAGTTATATTGGTTGAGCTTGCAACCAACCCACTAGGCATTTTACCCGGGTTGTAACGAGTAATAACGCTAGTTATTACATACCGATATTACCCGGGCTGTAACGAGTAATTACGGTTATTACTGGGTAATAACGGGGAAATAGTAGACCAGCATTGCATTGTTATTACCACCCGATATTACCCCATTTCCCCGATATTACCAGGGACAATGTAACTGTTATTTCCGACATTGCATTGTTATTACCACCCGATATTTCACCCTTTACCTATTATTATTACCCAATATTACCAGAGAAAATGTAATCGTTATTTAACGTTATTTCTGGCATTGCATTGTTATTACCACCCGATATTACCCGATATTACCCGATATTACCCGATATTACCAGGGAGAATGTTACCGATATTTCTGGCATTGTACTGTTATTACCACCCGATATTACCCAATTGGTTAATTATATTGGTTAATACTAATATTACGATACTACCGGAACAATACTACAATATATACACATATAAACATCAATGACTCTTCTGAGCTTGCCACTGCTACAATCTTAGCATGTACTTAAACGCTATATATGTGCCCAATATCACCGCCGTCTATAATCACAGTTTGCAACTAATTTGGTGTTATTTATTTGTGTGTTGGCTTTTTGGCAAATTTGTTTCTTTGAGACTTGGAGTAAATAAATATTACACAATTATCTCTACGAACACACCCTAAACGTATCGCTATTACGCAAAACATAACGTTCATGTAGAAGAAGCGACACAAATGTTTCACCAAAGTTTATCACGCCCACTTGGGGTCAACATGTAAATTGAGGTCACCCGATATTACCCCATTTACCCAATATTACCAGGGAGAATGTAACTAATATTCCTGGCATTGCCGTGTTATTACCACCTGATATTACTCCCTGATATTACCCTATTTACCAAATATTACCAAGGAGAATGTAACAATATTTCTGGCATTTCCTGCATTTCCGGCATTTCCATGTTATTAACTCGGCAAAATGTTATCCATTACCTCTCATTATCCTGTTATAACTCGCTAAAATGTCGGTTTCAACAGGGTAATAACAGTAATATTTGGACTTGGACATTTTTCTGGAATTGCTATAATTTTACTGTTATTACGCAAATTCCCAATGTAATGACCAATTCAAGCCTTTCACCATTACCCACATTACCTGTATTATCTTGTTGTTACTCGGTAAAATGTCGGTTTCAACAGGGTAATAACAGTAATATTTGGACTTTGAAATTTGGTAGAGCGGTGCACTATTTTTCAAGAGTGTTTTCATCAGATACAGACCCTGTCGGTCTCAAGGATCAATTATATCCAATCCTTATATTAAAAAACTAATATTAAGGAATTTATAACAATTTCATTATCACACAGGTAATGTCATTTGGGTAATAACTTGGTAATATTTAGATTTAAATTTTGGGGTGATATTACTCGTAATATCGGTAACCGGTAACAAATTGCCCAGTGGGAAGGTCCCAACCAATATATTGGTCATTCATAACCAATGTCGGTTGTCCTTCAACCAGTCATATTGGTTGAGCTTGTAACCAAGGTATTAACCAATCTATTGGTTATTCATAATGTAGGAAATGTACCTACAGCAACTGACCAATCAGAAGTGAGAACATTTGTTTTGACAATAGTCGATGTTAAATTGTGGTATTTAGTCCAAAATGCACTTTTGTGACCATAATAATTATGTAATTATTCAAACGATTCCATGATTGAATTTAGATGTTTGTGCTAACATAGTGAAAAATTGACATTAAATTTCATCCGTATTCAACTGTTGACATTATTCATAAAAAAAATAGCTGTGACTTCGTCGTGGACAAAAAAGCGAACTATAAAACTAACAACGGCAGTAGCTAAGTGTGTAGTAAGTGGTCAGTAGCTAATATCTAATAGAAATATGTTATTATTGTATGTATGCATGATTGCAATGTGTAATGTGTAATAAGTAATAAGGTATTATTTCATTATGTAATTGGTTGCGTGGGAACCTTGGAATTAAATATTGTATTGGTTGGTGTTATGCAAATTGGTTGCGTGTTAACCAATATGAATATGCAGCCCTATAACCAATACAAATTACCAATACAAATAGGTTGGAGTCCATTGTGGATTGGTTAAATTAACCAACATTGCATATGGATTGACTAGGTAATATCAGATTGGTTATTTTAACCAATATTTTTATCCACATATCTACCAACTGGATTGGTTGAAATCGACCAATATATTGGTTAAATCGACCAATATATTGGTTATTTTCAACCAATCTGTTTTAGAGTGTGTTGTATGTCTTTGTACCAGATATGTTACGATTTATGTGTCACTGTTTGTAACATATAGGCTGAGTTATCTTGTGGCGGCCATCTTTAAAAATGGTAGCCATCTTGAATTACCAAGTGGTTGACAATTTTAGCATAATATTGGATTCAAATGGAGATTAAATGCCCATTTTAGTCCTTGTATTACTGTTTGATCCTTGGTAACACTACTACTAGCCATTAGGTGGCGACCATTTTGGAAAATGGCGGCCATCTTAAATTTTCAAGTGCCTAATATACTGTTTTGGATATGCCAACAACAGGGAGACCAAACAGATGTTAAATGCCAAGTTTTGTGCTTGTATTGCCATTCTATCCATCCGTACATCAATATTTCGGTGACATTTGGCCTTCATTGGCGGCCATCTTCAAAAATGGCGGCCATCTTGGATTTTAATTTGGCTAACGGGTTTTTTGTATAAAGTGACCCAAAATGAGCATGTGTGCCAATGTTGGTGCTTGTATCACTAAATGCAATATTATTGTAGTAATCTGCAGGACTAATATAATTAGACAACACCCCAGTGTCAGTTTTCATTTTTATGCAGACGACATTCAGCTGTATGTCTGTGCTGACCCCCGGAAGCCTGGTGATATAGATAAATCTCTCTCCTCTTTAACAACTTGTATCTCGGACATCAAAAACTGGATGTGCCAAAACATGCTTCTCCATAACAATGCGAACGCGGAATTGTTTGTCGCTGCACAACCCATAATTAGTCAATTGTTATCTAATGTCTTTCTCACACTTGAACATACCACAATCAAACCATCCTCTACAATAACAAACTGAGGTGCTGTGTTCGATTCTGCCATGAGTATGTCCCAACATGTTTCCTAAATTTGTAAAACGGTCAACTTTCATCTTAAAAAATCTGTCACGTGTACGTAGCCTCATCGATGAAACCACATGCCACCATGCTGTCCGAGCTCTAGTCACATCTCGACTTGACTATGGCAACTTTCTTCTCCTAGGCTTTACCAGCAAAGACATAAAACGCATCCAACGACTCGAAAACAGAGCAGCCAAACTAATCTTTATGGCAAAACAGTTAGACCATGTTTCGCCTTTTCTTAAACAGCTTCACTGGCTTCCTATCAAGGAACGAATCATTTTCAAGTTGTTAACAATCGCTTATAAATGTTTTAGTGACAGTGTACCCTCTTATCTCACTGAACTTATCACCTCATACCAGCCGAATCGTACACTCTGTTCCAGCTCCGATGCCAGAATCCTCACTAAACCAAAAACTCGATCTTCAATCGCCACATGATGTTTTTATGCAGCTGCTCCAAACCTTTGGAATAATCTTTCACATGAAATCCGCCATGCCATTTCCCTTTCCGACTGTAAAACATTGCTTAAAACACATCTTTTCCAGACTTGATCTTCATAGATTGTTATTATTTCCATTGTCCGTTTTGTATTCACATTTATATTTTTCTGTGTAAAGCGTTGTGATACCAGTGTGTAAGAACGCTATATAAATGTCATTATTATTATTATTATTATTATTATTATAGTCTTCCTCCTAAGTACCCACAGAGCTTAAAATGAAGTTGTTTTATCTTTCCTTTGCCATGCGTCGACGTGTGGCATCATAATAGCAATTAAGCTATTAATATCACATACTGTTGTTTATACACATCGATGTAAAAAACGAGCTCCGAAAAACTCTTTTGTACAGAATTATAGTATCGATTTTTCATTTTAAATAAAATCTGCCTTCAACCAATCACCCACATAAAACAAAACTATAACGACATCACTCGTTTTTTGTTTTGTTGTACGATCCAATTTTATTCTCTTCATTCTTTTTCGTTTCGTTTCACCAAAAAACAAAGGGTGTTGACAATAACGTCAATCTAAGGAGACAATTCTGCCGCACTTTTTGTTTGTATTTTTAATAAAAGTAATAACTTTGTATTATGTTTTATCGATTTTTGTGAGTTAAAATTAGTGTGAGTTAAAATTAATGAAGAACTTGCAATGTACGTTGGTCGAGTAAACAGAAACAAATGTCAAATACATGAAATGAAATTTACGATCTATGAACATGGTATCATTTTGTTTCACATATACTAATTGACACATCGATTTTATCTGCCTCTTGTGTTTGTTCCGTATATCGAGTTAAAGTCAGTCATTTAATGTTATGACCAAAGACTTCAATGGTGAACTAAACTTAGGTGAAAAATATAGAATATTTTAATACACCAAGTGTTAAATCTGTCGAACAAAAAATGTTGTAATTTTGAAAATCACGCTCTGGCGGAGTTAGCCGTCCCATTTGAAAGGGTCATAGGGGCTCATTTTTTTCTAAAATGGTTCAGGTAGTCAAATCAATCATAAAAAAGTAGAACGAAAATGGTTATGGGGTCTGGGGATATGACCCTACTAACTAGAAAATGGTCAAATAGGCCCTCTACACTGATAAATTAGGTTCGAATCTTGGATGATTGAAAAGTGAAAACGAATGATATGAAAGCGAACAAGAGTCGGAAATTAAAAAAGAGAAAACAAAGAAGGGAATCAAACGAGAGCATTTATCGTATTGAAAAGAAAAAGGTGGCCTTCGTACATGATAATCTTTTCACATTACATTTCATAATGACATTTCTAAATTGTATAAAGAAAAACACGCCTTTGCTTGTTCCATTTAAAAAACAATCGTGAAAAAAGATCAATAACAACAAATAAAGTACCTCGCCATCTAATTTGAATTATGTTTCAATATTCCTGGCAATCATGGCATTTTTGAAATACTTGGGTTTTTTTCTGCCAAATTCTTTTAGAGAGTTTTAGACTCCAAAGTCTTACATAAAAGTCTTCTTATAAGACTGTTGTATAGTGCCCGCCATTTATTAATTACCGTGAATATAGGAACATGCTATAATTAACCACTAACAATGTCCAGTTTTCTTTGAATTCAGTTGGGCTTGGAATTGCAATTGTAATGAAGTGCCTAAGAATCACTTACATTTGGTGTCGTCCATATTGCCCCGTTTACCACGGCACTCGGTTCTAAAAGCCGCGAAAGCCTTGTCACGAAGCGTGGTCAGATTGTCACCGGCAGCAGCCTTGACCATGGCGCTACACATCTTTCCTCGTACGGGTTGCAAATAGAGGGAACTAAGAAACCCCAAAGCTAAAACCAACACCAACATTTTACGCGGGTTTTTCATTTCCAGCCAACAGTTCCTCACTTTGGTATATGCGTGAAAACAGAAACCGCACCACTCCCTGGTACGGTATGATGAGCAATGATCACGTCTACACAATTAACGTTTGTCGTCCTAGGTTTCCACAGTAACCATAACGATAGCTATTGTGTGGAATTGGTTTGCATGAAAATCAATTTATTAAATGCTGTTCACAATTCTCCAGCCTAACTGCCTTGTTTTATACCGAGATACTCGCCGATCGATAAGCGTCTTTTATTTGCCTGCAGGTAACGGGCGGGTTTAAATTATTGACGTCACCTCGTGTTTGCAGGGGCAAATACAAACAAAAACATGTTTAGCGTCATGTCTTTTTGAATAAAAGGAAGGAGGAGGCACTTGTTGTTCCCCTTTTTTTTCTTCAAAATGGCCGCCTGACACATTTTAA
The DNA here is from genome assembly GCA_037893245.1 of Crossaster papposus. Lineage (NCBI taxonomy): Eukaryota > Metazoa > Echinodermata > Asteroidea > Velatida > Solasteridae > Crossaster > Crossaster papposus. The sequence goes on from JBAIAA010000061.1 coordinate 517,393, forward strand.
TGCAAGTCATGTAGTGAACCTGTCACACCCTATCTTCCCATTTGAAATTAAAACATGGCTCACCCACGGTTACAATCCAAAATTCATGTGGGTCGATCATGTATGCAACATACACGTCACACCCTAGCCTTCCCATTATACACAATATATTTCCACAGCATGTACAGATTGAGGCTAAAGTCAAAAATACGATCGTTACATTTTATAATCGTTTTGCATTTTGTTATTTTATTTTATTTTATTTTTTTCAAATTTCAAAAACAAAAATGAAATTAGCGTAAGTTTTTAGGTAATAAGGAGACAGTGGCACTTAGGGAGACATTTCAGTGTCTCCCTAAGTGTCTATCTACCCTAAAAAACAATATTTGGGAGTTATTTTTGTCCTAGAACGACAGATTTTGGTCTAAATAGCTTAAATCTCGAAGATCTTAGAGAAAAGGGTTAGGGTAAACAAGTTAGGACTGTTTTAAGTTTGTGTACATCTCTATGGGATTGTCTCCCTAAGTGCCTATTTTTATCATTTTTATTTTTAATTTTTTTTTTAAAGGAGGCGGCCTGCAAATATTGTTTTTCTAAACCTAACTGGCAGATTTCAAGAATTATTCTGTACTGGCATTGATCACTGTACAACTCTTAGGTTCTAGGTCTCTTTTTTCCCTTAAATTAAAAATACTCCAAAGATATCAATTTGACTAGGAAAAACGAGGTGACCTATAACATGATTTGAACCACGATCTTTGATTCATATAGCCGATTCCACTATCCACTACATAATACAGCTCGACAACAGCTGTTCTTCAAAGTGATTTAATGTAACTAGTTAACTAAATAACAACAATGCTGTGACGTCATGTTTTAGTCCGATGAATAAACATAACTTCTCATCAAAACTACTGAATAATTCATGAAATCTGCCAGTTCGGTTTTGAAAAAAAATATTCGCGGCCCCCCAAAAAAGAAGTGAGCGGTGACGCTAAACGTCTTTTTTTAATTTGGCCTAATTGCCTAGTTTGTATAGACAAGGATTTAAGTTCTCCCATACCTGTTCGACGTCAGCCTCGGTTTTTCTTAGCGAAACGGTACTTAACCTTGGTGCGCATTATTTTATTACAAATTTATTGATAACTCTTCTGTGGTCTAGTCAAGTAATCCTAACCCTATCTATCCCAAAACACCGCTGTTTCTGCCATTGTGTATAGCGACATACAGTTGTGCGCATGTGCCATTTTCAAATCTAGATTAAATAAAATGCATTATTCATGAGCGGTGACCCGCGACAGAGGGACGATCAAAAAACGGAAATTACCGATGAATACTGACATTAGGGGCTTTTTTTTATTTTGATGAGTTCATTCATAAGAATATCCGTGATTTAATAAACCCCCAAAACCAAACAAAATTGGAATGACAAGCGCAAATTTTAAACTTAAATACAGACGCTCCGTTTCGTTAGTCATTAAGGAAAGAATGGTTTTCAGGACAAATTTAACAGTGAAGATGACTTTTTCCAAACTCAAAAAATGGTTTGTATAAAAAAGCAGATTGTGATCTCTTTGAATCATGTGTTTTCGAAAGAGCAAACCCAGCAAGTGATAAACAAAACTAGGTTTGAATATTTAGTGTTTTCCATCTTGAACGGAGTTTTCCGCAACGCGACATTGCGGTTTAGCATGATACCCGTCCTAATGGGAATACGCATGATGATGATGATAAACTGGGTTCTGCCGCTGCAGTAGTAAAAACATCCTGCAGCGGCAATCAGTCCTTCTGAATGGGAATACGCATATCGTTTGGGAATACGCGGTTCGAATCCAAGTTGGCAAATCTCGGGCCGAATACGCGGCAAATTAAAAATTGTAAACAGTATTCAGCCTGATATTTGCCCACTCTGGTTCGAAATCTAGAACCGCGTATTCCCAAACGTGTCCTTAAACAATATGCAACACTTATTTACACGGGTATCATACTAGGCCACAATGTCGCGTAGCAGAAAACTCCGTTAAAGAAAGAAAAACATAAAGATTCAAACCTAGTTTGTTTTATCACTTGTTGGGTTTGCTCTTACAAAAACACATGATTCAAAGAGATCACAATCTGCTTTGTTATACAAACCATTTTTTGAGTTTGGAAAAAGTCATCTTCACTGTCAAATGTCCTGAAAACCATCCTTTCCCTTAATGCCTAACGAAACGGAGCGTCTGTATTTACGTTTAAATGTTGCGCTTGTCATACCAATTTTGTTTGGTTTTGCGGGGTTTATTAAATCACGAATATTCTTATGAATAAACTGATGAAAATTGAAAAGCCCCTAATGTTAGTATTTATTGGTAATTTCCGTTTTTGTATCGTCCCTCTGTCGCGGTTCACTGCTCTTGAATTATGCATTTCATTTGATCTGGATTTGAAAATTACACATGCGCACAACTGTATGTCGCTTAAGAAACGGCGGTGAAGAGAGCCATATGGACTCAATGAAGCATACACTCTGGTTACCATTGTGACTTTAAGTCACACAAATACAATGGGCTTTCATTCCCACTTTCATTCCCAATGGGCTTTCATTCATTGATGTCTCACACTTCCGCAAAGCCAGGTACACCGGCACGATCTTCACGAAACTGTTTTGGGGAGATGCCATTTTCTGTCATTTCCGTTTGAAAATAACACGATAAAACGCATGGGTTTCACAGACAGATTTAAAAAAAAATAAGTATATCACTGCTACATCCTTTTTTAACGTATCTATGCAAACAAAATATTGGGTTCGAAGCAGAATTTGTCACAATTTATCAATTATTATTGCCCTTTTTAGGGGAGGTATTTTTTAACTTCGTTTTGGTATTTGTGCACAATCGCCACGTACAGCAACGGTATGTCAACGTGTATTTTTGTCATTTTCAATACAATTGTCGTCATTGGATGATACAAATTATGGTAAATAACAACTTTTTGTTCAACTACAAAATACAAGATGTTAAGATTGGATGCCCAAAACTCTTTTTTTTTAGCGTGAGAAAATGGTTCCCACCTATTTTAAGAATGGACTTTACCACAGCTTTCGCAATTGCAGCCTCGAAGCCCCCCCCCCCCCCCCCCCACGAGCGCGCGTGGGTATGAAAACATATAAGACATGAGAACAGAAAACCAGTCAGATAATGGCGGATCCTTCAGACATTCTTGTAGAAATATTAGCGGATAGCGGTTCTGATATATCTGATGAGACTTCCTCATCCGCCCCAGAAGAAAGCGATGATTCGGAAGAGATTGTTGCTACCTGCTCAAAGTCATCTGACAAGACGAATTTTAGGTAAAGAGGTTACTAAACCATGTCATTGTCAACGTGAATTTACAATGAGTACGGGTACTATGCACCGTCTGTGAGCCTACACTTGCTTGGAATATATAATTTAACTTTACCCCCTAGATGTATTGTTATTACAACAAAAGTCAAAATGCCGTTTCAGTTGAAAACAATCCAAAATTTGCATTAAGTAGAACAGTAGGACTGGGTGCACACAATTATCAACATTTTCACAACAATTTCCTATTAAGAAAATGGGTCTTCAAACAAACAGCGCTCTCACACATTAATTAATATGCTTGGGTAAGCGCAATAATAAATGTGTGAGGGCGCTGTTTGGTTGAAGACTCATTTTCTGATTAGAAAATTAATATTGAAATTGTGATTTTCGCGCACCCTCATTCTTTGTTTAGTTTTTATTCAAATTGAACTATTTTTGAACTCATGATTGTCATGTGCCTTTGCTTTCTAGTACCATAGAAAGAAGTTCTTTAAATCAAAACAGCGCCCCCTGACATTATGTAATACTATTCTTACTTCAGGTCTGGATGGCATAAAACAAGCTCCTATAATAAGCGGCCGCCTGCGAACACACGCAAGATTTCAGTGGCCTATCACCGATGGAGACCTTTCAACTCTTGTTGTTGCCATGTAGTCTGGCAGTTGGTAGTGACCCAGACAAACCGATATGCCGATCAAAGTGTGTCTGCAAATACAGCCTGGACTGCAACAAATCTTCCTGAAATGATGGCATTTGTGGCCTTGCTTCTGTGCATGTGGATAAAAAAGGCGTCGCTATGCTATGCACTGGTCGAGGTAAGTAGTTCTGCGATGCCCTGTGTATCCATCAACCATGTCCCGCAACCGATTTGACGCAATCCTGCGATTTGTTCACCTTGCCAACAATAGAGCTGACGAGACTACCCCTGACAAGCTGTCCACAGTTCTCCCCCTGCTGAACATCGTATTGCCCTTGTTTCGTCAAATTTAAAAACCTGGAAGAAACCTCTCACCAGACGAGACTATGATAACATTTAAAGGGCGACTAGGTTTTAAACATTACATGCCACGCAAGGCTGCCAGATGTGGGTTGAAATGTTTCGCCTTGTGTGAATCCGAATTTGGGTATTGTTGCAGTTGGCAGGTCTTTACCGGGTCCAAGGTCACATCAGACCAATTCAGCCCACCGTCAATCGCATATGCTGCGACGAACCATCCACGTGGCCTTTCAGCATCAGGCAAAGTAGTCATCGACCTTTTGAAAGGGCAAGAACGTAAAGGACATCGTTTTTATGGATAATTGGTACACTAGCCCGACTGCGAAATATGTTTTCCCAAACGACATCGCCATAGTACTGTTTTGTTAGCGCATCTGATTGGTTGTTTAACATCTACGTTATCCATTCATCCATGTGTCGCATTGCATGATGTGTACTACGGTAAAATAAAACAAGAGTCCTAGGGTCAAAAAGGGATAGGGTTAGGGTTAGGGTTACGGTCAACAAGTTGAGAGTCCTAGGGTCAATATTAAAACCCAGAGTCTTAGGGTCAATAAGTTGAAAGTCCTAGGGTCAATAAATTCAGAGTAAATGTACTACCATGACGTAACAGATAGCCAATCAGATGCGCTAAAAAACAGTTCTATGGCGATGTTTTGTAAAAAAAAAATCGCAGCCCGGCTCTCGTTAGCCTTTTGTCAAGGCCTTTGAGGCTCGGACAGCTTCGTAGATCCACGATCTCAAGCGACTGGAACCGAAGACCACGCACGCGAGTGGCGAAGCCACGAGGACCTTTTTCAACTTGTTTGCGGTTTATTATGTGTTTCTTTATAATCTCGATTTAAAGTCTAAATCAAAAGTATAAATCAATCAAAAGCGACGGGGGTCATCGGGTCAGCATACATTAACCAAATATGATTGGTTACTCGTTCAGCACTTTACTTGTTTGCATACAAGCTATGAATAATGCACGTTAATTCATACTCTATGAATAATTCATAAAAAAAAACGCAAACAAGTTGAAAAAGGCCCTCGTGGCTTCGCCACTCAACTCGCGCGCGTGGTCTCCCGTTCCAGTCGCTTGGGATCGCAGTCACGAAGGCCTTGACAACAGAATAGGCTCTTGTTCTAAAGTTGTCGCAGCTAGGGTTTAGTTATCGTGGAACAGTACGCTACACAACACGAGGGATCCTGGAGAATGCAAATCCCAAGAAGTTTCCGTTATGGAAAGGCGATGACTCCCAGTTTTATACGAACGCCGGGCAACTCTGCGTTGTTGGGCAGAATATAAAGCGTGTAACACTTCTGACGAATTATGGCGACTGCAGTATGGACACGTTATACATTCGCTGCAAAAACAGTTCCACCGGACTTCGCGAGATTCACAAAACCTTCTGTCGTTCAGGATTATAACAGGTTTATTGGTGATTCAGATTTAGCCGCCCAAGTATGGCAGTAATAATAGTACTATGTATACCACCAGGGGCGGATGCAGGAATTTATGAATGTGGTGTCCTAGCCATGGGTGGGAGGTGTGGGGGCTCTCCCTAAAAGATTGTTTTACAGTAGAAGCTCTTAGGTGCATTCTGGGACATTATGAGCCTATTTTTCTTATATATTTTGATCGTTTTGATCTATTGGGAATCTTTTACAGAAAGCACCACGCTGTTATTTTGCTCTGATATAGAAATACAAGAAATACTCCCAGGACCCATCCCCTGGATCCGCACCTGCACCACCATAGATCCGTAAAATGGTGGAAACGAGTTTTCTTGAACATTCTAGACATTTGTTAAACATTTGGTAAACGCTACCATCGTTTTCAACAGCATCCCTACAAACAAACAAATAACTAGCTTGGAGTTCCGGGTGAAGGTCATCGAGTCTTCAAGTTTGAGCATTTATTCGAACATTCCTTATGCCAAAAAAACATTACATGTAGTAAGTTAGGATTTATGAACCACCCCTGAACAAAACAAGCTGCATGTATTTATTAAATCGCTATTGTTCTAGTTACCAGAACAATTATATTTTGGGAGTTTCATTTATTGTGCTTCCAAGAGTTGCCTTTCATGAGATTGTCTAATGAGGGCGCTATACACTTGTGCCTAAAATGTGCATGGTAATTAACTGAACATGCTAGGCCCAAAACTGTGGGAACCAAGGCCTGTCTGATGACATATGTCTTGGGGTTGATAGGATTATTGTATGCTGCCAACAAAAAATTCACAAAGACAAACGTGTCCAAAATGGTGAAACTAAAACTAATGTTTTGACGAATTTCCAATCACGGATAAAACTCCATGTCTGTTCTTGAATAGAATAAGCCCCATAATTATGTAAACTAACACTGGTTACTCCGCCTCAAGATCGCACACGGTTTGTATACATATAACGCTAGCGATCAGGTAATTTCAGTGTATGCTCTGACGACGAGTATAACATACTGCCCGAAACGTTGAGTTTCATCTGGTCCTTTTTAGAAACACACACATTTACAAAAGAGATTGAACACATGATGCTACAGTACCGCAAACAATATCATTGCCTTTTCACCATGCAAACCTTCAAATCTCATCTAATCTACTGAGTTTTGCTATCCAATGCTTTTATATTGCCTTTCTAATATCGATTTTTCTTACAAAGTGTATGGTTCTCGTTTTGTTTGGGAGAAGAGCGATTATGCATTTTCTTCGTTAGACAACAACTATAGTCGCAATTTTGGCGGCGTGGGATCACTTACGTTGCACTGAATGGCTATAGCCCCCTCTGACTAGTAAGTGTCTTATGAAAGCCACTTCAAAAAGAGTGAAATTAACTAAGTTCAGAGTGAAAAAATAATTTATTAATCTCTGTAGATTAGTAATTACTTTTTTATCTTGGTACTAAAAAAGTTACTTTTTCAACTGCAAAAAAACTAATAGTAGAATTAATATATATCAACGTACATTGTGTATGTTTGGGTCTGTAGAAAATACCAAACAGATTAAATTTCTGATTATGATAGATCCAATCTGCAAAAGTAATGGAAACAAATCACATACAAATGTAGTGACTCAAAAACAAAAGTTAAAATGAGGGTGTACTGAGAAGGAACAACAAAAACTTGCATAAATCGGTACAAAATAGGCTCATGCAACAAATTATGCAAAAACGTCCATTGCAATTCCACGCCCAAAACAAAAATAATCAAAACCCCCAAAACGGATTTCCCTGGAGCCGTTTAACTGGTAGAAAACCGCAAACACACTTGACCATTACCACACGCTGTCAAGCGGCCAGCCCGTTGATCTTTGTGTGACCAGCCAGACTTATTTTGTTTAATCTTTTATATTTCAGAGCTGTTGATTAATGACTGTCTTTTTTGTGTGTAAAAATAAATATTTGATTGTAAATGGGAAAACACCCTACATGTATGTCACATTATTTCTGCGTAACCTTGGCCGCATCGGTTACATTTGGATACATAACGCAATTTATTATAATAGCCTTGTGTAATATACTTATGACAACCAAACACATAACCTTCTAGTGTTCCAATCGTTCGGCTTTAAATAAACCCAACGGTGCCTTAAGGATTGGTAGATCAGACAGGATCTGAATTATTAGGGGTTCCGCTAACTTTCCGTTCCGAATTTTGAAATGGTGCCTTAGGTGTCGGAAATACGTGTCTTTTAATAAACATTGTGCATTTAAAACAAAATAATTAACGTGTTTCCCAAAGGTTGATTTGGGTTAATTTGTTTATGGGAATTCGCTAGAGTCCCATTAATTAAACACATTCGGCTACAATTTGCCTGTTAACAACAATGTCTGGGTACTCGTCAATTCTGAATAAACTATAATGATCGTCGGTGTTTTCACGAAGAGCAACACATTTCAACAATTATCATTTTGTTCGATTTCGATTTGTTCACTATTTTGCTTTGAAAACACTGTATTTAACTATTTTGACATGCTTCTGTGAGCAAAACATTATTATTATATTAATTAAATTATTGATCCAATTAACCACACCGTGTTATTATACTGGGTTCATGTAAACATTCACCTCTCATAGAATCATGTGAAGGTTTCCTTACTGCAAAAGTTGTTGCAAAATAGTATTTTTTGCAGTTTTCTTTGAAAATAGGGAACAATCCTCTTGCGATTATCTCCTAAAACGCTTTTCAAAATTCAAGTCTCCGTGAAAACGGTGACGACATCACGTCGCTGTTATGTAGAACTGTATGTTTTACGACAGACCTAAAACATACATCAATTTCAGTTATTTTAATCCTAAGACAGAAGTTTTTAAGTACAGCTGTGTGTGGCCTTTCTTCAACTCGTTATCAACCATCCTCATTTTCCACCCGCCCGCTTTTAGTTGGATTGTTGGTATCTTGGTTTCTTCCATAATTATAGTGACTTCCATAAGGACACGTGTGAAAATAATTGTGATGTTAACACGTCTCAGTCATATACTACACTGTTACCGATTAAATTCCTCCCTTACCAAAATTCCCAACTAATTTGTCTAATTGGAACCAATTGGCACCAATTATCTCCATTTGGCAATTGGCACACAACATATGATGAAATTGGCACCAAAAGGGACCAATTGGATAAATGACCCTAATTGGAATGAATTTGATAAATGGTGCCAATTGGAACCAATTGGAATCAAATGGGACCAACAGAATGATTTTCCAATTTCATGTTCGACCATGCAGTTGGATCCGATTCAATTACTATTATGGATCCGATTCAACTCCCAACTGAAACCAATTCAACTAGTATCCAACTCAACTTACAATTGGACCCAATTCAAACTCAACTCAACTTCCAATTGGATACAATTCAAACCAACTCGAACCAATTTGATCCAATTGGAAACGTAATTGGATTTAATTGGTCATTTCTGGCAGTTTAATGGACGCCACTATATGCCTATGTTAACGGGGCGAACTGTGCCCGCATTTTTCAACTTGTTATAAATCGCCCTGATTTGACCCGCATGCTTTTGGTTTCTTAGGCACAGAATTGATTAAACACCCACTCCGCTTGTCCATGTTTCCAAGAACTTATACCATCGTATACCGGCGTTGATATGTTGCGACGATGATACGCAGCGGCGTCCTACTCCAGGAAAGCCTCCTCCTGTCCTCCTTTGCCGACGGTCACCACGCCCCGTTTGTACTCTACCCAGAACGGGCGACGTTCAGTGCCATTGACGATACCTGACTCGTGGTGATGAACGCCCACCAAACATCATATGAGGGCATTAGGTTGAGAGTGTTTTACAGAAATAACAGGCACGGATAACCGACTTCGAGTTCAACCAGCCACCTATGACTATAGAAGAAAGAAAAAGTGTGAGTGCGTATGCAAATTCTCACTATTAATGTATGTGTATTTCTCAATGGCCAATCACAGATCACGTTGGTTTGCATCAAACTCCTGAATTATGGCATTTCAGAATGTTCAATCAGCTTCTTAGAATTTGCAACGACGGGGGCTTACTCTCTTTTTGATCGTAACGTACACTTTGGCAAAGCTTTGGTAAAAACAATAGTGCTTTTGTCCACCGTGAAACCATCCGTGGAATTTTTTAGAAGTTGTAGAACCGATAAAACTAGGTAGGAAAGTGTTTGTTTAAGTCTAATCGGTTACTCATTCACGTGGGCTTAGGCAATACGCATATAGAAATGAAGGTTGCACACCCCCCCCCCCCCCCCTTCCACTATGCAACGAACTTCAGACACTCGATTCCACGCTTTGTGGCTCTTGCGATACACCCCTTTTGAAGAAGAAAAAGGGGGTAATGTGACCCACTCAACAAAAAGGGATATTAAAGGTAGGATACACCATTGGTAATTGCTTGAATTATTATGAAGTAGCAGAATGCCGCGCTTTGCGCGGCACCTGATAGATGGGTGGTCTTTATATCACCTGTCAATACACTCCCCACATGATCGCGTCTGGACCAAGTAGAAGTTATTAACTCTCTAAGGTATTTATTAGTTGGTATTATGAAAGCGCGCATTATGATACCACCTCAATGTATACATAATGACGCATATCCCGCAATAATTGCATACCAAGAGTGAACCAAATCAGACTTGTACTTTCGGCATCCGCTAGATGGGTAGAGTGTATAAGTCAACTGCGTATGTGCACATTGTGTTGTGGGTCACGAAGTACTTGTACCCAGTGTTGGCCAAAAAATGAAAAAGAATAAGTGGTAAATTGTGGTAATTACTATGTAATTGTGTCGTCGTCAGTGTTTGTTGTCAGTGCTGCAGTGCTTCGGAATAGACCACGTTGTGTGTTTGTTGTTGTCGTATGGACCAAAGTCCTGATTGACAGCTTTAGTTCAAGAGGTTTTTTTTTCTCTTAGCCGGATCACCATGAGAAGGTAGCTGTCTTGATCCTCCAGAAACACCGGGGCAAACCCCTTCTCTTAGCGATCAGTTTTTCTGGGTTCTTTGACCTGCATTACACAACACACGGGACCTCCAGCTTTACGTCCCATCCGAAGGACGAAGGAATAGTGGTTTAATTGTCTGGCTTAGGGACACACGTGTCGACACCGGGACTCGAACTCACGCTCTGCGGAACAGAAAACCGGGTTCTTAACCGCCCGGCCACGACACTCCACGTTGCGTGTTTGACTGTTGGGTTCTAGGATGCTGAGTTTCATGCGCTGCTGGTCCAAGATGCAGCTACATACAGCTGGCCTTGAGAAAAGCACAAGACGGAAAGGTCAAAACACCGATTGCATTCAACGTTTGACCCTAAGCCTTGTTTATGGTCACAGCAAAGCATGGCTTGCAGGGAAACTGAAGACGGCGAAACTGTTATGGCATTTCGGAGGCGGATGAAATAAGTGGAACCCTCATTTGATAACATCTCTGACACTGATGCAAAGTCCATTCTAGATCTTCTGGAGTCTGGAGGCTTAAAACAGTTTGTATTTGAGCCAACCCACTCACGGGGTCACATCCTCGATCTACTGATGACACGTGATGGTACATATTTCATCAAGAATGTGAACGTACTGCACGCAGTGCCATCAGACCATGAAGCAATTACTTTTACTGCGGCGTAGTCACGTCTTCTTCCGACCAGAAATCATGTCTCTCTTCGCAAGATCAGCAACATTGACTTTGTAAAATTCAATGGTGACACTGAAGCTTATTTCTTCAAGATAGAAGACCTAGACAACCGCAGCCTCACTGAGTAGGTTCATCTGTAAAACTCTACGCTCACAACTGTCTTAGACGATCATGCACCGGTTATACAGAAGGAAGTTCAACTCCGTCCTTACACGCCCAGGTACGATAAATCGCTAAGAACTCAAAAACAAATATTACGAGAAAAGGAATGGAAATGGAGAACGACCAAACTTACAGTTGATAAGCATATAATGAAAGAGAATCTCTCCGAATATCCTCAGCGGTAAAAACAAGCAAAGAAAATTCACCATCGAGAACTGGTTTCAATCAGCAGTTCTAAGGAACTTTTCAAGATCGTTAAAAAGCTGACAGTAGAACGTAGTGACCAACAGTTGCCATCTTTCCACTCAAAGAAAGAGCTTGCTGATCGACTCGCTCATTTCTTTGAGGACAAAATATCCAGACTTCGAACATCGTCTGCTGTCACTGGTGTCAATACACGGGATTCCTCTGACGAGTCTTCAACCAGTGTTCCTCGCTGTAAACTTATGAAATTTCATCCTGTCTCAGAGGCTGATGTTGGCTCTTTGATTAAATCGAAGAAAATCAAAACCTGTGTGTTGGACCCTGTGCCTGCAAATGTCGTTACCAAGTGTATGGACACTCCTCTCTCTGCAATCACTGACATCACAAATCAGTCCTTAGAAACTGGAACCTTTCCCGGTTCACTAAAGTCAGCAATGGTCATACCTACGCTGAAAAAGTCAAAGCAGGATCCAGAAGACCTTAAAAACTATCACTCAATCTCAAAACTTCCATTCCTAGAAAAACTCATCGAAAGAGTCGTCAGTGGTCAATTGATGAGATATCTTGCTGAGAACAATCTTCTTCCTACGACGCAGTCAGCATACCGACGAAATCATAGTGTTGAAACTTCATTGCTCAAAGTGAACAACGACCTCCTTATGTCTCTTGATAATGACAATGAAGCGATGCTAATTCCTTTGGACATGACTGCGGCTTTCGACACCGTCGACCACTCCATCCTCCTCGCTAGACTTAAGACCAGGTTTGGGGTAACTGGAGTTGCTCTAAACTGGTTTTCATCATACCTGACAAGGAGAGAACAGAGAGTTCATATCGAGGATACTGCTTCGGACGAAGTTATGTGCAGTGGGGAGTCCCTCAAGGATCGGTTGTTGGTCCTGTCCTCTTCATCTGTTATACATCACCAGTACAGGAGATCATCGACTCACATGGTTTCTCAACAATGATGTATGCTGATGATACACAACTGTACATCTCTCTGAAATCTTCGGACCGAGACCAAGTAATTGAAAGGCTCGAAACCTGCTTGCAAGATGTGCGGCGCTGGATGATGAGCAACAACCTTGTTCTAAATGACAGCAAGACGGAAGTTCTTCATGTCTCAGACATTGCCAATAACTCCCACCAATCTCAAGTGCAAGCAGTGAACTAGTATTACCCTCTGACTCGGTGAGGGACTTGGGTATCATCATTAACAAGCATCTCACCATGCGAAATCACATCAACAAGATCTGCAGAAATGCCACTCGAGCGCTCAGAAGAATCGGCAAGATCAGACCCTACCTCAATAAGTCTACAACCGAGATTCTTGTGCATGCATTTGTGTCATCACTTCTGGATAATTGCAACAGCCTGTTCTACGGCCTTCCAGACAAGAACCTTTCAAAGCTGCAGAGAATACAAAACTCGGCTGCAAGACTTGTGACAAAGAAGGGGAAGTTTGAACACGTATTACCACTGTTACAAGACCTCCACTGGTTGCCTATTAAGTTTATAATTAAATTCAAAGTACTTGTAATTGTCTTTCAATGTCTGTATGGATCAGCACCCGAATATCTCAAAGATATGATCCAACCGTACAACCCCCAAATTACTCTCCGCTCAAAATCAAAGAACTTACTGGTCCCAGTTTATTCCAAAACTAAATCATATGGAGGGAGGGCCTTCCAGAAAATAGCTCCGGACTTATGGAACTCGCTACCACAGCATTTGAGGGATGAAATACATTTTGATGCATTTAAGATTAAACTGAAAACACATCTGTTTAGTCTTTATATAATAATCTGTATTGTATCTCTTGTAATTTGTAAAGCGCATTGAGGTTTCTTTCAGTAATGAAATGCGCTCTATAAGAATCACCCATTATTATTAGGGGATTAGATGTGTGTTCGAGAGGTTTTAATCACTCTGTTTAATACCGCTTGGAGTCTGGGTGCTGATAATTACCCGAGCCGAAGGCAGGGTTAATTATCAGCACCCAGACTCCAAGCGGTATGAAACAGAGTGATTAATACCGACCGAACATACATTTATTCCCATTCATAAGAACTTTATTTTGTAAAATTCAGCCCCAAAAGCCCCGAAAATCCCGGAAAATTGTCGCAAGTAAATTTCGGTGTTTCGCCATTCTGTCTGTGTCAAATGACATGTTTTCGCCTCTGTCGCTCTCTACACAATACATGCAATAAAGCGTATTTACTGTGAACCAGACTATTACTGCCATTGGCAACCTCGTTTCCAAGGTGTCGAGCTGTACGCGCCCAACACTACCCGCTCTTACTATTGGAGACGAGGTACGGTTCAGGGTTGGAAATAAAGTGAGCCCTGGGGACGGAATGTTGTTTCCAGCTGGATTTAAACACTTCCAGCCATGTCTTTATCGTCCGTTTAATACCGGCCACATGACGGGCTCTCGACCAATAGGAATGCCTAAACTGTCCCAGGTATTTATGAATATAACATAAATGCTCAACCAAACGATGCACACCATGCCAACATGCCCCCAAAACATCACCCGCTTCACTAGCACCTCGACGGGCGAAACCGTTCGCATCATGGCTAACCTAACGTACATGTATCATATGAAGCGAGATATGAAACGAAGGGATCCCCCTCCTTTGTGGTGGTCATTGTGCTTGCGGAATGTTGTGGTTTTCAGGTTTTGTTTAGGTTTTGAGTGGGGGAGGTTAGGTAACAATAGTCTAGAGAGTGTATAGGTATAGTAGACTAAGGGGGAGTCCCTCGGTCTTATATCGTGCTGGGTATAACATGTACCTCACAAAACATAATTTACTGCATCACGTGTAACAAATAATTATAACCCCCAATACATTGGTGAAACTAGTATACCCGAGTCGGTGGGCCGTTTTTCAAACCCCGGCTATGTCTCCATTCGTCTTCGTTCATGCAGTTTGGCAATGCATATTGTGATAAAGCCACGAGACGGAGTCTAACGAAGTGTACGAATTGGTTTTGTTGGGGTAAAACCTACGGAGACTGTTGTCAACTAAATACAAATTGTCAAGTGTCGATCGTCGGGTAGGCCTAGCGTGTAGCGGATGGGGAGTTGCGTGGTAAGGCCTATGTTTTACGTCGCTGAAAAGTCCAGTGCGGACAGCACGTAATTATGTAAACCTACATTTTCGTCTCAGGGGTCAATTCATAACCTCTAGATTTCGCGCGCTACATGGGCCCATTTTATTGGGTCTCTTACAGCATAATTCCGCGCTTACAATAAGCATTGTGTGCTAACCGCACGAGCAGAAAACTTCTGTGCTAACCCTGTAAGCACATCATCCTTAGTTACGAGATGTACAAATGCGCAGAAGCCACAATTCCCCGCTACCGCGTAAAATACGCTTAATGTAAGCACGGAATTTTCTGCTACGGTACGGTAAGCAGAGCCAAGAAATTGGGCACAGTTAGGACTGGATGCACGCAGGATGACATGAAACTTTAGTTAACTGTAGCGCAAATGCAGAGCTGTATTTGTGCCGTTTTCTACCAAACTACATTCGGTACACAAGTGGTGCACACGGTGTCGGGACATGGCCTAAGTGCATTGACATTGTACAAGCGCCAGACTGATACAACAAGTGCCACTCCACTCAAACCAAGGGGTTTCAAAAATAATGTTATTTTGAATGCCTTGGCACTTAATTAACCACAACCTTGGAAGTAATGGATTGGTTTAACATAAACGAGATTTGAAAAACACTACAACGCGGCCGTTGTGAAAATGGAAACGTAAAAAAATTAATTGCTTTTATTTTTGTTATTTGAGTAATTTTGTTATTGTATTATTATATCAGCCGTGCGAACAATATATTGTATTCGTCGCCATTCTTTCTTTTTTTTTTTCTTTCTTTCTTTCTTTCTTTCTTTCTTCGGGCAAACGCTCACACAAAAATCTGCCAAATTTAATATCTGCCAAAATCTTTGACCGATTTCAACCAAATTTGGACAGGATCTTCGTTGACCCGAGTTCTATCTGTAGTGATCAGCAGGTGTGGTCAAACGTCACCTAGTGGTCACTAGTGGTCATTTTCTTTAAAAGTACAAAATGCTACTTCTTCCACAGTCTTGGACCAATTATTGTCAAACTTGGCCAGTTACATCTCTGGACCATGCCTCATAAAAGTTGTTCACAAAATTTGGCCAGTGGTCACCAGATGGTCAGTAGGGGTCATTTTCTTCAAAATTAGGAAATGCTGCTTCTCCCAAAGTTTTGATCCAATTCATGTCAAAATTGGTCAGTTATATCTCTGATATAGGGTGTACGCCGATAATTTGGCCAATGGTCACCTAATGGTCAGCAGGGGTCATTTTCTTTAAAATTACGAAATGCTTCTTCTCCCACAGTCTTGGTCCAATTAATTTGGCCAATGGTCACATAATGGTCAGTAGGGTCAGAATTTGACCATTGATCACCTAATGGTCAGTAGGGGTCATTTTCCTTTCAAAATAACGAAATGCTTCTCCCACAGCCTTGATTTAATTAACTCGTAAAAGTTGTTCACATAATTTGGCCAGTGGTCACCTAATGGACAGCATGGGTTATTTTCTTCAAAATTACAAAATGCTTCTTCTACCACAGTCTTGGTTTAATTAATTTGGACAATGGTCACCTAATGGTCAGTAGGGTCATAATTTGACCATTGGTCACCTAATGGTCAGTAGGGGTAATTTTCCTTTCAAAATAACGAAATGCTTCTCCCACAGCCTTGATTTAATTAACTCGTAAAAGTTGTTCACAGAATTTGGCCAGTGGTCACCTAATGGTCAGCAGGGGTCATTTTCTTCAAAATTACGAAATGCTTCTTCTCCCACAGTCTTGGTTTATTTAATTTGGAAAATGGTCACCTAATGGTCAGTAGGGGTCAACATTTGGCCATTGGTCACCTAATGGTCAGTAGGGGTAATTTTCTTTTCAAAATAACGAAATGATTCTCCCACAGCCTTGATTTAATTAACTCGTAAAAGTTGTTCACAGAATTTGGCCAGTGGTCACCTAATGGTCAGCAGGGGTCATTTTCTTCAAAATTACAAAATGCTTCTTCTCCCACAGTCTTGGTTTATTTAATTTGGACAATGGTCATCTAATGGTCAGTAGGGGTCAACATTTGGCCATTGGTCACCTAATGGTCAGTAGGGGTAATTTTCTTTTCAAAATAACGAAATGATTCTCCAACAGCCTTGATCTAATTAACTCGTAAAAGTTGTTCACAGAATTTGACCAGTGGTCACCTAATGGTCAGTAGGGGTCATTTTTTGTCAAAATAACGAAATGCTTCTCCCACAGCCTTGATCTAATTAATTTGGCCACTGGTCAACTAATGGTCAGTAGAGGTCATTATATTGAAGCATATCAAATGTATTTTCTTCTATATTCTTTAGCCGATTTCAGTCAAACTTGGTTAGATGCTTTTGCAATTTGGGAGTGGTAGTCATCACCAAGTGGTTAGTGCGAGGCGGTTCACACAAGCCTTACAAAATACTATTTAGGCTGATATCCGTGCTTCCTGAAGCACACTAGCTCTAGTTAATATTGTATTTCATTCTTATGTAACCACTGTATACCCGAACCGGCTGTACCAGAGGATCGATCTCCTTGTTATTTGCAAACAACTTAATCGTTTTAATAAATACTTAGGGGAGTTAATGGCTTCTGATTGGTCGAGACTCGATCACGTGGGGCATTATCATGTAGTAATAACCAGGTTTTCAAGAAGAAGCGAATGAATGTCCCCCGAACCAGCATTAATCAAGCATCATGTAAGCCAATTATTGGCCGAATGCAACCGTCCTACGGTAACTTGTAACAATGACGTAGAACGTTTGTATCTATACGAGCGGCATTTTATTTGCTTTTATTGTTTGCATATGTATTTTCTGTACATTACTGAAAGAACAACTGCAGTTGATGGAATTGTAACACACAACATATCACAACATAAACAAAACTTCTCGCCAACGGTCCGGGTTTTAATCAAATCTCTTCACGAATGAGAATTATTCCGATGGTGTGCCGGCAAACAAACCGTACGCATAGACACATGCACAACCCTTGGGTTTCACAATACCCACAGACGTAAATACCAGCATATTTTTACCTTTCTTTGAAAGTACTGATGGGGCCAATTTTATAAAATATGTAAGCACGCAAACAAATGCTTAGCATGAACATTCTTCCTTGGCAAAAACAGGTTTACATATAAAATGTCTAGGTGATGTTTATTGTTTATGACTGGTATTCAGATGATTTTTGCTGGTAACATATTCTTACTGAGCAAAACTGGTTGTGCTAAGCACATTTTTGTGCCGACATGTTTTTTAAAATTGTCCCCTCGTCATGTTTACGGAATAACTATTCGCATATTGACTGAAATAATAGTTGGTTTGGGGCGAAGTGTATAATTAAACTATAATGCTGAAGTATACTTTAAAATAATTAAAAACTCTCAAAAGCGGCAAGCGCATTTTTTTTCTCAAAAACTTGAAGGGTTTTGTTTTTCAGTAATGTGGGTAGGGTTGTGGTGAGTGCCCGTTGGGCGCCGCAAAGCGCCTTGTTAGGCCACGCGGCACGTCTGTTACTTGTCCCGCTGCGTATAGACGTTGGCGGTTTGTGCGCCGAGCAAGCCCAACGTTAGCCTTTAAAACGTCCGCAAATATCCACACTTCGCTATTCCGACGAATCAACGGCTGCAGAATGATGCTGAAGTTGGTCGTGCTTGCGGTGTTGGCCTGCGTGGCCTACTCTGAGCCTAATGTAAGTCATTTGTTTTGTGCATCCTTGCACATCCATGGTCATTATGTCGGCATTTCTTGCACGACCAACCATTTTTACACCTTGTTGTAGATCACCAGCCTAGTGTCATATTTATACATTGTCCTAGATGGCAAACCTAGTGTCATCTTCATACACTGCCCTAGATGGCAAACATAGTATCATATTACATTGTCCTAGATGGCAAATCTAGTGTCATCTTTATACATTGTCCTAGATGGCAAACCTAGTGTCATCTTTATACATTGTCCTAGATGGCAATCCTAGTGTCATATTACATTGTCCTAGATGGCAAACTTAGTGTCATCTTTATACATTGTCCTAGATGGCAAACCTAGTGTCATGTTACATTTTCCTAGATGGCAAACCTAGTGTCATCTTTATATATTGTCCTAGATGGCAAACATAGTGTCATATTTGTACATTGTCCTATATATGGCAAACCTAGTGTCATCTTTGTACATTGTCCTATATAAGGCAAACCTAGTGTCATCTTTGTACATTGTCCTAGATGGCAAACATAGTGTCATCTACACTGTCCTACATAATGACCAGCTTAGTGTCATCTTTGCCCAACTTGCATGATTTTGGACAGGTATAGTTGGACAGATCGGTGCCAAAATATGATAAAATTTTTCAAATAAAATTTGGCACACCGTCATAGTACGGTGTCATAAGAAAATATATTTGGCTATAAGGCCATCGCAGATTTGTCCTTTGAAAAAAAGAAAACATATAGGCAGAATAACAAGCAACGGCAGCCATTTTGGAAAGTTTGAAAATTGCTTGTTATTATATTTATATTTTTCTCAAAAGATATAATATCTCGTGACATACTATGACCGTGTGCAAAATTTCATACTTTTATAATTTTAATTAAACATTTATTCCTGTCCGACTATAGTCCAAGCTTCCTGAGGCTGCCTTGCTTTCATCTATTAACTGTTTACAAAATGTTTAAAACAAATTATTACAATTCTTAAATAACTATCTACTAATTCGTCGCTGGTTTTTTTCCTACACAGGAGCTTAACAAAGACAATACAATGAGTAAGGAGGAGCTTCAGCGCTACTTCGGTGTTGAAAGCCACGGTGAAGGTACCCAATAGCCAATATGCACACCGTTTGGATAAAGTGGCACAACTATGTGCACAGCCAAAAACAGTTTTGAGCAAATTGCCTTGAAGTCGATCGATTTGTCAAATCGCATTTTTGCGCATTTCTCCCCCAATATTGAAAAATATTACTAATGCGATAGCCCAGTTTAAATAGCCCAAACCAATTCACTGTTTTCATAAAAGCATGTTTAAAGGAGATATTAATTACTAAAGATTATGTGCACTTCGTCCAAACGGAAATTCTATTTGGTCACAAAATGCAGCATTTTGTTGGTGTGCAGCGTGCGCGTTTATGAATTGTATACATTTTAAAACACTAACGTTACTTTGTCAAAACGTAAATCGTGGAGGCCACGTAGCCTTTCGTCAATGGCTTCGTGGCTGTGCAGCTGATGCGACTGGAGCAAAGACCACTCAGCGCCATCGAGTTGCCCAAGCAACGAGGCCTTTTAACACTTGATTTTGCGGTTTGGGAGTTGATTAAATCAAACATGATCTACATGAATTATTTATACTGTTATGCAAATAATTAGCGCGGTGGAAGAATAGCCAATAGCAACTCGAATGTCCTCAGGTTTCGTCCATTGGTAAAGAGAAGCGGGTTAAAATAATTAAATCAAGAGAAGACATAAGTAGCACATAATTCAGTTCATATGCTTAGTTCCAGCGGGACTTCTATTACTAACATAAAAGTATGGAAAGAACATATTTTTGGCATGAATTCGAAAAATTGTTGTTAAATCCCAGACGTGGATGCAACTCTTACCCAACCGAATTATAAATGGTGGAGGACATTAGGTGGAGGACATCATAAAATGTTCGAATATCTACAAATCTATACATCACGATTTTGGACGGATGCGACACGGTGACAAAATGCTCAGAGCAATATATAACCTATAAGATTGGATTTTGTTAAACATTTTGAGTGACATATTTTTTTGCGCATGCTCAAGAATAGGTGCAGTATGGTCGAAATCATTTCCTTGTCTTTCCTACAGCCCCGGAATACGAGATCGTGTACCCATACATAGTCGAAGCTGAAGGTAAGAGGAGTGTAGGAAAGGGCGCCACAGCCGCCGAGTTCCTCGAACTCGAAGTCGATGCCTTCGGGGAGACGCTCACCCTCCTCGTACATCACGACGACAGCAATTATGCCCCTGGGCTCGAGGTTGAGATCTACACCGATGAGGGCGTCAAGAATGTGCCGCTGCGGACCGACTGCATCTACACCGGTAAGGTTGCTGGTGAAAAGCGCTCGCTTGCTTCGGTTACCACCTGCGACGGCTTGGTAAGTTATACAAGCATGTACAGTGGGCTGAATACATACAAACTATATAGCAATTACTTTTAATTAAAAGCGCTTATCAAAAGCTTCATGCTTTAACCAAAGCACACTTTGGCAGGCAGGTATAATCTCCCATTTTATACAACAAAAGACGTTTAACCCAAGGACGGCTTTCCGGCTAGTACTGGTTGATGAACTATTTGGGATTGACCTGAGCCCATTTACTGATTGACGTGAGCCATTTACTGATTGACCTGAGCCTATTTACTGACTGACCTGAGCTCATTTACTGATTGACTTGAGCCCATTTACTGATTTTGTTCGTTCAAGATGGCGGTCATACATCGCAATAGCGGCCTTGGTAATCTCTATATCGAGCGACTAGATGACGAACATGCCTTCAAGAGAGATGTTGGTTTCGGTCACCCGCATGTCGCATACAAGAACGTGCCAGTCGAAAGCGAGGATTTCTGCGGAACTGTTGGTAATATTATAGGCCTACATGTTTTACTTTGTGTCCAAAAAAACAAAAATGCAAAGTTTTGAGAGACTGGGAAGTAGGTTTCGCCTCGGGTGCTATGCGTTCCTCGGCTGTTAAAAACGTCATATCCCACATCACAGCAGTCATCAATTGTTAAATGTCCACTAGAAGTGTCACTATCTCTAGGCATGGCCAACCATAGCTTACAATTCAGGCACGGAACCGAAATTTGTCGCTGATTTTGCTCTCGCATATACATGGTTGTCATCTCGGTTTATGAAAGCCGAGGGGACATATTAATACTAGAATCCCACACTTTTATGTTTAATGATTGAAGTGTATTAATGAAAGACTCGGTCTTTCCTTCTATTTTCCTCAGACGACCCAGTTTTGCCAGACCAGGGTGAACCTAAACCACCGGTCCTGCCGATTGACACGCAGGCGACAAAATATCTGGAGTTAGGGTTCATTGCCGATAAACACTACACTGTGGCCAAAGGATCTACCGCTACTGCAACAACGTGCGTTAACGCGCTCTTCAACGCGGTGAAAAATGTCTTGCAACTGAGTTCGCTTAGAGGAACTTCACTGGTTCCTAAACTGACCTACATCAAGATCTTTGGCGCATCGGAGGTAGGCCTAGGATCAACACCTTTACAAACTAAACAGAACAAAAAGCAAATCACACACACAAAAATTCTGCCATACACTCATCATTCCGTAAGTTTGGAAGTACATTTTGTATATCATTGTGAAAATCTGTTTTGCAATCTGTTTTAATTACTTGTATTTTCTTCGTAACGTTTAAACAATGCCATATCCTGTTTTTGACACATAACATGGAATTGAACTATATTTTTCCAAAAAACAAATCTTAACTTATTGACACATATTCGTAACTCTTAATTTTAAATATATTTCGTATTGTTATCACTTAGCACCTGCACTTACACTCATGCTGTAAAATTATAATTTCTGTCTGTCCCTTTGTGTGTCCCAAGGTTCGGACACAAAAACATTATTCACCCAAATACAAATGTTCTCCTTTGTGTAATAGTATAATATTACTTAACCTGTAATACCGAATTGTAATTTATTAGATAACTATAGTCTATGACACCGCTTAGCAGTTCTTTACATCCATTTCTTGATTTGGTTCTCTTTTTTTTCAGAGTGGACTGAATAGCAGTACTGTTGGTGGACCCTACCTTCGAATCTGCCGCCTTTGGCAAAAAAGAAACAATCCCAGAGGTGAAAAGCATTGGGACAACGCTGTATTCCTGACGGGGTAAGAATTCATGCACACATCCATTAGAAACAAGTGAGACCCAGTGAAGCTAGAATCGCACAGCGCGTGAACAAATCGCGTACAAAACCTATGGGAGGCCTTCCAAAAAAGTACAAACAAAAGAGGGACACAAAACGGGGGGGGGGGGGGGGGGGGGGGGCCACGATTGCTGGTTTTAACATATAATGTGTGTATGGGTTAGGTTACTGTATACGACCGAGGACTTGGGAATATGGGGTGTATGTGATTCATAGTTCTTGGGGTAATTTCGTGTACAAACCTTAAGGGATGTGTTAAGGAACAAAAATAGGGAACAATAGCGGGTCCTGATGAGTAATGTATAGCGTGACACGATTGCATGTACGTGAGTGTTTTAATAGTTATCAAATTGGAAGTAATTATTTTTTTAAATGCCGATTTGCCACCATTATGTCTTTAACCAATATTTGTAATACGTGTATATCAATGGTAATGCTCAATTGCTAAAATTGTTATTTTGTTTCTCTTTATTTGAATCTATTGCAGCATTAACATTAAAACGAAGCCTACGAGGGGATGGGGACTCCTAGGGCTTGCCTACGTCGGACAATGTGGTGGTGGGGCAGCTGCTGCCCTCTGCGAATTTCGTTCTCTTTACGCCACGGTAACCGCTGCACACGAGATTGGGCACAAGTGAGTTCAGTCTCTTTCAACTTTGCTCAGCATGGGCGTAAATTCCTTGGGATGGGGTATATATTTTCCCTTCAAGCAATATTTTAGGGAAGTAAGGCCGTGGCCGAATTAGTGGCTGTGGCATGAAATTACACACGAATCTATAAGAAGTGGCTGCAGCCGTTACCATAGACTCGTGTTTCATTTCAAGCCACAATCCAGCAGAGTTGTATTCGAGTCCCTGCAAGTCCTTGCACAAGTCCAGTCAAAAGTACAGTCATAAAGCCAGTCATAAGTAACTGGTTGAACAATGACAAAGTAATGCTTTTGTCAAAGCTCAGTTGAATAGGTTGTGATTGGAATTGGAACTGAAGAACTAGTGATGGACTTGCATGGACTTGCATGGACTTGTCATGGACTTAACTACATCCCTGCAATCAAGTAATTCGGACACGGCATTATGTTAATGTCATCGGTTTCATGAAAAAGCGCCCCGTAGTCCCCCCCCCCCCCCCCCCCCCCCGCACCCGCACTTATCGACTTTACACGACCAGGTGACTTTTGTTCCCCTTCCCCTTATCCCTTCTCCCTTGTCCCTCCTCCTTATCTCCCCCTTCTCTCCCCCTCCCCTCCCCCTTCTCTCCCCTTCCCTCCCCCTTCTCTCCCCCTTCTCTCCCCCTTCTCTCCCCCTTCTCTCCCCCTTCTCTCCCCCTTCTCTCCCCCTTCTCTCCCCCTTCTCTCCCCCTTCTCTCCCCCTTCTCTCCCCCTTCTCTCCCCCTTCTCTCCCCCTTCTCTCCCCCTTCTCTCCCCCTTCTCTCCCCCTTCTCTCCCCCTTCTCTCCCCCTTCTCTCCCCCTTCTCTCCCCCTTCTCTCCCCCTTCTCTCCCCCTTCTCTCCCCCTTCTCTCCCCCTTCTCTCCCCCTTCTCTCCCCCTTCTCTCCCCCTTCTCTCCCCCTTCTCTCCCCCTTCTCTCCCCCTTCTCTCCCCCTTCTCTCCCCCTTCTCTCCCCCTTCTCTCCCCCTTCTCTCCCCCTTCTCTCCCCCTTCTCTCCCCCTTCTCTCCCCCTTCTCTCCCCCTTCTCTCCCCCTTCTCTCCCCCTTCTCTCCCCCTTCTCTCCCCCTTCTCTCCCCCTTCTCTCCCCCTTCTCTCCCCCTTCTCTCCCCCTTCTCTCCCCCTTCTCTCCCCCTTCTCTCCCCCTTCTCTCCCCCTTCTCTCCCCCTTCTCTCCCCCTTCTCTCCCTTCTCTCCCCCTTCTCTCACCTTTCTCTCACCCTTCTCTCCCCCTTCTCTCCCCCTTCTCTCACCCTTCTCTCACCCTTCTCTCACCCTTCTCTCACCCTTCTCTCACCCTTCTCTCACCCTTCTCTCACCCTTCTCTCACCCCCCTATCTAACCTCCCCCCCTCCCCCTCCCTTCTCTCCCCCACTCCCCCCTCTCTTTCTTTCTCCTTCTACGCCCCTCTCCCTCTCCCTTCTTAGGTGTTACATAATTTTATTCGGCAAATTACACAATACAAACATTGTAAGTAATTTAAATCTTCCAATGTTAACCCTCGTTTGTATGTCTGTTTTGTGTTTGGAATGATCACAGCTTGGGAATGGGACATGACTCGCCGAAAAAAAACTGTTCTAGGTACGGCTATATCATGGGACACGCAAACCTCCGAAAATATTTGGAATGGTCTACCTGTAGCCGACGTTCCTACGACAGACGCATCACGTGAGCCACAAATATTATTTGAGTCAAAACAAACTATAGCCTACATTGACAACGGATTGACTCGGAAATCTGAATCGAAAATTGCTCAGTTCTTTCCGGGTCGAAATGACATGTTCCCGGTATTTTGACCAATGACTGAGCATTGTTAGTTAAAATGTTAACCAACCTTTTTATAAACAACGCAGTTTTAATACAAGTTTTGAGAGTGATGGGTATACGGAGGGAGTAGTGAACGAGTCAGCGCAGATTTGAATTAGACGTTAACACGTTCTATAACTGAAATTGCGAATGTTTTTTTTCCCCAGACCGTTTAAGTTCATGCCTTGTTTTCCATGTTCTTCGTGATTTTCTGTAGTTGGGTGTTATTGTTTCTTCTCAGCTAGTTTTCGAACTTTTATTTTGTACTACTGTTTGTAGTTTGTTGGTTATAGTCAAATAAATAAATACATAAATAATAACAACATGATATCATTATTTGTTCTGCATTCCAGCCGAACCACTTGCTACGACGACGCATAAACGACATGATGGACAAACCAATCTGTTATCAGAATCGTAAGTTTTTTTTACCTGTGATGTTATATTCCTATTTTCACGTTGGGTTAAAATTTCACTGTATCGAAATGAACGACGATCACTTTATTTTATTTAAAGGAAATGTATACCGTTTGCAAATATCAAAAAAATAATTATTTATCTACCTTTCAGTAAAAATAAGTGTCAAAACAAGTGATTTAAAAAAACAATATTCGCTTTACACGTTAAAGCTCTTTTCGAGTTGCCCGGATGTGAGGTTTCCCGTTAATTCTCGTACGTTCTCGAGATCAACTTACACGCTCGATACGGGAGCATTCGTTTTGGACAATAGTGACATTATGTGGAAAATCATACTTTGTGCTCCCAAAGTGGCGTATTTTCGTTTTTACAGGGTCATTTTTAGACTAATTGTTTGTCTGTTTTTGTTTTCAGGACGTAAGAGAGGTATCTTCAACAGTTTTCATCTCCAATTACATAACATGCATAAAAACGTAGGTCATTGTTAAGTATTTATTAACATTGTGGGCAAATAACATCGTTCTGCCCACATATCTAACTTATTTATCTGTACATTGAACCCTGTGCTTGTAGTTTGTGAACTGTAACCAATCACACAAAAGTATTACACAAAGTATCTACAATTCCTAAAAGATGAAGGGCGAACACCGGGGCAATTTCAGGGAGCTGCTCAGCACACACACACAAATGCTTACCTCAAACATTTCTCCCTGGCAATAAAGTTCAGGTGATGTATATTGGTATTCTGCTGGTTTTTGCTTAGCATGAAAAGCACATGGACTGATGTTTTACTAAGCAATACTTGTTTTGTGCTAAGCATTTTATTGTGCTTAACCGCTCCATAAAATTGGTCACGGGAGTTTAAACGTACAAATGTCTTTAGGGACGTACATTATCCACCTCGTCCCCCCCAACAAAAAATTAATAATAAATAAATAAATAAATACAAATAAATCCTAACAAGTCGGTGTACGACTTGGCAATTACCGCATAATGCAGAATGAAAAGCAGTAAATTCGCGATAACTAAAATGTGCCCATTTCGAATTTCCACTCATGTCGAAGTCGAAGTTTATTTCTGTCAAGATAGGTCCCTAACTTATTACTGGCACCAGTACCTCCGCTTAACAAAATGGCCTCAACTGACAATACGGCACTATTCCTTCTCTATGTTTGACGACATACGGGTCCAAAGATATAACATAACCGTGTATATGAGTGTGTTCGGTTCGTCAATATGAGGTACGTTGTTTGTTATCAATTAATTATCATCTCTCTGTTCATGTTTAACAGCAGCTGTGTAAACTGTATTTACATTTGTTTTCATTTTGAGGTGAAGGGAATTCGGAAATAAATTATAAAGTGTTTAGCATCGCAGAATGATGTATGTTTCTTTATGTTATTATACAAAGAAAAACGTTTCCAATCCGGTTTATTTCAAACGTGTAACCATTTTGGTAAAAAAGAGGTACATTCCCAAATTGTCTCAAAATTGCCATGGCGGGAAAGTAACACATTCCATGGATCAGCACGGCTACGGCTTAAGATTACACACATGTCTATGTTAAGTGGCTGCAACCAGGTACTGTAGAATCGTGTGTAATTTTAAGCCGTAACATTCTTAATGAAAACGCAATTAAGAGAGTCAGCGAACAGACAAAACAATCCCCAAACCAAAATGTTGAGCATTAAGGAAAGTGGCGCAAGAAGATTAGCACCATCGTGAAAGGTTTCGTAAAATTAGATCAATGCAGCTGCTGATCCAATCAAATAAAATATCTAGAAAAATTATGCTAAACTAAGGAAATTCAATGTTGAGAAGTGGAAGCATTGACACTGACACGCACACCCCGACGTATGTTTTTTCCTCGAGGGGAACAGTTGTGCACATCGTGTAACGACCATATCGTTTTCTCCATTACTTTTTCGTGGAGTTTTCACCCGGATTTCCTTACTAAAACTGTGCAACAGTGAACATTCCATCGTAATTTATCGTCCTTTTGGAAGAGCATTTCTTCATTAGTAATATTATCGCTACAAATTGTTGTGAAACTTAAGTGTTTGGTTTCACGTTTTGGTACGCGGCAATGTGAGCCTTGTAACGTTACATGGAGCTTGGACAACTCGGCCACGGTGAGCCGGGGGTACAGCTCGACCACGGGACAACTAGGAATAGAATGATCCTATAGCGTTATAATGCGAGCCTTGTAACGTTACATGGAGCTCAAACAACTCGACCACGGGATAGCTAGAAATAGAATGATCCTATAGCGTTATAATGCGAGCATTGTAACGTTACATGGAGCTCAAACAACTCGACCACGGGATAGCTAAGGTTATCCTATAGCGTTATAATGCATAACGTTACATGGAACTTGGACAACTCGACCACAGGATATCTAGGGTAATCTTATAGCGTTATAATGCATAACGTTACATGAAGCTTGGACAACTCGACCACGGGTTGGTAGGATGATCCTATAGCGATATAATGCATAACGCTAGAAAACACTCAATATAGGCCTTCAGCTGACACTGAAAAACAGGCTGTAAAATGCGTTTTGCTCCAGCAACTCTTGGTCTACTTTTTTAATGCACATATATGAGATTCAATACATCACAAACACAAGGTAAACATTTCTTCACAACAAATTCTGCAGTTATTTTTGTATACCTCATTAAAGTTATTAACAATAAAATGCACGTTTCGTGGTTTGAGGCCTTACATTGGCACTTTAAGTTTTAACAATAAAGCACTGCGGCACCTGTATGACAAATCCTATACATTTTATATTAAAGAACAAGTGTTTATGATTTTGAAAATTTGGTAACAGCAAATTATTTTTTTGTTTTTGTTAAATGGAACCACAACAAATAATAATTGTGAAACAAAATTGGCACACAGGGCGCTATGATTGCCATACGTGCCAACAAAACCTACTAAAAAATATATAAACAAAATTGAATGGAAATTGTTTAAAACCTTTTCTGAACTGATACACGTGACCATTGTTGTTATTATAATATTAATATTAAAATATAATATTAACATTTTAATAAACCTCTACTTGTTTCAAAGATAACCATTTTTTTGGAAAAAAAACAAGCTTATAATTAAAAATAAAAGGGCCGTTAAAAGTCAAAGATGGGTATAGTTGCAGAAAGAAACCATATATGTCAGCCAACTACATGTACATGTAGTATGTTTTTAAAAAAACCATACACATTCGAGATGTGATAAATTGGTTAGCACTGAAGAATGTGTTCACAGCTTCACAGAGGACATGTACATTGTAAATATAAAAAAATAACAAAGGTTTTAAAGAGTGGTTTTTCATAATGTGACTAGCATTAGTGTAAATTAGCTTTTAATTCAGCCAAATTACAGAATGTACCCAGTTTTAATAGCGATGCATAGGGCCACAAGGAAATAAAAATACACAACACAAAAAAAACCTAATAAACAGACAGATTTCGCCGGACTTTGTTCTGAAGGCCGGGTGTAGTGTCGTCATATACATGTTTACTAAGTCCATCAACCAAGAGGCAAGACTTCGGTGGCGATTACATTAGCCCATGAATAAAAAGAAAATCAACTAATAGATTTCGGCAGATTTGGTCCAGTACCCAGGTGAGACAGTAAAGAGATACGGTTAAATACTAACACAAATTGGTGAAAGAACGATTAACTCGCAAGTAGTTTTTAAAATTCACCATCCAAGTCATCCTCGCCTGCATCTACAACATCGACTTCTTCTCTGAAGTTGCTGCAATGTGTGCATTTGCACAGATCTGTACAAGGTAGTTCGGCATTTAGACAATAACATCGCCCTTACAACATTTCCCAACTACAGCTAATACACTGAAGGAGAACATCTGGTGCAGATGGTTTCGTCATCCATATGATTGTTAGTTTACCATCCTCCATTTTTCATCCATGCCCATCTGGAGATGGTGCATTAATCTGTTGCTGTAGTGATCGCCGCTGAATTGCAGCCTGATAATTACAGCGCTTTGCATTCTGGGTCAGCGCATCTCGGGTTGGTGGTAGACTCTGCTCAGACGATGGAGATGGAGAACAAAAGGCCTTATATTAGGCGTCATCAAACTCTCTGTTGTTTGGCTGTACAGCAAGCATACCCCTAGAACTATGGGGCACCCGACGCCCGAAGGGCGGAGCCCTATAGATAGAGAGGGTTTTTACAGGTTAACCGCCGTTAAACAATAGAAACCATGCACAAACAAAATGAAATTACCCTCTCTATCTATGGGGCTCCACCCTTCGAGCGTCGGAAGCCCCATAGTTCTAGGGGTACAGCAAGCAGACAAACTTCTCTAGAGATGACAGAGTGCCTTCTTGCAATTGGAATTTGCTCCCTAGATCTGTGAATGTTTCTTGAAACTCTGGGTGCTCTTCTAACACTTTCACTATCATTTTACTATCTACGAACCGCAGATAACAGGTGTCGTGAAATCCCAGATCGGACTGCCTCCACGTGCTTCTTCATAATGTAGATCAAGAAGAATGTCAGACAAGTCGACCGTTGAGACAACTCGACTCGGGACAAATAAAAAAATTATGAAGTAATATTAACGCAATGGCCGGTCTGATGCGTGCATGAACGGTACCGAATCCCAAACTGCATGCGCACCAGCGCATCAAAAACGACGTCACCGTGCACAGTACGGCCTCGTTGACCGACCGGGGATGGGATAAGTTAGCGCACAGGCCCGGCAAAAAACGATGCCACCGTGTACGGTACGGCTACTTCACATCTTAGCCCCGCCTATACTTATCTGTATTCGCAAACGAGGTCATGCGCTAGAAATGTAGCGCAAAATATAGGGAAAACATAAGATTTCAAAAACCCAATGATCCAAGGCGAAAAAGTAGCCTTAGTTGATTTGCATAAAAAGTGGCCGTATGAGGTCGCTGTTCGCGCTGTATCTTTGCACGGGGCGCAAGCTAGCAGCATATTATGCGGGGCGCGCGCACAGTGTATTTCTGGACGGATAACGACGGACGGATAACGACGAACTCGCCTTGACCAAGGCTACCCCCAACCCGGTCATTACCACGCAGTAAAATCCGGGTTCTCGCACTGTTATTACCTTTAATAAATACCTTTTTAACGAGAAAAATAGTGAAAATACTCCGAATTTCGCGACTTCACGGCTTCTTCTATAGGCCGTTTTACAAACGCAGCTTCGTTTCCGTATTTTGGCTTTGTTCATGTAGTTTAGCAGTGGTACAGTTGTTTTCCTAGTTCTGGATTTGTCCTAGTTCCGGATCGCTTCAAATAAAAACCTACCTTGTTATGGCTTGGTCTCCAATACTATTTGTTTAGATGAAGTGCATTTTGAAAAGAAACATACAAGCTTCTTGATACATAAGTAAACAATAAGTCTAAAAGTCTCCAGTATTAAACAATCTGCCAAAGACTGAACGTTCATGTGTTCCTTCTTCCGGATCGCCCGTGAAATACATGCATAAACTACACGCGCGCAAGCGATTTCATATGACGTGTTCTGTGGGTCAAAGTTTATCGGCTCGTTGCCGCGCGCCACACACGTACACGGACAAAACATTTCAAAGCATTTCCTTGCAAGTCCTCTTTTTAAACTTTATTGGAAGTGAAAGTATTTGAAATTTATTTTAAACTGTATTTATATAATTTAATGAATACTTTATCAGAAATATAGGCTTGATTCAGGTTGGTTCTAGCGTGATAATTGTTCATGTACGAAGCAGTTTTTTACTTGATCCGGAATTGGTTAAACCGATCCGCAACTAGAAAAAGGGATGTCGGTATATTTGACGTCGTATTTTCAAATAAAGAAGAGCATAAATATCGAAACAAAAACTGTAGTTTCTCCACCACTCAAGGTAAACTACTAAAGCTATTTCATTTAAATTTCGAGGATTAGACTTGCCGAAAACAGCCTGAATATTGTTGCGATCCGGAACTAGGAAAACGTCTGTAATGTGGCCAGAATGCAGCCCAAAGCCGGGGTTTAGAAAACGGCCCTTGGAAAACCCATGATATTACTACATATAATGCCCTGCACGTGATCGAGTCTCGGCCAATCAGAAGCCTTCAACTCTCCTAGGTATTTATTCAAAACTAGTATTATTATGTACAAATGCATTATGGCGAGGCATTATTAAGATAACATGCCGTTCCCCCCGCGTCGGAACGGGGATATTGTTGTTTACATACCATGTTTTTTTGCGAGCGCACGGGCCCCGTTCTGCCCGCCCTCCATACTCGACATCAATACAATAGAGCGGTCACGTGTGCATAAACGCATTGTGTTGATCGCGTAAAGAAAAATTATGAATAACTTAGATTGGGGCCGTTTGCTGAAAAGAAATTTTGGATTATTAAATTATAAGACGAGAAAACAAAACAAAAAACTAATTATGTGACTATAAACTTTATTATTAAACAAATCATTGATAGCGGACAAAAACAGATCGTGTCAACATCAACATTTACTCGCCACGGTGTGAAACTACATGAAAAATAACCAGTACGTGTACATGTACATGTATACCAAACAAAATCCTTGTAGAGGTTTGGACTGATTTTGGATCGATCCTATAAAACACATCTCAGACTAATAATTACTGTGGTTTTCTTTACGCCCGGCTAATTTTATTTGTCACCTTTTCGATTGTGTTGCCGCTGCTAATGACCTGTCAGCGGCGGAACACAACAATTTACATAACAAAGAAGTACACAGTGGCGCGTTACAGTCTGGGTGGATGGCTAAACTCCCCCCCCCCCCCCCCCCCCCCCCCCCCCTCCCCCCCCCCCCCCTCCCCCCCCCCCCCCCCGTTCCGATGCGAGAGAACGCACCCATTGTTTTGTTTTTATTGATTCCTGCACATTAAACTACTCTTGTGACGTCACTCTATTCAGAAAAGTGTCGATTATTTTAAAGAATGTACAGTTAACTGTACATTCTTTTAAGAATTAACAGAAAAAGAACGACTCAGTGGACACAGAAATTGCTATTGTTATATTTATTACAACTTAGTAAGAGCTATGTTGACAGTTTCTTTAGAGCTTTCAACAGTTAATTGTCTTGGAGGTCTGTTTGCCGTGTCGAAGCGCTTATGCGGTTTCAGCCCGGCTGACTGCTCTCCTATGATCCTCACTGGTTCTGGCCACCGAAGCCCTTGTTGTAGAGACGATATGCTGCCATGCTCGATCGTATGGAGTGGTTCGTCCAAAAGCCTTGTTGCACAGATTTGCCACAACCTGGGATATCAACAATAACAAAAATAAAATAAGATGGATGCGCCAAACCGCATGTAACAAATTGCATCAAGGTTTGTCTAAAACATTCGAAAATGAAAATGGCCCAAGAACTTATTACCACTAAGAAAACAAATGGAGGATAAACCTTTTTATTAGCAAGGTCGAAGCGATGGTTTGCAATTTAAAATATGTACATTTCTTGTAAATGGGAATAATTTTCGACGGAGATAGGTCATAGTTATGTCATACGTTCGAAGGTCCTAAAAAGTACTACTAATGTACAACTTTAAAAGGGCTGGTATACGTATAACACGTACATGTACTTTACATTCGCTAACTCGCCCATGTTGTCCTGTCCTGTCGTATACCTGTGTAGCAAAAACGGCAGAAAAACCAACAGAAATTAGTTTTGTTCCGAGTCTGGTTTGACGTGTGATAATGAAACCGTTCAGGGTTTAACAAAAGGCT
This sequence comes from Crossaster papposus, assembly GCA_037893245.1. Classification (NCBI taxonomy): domain Eukaryota; kingdom Metazoa; phylum Echinodermata; class Asteroidea; order Velatida; family Solasteridae; genus Crossaster; species Crossaster papposus. The sequence continues at coordinate 550,796 of JBAIAA010000061.1, forward strand.
GGTATACTTTCGACACGGAATAATGACTACTGACGATATTGTTACACCATAAAAAGGGCTAAAATTGGTAAAAATATTAAGCCAAAATGAGCTGCTGATGAGAGCTAAGCCAAATGTTGGGATTAACAAGTTCTGGTTTCCTTTTCTTGCTTATTTTCCATCATTACCTGATCCGTTAGGGGTCCAAATCAGCCACGAGTAGTAGGAAGTTTCTTCACCTATGAATTTGCCGCTTTAGTATAAATCCTCATTGGAGTATAAATCCTCATCGAATATGTCCCAAAATACTGGTGTAAATCACCATCAAAATAAATTGGCGAGTCAGTTCTTGAAGTGACACAACATATCTCCCAACGTATTCCTACTCAAAAATATGTACGGATCCTCACTGGAAGACATATTAGCGGAGTTAGCAGAGACTTTTTTAAATGGTTTATTTCTTCCGAAAAAAACCCTACCTCAATATATATACAAAATTATACCATAAGCATGTTTACAATTAAAAACACTTCTTCTTCATGCTTTATATTGTCACAGGTAAAATGTTGACTAAGGACTCAGACCCCGACACGGACCTAGAGGTACTTTTGGAGACGACACAGTAAACCACGACTCTTAATCTCTTTTTGTTCAAATTTTGCTTCGTTCCTCGCGAGCCAGATCGTTTTTCTAAAACTACTTAATTTGTGTGCCGTCTTAATCTCCAGTACTTTTGTCTTTGGTTTTGGGAACAAAGAAAAAATTAGCGTGTCCGTGTCGGGTGGGTACGCGTGCGTGTTGTTTAAACCGCCCAGATATTGACCAAGCCACTTGCCCGCTGACCTGACCACACTGCACTCGACAAAAACATGTTCTAACGTCTCTGATCGAGCACAGTGCGGGCACAGACCCGGGTCTTTGAACCATTTACGAATTCTGTTGCCAGTGGGCAGCACGCTGTGCACGATTTTGAAATTCAACGAGGTGTGAACATTGGATAATTTGCTACACAGCGTGCGTGACCATACCGTGGCCCAGTCCTTACCAGGGCGGGCGCGCTGTACCCGGGGTTCCGATCCTTTGGCCTCAAATATGGTTACAAGGTGTTCTTTGAGTTTTATCTGTCGCCAGTTTTGAACTAAGCCCTTATATTTACGAAAATTAAACAAAACAGAACGGTAGAAATCCGGCTGTGTGTCGCAGTGTGGCAGATTTTCACGCGCCAATGACGGTTCCGCACTCCGCAGAGACAGACCGCACCAGTAGCGCGCAAGAACCCGCCACTTACCGGGTTTATCTGATAAAATACTGGCAACGTGAACACCCTGCATTGCGGCAATCTTGCTGTCTATGTCCACCATCCCCATCCCTCCCCGGGAGGGAGGGAGGCACATGGTGTCCCGGCTAACATTCTCTGGTTTGTTCCCCCAAACGAAACCAAAAATCAACTTGTTGATTTTCCTTAGTTTCTCTTTTGGGGGCGGGGCGACCTCAGCTAAGTACCAAATTTTGGATATTACAAAAGTGTTTATAACTAAAACCTTCCCCTTCATTGAAAAATCACAGTCTTCCCATGCCTGGATATAGTTTTCCAGCTCCCTCAATTTCTCCTCCCACATTTCTTTACGGATGTCTCCATAACCAAAAGAAATACCGATGATTTTAGCTGATGTCACCCAAGAGATGTCAACCGGGCCCCTTGGTCGATGTTTCCATCGACCAAGAAACACGCCACTCGTTTTCCGCTGGTTTAGTTTTGCGCCTGATGCGCGCTCGTATCTCTCGACCAGCTCAAAGCTGCGGACGATAGACCTATCGTCCACTAGAATGAGGGTGGTATCGTCAGCATACATCGAAACCCTAGCTTCGGTGCCCCCTGGTAATTTAACTCCCTTTATTTTAGGATCGGCCCTAATCGCACACCCGAGTGGCTCGAGGGCAAGGATGTAAAGTAACGGCGAAAGCGGACAGCCTTGTCGAACCCCTCGGGATAGCGAGAAAGGCCGAGAAATATGCCCATTACAAATCACACTACTTTCAATGTCGGTGTACAGAATTTCCACCCATTTTCTAAAATTTTCACCGAAGCCGAGGGTCCCGAGGATCTGCTGAAGATACCCCCAGTCAACTCTATCAAACGCTTTTTGCTGGTCGAGCGACACGAACACAGCACACATATTTTTCTGATCTACGTAACTGTGAACGTTGCGAAGTAGGTGAGCATTGTCCGATATGCTTCTCCCCGCCACGGAGCAAGTCTGATCTTCATTAACAATGCTAGGCAAAATGGTCCGCAATCTGGTGGCGAGAATTTTAGCAATGATTTTGTAGTCGACGTTCAGCAGTGATATGGGCCGCCAATTACCCAACTCTTCACGACTTCCTTTGTTCTTGTACAACAATGTAATCAGACCCGACCTTTGACTTTGACTAAGCCTACCTTCTTGAAAAACCCAATTCACCATATCACAAATATCTTGGCCCATATCACTAAAGAACGTCTTGTAAAACTCAGCGGGCAAGCCGTCCGAACCCGGGGACTTGCCCGCCGCCATATCGAACAAAGCCCGCCTCACCTCATTAACAGTCACTGGCCCTTCGAGCAACAATTGCTCGTCAGCGCTCAGTGAACTGTCAATAGAACCCTTAAGAAAATCAATCTCTTTATCGTCCGTGTCGGTTTTTGTATACAAATCGTTATAAAAATTCCTACAAATGTTGGTCATACGATTTGGTTCCGTGTGCAGTTGACCTGAACCATCACGGAGGCCCTGCATGCGTTTTAAGTCCGAGTCGTGCTCCTTGGGCCGGAAAGTACTTTTTCGGCAGAGAGCACTGGGTTGGGAAATGAAAAATGTGAATTATTCAGAGTGTTGTATTGGGTTTTTAAGTTATGCAAATCGTCTACGCACGCAGGATCTCCGTGATCAATTTTGTTTTGCAGGAGATTGATTTCTCTTAAGAGTTCCTTACGCTCAAAGCTACGTTTTCGTGCTTCGCCAGCAGAAAAAACAATCACTGCACTTTTTGGTTGGATTTTTTCCCCTGTCCCACCACTCAACTAAATTATAAAAATCCCCTTTTCGCGCACCCCAATCTTTCCATTCTAAACTAACGGTTTGTTTAAAATCATCCCTTCCCAGAAAAGAAGTATTAAGTTTCCAGAAACCCCGCCCAGCGTTTTGGATTTGGTTCGTGAAAACGACAGAAATTAAATCGTGGTCAGACAGGGGGGCATGCAGTGATTGCGCTACGTGCACCTTCGGACAATTCGCGTGAAATGTATAGGCGGTCGATTCTAGAGGCAATTTGGTTATTTTTGGAGTGCAAAGTATATCTTTTTTCTACTGGGTTTTGAACCCGCCATACATCGAGGAGGCTGCTCTCTCTCACGATTTTCTGGATTTCCTTATTCCCCCGCGTGGTGTATTGTGCAACCCCCCTTTTTGAATCAAGAACTAAATTGTCAATGCAATTAAAGTCGCCTCCCAAAATAACATGTCTCATACCCGTGTGTGGTTACGTAACTCACTTTCAAAGAACTTACGTCTGTCGGTCGGATCATTCGGACCATAAACGTTAACAATACGAATTTTTGTTTTTGTGTTGGGCATTGAAACCGTGAGAGAAAGCAGCCTACCTCTATTGTCACGCAAATAGTCCGTGGGGCACCACGAGTGGCGTGAATACAGCAAAATGGCCGTCCCACAACTCGAGGTTGTCCCAAAGGACCAGTACCCAACGCCGTCAAATTCACGGGCCCACGCTCTGGCTTCGGAAAAGCCAGAGATGTGAGTTTCCTGCAATAGCAGAACATCAATATTCTGACTGTTGCAGAAACCGAAGACCTGACGGCGCTTTGCCTGATTCCTCAAACCACATACATTTAAAGATGCTACTTTAAAATTAACCATACAAAAGGCAAGCACAAAAAATCAACATTGAAGCAGTCCATAAATAATAGAGTTCAAGAAAAAACAATCCAAAAGAAAACAACCTACAGTTCAGTTCTGTCTTGTTTTCCCTCCTTTGATTTTCCAATTTCTGTCATATTCGTCCGGGGAGTGCCCCCGCTTACTACTTACGGCGCTGGCAACGCTGACCATGCTGGCAACAGAGAAAGTTGACGTGTTGGAGTCGGAGTCCGAATCCGAGTTCGAATCCGAGCTCAAATCCGAGTCCGGGGCCTGAGACTCGCCGTCGAACACCTCGGCCGCTTCCCGGGCCAACTCGTCCTCCAGCCCGTCGAAGGGGTTAGATGTCACCACCGATTGTGCCCACTCCCGCGTGTGCAACTTGGACGCCTCCTCGGGGGTAAAAATCAATTTTTCCTCGTAGTCCACTGCCGAGGCGGCGGTTGCGGGGCAGGGCGGGACTGACCCGGTTTTCGGTCGTGTCGTGCCTTGTCTTGGTGGCTTAATGGGGGTGACTTGACGGCATGACGGCGGGGCGACTTGGCGGCTTGACGGGGGGGGGGGGGGACTTGGCGGCTTGACGGCGGGGTGTCTTGGCGGATTGACGGGGGGATGACTTGGCGGATTGACGGGGGGATGACTTGGCGGTGTTCACTTGGGGGGCTATCTTGGTAGTTTGTCTAGGATTGTCGACTTCTGGGCGGTGCAGGGCGATTTTTTTTGTTTCTCTTTGGTTGAGGCTCGGCATCGTGGCTTTGAGTCAAAAGCACCGGGTTGGAGGGAGAGCTGCTCTTGCTGTGTGGGGCCTTTTTGGTAGCTGAATGGTGAATACGTCCGCTACTCACCGCCTCGTCCCAGAAGCCAGGGGGTCTCTCGGCGGGTGTCTTCTCGGCGGGTGTCTTCTCGGCGGGTGTCTTCTCTGTTGTCTTTTGTGGCGGGTTTTCGGGGATGGTGGCCGGGATGTCGTCTCTGGGGCTGTGTACTCCCTTGGTGGGCGGCGGGAACGCCGCGGTGGATGGGGGAGTGTGCTGGGCTCGTGCCTCGGTGGTTTCTTCGTTTTGCCGTGTCATGTTCTTCCATGAACGCGGGCAGGAGCGGGCAAAGTGGCCCTGTTCCCCGCATATCTTACATAGCCGGGGCTCGGGACAGTTGGCAGCTCGATGGCCGGTTCGTCCGCAGTTGAAGCATGGTATGTTGGGGCAATCCGCCGCGAAGTGGCCCTCTCCTCCGCAGGCTCGGCATGTCTGAATCTGTCCTTCGTAAGTCACTTGCACCTGGTACCCGCCGACGCGTAAAAAACTGGGGATTGGTGTTTTCAGCTCCACCCGGTAGTGGCGTGTGCCGTTCTTCCATTCTTGCACAGTTTGCCAACGGCCCCGGCGGCTTGAGATGACTCGTCCGTAGTTAGACAGCTTGGCCATAACAACCCCGTCGTCCATTTCATCGGGCGCGTTGCGTATGTTGATGAAGGAGAAAGATCCGCCTGCTGATGTGATCGTCACCGGCTTCTTGTTCACCTGCATCTCGCTCCGTATGAATTTGTTGGCAGTGATGATGCTCGTAGTAGTAACAGCCCACTTGGTTGGACCCAGCTGCTGCACGCATTCCACCTCATTGCGTCCGGCCACTTTCTGAATGGCCTCGAAGATCTGTCCGGGAGCTGTCCCCTCGCAGAGGTGCAGAGTGACGGTTTTCTTCCGGTCCAGACTCATGGGTTACCCTTAAATTTGCAAGGGAATCAAGGTGTAGAAGAACTTCCGACTTGACCACGGTGTCTCCTGAGCCAGGTAAGTATGATAGAGAATCGAAGAAATGAGAGGTAACTAAAGCGATTACTTCTATTGTCACAGTGGGCAGAATACAGTGACGGGAGGTGTGACAATATGCGCTTTGCACGTAGCTATACGCATGCGTCAGTTGCATGTAGATATGCACATTTAGAGGTTATTGCTATGATAATTAACCTTTTAACTCTAATATGATAATAAGGCGGAAGCGAATTACGGTCCCATTGAAAATGTGCAGGGGTTCAATCGATCGGGTAATTTTCTATCAATTTGATAGATGCCTCTTAAGCCCTTTTCACACTGCAGAGCCAATCCCCGGGGAATAAATCCCCGGGAAATTCCCGGGGATTTTTTACCCCACCAACACCCAAGCAACCGTTCACACTAGACCCATTTGGTAACTCCCGGGGACACTATTTCCCGGGAATATGCACGGTCGTTTCAACTGGCCATCAAACCCCGGGAAATGTGTAAACCGAGGGCGCCCATCAGGAAGTTCCCAAATGAATTGTGGGCGGAACTCCAATCCCACAGTGCCGCGCCTCGCGCGCGCATTTGTATGCACAAGCTGCTGCTGTTGTTTACGACGTGAGATATGCCACATTACTGCATTACAATACCAAGTCACCGCGCGAATTATTTGGCGCGCTATTTGTGACCCTGTGACCATTCGAGATTACCCGTGAACGCAAAAAGGTTGGGGTAAGTTCAAACCCTGCGACGTTCACAGTAGTTACTTTTCCCCAGGAAAAACGTTAAACCCCGGGGATTTCTCCTTTAACCCTACTCCCGAGCAGGGGTAAATATTTCCCGGGGAAAAGCAGTTTCCCGGGGATTTCTTTGGTAGTGTGAACAGACCGACCGGAATTCCCCAGCAATTTTCCGGGGAATTGCCGGGGAAATCGTCTAGTGTGAAAGGGGCTTAACATAGTCATAGTAAAACTATCCAGGGGAAAACCGGGTTAGGTACATAAGTTTCTGGAAAATATAAGAACCGCTACACTGATTATATTTTAGTGTCTTCTCAAATTTTCCTATTTGAGGGGCCGGAAGTGCGCCACCAGGAGTCAGCTTTCAGGCTCTATTGGTCTGTTCTATAACTGGATAGGTCGAGCGTACATTGATGGGATAGCGAGCCGTGAAGTAACCGGCGGCCATGATGGGATATTAACAACAGTGCCTTCGTGCATGAAAAAGACGCGTAGACACGTCGAGAGTGAGACAGGGGCAGCAGCGATGGTGGGTAAAAATGCATTAAAGTCCTTTGTAAATAAGTAAAATTATTAAATAAACTCACAGACTGTGCGATCAGTATCTATCTTTGTAAAAAATGTCAGGACTACAATTTTAAGAGAGATTTAGGAGAACATTGTTGGGCGAAAACGATATTTTCGTTTCCACATGAATTCCAGCGGGATTTTTTCATATTGTGGTCCTATCCATCATTTTATCTGAAAGAAAAACTGGGATATTTCGAAAGAACAGTAGATTTATAGAATCAGTTGGTCTAGGATACCCTTACAATATGATTGAATTCCACAATACAGGTATTTTCAGACCAATTGTGTGCCCATTCCATGAAGACTGTCCACTTGACTTGCACGTCAAACAGTTCATGGTGGTAATTTGTGTACACATTCGTACACAACATAATTGTGTCATGAACTATTTGACGTGCATAAATTTAATGTTCTGTAGAATTATCCCAATATCGCAATGATCACAGTTTTTTCTCTCACAATTCTGGAAGTGTAGAGCCACCTATTAATAATAATAATAGTATTATTAAATGCATGGTGTAGGCCAAGGCTATCATGGTGGAAGGATGTAGACACGTATTTCCAATACTTCAGAACAATTTCATTTTCGCCCACAAATCTCTCTTAAAAACGTAGTCCTGATGACATTCCTTACAGTGCTCAAATGAAATTTCACTCTCTGAGGAAATGGGTATGCCAAATAAATTGAGAATTTTGTGTTTTTAAAATAGCGTCATGTTACAACATTATTTCCTTGGCATTTAATGTATACCTGTATATTTGTTTTCTTTGTACACTACAGCTAATTGGTTTACCCAAGTCCACTTCTTGCTACTAAGATGTCAGTCTGTACAGCTTATTACGGCTGGACAAGTCATAGGACGAACTGCTCCCATTATGACAGAGGGACAACAGATGACAGCGAATGTCAAAACTTATTTTGTTTAACCATCAGTAAATACGGAAGCTTAATTGACCAACTATGTTTTCCAAGATAAGCTATCTCGGTGTTCCATATCCCTATAGATGTGCTGCAAATATATTGCAGAACTCTGCATCTTGGCATTTCATGTTTCAACAATATAAGTACAGATAATAAAACAGTCGCAACAGTCACAAACCTATCTTTGTAACATGGAATATATATTGAACATGTGTTTTATGAAAACTGACAAATCTGGTTAAAATTGTATTGTTAATATTCAAAGCAAATTATACAGATGTTAAAATGACATGGATTTACCCAGTCAGTGTTCTCCACAATCACTGGGTAGCGGCCGCCCTGTGTACATGTTACGCTGTTCTTTCATATTTTTATGCTGCCCTGTTAAAATGTTATGCCGCCCTGTCAAATTTTGCTTTTCAATCATGGTTTTATTTTGCTTTCTTACAAAACAAACATTGTGGTGTACAAATCTTTAATATTGTGTTCACATCGCACAAATATCTAGAAGTTAAAGCCGTACAAGGGTGTCCTATTAAAATTTGGCCTGTGAAGAATGCTGCCAAATGTATCTTTGCATAGTATCAACAATTATTATTCTAAAATGACATCGCAAGTTTTGTTTTGGTTTTAAATTCATAAACAGTCGGGGGTTAATTGTTTTTTATTTGGTTTTATAACACCAGTAAACAATACATAATAAGCATATTGTTACTATGGCAGTAGTTATTACATGTTATATGTAGTGTATCAATGTAAAATAAAAGCATTAAGCAAAATTGAATCCATTGTGTGACATGTCATTATTTACACATGTGATTGATATTTTTTAATTGTGATTTATTTCAATTTTCTCAAGTTCATAGTTTAAGCCATAGAGCTGTATCTTTATTATACAGCTCAAAACCACATAATTTATTTTTTTCTGTCCACTTGTCCAGCAAGAATTTTTGGGACCCTTTCTAAAAAAATTACTAAACATTAGGTTGATTTCAGATCTGGACACTGCCTTAACAAACAAACCATGATGTGCCAATTAAATTTTCCTGAAACACAATGACATTTTTTCAATTTTTTCAATTTGTTTTTATTTTATCATAAAACTGGCACTTTTTAGTGTCTGGATATAAAATTAAACCAAACATTTCAAGAATGTCCTTAATCCCAAAAAACTCGTTTTGCCTTTTCCTATGGTTTGTGCATAATGTTATGATGTTGAATTCTCCCCCCCCCCCCAAAAAAAAAAAAAAATAAATAAATAAATAATAATTTAGAAGTTGGAAATTCTTGAAAATACTTGTCCGACATATCCCATAGACTTTGCACTGCATTGCATCGTCTCACACGAATGTCTCATATCTTTTCCCCAAAATAGGCCTATTTAACATTGAAACTTGGCGTATACATGTAATTCGTGGGTGTTATTATGTTTAACTTAATTTTCCTGATCAAACTGGATTGTTTTTGTGATGTTAACTTCGTTTCCTGTGATATTACATTCGTTTTCTCGGTCTTGCGCTATACAAATTAACGTTTGTACGCCTGCAATGTTTTTAATATCCCAATATGGCCGCTGAGGGCTTCACGTGCAGAGCCGCTCGACCTATCCAGTTATAGAGATCAGTGGTTCAGTGTGCGTGGCACGTGAGTCACTGCAACCCGCTGGCTTCTTCTTCTTTCGTATGATGAGCAGCTTAACTAGTTGCTGCATACATCGGTTTGATGACATTAGTGGAAACAGGGTGGACCACGTGAAGGTTGTCATCTCCCACCCCACCCGCTGGCTGAGAACGAGCCCTGAACGTAGATTGTAGTCTCAATTCAACATTGTGACTCGGCAAATTTTGAATTTAAATCGAAGTCTTAAGAATATTGTTCTATCGGAATGTGCATCATTCAACAGAGCTAAAACCTTTTTAGTTAGTTGTCAAGCATCTTACTTTTGCTGCTTCAAACGATATTAAAACTGAATGGTCTATTGTCCCTTTAATACATGTATAATCGGTATTAGCCATACATCGAGAGAGTCTTACTGCAGTTATACCACTCTCTGTCACTTGGTCGAGAATCTTCTCGTTTTGGTTTCTCAAAGACGGTGCATAACTTAAGATAAAAGCCTTGCACAGCTGTTAACCTTTGCCCAACTATGACTTCGACTTGAGTAATGTGGCCTTTGTTCGCATTGACAACCTTCTTCAGGGGCGGATATAGATTTTCATTTAGGGGTGGGGGTTGTACTATTCACCTACCAAACTCGACTGCGGCGAGTCGAGCGCATAGCGCAAAGCCAATTACGGCGTGGGGTCCGGCAATGTTTTTATTCGAGATGCTCCGTGGTGCAATTTGAGGTAATTTCTGGCCACAGATGTTTGGCTAGTAGTTTAGTAACTTTATTTTAATATAAAATTGAAATATTGACAAATTAAACATTTGGAACTGTAAGAATATGTAAACTGACGTGAATGATCTTCTAATCACTTTGAATTGTACACCCAAATACCGTGTGTATACAGCGCCATCAACGTTCAAGAATAAGGCCTATTAGTTAGACTTTGCCGTCTAATTGCATTAGATGGCCTAATTGTAGATGGCGCCCTCATTGTCTAGACATTCTCCAACCTTCCTTGAGCCGAGGCTGTTTGTCTGAGTGTACACTATTCGTAGGCCGTGGCTGAATTGCTGACTTTGGCTGTGACTTCAGCCGTTTCTATGCTGTTGCTATAGGCGGTCACTGTCTGCCCTTAGCCACAGCATAGAAACGGCCAAAGACACAGCCACAGCCAATAATTCGAACATGGCCCCACATTCTACAATTACGTGTTATATGTAATGTTTGGATCGAGTGGTTAGATGATGACAGTTGGAAGTAGGCCGATTGTGTTATACAAGGCCTCTCGAGAAATAATCGCAGATAAGAAGTTCTGGAAGGAAAAACAATCCAAATGATTGAACTTCGAATCGAAAAGAGCATTTAAAAGTATATAAACATCCACTCGACCAAACTGCTCGTGTACTGGGCTACACACTCGGGGATCCTTTCGCACCGCTGACTTCACTTCAACAAATAGGGTCTGGAGCTAAAACTACTAGCCAAAATCAAGACATATTGGAGTCATTTTTCTTCTAGAAAGATTATCCATCTGTTGGTATAGGTCGTTTTGGTGTCAGGGTAGTGGAAGTATGGTTGTCCGTTGGGATATGCTTGTCCGTTTGTTTTGTTAGGGTCACGCTGTAAATGTGTAGTTGCTCGTGCTGTAGGATGTTGAAAGAAAAACATAAAACAAACAATTCAAAGGAGAAGAAAATAATATATTTTTTCAGAGAAACAACGATTAACTTCATGGTGGAAGGATTAAACGGATTAGTACAGTACAACCTCAATAACGAAAGGGATTAAGGAAATGCCAAGGTTTCTGATTGTAAGGGTGTGGGGCTATATCACACTGATCTGAAGTTGTTATAGATTCAAATGAGATACGCAACATTTGCTGGATTATAACTCAAATTAAAGTCGGTACACAGAGTTATATTATAAAAACTAGAGGGCGCACTTATCACATGACCCCGTACTGACAAGGACGCATGGACACCATTTTGTGAGGGGGCACAAAGTACAACCCGGGATCACTCAATGAGGATACGACTTTTTTATTTTATAATACACAAATAAACAAGGGAAACTGATTAGGTAAATGTGCATACATTTCAAAATGAACAAAGAAAGCTGCAAGGCAGGACTTGAACCTGCGACCTCCGGAATACCGGACCAGCGTTCTACCACTTGAGCTATCTTGCCCGCTATGTTAGCAGTCTCCCAAATTGTCAGTATTTTTGTTCGAGGGTGCTAGTCAGAAGTCATAAACACCAGAATACCATGTAACCAGGGATCACACCCGATGTTTTACGATACAATTTGGGAGACCGCCAACATAGAGCAAGATTTATTCATGTACGTTTGCACAAAATGGTGCAACCGCATCGTTTCCCCGATCGACACCGTTTGTTAACTATTATCAACATCATCCTTTACGACGGGTATAGTGTTAGAAGGTCTTTAATAATAACACCATTGTAAAGTGTGCATTGACGAACAACGGGGTGGTTTGGGGAAACTACCCTGACTATGCAGTAGTCGTTGATAACGTTTTAACATGCCAATGGTTAAAGGGAATACATTTTGCAAACATAAAACAAACTACCCAATTAGTCTGTTAGACAGCACACCACAAAAATTGAGCCACGGATGAGCGGATCTGTATGTCAGTTATAATATAAAACAAATATTAAGTGGCTTGAAATTGTGAAATTAGAGGAAATATTATCGCTTGTAGGCATCCAGCAAAATGATTGCGCTAGATATCCTGTAATTGTTTCGAAAAATGAATTTTCAAAAAAAGAAATTCACTATCGCCAGACGGCGCGATCGCGAAAAAAACCAACTGCCCGACACCGGTTTAAAACGAACGCCGTTTTTCTTGCTTTTTTTCTCGGTATCCATGATGGTAAAACTACCGACAGGTCAGTTAAACGGTATTTACTATAGAATACAACCCCCAAATCCACCCGTTCTTGTTAATTACCAATGGTGTATCCTACATCCACCCATTCCTAACAATTCAAGCAATAACCAATGGTGTATCTTACCTGTACATCTGCCCATTCCTGATATTTCAAGCAATTACCAATGGTGTATCCTACCTTTACATCCAACCCTTCCTGGTAATTGTCCTTGGTCCGGAGAATTTAAAGTTCAACGGTGCTAAGCTGTGTGAGCAAGTCAGTGTACCATGCAGATGTTATTCAATTTTAACTCGGGTTTACGCGCAAATGGCTAATTAAGCATCCAAATCAACCGAATTGGTCAACTAATATCGAATCAAACCCCGCGCACTCGTTAATATTTATCATTTTCCCCATTTTGTTTTCAACAAGCTAATCCGCACTTTCACGAGTTCAACATGTCCTCGATATGTTTGCACCTCGGGGGTCTTCCAGATACAACAAAACGCGTCCCTGCGGAACTAACGCGAGGAAAACAAAATCTGTCAATAAAGGTCTGCCTGCAGGGATAGTCATGTTTTATCGGCGGTATATTGACGTTTACGACTGCTGCAGCGATTTGTTGTTATCTCTGTAATGTTTTAATAGCGGCAGTGAGGTCAGGTACATGTACAATGTATTCAATATTAATTTTCGTCTTCTTATTCAAGATATTACCCAAACCAGTCATATTTTTATTTCTCGAAGCTGGGCTTTGGTCACCGGTGGCATCGTCTTTATCTGAAAACATTGTATTGTTATTACACCATTTCCAGATATCGGGAAAAAAATACTACCGAATTATTAGGAAATATCTTTTCATAGCATCCATGATTGTAAAACTTCGGACAGGCCAGTTAAACGAGATTGAATATAAATAACGACCCCCAAATTCACCCATTCATGATAATTCAAGCAATTACCAATGGTGTATACTACCTTTCATGTCCTCGCCTTTGGCTCCGGCATTAACGCGTCCAGGCCCATGAGCCGGTTTTAAACATACTTTTTGAAAACCGGCTAACCACATTTTTGTATACATACGAGACTGCTTGGAAAAAACTTGTTAACAACAGTTCAAGGCGAACACAGTTTAGTGCAGTATGCAGCATGCATTATGACGATAGCTGCAGTAGAGTTGAGTTGTTGATTTTGAAATCGAGCAGCTTACATTTAGCTATCCGTGAGACACACTCCCTGCGGTTTAAGGAATTTGGCAACAGAGTCATCCAATCTTCAGTCCAGTACGGTGCCATTAAACCCAGGGCCTGTCGTATTCTACGGAGAGCTTTCCGTATAAGTCTATACACAATCCAATGAAGCCCAATATTAATACAAGTATTTGCAGCCAGATCGCTGAACAAAGCAAGGCTGATCAGTTTTTTCGTGGAGTAGGTTTCGCTATTATTCCTACGCGGTTACATGATGGCGCTGTCTGGAGTACCGTTACGTCCGGTCCTTTGCCAGGGCCGGTTGCAAATGGAATTCCTGAACACGTGAAATTCACTTGAGGAGGTCTAGCAGTAGGAATATAATGTGAGCGAAATCAATACGGCAAGTATTTGTGAGTCGAAGTGGACTGTATGTTGGCTTGAATCGCAGTATATTTTGCTCCAGTCTCACATGAACATAGTACCTTTGACTACCGCCAGCTGTCCAACAATTCACGTGTCGTGCCTGGCTACGGACGTTGTTTATCTCACAATGTGACTTCTCAATCTCACATATTACGGTATAATATAAATGGTTATCTAACGAATAATGCTCAATGGCTGTTTCGCTACTAGTATATTACGTGCATGAATGATATGGGCGCGTGCGTGCAGGTCCAATCGTCCAAAGATGTTACAATGTACCGATGTTAGTAATCAGACTTATTATAACCGTTACTCGAAGCAACAACATCTAGGTTATCCGAGTTTTGAGTTACAGTTGATTAGCAAGCAGGCGCTGGCATCGAAGACAAACACGTGTTAATTAGCGGAAATTTTAGCTGCGTACGTGAATTACTAAAATTTTACTAAAAATGAGACTAGATTGATGACGTGATTTGTTCTGGTTTATCTGATTCAGATTGACTGAGGGCGAACATTTCAACAGTGGCGTTTGAAAAAATACCGTTTTCGTCACAAGGGCGCCGAGCATGAGTCGCGCGACTACTCCGTCGAAAGGGGCCCACACGAAGATTGTTGTACTTGGGCGAGCAGGAGTCGGCAAATCAGGTAGGCTAATATTTATAAAAAGATAGTTCTGCAGGTTGGGGGTTCGAACCCAGCCTAGGCTACGACACTTCTACACGTATTATGGGTATTCGCATTAGTAATGCCTTGCTTTGGACTGGTTACCCATTACAACCCTATTTATACTGTGAAGAGATCAGATTGTCTTGTTTTAGTGCGAGCTAGGGGCTAGTTCTTTAACACTTTCCTCTGTAGCCCACACCTCGAGTGGCCTTTTGGCCCTATGATAGGATATTTGCATAACAAGACCCTCAAGTTGTATTTTAAGAAGGTACAAGTAAAGACGGCGTACGTAGTTAAAAAACTGCAGCTTTAATTTTGCAATAAAGTCATTCAAAGCGTTTGAATTTCAAACGTAGCTCATTAGCCCTGACGTCCTACGTATTCAAATTTGGAGTACAGTACATAGTCCTACAGAAGCTACTCAATTATCATAGGACAGTGTAGTAAGAGTACTGCATACTTTATAGTATACTTGGGTGTTGAAGATGAAACTTAACCTTTTACACTAAAAACAGAAACTGGTCATGTTGACAAGAAAAATCTTGTTTTGCCCGAGTGTCTGAGAGGAATTCTGAGAATACTGAGATAAATTCAACGCTTAAAGGGATAGTATACGTTTGGTAATTGGAACCCACTGTTTGTTTCAATCCTATATAGTTAGAGCACTCTATATATATACAATAAAACTAACCTGTAAAAAGTTCATTTCAAAAGGTGCTAGCAATTTTGAGATATTGCCGAAAATCTGGAGCGGTTATGTCCACGCAGGAAGAATAATCTGCATTGGAATACACAATCTAAGAAAGGTCACTGCAGTAACGCTTCTTAGGGGTAAAAAGTGATATCTTGTTCCATAACCGCAGTACTTCAAAGTAACATGTTTTAAAAAATGCATTATACTATCCAAAGCTGCTGTACTTCTTACTCAGTAAGTTTTTATTGCCATAAATTGTTGGAGTAATTACCGAACGTATACGATCCCTTTAAAGATAGTATACACCATTGGTAATTGCTTGAATTATCGGGAATGGGTAGATGCAAACTATACACCATTGGTAATTGCTTGAATTATCAGGAATGGGTGGATGTATAGGTAGGATAGACCATTGGTAATTGCTTGAATTATCAGGAATGGGTTAATGTAAAGGTAGGATACACCATTGGTAATTGCTTGAATTGTCAGGAATGGGTGGATTTGGGGGGTTGTGTTTTATAGTAAATATTGTTTAACTGACCTGTCCGAAGTTTTACAATCGTAGATGCGGAGGAGGAGAAGGAAAAACAAGAAAAACGGCGTTCGTTATTAACCGGCATCCGGGCTGTTTTTGTTGTTCTTAATGTTTTGTTTTTTTCACGATCGCTGTCCGACGATCGGGAATTGTTTTTATACAATTATATTTTTCAGAACAGTTACAGGATATCTAGCGCAATCCCTTTGCTGGATGCCTACACTCATTATTGACTTTCAAATAAGTAAGATATTTCCTAATAATTCAGTAGTAATATTTTTCCGATATCTGCAAATGGTGTTTCCAACCTTTTTAACAATACAATGTTTTCATAGAAAGACAATGCCTGCTCGGTGACCAAAGCCTAGCTTCTAGAAATAAAAATAAGACTGGTTTGGGTAATATCTTGAATAAAAATAAAACAATTATTATTGAATACATTGTACATGTACCTGACCTCGGTTCCGCTATTAAAACATTACAGAGATAAAGAACTCGGCCTTACTTTGTTATTCTAAACGATATAAATAAATGATAGCTAGGGGTAATAACAAAGTACGTTCATCACTTGCCTTTGTATGCGGCTTCGCGTATAGTTCGTGTGAGAGTATAGAAAAGGTGTGACAGTAGGTGATACGCCACATGGGTACCAGACCCATATCGGATAAAGGACACGCGTTAATAAGGCCGTGTTCGAATTGCTGGATTTGACTGTGACTTCGGCCGTTGCTATGCTGTTGCTATGGGTGGTCATTGTCTGCCCTTAGCAACATCATAGCAACGGCCGAAGTCACAGCCAAAGTCAACGTTTCGAGCAAGGCATAAGCCTTTTGCGGGATATACCCAGCACGATATGTGGCAGAGGGGTACCCCCCCCCCCCCTTATCCCTATACTTTATACGCACTCAACACTATTGTAACCTAACCCACCCCCCCTTGAAACCTAAAAGGAATTCCTGAGATTCCGGGAACACAATGGTCAACACAAAAGAGGGGGGGTTTTCTCTGCCACATATCGTGCTTCATATGTTGCGGGAGACCCCGAGTTAAAATTGAATTCCATTTGGTACGCTGACTTGCTCACACAGCTTGGCACCGTTGAACTTTAAATTCTCTAGACCAAAGACACTGTTGCCATATAATATTACAGGATTCGGGGCAAGCTCTTGCATAGTTACGTAACAGACGTTCAGCACCAATACATTGTTCACAATGGGTGATAATGGCACAAAGACACCAGACCATTCCGAAGCTTGGGGCTGCTTATACCCAGCACGATATGTGGCAGAGGGGTACCCCCCTCTTATCCCTATACTTTATACGCACTCAACACTATTGTAACCTAACCCATCCCCCTTTGAAACCTAAAAGGAATTCCTGAGATTCCAGGAACACAATGGTCAACACAAAAGAGGGTGGGGGGGGGGGGGGGGGGGGGGGGTTCTCTGCCACATATCGTGCTTCATATGTGGGTTGCTAGCGTAAGGCTTACCCCGAATCACGCGATATAGCAACATTGTCTTTGGTCTGGAGAATTTAAAGTTTAACGGTGCCAAGCTGTGTGAGCAAGTCAGTGAACCAGATGTTATTCAAATTTAACTCGGGGTCACTCGCAAATGGATTATTGGACGATATGTCTTTAGCCTTGTACAGTTTTTGTAAAACAGAAATTTACGAATTCACTTGGCGATTGGCGCCTTGTGAACTTGTAATTACAAATCCACACTTTCTCGTGTATTCTCCTTAGCATAGAGCATGTTTCTTTCAAACATCTGAAGAAGACAAAATAATTACTAAAATTGGTTCTTGCAATCAAGAGCCGTGTTTGTTTTACCAAAAGACCACTTTTTAATAACTGTCCGTGGAATATTAATATAACATAACAATAATAATTATTTAAAAAACGCACGTATTCACCAATTCTGGCGCTCGCGGCGCTACAAATATTACCCCTGCTTACTGGGCCAACGAAACATTCAAAATGCCATGTCAACTCCCTGGGGAGTATACAGCTCAATGCTGCCATTTCGGCGCAAAGCAGCAAATAATATCAACCATCTCTGCCCTCACAGGTACCCATTTACTCCTGGGTGGAGAGAAGCAATGAATGACAAAGTGCCTTTCCCAAGGGCACACACACCGTAATCCGAGGCTGGACTCGAACCCACAACCTGTAGCTTTACCCACAGATTACAAATTCAATGCTCGAGACCACGAGGCCAAGGCACTCCACAATGCTAAACGAACACTGCTGTGCTAAACGAACTATGCTAAACATATTATTCATTGATCAGCATTTAGATTTCAAAAACAGGCTTGGTTTATTCCTGATAAAAACAAATAAAAAATATGACAGCATTTGGTTAGAGCTTAATGCACAGATGATAAACAAAATGTCATTTAAAAAATAAGGCTGTTTCAAAATCTGACAGTAAAATAATGTTCTGCTTTGAATATGAATGCATGTATGACATTTCTGGCGCTCGCTCAGCTGATAGATTCAAAGCATCGTATCATTCCACGGACAGTTATTGAAAAGTACAGCTCTTGATAGAAAGGACCAATTTCAATCATTTTTTCCCCAGATGTTTGGAAGAACATGTTCTTATCAACACATACCTTACTGGCGGATCAAATATAATTGTTTTGACAGGACAAAAATAAATACTCCCAGTTACTTTCTTTTTGACTCGCACTATATACAGAGATCATTTGTACATTGTCATCGGGGAATATTCAGTTATTCCTTATTTCCCCTCGTCCAATTTAAACAGGAATAAAACATGTTTGTATCCTGTTGCAAACATGTTTTTTAAAAACATGTTTTAAACGATTGTATTTGGAACGGCTAAAAGCAGGGAAAAAACAGGATTTAAACAGGATAAAAACAGGGTACCGGAAAACAGTTTTCAAACAGGTTCCTGTTTTCTTGAAAACAGGTTTACAGACTTCACAAAAAGTTAAGTCAGCCAAAAACAGGTTCGAAACAGGATGACTGAGGAAAAACAGGAAACAAACAGGTTTGTTCGGGGACAAATAGGAAACAAACAGGTTAATACTCCTTGGTATTTCATCTAAACAGGATAAAAACATGTTTTAATACTGGTTTACGGTACAAAAACAGGATAAAAACATGTTCCAAACAGGAACAAAACAGGAATTTGTACAGAAATTTCTGCAAGGATCGGTACGCGTATAATGTTTAAAGGTAGGATACACCATTGGCAGATATCGAATATTTTTACTACCGAATTATTAAGAAATATCTTACTTATTTGAAAGTGAATAATGATTGTAGGCATCCAGCAAAACGATTGCACTATATATCCTGTAATTGTTCCGAAAAGTAAAAAAGAATTCCGGACGGCGATCGGCAAAAAAAACCTAAGAACAACATAAGAACAACTGTCCGACGCCAGTCGAAAACGAACGCCGTTTTTATTGCTTTCCTTGGCATCCATGATTGTAAAACAGGCTATTTAAACGATATTTACTATAAAATACAACCCCAAATCCACCCATTCATGATAATTCAAGCAATTACCAATGGTGTATCCTATATAGGAAACGCCAAATGACGGCAACAATAAATGCCAACAAGATATCTCGTTAATGTAAATATTATTATTATTAATTCTGTCTGGTAATGAAAAGCGCTCTAGGCACTGTTGCTCACAAGCCTGAAGAAACCTGTAGAGAGAAGACAATGAGAAGAAGGTACAGTTTCAGAGGTGGAAGGAAAACCCACAAGAATATCCTGGGGGAAACCCACGGAATCAGACAGGGACTGAAAACCTAATCCCCATGTGACCTGCTCCCACAAAACCAGACACAAGTGTTTTTCTTTTAAAGTGAGATATTTTTATTTTCATTTAGTACCCAAACCACCTTTATACCATACATACTTCATACCATACATACTTCATATTTTATGAGGATTTTAAGACTGCGTGTACACGCGATTCTATTGGGAATCAAATAATGAGTTATAAATGCATTTAAAAGTTAACTTTATTTGTGTACTTTCTTATCAATAAAGTTTGTTTTGTTTAACTGAGGGTTGTATACATATTAAAAAAGTAAAAAAATTACTAAATATTGATGTCCGCCAGATGTTTCACCCCATTTTAACGTTGACGAGCTGTATCTCGAAATAGCCTGTGCGACTTATGTCGGGTTTTGGTAGTAGCGGCTCACATAATTGGCCCAGGCGGGATTCGAATTCGGGTCATAGGGGTGAAAGTCGTGGAAAAAACCCTGACAGGCGTAAACTAGTTATTGTTTGAAATGGGTCATTGTTCTAGAATTGGTCTTGACCTAAACTATAGTTTGGTGCCTAGTTATTGTGGTTTGAATCCACGATTGGTATGTTGTTATTTAGTGAACCGTGTTGCCGTTGCCTTCGGCTAGGTATCAGAATCTGCAAAAACAAGAACAACCCGCTGCTAGATTTACACACGCCGGGGGTCCGCTAGTCAGAAATAATTAGCATCTTAACTCAAATAATCAAATAATAAGTAGCGACAGGCGACAGGGAAACCTCCTTATATTGTTTCCTCACATGCCAAGACTGTATTAGCATAGGTCGACAATTCCTTGGAATGTTAACCAGTGCTGTACGCCCGTTAGATTTAAATAACTATATATAAATTAAGACATGATTTAAATTAATGGAAAACAATTGTAAAATACAAAATCAATAATAAAAATGACTTTTTTTTTTCATTTCTTGTATTTTTTAAAATTCTGATTGTCTTAAGTGCTTACATGTAATCGATTATCTGCATTTCCTACATGTAATCGATTATCTGCGTTGCCTACATGTAATCGATTCTTTGCGGTGCCATTTACATGAAATGCGAAGCTATATCCATTGCCGAACACCCCCCCCCCCCCCCCCACCCCCCCCCCCCCCCCCCCCCCCCCCCCCATCCCCCCACCCCCCGCCGCCCCCCCAACATTATTGTGACAAACAAGAGACGTGCTTTCAAATATATTTGATATTGGTCCAAATATTTGGACAAGTGTCCTCAGGGGTCAGTGCGGGTTATTAAAACATGAGATGTAGCCGACATGACGCGAGTTGCTTCAAAACACCCGAGACACAACGTGCATTTTGTGGTGTTTTAATCTTGAAGTCGCATATAATATTTCCAGCTTTATCGGTGTCGTCATTAGTCTATGGAATCGCCCTTATACAAATTATGATACAACACCCGTACCGGGAAAAGGTGAAATAAGTCGCGTGATGCATATTTCGTGTAATGGCCCGCTCATTGTGGAGATGGTGATTGTTTTAAAATATTTAATTAGATGTTCTGTTTTTCCCCCTGAGACAACATCTTGAATACACCCTAAAAACAGATTGGTTGAAATAACCAACTGATTGGTAGATATGCGTCCAACCAATGATATTGGTAAATTGTAATCAAAATAGGGAACGAAATAACCAATACTATTGGTAATTTCAACACAAATATTGGTCAATTTTTTTTTTTTTTTTAATTTTTATTTACCAATATTATGGTAGGACACATCTACCAATCAATTGGTTATTTTTAACCAATCAGTTTTTAGATTGTATCTAAAGTTTCAGGTTTAATTAACAACAAATGTTAATTCCGATAAATAAGTGGACAAAATACCTGTTAAATGAGTGCATGGTTTTGTTTTGAAGTCTTTTTTCTCAGTTGCGTAATTCGAATTTCATTGAAGATATTATATATATGAACAAGTATATATATCACCGGAACGGGGGGGGGGGGGGGGGGGGGGGGGGGTTCTATGGAGCTGTACTATGCACCAAATGAAAGCTTATATCCTTGACTTTCCAACCATGTATACAACTCTATTTTTATTTGTTTAAGAAATAATATACTGTTTTTGTAGCTGGTCACATATTATGTTAGCGTCCGTGATTGATGCGAGAAGACTTGGCGATTATTATAAACAAGACTGCATCTTGACTTGGGATTCTGGGCATTCAGCGGGCGTCATCCGTTACATCTTCTCGTAAACATTGCAGCCAAATTGACCAATCGCCAGCTTAGTTCACCTTTCTGCTCAAAATGACGTCACAGTTTGTGAAACCAATTCTGACCAGCTGGCACGCGGGGTCGCATATCAAAAAAGATTACCGCGCAATAGTTAGCAACGTTCTGAGCAAACGCCCTCGACTGTTTTTTCTCAGCACGTAGCTCCCGTGTATACGCCAATAAGGTCCGTGCACTGACACGCGTTTCATCCCTATGATCCATCCCTTCATGTTTATTGACCCAAGTGTGCTTCTAAATTCGTCACAATTGACGAAACAACTCAAGCAGTTATTGAATTACAAAATGATGTGTAACATATCTCAGTATAGCAATCGGCCAACGACGCTGACTCAACGTCTATAGCCCGATGACTGATGATTAGATGTTTTCTTGAGTCCTAACATCTTGAGCTGTCCGTTAGCAGTAATGGGTCAGCATAACAAGACGCAAGTTCCACGAACGTCTTCAATGTCGTACACGTGTCTCCCGTGTTAATCACCTCGCTAAGTATGTCTGGCGTTTACACTCACAGTGTCACCCTGGGTTCTCTTTAAGGCACAACTATTTCAATTAGAGTAAACCATCGATATCACTTTCGTATAGTCATGGGTATTTGTGGGATACAACATTCGTCAGACAGGGACCATAGTGCTGCGAATCATTGATTGATTGATTGATTGATTGATTAATTATTTATTATTGTATTCATATCGTATCCCTCAGGCCAAAATTACATGAATATTACATTTTATTTAAAAAATACATTTAATATTAACAACAATTACATTATTTAATAGAATCAGTAAGTTGCACCGTTCTCCACTGATGCCCAGCAAACTCACAAAAAACAAAAAACTACAGGTTTTACAAACAACTACACTAAAATGCACACATTTACCTAAGAAGTTGAGAATTTAATAAAATCATGCAAACAAGTTTAGGCTGTTCACTTTTACGCTGAGGAAATTCTCCTAACGTTTCACGAGGCTGAAGAAGAGGTCCTCAGTATTCACCAGCCAAGTTTGAAGTCTCAAATCAATTTTTAAAGGACAGTTTTGTTCCCAACATTTTACACCTTAGATCGAGTATAAAGGCCACATGGTTTCATTTTGAAGACCAAGATTAGACTTGTGCAAGTCCATCTGTTTGATCAGACTGGTTCCACCACATGGACTGACTAGGCAGTGAATGAGTTGGACTGGTTGTTTTCTTATGTTGCAAGTTTTCAGTAACTCCTACACAGTAGTAAGAGTCCTAAATTCATACTAAACATTCATTCACTACTGAGCCAATTTCATATAACATGTAAGGACAAACATTTGCCTAGCATGGAAATTCTTCCTTGACAAAAACAGGGTTACAAACCAAATGTTCAGGGGAAGTTTATATGACTCGTATTCGGCTGGTTTTTGCTTAGCATAAAAAGCACGTGGGGTTTTGGCTGGTAACCTGTTTGACTAAGAACAACCTTTGTTGTGCTAAGCAATTTGTTGTGCTTACATGTTTTATGAAATTGGCCCTTGCAGTCGGTTCACAGATAGCCGAGTGCTGACTCCAACTTGCTTCGTTTTTTCTCTTTAACCCCATGTCCTAGTTTAGTAGTCCCAGTCGACATACCACACTCAATTCAACTTAATAAGGTTTATAGCCCGCCAATCCGATCAAAATTCTCGGACATAGGAGAAATACATAGGGACAAATCGATACCGACGTGTCAATTACCCATATATTCGCTCCTCCGTCGTCTTCAAACTGAAAACGCCACATGGCAATTTTTTTGTTTTTAATTTTTTTTGTTTATAACCGACGTGTTGAAATATAGCATGTCTTGTTTGAGAAGAATTTCAAAATGGTCCGGGTTATCACAAGCGTGTTTGTTGCATTCGAATTGGTGAATAATAAAGTCAGGATCGCTGTTCGTCTATCAAATTCGTGGCATCGGCACTCGATATTATAGTTCGCTATATCTCGTTACCATTCAGATTACAACCTAATCGAGTCAACGAAATCTAATCTGTGTCTGGACATGGTACAATTGTCTGAGAGAATATTTCGGAGCATTGATCGCATCCGAAAATAGGGCGGTCAAATTGTACACCCCCGGCGCCGGGAGCTAAAATGGTGAGGAAACGAAGCCGAGAAACCCAGGAGAGTTCGTGTGTTGTCGTTTCGCACACGTGTACATACACACATGTTCGGACTTTAATCATAACATAGTTGCTCGCTTTGCCCTATGGGGCCGTTACACCTGTACGAATGAAATGGCGCATGCTGCGCGGGTATCGTACACTAAACCGACCACAGACTGCGATATGAGATCTGTAATTTATTGCTATTTTAGCCTGGCAAACTATTGTTACCTATAACGTACCCCCCCCCCCCCCCGAAAAAATAAAAAGAATTCCTGAGAAACCATAACATTCCGCAAACACAATGACCACCTCAATGAAGGGGGGAGAGGAGGGGGGAGAGGGGGGGGGGGGGGGGGGAGGGGGGTTCCGTCTCTATAACCAGCACGATATGTGGCAGAGGGGTACCCCCTCTTATCTCTATACGTTATACGCACTCAACACTATTGTAACCTAACCCATCCCCCCTTGAAACCTAAAAGGAATTCCTGAGATTCCGGGAACACAATGGTCAACACAAAAGAGGGGGGGGGGGGTTTCTATGCCACATATCGTGCTTCATATGTCCGTCTCATATCTTGTTTCGTGTGCCGTACATTGCAGCTTAACATGTTCATCCATTATAAATCAAGAATTTGAAAGCCCCCCCCCCCCCCCCCCCCCCTCCCTCCTCTCCCCCCACATCCCCCCTCTCCCCCCACATCCCCTTCAATTTATTACAATCATCCTTGACCTATAAGCTATCTACCCACCAATATTCGTTGAAATTCCCCAGCAGTTTTTAATCCTGCGAAACAAATACACAAGCAAACGCCCCAACTCTTGGCTTCGGCAGCGTACTCCCAATGTACCCCCCCCCCCCCCCTCGTGATGGTCATTTTGCTTGCTGAATGTTGTTGTTTCTCAGGAAATATTGTTAGGATTGTAGGGGCGTTAGGTAACAATAGTAGAGTGTATAGGTATAAGGGACTAAGGGGGAGTCCCTTGGTCTCATATCGCGCTAGGTATAATCTATTGCAGTGTGAATATTTGCATCGCTTGATTGATGGGGTGCTTTAGCAACTAACACAAATGTAAATGTGCTAAAAATGCTGCTAAGAATGTACAATAATCAAAAAATAGTGTGTGTACATAGACTATCGTGTTTTAAAATAATGTCATATTCGACCCCAACATTAAAATGGGCACGACATGACTTACAAAGCAAAATTTGGGACGGGTCGGGTCGGGTCGGGTTTGGTCGGGTTAAGTCTGGTTGGACAAGTCCTTATGTTGTTATCTCAAAATCATTTGGAAATAGCTCGAAATTGATTTGATTATAGAGATATCGCGAACACATTTTGAGATATGTTTAAACAAATAACCAAACGCTTTACCGCTTGAATTTGAATAAATGTCACCTTTGTGCGACATAGAAATGTGCATACTTGAGTTATCAACGTTTCTTTAAGTTTTAATCATAATGTTGAATATCTTATTCTTGATTGCAGCGACGGTGGTGCGTTTTTTAACGCGACCTTTCATCTGGGAATATGACCCGACGTTAGGTACGTATATTTCATGTCGTTTTAATAATACACTTAACAAAATAACGGATATGTTATACGATGTACGTCATTACGATAGTTACGGTGTAAGTTGAAATAAATGCCCAATAAATTCTATATTGGTAAAGTGACTGGTGATGATTATTGTGGGCTAAGGAGAGTCCATTAGTGACTGTCTTTGGGATGTGTGTTAAAGGCAGTATACACCATTTGCAAACAAACACAACTACTGAATTATTACGAAACACCTTACTTGACTGTAAGTGAATATTAGTCTCAAGTATCATGTGAAATCACGGCACCTGGTGAGTTGTATTTTTCAAAAAAAGTGGAATTTTGTCGGCCGGCAATCTTCGGAAAAACCTGTCCGGAGTTTTACAATCATGGATGCTGAACAAAAGCAAGAAAACACGGCGTTCGTTTTCAACCGTCGGTGGGCAGTGATTCTTATTTTATTATTTTTAACAATTACAGGATATTTAGCGCAGTCATTTTGCTGGATGCCTACAATCATTATTTACTTTCAAATAAGTAAGATATTTCTTAATAATTCGGTAGTAAAGATGTTCGATATCTGCAAATGGTGTATCCTACCTTTAATACTCCAGAAGTAATACTCATAACAATTTGGGTTGCTCTTATGCGAAGTGCCGAGCTGTCGAATATCTGCTTGATAAAGCATGAAATCACTATAAATAGAAAGGTTAATGACATTGGCAATACAAATGTTAACTGATCGTGCACTCAATGTTGGTACGAGAGTGCTGTGTCTAATGTTACTTTGGTTTAATCATGTTAATGCAGAGTTTACGTATCGTCATCAGACGATTATTGACGATGAGGATGCAACCATGGAGATCTTGGACACGGCTGGCCATCAGGTTAGTAATCCGTACAGGCTGGTCACCATGGCTTATCATATACCAGGGCCGATATTCATAAAAGCCTGCTAAGCATAGTTGGCTGCTAAAATGGCCCTAGTTGACAGCTAAGCCTAGTTGGAATCTAAGTGATGTTCATAAAACGTTGCTAAGCTTAGTTGGTTGCTAAGTTGGCTGCTAACATAGTAGATCCCGGGTGTCTCTAAGTCTCTTTGTAGAATGTCATGGCCCAGTGGTTACGGTGTTCGACTCATGTACGATGGTGCTTGGGTTCGAACCCGACCAGGAACATGGTGTTTGTGCCCTTGGGCAAGACACTTAACTACAATTGCTTCTCTCCACCCAGGAGTATAAATGGATACCTGTGAGGGTCGAGGCCGATTGAGCGCCTATAAACGGCTGCCGCGTGGTCCAGGGCCTGATGAACGGGGTAATAATTGTAAAGCGCTTTGAGATCGTTACATTATTATAAGTCACTAGTTGGCAACTGAACTAATTATCATTTGTATATACGGGACATTTTACATTGGATAATAATATTTGGCTCTTGAATTCAGATTTAGGTTTTTGAGAGCTTATTTTTAGGTTTCCCAATTTTCTACGGGTTTTGGGGAATCTAGCCCTATGCTGGGTGAGGATAACTTCCCAAGCATATTTCTTATTGCGATTGGTGTTAACGTCTTTGTGCTTACTCTTAAGGAGGTATTTCAATTCATCCAACTTTTCCGATACAAATAAGTTATTTCCCCCCTTATAATTGACTTTACGTTTCTTCCCTTTACCATGTTTACCTTCCAAATCGCCATGCTTGTGTAGTAGATTTCAATGCATACATTATATACCTCATGTTTTATATTTACTGCTTTTCCTAAAGGTCATTTGACCCATCCAAAACATATTTATACATTACTGACATGCAAAGTCACATTTTCCGGTTTGTGTTTGTTTGACGAACTGCCTATAATGTCCTAGCTGCGTGCTTAAAATGTCTAGCTGCCAACTAGCTGGCAACATTATATTCTTAGCAAGGTTTTATAAATACAAAACTAGTTGGTAACCACGGAGCAGCAAACTACGGATTTAGCAGGCTGCTAAGGCCTAGTTGGCTGCTAAGTTAGCTGGCTTTTATAAATATCGGCCCAGTTGCCTAATAAATTTAATGTTATTCAATCAATCAATTAATCATAACACAAACGATTTACAGACGGTGTACATAAACATAATACGATTAAGCGGTGGGCTTCTCCAAAAAGCAACTTGTCAAGTAGAAAGGCCCTTGATGAGTAAAAAGAAAGTAATTATGTTACAGATTACACAGGTTCCATTTTAACTGCACAGAAGTAAACTTATGTTGCACATAAGATTACAAGGACCACAACAAACAGGACATAACAAATACAAATACAAGCACAAAATAACATACACAGGGATCGTACAAAGAATCTATATACACAGCTAATTAGAATAATCAAGACTAGGAACAATATTTTTTCCAAAGCCTAATGTTGTTCTTAAATAAGGGACGACCACCAATACTTCTCAGAGTTTGACTTAGTGAGTTTCAAAATAAACGACAACTTCCTTTGCAAGAGCATTACGTATACATATAATATATATATACATATAATTTCAGAACACGTATATACACGCAAAGTTTTCTCCAGATTTAAAACGTATGACGCATAAACACGTCACGAGCAAGGCCAGAAATGTCTGTCAGCAGCGGGTAAGGCCGGAAATGTTTGTCAGCAGCGAGCAAGGCCGGAAATGCGTGGCGTTGCTTCCCGGTACCATGGACCTGAACCCGCCGCGGATCGAGTTTCGTTTTAAATAATCCCGCGCCTCAACACGGTGATGTTAAAATAATCCCGGCGCGAACTGGTTAACTGTCTGGTATAATATCGATGAATAACTGCATTAGTCTCAAAAAATCGTTCAAACGAATTAGGTAATTTATGAGCAACAAACTGATGCATACAAATTCCCATCTGGAGTGAATAATATAATTAATTTCAGATAAGATATGGTATTTATGTCAGATAAGTGATTACACAACAATGGATCAATTCATGCAAGCGTGCGCAAAATTACACCCGGAGGCAAGAAGCGACATCGCCCCATTAAAAATATAGGCAACAGCATCCCAAAGTTGGGTAATTATTTCTCAATTTCTTTAGGATTTGTTCCAGTTTTCTTTCTGAAAAAAATATATATACCAAGATAGGGTCAACTATCGGATCAAATCAAGATAGCTTGGTATCAATTTTCTTCTAGAAAGATTCTCCATCTATTTGGTAAAGGTAGTTTTGGTCTCGGGGTAGTGGAAGTATGCTTGTACGTTGAGATATGTTTGTCCGGGTTTGTTAGGGGCCACCCTGGATTGGTCGGTTTTCTGATATGAGCGCAGTACGTACAGAGTTGCAAAAACAAACATATTAATACTTGTGTATGACAATCGATGGGTTCTCTTCGAAGAGTTACAAGTTCCAAGGCTTCTTCACAATAATGTCAGACCTACGGGAATGATTATATAATTTGGACGTCCTTCCCTCATACACATAACAACATACAATAAGCTCTACCGTGAAAATGGCAATCCAATTCAATAAGAACTCCGAGTCGATTTTTTCTGTTATTTATTCTACAGTGTTCAAATCAATAAGCCGTTTAGACCTACTTCTGAATGCTCGCATAATGTGGCAACCATTTCGGTATAATGATGTATTGTTGGTGAACACCCAACGCATTGTACTGGGACGAGGTTGTCCTGTCATTAGTAGACAATGGGGATCCTTCCACCTTAGTGGTGAGTTTTCATTCAACCTTGCTCTGAGTGACTATTGATTACGGAAGCCCGTTAGGGCCAGGTACCTCTTTCTCTGAACTGTCAAAGATTGTCAGATTTGGGCGTTTGATGTCTCATTTTAAAGCGGACCAAGTCGCATAAGGCATTTGGACAGACTGCTTGTACGCAACCAAACAAGCCAAGCCTTAAATGATGTGTCCCAACCCAACAAAATGAGTCACAAGTCGCCAGAAGTACTTTTGAGTAATACATCTTTTAACAATGTCCTACACAATATAAATCAATAGAAACAGTCAACCCTTTCCCCTCAATAGAAACTGTACGCTATTAGGTGTCAACATAAGTGATACACCAACATGAAAAGCAAATGGTGTGCTTTCTACTGCATGTGAACAACTAATATCTGAAAACTTGTCCTTAAGACTCATTTCGAGGGATTCGGTCACAGATTTATATTCCTCATTTTGTTACAAACAGGAGGACACTATCAACAGAGAGGGTCACGTGAGATGGGGTGAAGGATTTGTGCTTGTGTACAGCGTAACGGACAGACAGAGTTACGAGGACATCACCGCCATTAAGAACTACTTGGATGAGATCAAAAAGGCGCGGAACGTCTCCCTGGTGATCGTCGCCAACAAGTGCGACTTGAATCACCTGCGCACGGTGTCCACCGATGAGGGCGAGCGTCTGTCGCAGGAGTTGGCATGCGCGTTTTACGAGCTCTCGGCGTGCAGGGGCGACGATAACATCGAGGAGGCCTTCCACGAGCTGTTCCGCGAGGTGCGCAGGCGCAAGGCCATGGAGGGCTGCAAACAGCACCGGCGGCGGAGCTCTATTCAGCAGATGAAACAAGTTCTGAGTAGTGTTTGTGCGTTTTAAGCGTACGTCCGTTGGTACGTACACAAAGCAGCCAATGGAATGTAAGTATTTGCTAACTCCGCCCACAACTCCGCCCAACCGCGACGTCCACAACGCAAGGGAACTGAACAAAGATGGCTACATTCAATCAAGCATTAAAAGTGATCACATTGGTATCCAATGAAAGACAAGCATTTGTTGCTCAGCCATGCTATCCACTCAATCAGAACGAGAACAACAACACAAAGAAAACTCAGTAAAACATCGCTACAATGTTTCCGGTGACAATAGAAAAGGACCGGTAGGTGGGGCGCCCGCTATTGTCTCAAAGGTCTCCCATTCTACTGAGAATAGAGATGATTTAGAGATAGAAGGGTTAATATTATATTTACAGATATTATCTGCGCACAGTTACAAGTTGCACAGGCGGGCCAAGTCGTGATTTGCGTGCCTTCGGTCTCTGCTAGCCTACTTGGTTATGTTTGTAGACCACGAACTTAAGGGTTTGTAAATAAAGGTTGGGACCCGTGCACAGATTTGTCAGCTTGTGTTACTGTGAAATGCGGATGAAATTGGGCCCTAAAAGTATCCTATTTTGCAATGATGCGGAGGTGCATTATTTTCAAGATAGCGACGATTTTAACATAATTATGTTCATTCAAATTCGTTGAGGCCTATGTGCCCAGAATGCGCTTTTTGATTTGTATTTGCCTATAGGAAACCTGATGAAATGATTGGTTTTTTTACGTAATCATACCGATGACTCTATCTTTGTTTCTACAAAACTTTAACTTTTAATTTCGAACGAATAAACTAGTTATACTTTTTATGTATCAGCGGATATCATCTGTCAGAACAATATGCCTCTGTGCTAAAAAAGCGTTCACAAACAACAGGCATCAACCAGCGTGGGTGCCTGTAAACCTCTTTCACGGCCCTGTAGGTCTTGAAGTAGCTGATTACATGTTCTACGTGGATTCTGCATGTGCTGTGTTCCCGATTGAAAACAGTCATAGCCAAACGTTCCCCAACATTGTCCACCTGTCTCGTCTGGTCTGCTCTATACTTCGTCATTATTGGCCACCGGTTGGCATAACCGTTGTCACCCAGGAAGAAAGTCTCTTCAGGGAAGTCAAGTTCCTGACCCGGTCCTATTGTAGGAAGAATGGTGTATGCACTCGCATCATTGAGGTGCCCAGGAATTCCAGTATGAACGTACCGTATCTGCCTATTGTTGTCGATGATTATCTGTAACGAAACCGATATAATCGTATAAAAGGAAGATGCACAATGCACTGCATTCAGAAATATGCTATTACAATTCAAATTCAACAACAATTTCATATGTCGCTTCCAGGTTCATCGATGGTTCATTGATAAACGATGACGATGCCCTGGTTAAATAAGAAATGTTTGTAAGTGCGGTGGTACGAATAATTTCACGAAGTGACAGGTGGAATTTATGTATTCTATTTATCACTGAATTAAATTATTTTTTCCCATTGCACGAACATTCATTATTGTTTCTGAAAAATCCTTGCCATCTGATTAGTCTATATGTTTGCAAATTTCATGAGCTCAAACCGGCCGCGCCGTGCATAATAATTATTAGATGTACACGATCAACGATCCACTAATCATATGACGGGGATTTCTTCAGGTGTTGTAGTATAATAAATGATAAATAAACAATTGCGTATATACATCTAAAATTGAACCGCTGACATTGATGATTCTTTGCTTCAGAAAGACTAATTGATAATTAGAATTATAACAATCATTACTTAAAGAATATTACCTGGGTATTCATACAGTGATAACGGCTATAACCACTGTAACAATTATGCTGCGGTTCTGTTTGGGGTCGATGGATCTCGTGTAGTGTTCCGTCTATAATGCCAACTGCATTTGGAAAATGATACCATTTCCCCCTGAGAGCAAGCCAGTCTGCCCGGGCGGGCCAAGAAACCTGTGACTTGAAAAAAGTACCACAGGGCTGGTACAATAAGATATATGTCCCTTGATATAGCTGTAGGTGACATGTTAAATAATGCAGAGAGCATGTCGTATGTAGGATACTGTCTAAGCCAAATAAAAACCATCATGATCCTGTTTCTGCAAAGATGACGATGTCTTCTTCCCGCACCTCCAGTTTCAAGAATGGGTTGTAGTTCATGTATGATGTTCATCATAGATTCCGGAGTTTCACCGGTTAGCCTGTAGAATCGCGGAGGATCAATTATAGTATCTTGGAAAAGGTCTCTGGGCTGCATAAATCCAGGTCCTTCAAAATACGGGAACAGACATGGATATAACCCTAGACGTGCTCCTGGTAAAGTCAGTATACACGAAGTCAGGAATAAAAGACAAATTCTTCCAAACGATTGCATAATAAAATCAATTTCCTCGTTGCCAAAATATTCCATAGGCGGGATTAAGAGAAGAAGGAAATAATTGTGAATTGTGTACAAAAACATCAAAGCAACGTGTGGATCCATGTCCGTGATCACTTGGTTCAAAACTTGGATTGACAAACCAAGGGCAACTTCATCACTCGGCTTTTAGCGTGGCGATCTTGTCCCTGTACCTATATATACACATACGAAACTATTGTTACCTGACACATTACCCTAGCTATTTGAAAAGAAATCCTGAGATTAAAGGGACACATATAGACCAAAACGAAAGAAGGGTGGTGTCCCTTGGCCCTGTTTTCTGCTGCATATGCACCTGAGAATGTCCCAAAACCATTACGAATATTTCAGGAACACAACGACCAACAAGAAAGATCCCCCATACCCTGCCGCGGTAACACAAACCTAAAATATACGTTACGTCGCTTTATTAGAATTTGTAAAGACGACGACAGAGGGAACACAATCGTAACGTACACAATCTTACGTCATTTTTTAGAATTTACAAAGACGGTGACTGAGATAGTAAAGACGTAACCTACATTGCGTTACGTACTTTGTTAGGATTTGCAAGGACTGCGACTGAATAAGCACAATCATGACCTACACAGCGCACAGTGGGCCAGGGCGAAACCAAAGTGCGCCAAAAAGGGTGAAACGTGACCCTGCTAGTTTTAATTTTTTTAACACTTTTGAGGTTGCTTATACCCCATGGGAAATTTATTTTGAGAAAATTAAGCAAAAACATAAAATATTGACTTGTCATGACCTCTTAAAGGTAAGCAAACCCAGGGAAATTGACCATAACATGTGAATAGTTGCAGAAATCTTCATAAAGCAAAATTAGACACTTTGCATTGAGCTACGGAGCTAAACTTTCACTTGGCTCTAGTTTATAGTTCATATTTGAAGGAAATTAAATCAGTTTTTATTTTTGTTGAAGTTTTCTATGAATAAATACTGACAATTGTGTCAAAATGTACAAGAAATTTACGTTTCCTGTGTTCAACAATACGGGAACTAAGGATTGCCGTCGATTGCTGCCTAAAGTCTACGCATGTCTAATAGAGCAACTTGTTTGCATCATTTTGGTACCAAATTTAGCTGCGACAACCTGCGATACACAATTTTAAAGCGGTTTTTCTGAAGCGATCACTGTACGTTTTCGCCCCTTTTCGGAACTTCATATTACATGTGGTGCGCTCCACTGAGAAACACGACACCCGAGCAAAGCTGCGCTCGCCGGAAAAGTCGGCGTTGTGCAATATGATACCCCTATTAGATGTCTGAACACGCAGTTAAAATTACAATGTACTTGGTGTCTCATATATTTTGTGTCTCATAAGTTGTGATGAGTAGTACTGCCGCTATTCGTCTTTAAATATGTACCTGTCAGCTGCACCAAAGTGCACTATGGCGTCTTTACCAAGAAAGCGATTATTTGAAGTTGTCACTTCTGTTGACGATGCATCAAACATTGAAAACTCTTGCCGTGGTTGCTTAGAATTATTCACGGATGTGTTCAATGTTCCGCAATGTGATATTCCAGAGGAGATTCGCCAGTCAGTGACGAAAAGCATTCGGGATTTCGTTTACAAATTGAGGAGGAAATGGGCAGAAAGCAGCCGA
This sequence comes from Crossaster papposus, assembly GCA_037893245.1. Lineage (NCBI taxonomy): Eukaryota > Metazoa > Echinodermata > Asteroidea > Velatida > Solasteridae > Crossaster > Crossaster papposus. The sequence continues at coordinate 584,991 of JBAIAA010000061.1, forward strand.
AACAAACGGAGTTTTGAACGTAAGAACACAGACTGGCTGAAAGGAGAGTTGTGTTTTGACACGAAAGTGGATGACTGGATCTCAAGAAGAGGAACAAAACCAACGGTAACATTCGTTGAGGATGTCACATCATCTGAGCCTAGTACGTCAAAGGGTCGTCCAAAAACAGACTGGTTGTCTTCGTCAAAGCGCACCAAGCAGAGGAAAGCACATATACTCCTTCAAGAGCGAAGACAAAGCGAACTGCTCTTTGCAGCTTCTCAGGGGGCTTATGGAAAAAATCCTGATTTGAGGTATGTTTTAAAATTTACAATAATGACTCCAACCAAACCAACGAAGCTGAGAAAACTAATCTCAAAGGGATCAACCGACCCAGAACCTTTCACGTCAGATGAGGCATTAGCTCTTTTGATAGAGACTGGGATGACCAAATCTTCTTATCAAACATTGAGGACTTCTGCTAAAGATAAGCATGCAGACATATATCCTCCATACAACGTGGTTAGAGAAGCCAAACAAAAATGTTACCCTGAAGGTATCTCAGTCACTGAGAAATCAGCAAAGGTTTCACTGCAAAAGCTTCTGGACCACACTGCTCTCCGAATTATTGAACAACAGAAGGAAGAAGTAAATGAACTGCTTGAAGGTCTGGAAGATGAAGACTCTATCTCCTTCGATTTGACCTGCAAATGGGGTTTTGATGGCTCATCAGGCCAGAGTGAGTACAAACAAAGTTTTAAATCCACAGATACGTCAGACGCTAGTTTGTTCTGCACGACACTTGTTCCCTTGCAACTCAAGTGGAAAGACAAAGTTATCTGGGTGAATCCAGTTCCAGCATCGACGAGATTTTGCAGACCAGTGCATCTCCAATACCAGAAGGAAACTACAGAACTGTCTCAAGAAGTACAGAGGTGTATCGAAGAAGAAATTCAAGCTCTCAAACCAATCACTGTGAAATTGGACATTGAAAATGAAACAGGAGAACAGACAGCAAATGTAATTGTTCAAGTACACTATGATCTGCACTTGACAATGGTGGATCAAAAAGTAATCAACGCAATCACATCCACCAAGTCATCAATGCGATGCTACATATGTGGTGCAACCCCCAAAGACTTCCTTAACATCGATCAGCTACCGCAACCGGTCGAAGATAAATACAGATTCGGTTTATGCCCACTCCATAAATGGATACGTTGTTTTGAAATGCTGCTTCACATTGCTTACAGAATTTCATTGAAGAAATGGCAAGTGAAGTCTGATCACGACAAAGCAGTGATGAAAAACAGAAGAGAGGAGATACAGGAACGTTTCAAAGTTGAACTTGGATTGACAGTGGATAAACCAAAGCCAGGATATGGGAGCACTAATGACGGGAATACAGCTCGAAGAGCATTTCAAGCAGAGAAGATCTTCTCTTCAATCTTAGGACTGGATGAGAGCCTCATTCACAAATTGCACGTCATTCTCATTGCGTTGTCTTGTGGTCTACCCATAGACAACAAAAAGTTCGGGACATATTGTAAGGACACAGCAACTCTATACATCCAGCTGTATCCCTGGTTCAGAATGCCAGTTAGTGTTCATGTGGTGCTTATCCACGGAGCAGACATTATGTCCTCCTCAGTCCTCCCAATCGGGATGATGAGCGAAGAAGCTCAAGAGGCAAGAAACAAAGATAACAAGATGTTCCGCCTAAGACATGCAAGGAAAACATCTAGAGTTCATACCATGAGTGACGTTTTTCACAGGCTTATGGTGACAGGCGATATTGTGGTCAGCAGTAGGTCTGTGTATCGCAGGCGAAAATCAAGACCTCTTCCTCAAGAAGTTGTAGATATGACAACCAATCCTGAACTGTGCCTATCTTCTGAGAGTGACAGACCTGATCAGGATCAAAGTAGTGAGTCATCAGATAGTGACACTTCATAGCATGTGAGTAAAAGTCATTTTCATTTCTATTAAAGTTTCGATAACGGGGTTGTCCTGTGTATGTATATATCAAGAAGTCAAAAGTACAAGTAAAAGTCTGTATATTCCTTCACAACTGAACATGACGCAACCACCAACGGAACATCCGTTTTAGATGACGTCATGACATGTGCAGTTAAAAGCAGTTTAGCATATTTAATCGTTAAAAAAACACACGATGTTAGCAATTTCCCCTGTTTGTTCTAATTTGTTTTATACTAAAAAGCAATAATTTATCACAATTTTACCGCGATAAACAGTCCATTACATCAGGACCGATCAAAAATCGGTATATTGCTGACGTCATACTCTGATCTAATTATCACCACTGGATTCAACGGGTCGGAAAAGCTAATTAGGTGAACCTTCCTGCACAAGACTTAATGATTTCTATTTTTGGCGCACTTTCATCCCATTCTGGCCCACTGTGCAGCGTAACAAAGTACTGTTTTTATAATTTTTGAGGACGGTGACACAAACGCACATATGCAGCAGGATATGAGACGGAGAGAACCCCCCTCCTTTGAGGTGGTTTTTGTCCTTGATGAATGTTGTGGTTTTTCAGGAATTTTTTTTAGGTTTTTAGGGGGGGTGGGTTAGGTAACAATAGTCTAGAGAGTGTATAGGTATGGGAGACTAAGGGGGGAGTCCCTCGGTCTCATATCGTGCTGGGTATACAAACGTTTAAACCTAACCGGCGTTGCGTCACATTGTTCTTCGCTGTGGATATAAGGACTGAAAAGATACACGTATCGCCTGCAAACTGGTTTTCAACATGGCTCAAAGAAACGCGAGGCTCAATGTTGGGGAAGGTGAACGGCTCCTCATTTTACAAGGGTTTGAGGCACATGGTGACCAGTGGGACCATGTTGTACGCTACGTTATACACAATGCTGGCCCAAATGACAACATCATGGTGTACTACCTGCGCCGAAATAATGTACAGTTGAGACGGCGGGTTAGGGATGTCATAAATCGAGATATCCACAGGTAAGTTTTTTTGTTGACTTTGTGCTTTCTAATTTCATACCGTCCCGTATGCTTTTAAAGAGTGAATCAAACCACCAATTTAATTTTAGGGGCCATAATTAGACCAATTAATTCTGTCCCGGGTTGGCCTTCAATTATTAATCTATTTGCCCGTCTAGTATATGACTAGTGATTTTAAGTAATATTTGTGATTCAGTCTATAATATGCACAATGCAATCAATTTTTCAGGCTTCAAGATCAAAGAGTGGCAGACATGCGATATGCCGCGAGAGGCAATCCTGCAGAACGCCGACAGAGGATACTTGAACACCAAGCACCTCAAGAACATGCCCCAGCACTAGGTCCGGTACTAGGTGTAGGACAAGCCCAGAGACCAGTTGGCGCTCCAGCACATATCGCCCCGGTACCAGCCCCAGCGCTAGGATGGGAACCAGCCCCGGAACCAGTCCCGGCACCAGTCCCGGCACCAAGATGGGCACCAGCCCCGGCACCAGAATGGGCACCAGGATGGGCACCAGCCCCGGCACCAGACCCGGCACCAGACCCGGCACCAGACCCGGCACCAGTTCCGGTACCAGTTCCGGCACCAGGATGGGCGGGCACCGGGACGGGCACCGGGACGGGCACCGGGACGGGCACCGGGACGGGCACCGGGACGGGCACCGGGACGGGCACCGGGACGGGCACCGGGACGGGCACCGGGACGGGCACCGGGACGGGCACCGGGACGGGCACCGGGACGGGCACCGGGACGGGCACCGGGACGGGCACCGGGACGGGCACCGGGACGGGCACCGGGACGGGCACCGGGACGGGCACCGGGACGGGCACCGGGACGGGCACCGGGACGGGCACCGGGACGGGCACCGGGACGGGCACCGGGACGGGCACCGGGACGGGCACCGGGACGGGCACCGGGACGGGCACCGGGACGGGCACCGGGACGGGCACCGGGACGGGCACCGGGACGGGCACCGGGACGGGCACCGGGACGGGCACCGGGACGGGCACCGGGACGGGCACCGGGACGGGCACCGGGACGGGCACCGGGACGGGCACCGGGACGGGCACCGGGACGGGCACCGGGACGGGCACCGGGACGGGCACCGGGACGGGCACCGGGACGGGCACCGGGACGGGCACCGGGACGGGCACCGGGACGGGCACCGGGACGGGCACCGGGACGGGCACCGGGACGGGCACCGGGACGGGCACCGGGACGGGCACCGGGACGGGCACCGGGACGGGCACCGGGACGGGCACCGGGACGGGCACCGGGACGGGCACCGGGACGGGCACCGGGACGGGCACCGGGACGGGCACCGGGACGGGCACCGGGACGGGCACCGGGACGGGCACCGGGACGGGCACCGGGACGGGCACCGGGACGGGCACCGGGACGGGCACCGGGACGGGCACCGGGACGGGCACCGGGACGGGCACCGGGACGGGCACCGGGACGGGCACCGGGACGGGCACCGGGACGGGCACCGGGACGGGCACCGGGACGGGCACCGGGACGGGCACCGGGACGGGCACCGGGACGGGCACCGGGACGGGCACCGGGACGGGCACCGGGACGGGCACCGGGACGGGCACCGGGACGGGCACCGGGACGGGCACCGGGACGGGCACCGGGACGGGCACCGGGACGGGCACCGGGACGGGCACCGGGACGGGCACCGGGACGGGCACCGGGACGGGCACCGGGACGGGCACCGGGACGGGCACCGGGACGGGCACCGGGACGGGCACCGGGACGGGCACCGGGACGGGCACCGGGACGGGCACCGGGACGGGCACCGGGACGGGCACCGGGACGGGCACCGGGACGGGCACCGGGACGGGCACCGGGACGGGCACCGGGACGGGCACCGGGACGGGCACCGGGACGGGCACCGGGACGGGCACCGGGACGGGCACCGGGACGGGCACCTGCTGCCCATGCTGTTCATGGACGGATTCCTGTGCCTAGAGTCCTGCATGGACGACAACAACTCCATAAAATTGTCAGAGACAGCCACACGGGTTTTCTAAATTATGTTAATAATACTTTGCCCAGGCTAACCACTGAATTTGTATATAGTATGGAGTTATTTCAAAATTATATGTTAAACTTAGTTGGGGACGAAAACGTAGGGCACCAGGATCAGCAGCAAATGCCGCAAGGTCAGCTGAAAGATGAATAAATGTTTATTTGCGAAAAGGAAAACGTGTATTTTAAAGTCACATTTTTTTCATTTTTGTTGTAGTTTCATTGTAGAAGATAATAAAATGACAAATTCTCAACAGCGCTTTTTTTCCCATGCAAAAACCATCCTTTGGGAAGTAATATGTGACCCAGCACGAGTAAATGAGACACTTTGAGGCAAAAATGAAAATTGAGATTTTGATTTCATCATTTAAAGCTTTTTTAGCTTTAAACTCGTGCTGGGTCACATATATGTACCTTATAGTACCTTATAGTGAGGTATATATGCAAACCGACATATGAAGCTCAACCACGGTTGACAACCACGCACACCGTATAGGCTTTCACATTTAGGTGCATAATTCACCAAAATAAATGGATACAGTCCCCAGTTTTTCGTATACACGACTTTTATACCTTTTTCTATAAGACCCTATCTAGATGATATTATTTAGGTGCATAATTCAACAAAATTAACTTTAAAATTAAAAAAAGAAACCGAAAAGAAAACCACACCAGGATTCGAACCCACAACCTATGGATATCGAGACAGGAACATTATCCACCAGACTATCGCATATGTCGCATGTTCTTCTTGTTTAAAATGTTGAATTGTCTACAATACTGTTACTTATTTAAAAAATAATAAAATATATCCCACCCCATGCATACCTAACATGTGGTACTGCTTTGAAACAGCTGGAGCAGAGTCTAATTTACAATGCACATGCGCAATATGGACCCAACCACGGTGGTTGAGCTTCATATGTCGGTTTGCTTATATATCTCCTTCACTGACCTCTATACATGGACAGATCATCATTCTTTCATTTTGAAGTCGGCATGCGGAGAAGTGCAACATGGCGGACCCACGACGTCACTCTGTGAGCCAATGAAATGTCCAGGTGTTGGTACGATACGTATTACGTAATGTTTATAAATACAAAATGTACAGAGTAAATCCACTGACCTCTACACCTGGACATTTCATTGGCTCACAGCAGTGACGTCTCGGCTCCGCCATGTTGCACTTCCAGTTTGCGCCGACTTCAAGTGTTAACACAGCAGAATATGGACAATGATCCGTCCAGGTGTAGAGGTCAGTGATCTCCTTATAGTGGCGTATTATCTCAATTTTTGTCGGCGGGGAAAAGCAAAACTCAAATCGCTATCGATAGCGCCCGCTATCGTCTCAAAAGTCTCCCATTCAGTGGTCTTTTTCCGTTTCCCTTGCGTTGTAGCCGTCGCGGTTGGGCAGATTTATGGGCGGAGTTGTGGGCGGAGTTAGCAAATACTTACATTCCATTGGCTGCTTTGTGTACGTACCAACGGACGTACGCTTAAAACGCACAAACACTAGTAAAACCTTCACGAAAATAAACAGCAGACAATAACTCAACTGACATTGTTTACAATACAATGTAGATCCCGTATTCGGTTGGAAACACCCATAAGGTGGGGACAAAAACAGGGAACAATTGTTTAACTGTGATAATTGTATTTTTCTTTGTGAATAATTTTACGCAAATAGACCACAAGGGAAACAAACTAAGGAATTGGCAAGGCGGACTTGAACCTGCGACCTCCGGAATACCGGACCGGCGCTCTACCAACTGAGCTATATTGCCCTATGTTGACGGTGTCCCAAATTGTCAATATTTGAGGTTTGAATCCTGGCTTGCCAATTTCTTTATTCACAATTTCTGTATTTCTTTTTTCACGTTCCCCACGTTTGTGACAAAAAAGGTGAGATGGTTTTACCGTTTACAGAGAGAAGCTGGAAGAAGGTTGTTGATTTTATGTTGTTAATGGGAAGGATTGGACGGGAAAGAAGAAGGAGAGAGATATCCCAAAGAATACAAAGATAGCACAAAAGAACTACAACTTTGGTAACGCAACTTGTCAAAGGCCGAGCGTTAAATAATTCCGGCGACGCTATTCGTTATAGTCGCTTACAGAGCACTATAGTGTTGACAGTACAGGTAAGATTTTCATGCGCTGTGAACTGGTAATTTTACTGGTAAAAAGGTGGAAGTCAATACTTCGGCTAACAAAACATACATGACATAAGAGGGCGTTTACATTGAAAACAATACGAGTAGCCGTTTGGTGGAAATTGAATTCCATACCTGGACATTATTGAATGACACCACGCATGTGCACCCTTTGAGACTGGTCTGACAAATATTTTTTGTTTGTCAGTACTACATGCTTTAATAATTTGTATCGGCTCAATTTGACTTTTCAAGGATATGTTATCGCTTTCTGACGGTGATAGGTCATTAAATACAGGGTACACCCTTGATGCACCCATGTAAATATGCCCGGGTCTGCCGCGCGTTTGTTTGTTTTAATTTCTGTCGGTTTGTCTTTCTGTCGGTTTGTCTTTATGTCGGTTTGTCTTTAGGGATTGTAACACAACTTGGTAGGTATTGATTAAGGATGATTCCATTATGTTTACTTTGATCTGGATCCAGATCAGAAAACGGGATCACTCTTTTGTTTACGTTGAGATATATGGCGTTTTGGGTTGGACGACATTTACCAATTGAGGGCGCTGTACCATACAGCCGGTAACGTTAGTGCGCGTTTTTGCGTTTTGGGCGGACGTCGGCTCACTCCGAATTCAGTCTAGTGCCGTTGGGCAAACCCCAGCCTCTTCTTTGCTAGGCCTTCATTCTTGCAGTTTAGCAATGGGCTGAAGTTGGATCGGAGACGCACCGAAGCCAGGGGTTTGGAAAACGGCCCTCTTTCTTTATCTTTTTTTTTTTTTTGTGGGGGGGGGGATTTGTTTGATTGTTCATTTGGCAGGAATAAAAACTACTGGGAGATTTTAAAAACAATTGGTGGGTATATAGCTTAGGCCTATGGGTCAAGCTTGATTTTAAAAAAATGTCGAGAAAAAAAAGCGATAAATTAAATTGAATCGATTGAACCCCTGCACATTTTTAATGGACCGTAATTCACTACCGCCTCATTATCATTAGAGTGAAAGGTCAATAATTATTATCATAACAATGTCCTCCAAATTTGCATATGTATGCACTTGACGCATGCGTATGGCTAGTGCAAATCGCCCTCTTTCACACCTTCCGTCATTGTATCCTGCCTACTGTGACAATAGAAGTAATCGCTTTAGTAATTTCTAATTTCTTCGATTTTTCTATCATACTTACCTGGCTCAGGAGACACCGTGGTCAGGATGGCGGTTCCGTTCCGTCTCGGCGAGGCCCAGTCATTGCACACAGACGGGTTGACCTGGGCGATTCCCCCAAATGTGGAGAACTCGGGAGTACGTTCGCGCTCTCCCCGTGCAAACAAATCAAAAGAGAAGACTGGCATTAATTTGTAATTAACTTTAGGTCATTGCTTATTATCATTGCTTATTAAGGAAAGTCACTATAAACTATCTCTCGTAGCGGTTCTTGTATTTTTCAAAACACTTTAACCCGGTTTTCCCCTCCGCCTTGCTCTATATGGTTAAAATAAGACCTTTTGATGCATAGCGGTGGACGTGTATGCTATATCGTGGTATCACGCTTTAGTGATTAGGCCCATTTAACACCCTAGTTCCATTGTCTCCATTGAATTCATACAGCCGAGGATAATCAGCTGCGTCCAGTAACTTTTTTAAATTCAAAGTTCTGAACTATTGTTCTTTAGTCTCCTTTGAACTTCTCGAAAGGATGTTTTTTCAGCTGGGCTTGCAAGTGTTTGATGTGTTACCGCGTAATGTTTGTCCCAGTCATGTGTTTAGTTCCACGGATGACGTGTTGTTACGTGCGACTAAATCATAAGAATCCAACAGAGTAGTGCACGACAGAGACAAATAAAACAGCAGTGAAAAGGTAACCAACAACTATAATTAAATACATTTATTTACCTCACATCTCAAAAATAACATCAAGACAATTCAAATAAAAGTTTGGAATAATGATAAAAATACATTGTACATTAAACACCCAGAAGTACCGGCTTTTGGCTGAGTCTGTACTTGGGCGGCTGTAGTCAGGCTGTGGCACACTTTGGTTCGGAGTTGGAGACCTGGAAAGTGCAGCTCATGCACTGGACCGGTCTGGTCCAGGCCATCTAGGAAAAGCCTCAAAACCGGTCTGGTTTTAGGCCATCTAAGAGTGCTATAGAACCGGGTGGCTCAGGCCATCTACTTGAAGGAGAACAAGAGCAAGTGGTGACTCACCGCCTTGTGAGAACCGCGTGATTAAGACCAACGAAGGAGAACAAAAACAGTGGTGTCTCGCCGTCTATACAGGCAGTACATAGCCGACACACCAAGGCACTGACTGGGCCAAGGTGTGGCTATGGTGAAGGCTGTTTGTTATATAGTCACCATTATAGTAACACAAGAGTCTACTCTAAAACACTTTACACTACAATACCACAAATGTTTAGGTATAAATAAGCAAAGAAAAGTAGCAGGTGAGTATTAAACAGGAACAAATATCTCATATGTAACAGTATACACACGCGTCAGATATTATGGCGGGTAGCAGTTGACGTAATATAACGCCCTGATGACTGCAGAGCGAAACAAAATGCCCTAGGCGACAGAATGTTGGCAAAGACAAGTAAATAACGGTGCTAATAAAATAAGTGTTGGTATCTTGTAGTACATGTTGATAATGTAGTTGCATTATCAAAACAGGAATATTTTACTCAATAAAACAAACTATACTCCCGCCAGTGGTCTATAGGTAACTTAAAAATAAACCCGGCGCAAACTGGTTAAACAAATAGGTCCCATTTGTAATAATGCACAAGGCTAATCCCTTACTATTGGTTAATTTCCGCGAAAATTGTAATTATAATTAAAGTTATAGACTAACACCTTACAATTTGTGTATTCCCCAGAAAAATCAAATGTTGGCAAATGTATCTTAAAATGCTAGTCTAACCCCTTACATTTATTATAGTTGTGTCCAATTTTAATTAATAAGCCAGGCAAACACCTTAACAGTAGTATAATTCCAAAGAAAATCAAATGTTTGCCAATTGCTGGGCTAACCCCTTATAATTCCCTGATTCTTGGCCAATTTAAATAAAACCCAAGGCTAACCTCTCCTAATCTGTTAATTTCCACGATTTTCTTTCTACATTTTAAATGATATCTATGCTAATACCTTATAATTTAATTTCCAGTACAAACACATACACTGCGACCATACTCCGAGACAGCGCCGTCTGCGTGATTTTGTGTCGTTTCCTATGGTTGCACAACACTAATCCCCTGTGTATTACTGCCCAATCTCATTAATATTATTATTATTTGTGATCCTTCAGATCATTTTGAAACAGAGGTCACTAAAGCCTGAATGTAGGACTGATTGTAGAAATATTTATGGAGATCAATTTTGTGACTTTTGTCTTCCAACTCGGTGGAACAACGTGTGGGTCTATCCCACGGAACCGCTTTGATTTTGTTTGTTTTGTTTATCATTCAGTTTCCCATTTTTCGCTTTCGCACTCTTTGGCGGGACCGGGGGATCTTTTTCGGGAGAAGCAACTAAAAAGCCACAATTGTAAAAACTGTTAGCAGTAAAACACGTTGAAAGTGAAACGCAAACGGGACCAAAACTATGCAACTGAACCAGCGGCCGTTTTCACCGATGTTAAGATCAATATTAGGAAGACTAACTCCTCCTAGCTTGCAATAGATCAAATGCAAGTTAGAATGAGTTAGTCTTCCTAAGATTGATCTTAGTCTTTTGTTAAATCGCCCCTTGGTTCAACTTTGCCGACGGTTCAACGTGATAAGTCTAGTTTCCACATCGACGTAATGAAACGCAAAGTGAAATGCAAACAGGACCCACACTACAACGCAAACAACGCAAACTTGCCTCGCAGGCGATCGGCAGAGTTAAACCTGGTTTGCCGACGGTTCCGCGTACTGTCTGCGCAGCATTACGTATACGCTTAACGAGGCTAGGAATATTGTGTTTTGAGGTCAAACAAATTGCAATAAAATTGTTGTCACCGGAATGCATTTCAGTAAGGTCCCCAAAATGACATACTAAAAGTCCAAAAAAATCCATGTAGTGGAAGTGTGTCTAATTTACATAAATCCAAAATCGCCGCCAATTCTAATGTTTTCACCTAGATTTGGTCAACATTTTCACATTACATACCTTTTAGAATACTTGTAGTGTACTTTGAATGTCTAAAAAGATATTTTCAAGAATGCTTATGTTCGCGCAAAGTTTCAGGTGCCTAATTGAGTGTCCTAATTTGCATAAATTCAAAATGGCTGCCAAATCAGGCATTTTTTATATTTTTTTAGAGAATTGATTATAATTATAATTCTTGTCCTATGTAATATCAGAATAATTGCGACAACACTTATTCATGTTGTAAAAATATTTTTAAATTTCAAACATATCATAATTAGGTTCTTTAGTTTGCATAAACACATACATATTCAATTTAGTTTTGTTTCTCACCTTACAATGCATTCCAGAGTAGCTATAACATATGTCTACATTGGTTCACAAATCCGAGTTACAGTTGGAAGTCTCCAACAAACATACATTTATGTGGCACGCTGGTCAGTAGTATCATCAAGTTCTAGGTCTGGTGGTGGTGAGTTGGTGCAACTAGTGCCACGACAATCAGTTTAGGCTGTTGGACATTGGAGGCCATACTTCCGGCACGTGCATTTCTTGGTTGCACAGTCTTTCTTGCATCCACATCTGATGACTTTAAGGAGTGATGCGGGTGCTGGTGGTTTATCAGTTTGTATTGGAAGATACTTCCCATCCGTGACCTGCCAACCCCAGTCTACCGGTGTCAGTTTGTCTGCCATTCCTTTCCATTCTAGTATCTGATAGTACACACGCAGACTATGGAACTTTGCTGCTGCTGAAGTTGGGGGCAAAGTCTTTGCTTCTAATGCAGACGACATTGACGATACCTTTACGCAATATCTTCTGTACCTCAAAGAATCTAGATCTTCTGTTGAGTCACCACCATACAGGCATACAAGTGCCTTCTCTCCAGCTGTAATAATGGTCTCCTTCAGGTCTGATGCTGGCTGACTAAATGCCTTGGCAAGCTCACAGAAGTCGTCATTCTTCATGATTTTCTTCAGTGCTACGCCTTTCCCTAGTCCAAATATGCGAGACGTTGTGTCGCAGCCCAGAAGCGCATGGACAAAAAGAATGTTGCCACACACACTACTTCCTAGAGTTTCCTTCAGCTTTTTGATATTCCATGTTCGATTCTTCTTGGAGTTTGCCTTGGGCTCAGGTGCAAAAAAGACGTCCTTTGCATTCAGATCAGCGTGGTAGATCAGCAAGATGAGAAGGTCTGTATCATCCCCGACAAGAACTGTGTCTTTAAACTGAGCTGCTTCTACCGCTGTAGTAACAATTAAGAGATCTGCATCTCCTCTTGCATGAGATACAGTGCAACCATGCATTTCGAGCTTGGAACTGAGTAGGTTTATGAAGCGTTGCTTGTTAACTTCATTTGCAAGAAATTCGTCTTTCTTGGATTTGATTACCATGTCCTCTGCAAAGTTGACAGTCAGGCCTTGACAACCTCCTGATCGTCTGAGATGTGTTGCGTCCTTGGTTGACGGACCGCCTTGATAGCCATCAAAAACAACCGTTGGCCTTCCATATTTGCTGCTGACATAATTGACATATAGCTGGCATATGTTGTTGAAAGTGCTCTCACGTGGCCAAGGAAAACGGTGAAGTAGTGCACCACCATCCAAAACATAATGAACATCACCACTGGGTAGTGTCTGCTCTCGTGTCAGCTCATGTTCAAACACCTTCCAAAGTGCATCTGCTAGGACTGGTTTGTCGGCCTGTAGGGGGAGACATGATGATTCAAACAGAGCAGGGGGGTGACTGCATAACTCGTAGCTGAAAACTGATGCTAAAGTATCTTCACGTTCCCTACTGACAATGACCAGTCTCTGGAAAAGGAGCTGTGGGTCTACATGAACAGATTCATCGCCGATCTTTACAGCAGTCCTTGCACCTAATGTCACTGCTTGATCACTTCTTTTGAATGAATGTTCATCCACTTTCTTTCCAGCCATGGAGTTCAGTATCTTGTTACCGACGTCTTTGGATTGGTCTACATTTACAGTTTCATCTGCAGTCATTCCATTCGCTATACTGTGCAGAGTAGTGTCTGGACTGAATGGATTACGTTGGCTGAGGTAGTTCAGTATTTCCAGCGTGTCGCTAACATCCCTACTCTGTCTGGCACTTGATACATCTTTGTGTTGCTCACTTGTGAAGAGGTAAGCATTAGTAAGATCTTGCATTGCGGCGTTTACTTCTGCACGTATTGGCATTGACAGAAGCCAAACTGTTCGTTGGATTTCGGACATACCACTGCCCCTTGTAAGACCACCACTTGTCTTTAAACTTATCATTAACACCTGTTCTATGATGAGATCGGTAGACAGTCCTGCCCAGTAGCGATCACTTCTCCTAACTACGTGATACCCTTCTCGGAATCTCATGTAGACTTCAGGGTGTGTGTGTGGTAGTTCACGCATCATTTGCAAGTAGACATAGGCAGATTTAGCATACAGGATGTGTCCAGAAGCGGCAAAATATGGTAGCATGTCATGGATAGCCTGCAGATGAAGCTCCCAGTTTCCTGTTCTCTCAGCTTTGATAAACTTGCGCAAAATGTCTATCATGTCCATATACTGCAACCAGAGAACTGCTGTTCGTGTGGTCAAGGTCTCCTTCTTGGCCTTTATTTGCCTAAGAATTTGGTCAATGACTTCAGAGGAGAAAATTTCACCCACCAATGCTGTGGCAGACAAGAGTCTATCATACAGTTTTTGTGCTTCTCCCAAATCTGTTTCTTTGATATCTTGTTCCTTCATGGTATCTGTTGCAGGTTCATTTACGTCTGTGCCACAAGGAAACTGAACTTCAGAAGAATGGTCTCCCCCACTTGCTACTCCATGCACCTCTTCTGGAGGTTGCTGTTCTACATGTGCTGCATCACAATTGATTTCAGGAATCTGCTCTTCTTCAATTGCTACATCACAATGAAGATCAGGAAGTTGCTGGTCGTTGGTAGTTGTTCCAGAGGGAACTCCAGTGGGCTGCTCCCCGAAGTTAGCTACTCCACATGGAACACCTGGGTGTTGATCCTGCTCACTAGGAACTTCCGGAGGTTTCTCCTCGTTAGTTGGCAGTTGTACGTTATACAAGTCTGCTATCAGCATGGTATTTAGCGCAGCATCAACGAGGAAATGGCCCTGCACAGCTCTAGAAATTGCTTTTCCACCCAGCATATGGCTCACCGAGTTGCTGGCATACACTACTTCAAGAAGTTCCTAGAGTCCTGAGCCCGTCATCAAATGCCCTATACTTCCAAGGAAGCTCATTTCAGTGTGCAATCCTCCAAGTCTCAGAACGATCTGCTTCAAGTCACTGTCACTTGGCTGGCTCCTGATTATTGTGAGTGCCTTCCACCAAAGCGGCTGATCAAAAGTCAGAACAGGTGTAGTATTATACTGTTTAGCATGGGCACAGACAAAACGCAGAGTGGAGTAGACACAAGATGGATCACTAGGATTCATGTCAATCATGGGGAGAAACATAACAGATGACTGTCCAGGGTAGTTGCCCTTGTTTACCATCTGCATCGTTCCGGACCAAGAAGGCCTTGGGGACCGCAGGAGTAAAGATGTCTTCCACAACACATCAATGTTTGATGTTGGATCTTCTGTTCCCCAATTCACAATCGGCTGGTAGACCAGAGGTTGTACAGTTGTAGATGCTTTGAAATATTCAATGTTGATGCGTCCAACAGCAGCGATGTCCTCAGCGGTTACCGTTTCTCTAGGTACAGGCTTA